>OX451740.1:646287934-646887934 GCA_948472305.1 Vicia faba
CTTGGAAAAGAGGAGAAATGAACCACAACTTGAGCGGGGTCACTGGAGTCATAAACCCAATACAGCGAGAACATCCTGAGAAAAATTTCCCCGAGAAACAAAACTTCTCAAAATAACTGGAGTTCGTCCATTCCTGGGATCACCACTTTTGTTTTCCTATTGCGTCACAAATTTTAAAGTAACAGTAAATTGTAAATTCTTTTTGAAAATCAATTTTGTTATTTAATATTTTTGCTTTAAAAGTTATTATCAATAATAAATGGAGCCTTTGCAAGCAAAATAAAATAGGAACTACAAAGAATTGGGTAAAAGCTAAAATTTCATTAATAGAATGGTAGTCTGCGAATGGCGAGACTCCATGGATGATTACAAAGTTCAGAAAATGGTAATATATCATGGAAAAGATACATTAAGATACAATGACCACTATCCCCTCTAACAACTTTTGAAATATTGAGCAGTAACTTCTGTTGAAGTATGATGAGGATCCAAGAAGATTGTTGCTCCAACAATCAAGTCTTGTCTGATGTAGTTACTTGCCAAGAAAGCCCCTAATTTTTGCCTAAGCTTCCCTTGTGGGTTTTCAACTTAGCGGGAAATTTATTCTATTTATGTCTCTAATTTTTGCCTAGACCGCCCTTTCGGGTTTTCGGCCTACCGAGACACTCTTTTTTTCCTAAGCCGCCCTTTCGGGTTTTCAACTTAGTGAGTTGTTCTTTTATTTCTTTAGACAAAGTATTTCTTGACTGCATCATCATTCATGGGACGTGGGAACTCCTCGCCATCCATAGTTTCAAGAATTAATGCACCGCCAGAGAAGGCTTTCTTGACAACATATGGGCCTTCAAAATTGGGAGTCCACTTGCCCCTAGAATCAATGTTGAAAGACATGATCTTCCTGAGCACATGGTCGCCTTCTCTGAATTCACGAGGTTTGACGTTCTTATCAAAAGATTTCTTCATTCTCTTTTCTAATATAATTGTCCATGACACAAAGCTGTCATTCTCTTTTATTCGATCAAATTCAATTGGTCAAACCTGTTCTGGACCCATTCAGCCTCTGACAACTTGGTTTCCATTATCATACGCAAAGAGGGGATCTCAACCTCGACTGAGAGTACAGCTTCCATTCCATACACAAGGGAGAACGGGGTTGCTCCTGTTGAGGTGCAAACAGATGTTCGATATCCATGCAAAGCAAAAGGGAGCATTTCATGCCAATCCTTATAAGTAACAACCATCTTCTGGATAATTTTCTTGATATTCTTATTAGCAGCTTCAACAACCCCATTCATCTTTGGCCTGTATGGAGATGAATTGTGATGGACAATCTTGAATTCTTCACACAGTTTTGTCATCATTTTATTGTTCAGATTCGAGCCATTGTCGGTGATAATTATGCTCGGAACACTATACCGACATATAAGATTATTCTTGATGAAGTGCACAACCACCTGCTTAGTGACATTAGCATATGAAGCAGCCTCCACCCACTTGGTGAAGTAATCAATTGCTACCAAGATTAAACAGTGTCCATTTGAAGCTTTGGGTTCTATCATCCCAATCATGTCAATACCCCAGATAGAGAAAGGCCACGGGGAGGAAATCACATTGAGAAGTGTCGGAGGCATATGGACCTTATCTGCATAAATCTGGCATTTATGCAAATTTGTAACAATCAGATTCCATTGTCAGCCAATAGTAACCTGCCCTTAGCATCTTTTTAGCCATCGAATGTCCATTGGCATGAGTGCCAAATGAACCTTCATGAATCTCATGCATCAGCATGCCTGCTTCGTGTATATCCACGCATCTGAGCAAGACCATGTCATAATTTCTCTTATACACCACATTTTCACTGAGGAAGAAACTGCCAACCAATCTTCTTAATGTCTTTCTATCTTTCTTTGAAGCACCCATCAGGTATTCCTGAGTCTAGAGAAAATGCTTGATATCATAATACCAAGGTTTCTCATCTGCTACTTCTTCTGTTGTAAACACATGCGCGGGCCTATCCAGTCACCGAACTATAATTTGAGGCGTATCATTCCAAGTATTCACTTGATACATAGAAGCCAGAGTTTCCAAAGCATCCGCCATTTGATTTTCATCTCTTGGAATATGATGGAATTCAACTTTATTAAAGAAGGGTAACAACCTTCTAGCATAATCTTTGTAAGGGATCAAGCCGGGGTGACGAGTATCCCATTCTCCTTTAATCTGATTTATTACCAAAGCTGAATCACCATACACATCTAGAATTTTAATTCTGAGATCAATAGCTTCCTCGAGACCCATGATCCAAGCCTCATATTCTGCCATATTATTAGTACAATCAAATGTTAACCTTGCAGTAAAAGGAATGTGCGGTCCATGTGGAGTGACAATCACAACACCAATTCCTTTACCATAAACATTCACAGCTCCATCAAATATCATACTCCAACGAGATTCACGGTCAGGACCTTCCTCGGGCAATGGTTCATCACAATCTTTCACTTTCAGGAACATCACATTCTCATAAGGGAATTCATACTCCAGAGACTGATGATCCTCCACTGGTTGATGAGCAAGATAATCTGCCATCACACTGCTTTTAATAGCTTTTTGAGTGCGGTATTGGATATCATATTCAGATAGCAACATCTGTAGGCGGGAAATTCTCCCAGTAAGAGCAGGCTTTTCAAAAATGTACTTGATTGGATCCATTTTGGAGATCAACCAAGTAGTGTGATTCAACATATACTGCCGCAAACGTTTTGCCGCCCAGGCTAGAGTACAACATGTCTTTTCCAGCATGAAATACCGCGACTCACAATCATTAAACTTTTTACTGAGATAATAAATGGCATACACTTTCTTCCCTGTTTTATCTTTTTGTCCCAGAATATAACCCATGGATTTATCTAACACTGTCAGATACATAATAAACGGTCTTCCTTCAATAAGAGGGAGCAAGATAGGAGGTTCAAGCAAATATTCTTTAATACTTTCAAATTCCCTTTGGTAGTCATCCGTCCATACACAACCTTGATCTTTCTTTAACAACTTAAAGATCGGTTCACATGTTGCAGTCATGTGGGAAATGAATCTGGAAATATAATTCAAACGCCCGAGGAACCCTCTATCTTGTTTTTCAGTTACTGGCACTGGCATCTCTTGAATTGCTTTGACTTTATCAGGGTCAACTTCAATTCCTTTCTAGATAATAATGAAACCCAACAATTTTCCTGATCGAACACCGAAGGTGCATTTATTTGGATTCAAGAAGAGACGATACTTCCTCAAACGCTGAAACAACTTCAACAAATCTTCTACATGCCCTTCTTCCGTCTGGGATTTAGCAATCATATCATCAACATATACTTAGATTTCCTTGTGCATCAGATCATGAAATAAGGTTGTCATAGCCCTCTGGTACGTTGCACTAGCATTCTTCAACCTGAAGGGCATCACTCTGTAATAAAATGTTCCCCAGGGTGTGATGAACGTTGTTTTTTCCATTTCCTCCGAAGCCATTCTTATTTGATTATAATCGGAAAATACGTCCATGAACGAGAAAACTTTGAATTTTGCTGTGCTATCTACTAACATATCAATGTGTGGCAATGGAAAATCATCTTTTGGACTAGCTTTATTTAGATCTCTGTAATCTACACACATGCGGACTTTTCCGTCTTTTTTCGGTATTAGGACAATATTGGAAATCCATTAAGGATACATTGACGTCACAAGAAAACCAGCATTAATCTGCTTTAGAACCTCCTCTTTGATCTTCACTGCCATATCTGGGTGATTCTTCTCAACTTCTGTTTGATTGGTGGACACTCTGGTTTCAACGGTAAACGGTGCTCCACAATATCTGTATCTAGACCAGGCATATGTTGGTAATACCAAGCAAAAATATCCACATACTCTTTCAACAACTCAACCAACCTGCTCTTCATATCAGGATGCAACGATGCTCCAATCTTGACTTCTTTCGGATCTTCTTCTGAACCCAAATTGATCACTTCCAATGGCTCTTTATATGGTTGAACGGTATTTTCCTCATGCTCAAGCAACCGTGAGACCTCTTCTGGAATCTCATCATAGTCTTCTTCTTCGGCCCCATACACAGGACATTCAAAGTTGGGAGAGGGTGCAGGGTCATTATATTCAACGAGTTTTATAATTAATCTGCACATATGATTTATGATTTCTTTTAGAAACTGACACATATAACAAGTGATCATGCAGATTGAATTTCAGTTATTATTTGTTTTGAAAGGGTTTTTTTATTACCATTTTCCAAGAAAAAGCATAAAATAAAGACACAATTTGGGAAACAAAGACAACTTTTATTATTGATTTTAAAAGTCACAACAAACAGATAAGCCCTACAACATTAATACTTCCACCTTGGGAAGAGTGAAAGATTTTCAAAAAGATTAACAAAACAAATTACTTTGAAACATGTATGCAAGAGGAAACATCAATGATGATCTAGTTCTGAACCCTAACTCCGTATGTCACATAATTCGGCATTTCCTGCTCTGCTTCATCTTCCACAATGACATTAATCCCAGAAATAGTTGGATGAAGATAACCTCCGCTACAGAAGATGTTTTGATACTTGCCTGCAGCAGACTTCAACTTCATGCTCTTCCCTTTCTCATTATTCAAAGAGAACCCCAAGTTGACTTTGTTCTTGTTTACAGGTGGATCCACAATCTGCCCCCATACCTCGCTATGACCCTTTCGCACAACTTGTTGTGCATCCTTAAGAAAAACCATGGAATTCTCATTTCCTCTTATGTTGTCAATGGATAAGGCTTGGAACTGGGTTCCAACAAAAACTTCATCTGCCTCCACAATTCTGAAAGAGGAAAAATGAGATATCAATAATTTTTGTTCCCCATTTATGATCAGTACTTTCCCTTCACGTACAAATTTTAATTTCTGGTGTAAACTTGAAGTGACAGCCCCTGCCTCATGAATCCACGGCCATCCCAACAAACAACTATAAGCGGGAACAATGTCCATGACCTGGAAAGTTATATGAAACAAATGTGGTCCTATATCAATAGGCAAGTCCACTTCACCAATAACAGATTTCCTTGATCCATCAAACGCTTTCATAATGATGCCACTCGGGCGCATAGGCGTTCCTTGATATTTCAACTTCATAAGAGTGCTCCTCGGTATAACGTTCAAAGCAGATCCATTATCAATCAGCACATTGGATAGTGAATCATTCTTGCAGTTCATAGAGATGTGGAGGGCCACGTTATTATTCCTTCCTTCATCTGGCAATTCATCATCGTAGAAACTAAAGTTATTACATGATGTAATGTTCCCTATTACGCTGCTGAATTGGTCCACTGGCATATCACTCTCCATAAAAGCTTGGTCCAATAATCTCATCAAGGATTCTCTGTGAGCAGATGAGTTCATCAATAAAGCCAAGATAGATATTTTTGAAGGAGTCCACAGTAGATGATCTACAATTCTATAGTCGCTCATCTTGATTATCTTCAAAATATCATCCACTTGTTTCTCTAACGTAGCCCCACTAGTCTCACCCATATCCTTCTTGGGTTCACCCTTCTCAGCAATTTTCTTTCCAGCACTAACATTTTCTCGAACAACTGGTGCAAATACATGACCATTGCGGGTCACTCTGCTAGTCTCAGTAATATTTCCAACATTAGGCATTGGATGGATGGGAATTTCCACTCCATCATATAAGATTGTAGCGTTGTATTCGTAGGGCACAACCTTAACTGACTTGTAGGGAACGGGCCCCAACAAACTAATCACCAATGGGGTAACAACTGGCTTGCTATAATATTCAACTTCGAGATGGGCGGGTGCCCCAAAACAAGGTACAATAATGTTTACTCCCTCTTCAACATAATCAGTCATCACGGAGTCATCTCTGAAAAACAAATCTTCATTCGAGAAATACTCATCTGCAGAGGCATACTCTTCATCAGACTCTTCTTCAGTCAAACAAACATCAACCAAATCAACTTCATGGTAATCATACCTTTGACCTGTAACCTTGATAGTTCCATTATGTAACAACAACTGAACACCTTTCTTCACGATTGAACATCCTCGGGAGTCTCGGCAGCAAATTCGGCAAGTCCCATACTGGTGTTCTACCTGACCAGTCATATGGAAGAAAGTAGCATGCAATTGCACAAGGTCCTCATTCATATACTCTACATCAAAAATTCTGAATTCTCCAGGACATCCAGAAACCATATTCACCTCCTCTTCATACTCTGCCCTAGGCCTGATTATGTGGATGAGGCCCTCATCCATCATCTCCTACAAATCAGCCTTTATCTTGTCGCAACCTTGTATGTCTGTACTGCAAATAGCATAACTGGAATGGTCATGCGTATAGTAGCTAAATTCACAGAGGTTTGCATGCATTTTCACCAAATATCCTCTAACCAGTTTAATATCAAAAATCCGGAAGTCGCCTGGACATCCGGCCACCATATTCATAGCATTTACTCCTCCATGCTTGGGTAGAGGATTGTCTTTCACATTAGGGCCCACATCCTTGAAAGATAGAATACCAGATTTCACCAATTTCTGCACCTCAGTCTTCAAAGGATAAAAATTCTCAACATTACGCCCTGGTGCTCCCTGATGAAAAGCACATGTTTGGTCTGCCTTGTAATACCAAGGCAAAGGTGATGGTACAACGGGAGGTGGTCGGGTCTGAACCAAGATTTTCTGAATCAATGTCGGTAGTAACTCCGTATAGTTCACAGGAATAGGGTCATAAATATCTCTTCTCTGATTATACCCTTTATTCCCCTTTTGGGACGGTCTCTGATAAGCAACGGTAGTTGGAGCTACACCCACAACTGAAGTAACTGAGGCGACTTGCTGATGATGCTGAGAATTCCTTCTAGGTGTATTAACCCTCCTCTCTTGCATGACTACATTTGCATCCCCTTCCTTCTTCTTGGTAAACCCATAAGATGGCTTCTTCACACCTCCAGATCCTTCACTTCTCGTTAAACGGCCCTCTCTTACAGCCTCTTCTAAGAGGATACCCATGCCAACTATTTCAGTAAAGTTACTTGGCGCACTTGCTACCATCCTCTCGTAGTAGAAAGCACCCAGTGTTTTCAAGAAAGTCTTAGTCATCTCCTTCTCTTCCATGGGAGGAATCACTTGGGCGGCTACCTCACGCCATCTATGTGCATATTCTTTGAATGATTCCCTATCTTTCTGAACCATGGCCCTGTGTTGATCATGGTCAGGCGCCATGTCCATGTTTTACTTGTATTGTTTGATGAACGCTTCTCCCAAGTCATTGAAAGTGTGGATGTTGACACTGTCCAAACTCATATACCACTTCAGCGTAGCACCTGTCAAAGTATCCTGAAAAAAGTGAATCATTAGACGTTGATCATTAGTATGGGTAGAAATTCTCCTTACATACATCACCAGATGAGCACGAGGGCAAGTGTTGCCCTTGTACTTCTCAAACTCCGGGACCTTAAACTTAGCAGGTATCTTAACATTCAGGACCAAGCATAATTTATTCACATTCTGCCAGAATAACTCTTTTCCCCTAAGGGCCTTCATCTCCCTCTGCATCTTGTCAAACTGCTCTTGAAAATCACCCATTCTGTCATAAAGACCCAAGTTTTCACTCGGTGGAGGGAAAGGATGACACACATCATCGTTACCAAACGGTACCATATTCACTGAAGGAGGTGCAGCAGGAGCAGCATGCACCACAGATGGTGCCGCAGTAACGATAGTCTGAACAATTAGAGTATCTTGAGGACCAAGGTTAAAACTTTCAGGTGCAAAATTCTCTGGCATTCCCCAAGGGTAACCTTGAGGCATGCGATTCTGAACAACAGCTGGAGTAGCAGATACACGAACAACCGGAGCTACAGTAGTAACCCTTGTTGGCTGAGGTTGAACACTCGGTGGATGATTCTGAGTAGCCACCATAGATTCCATCAGATCAGTAAGATCGGCCATGTCGGCCTTCAAAGTAGAAACCTCCTCGCGCAGCTCGCGATTATCTTGTTCTAAGTTGTCCCTCTTCTTTCTGAAATTAGCCCGAGTGTTGTAGTGGTGATTCAACTTGCTGAACAAAGTAAAGAAGCTTGGTAAGACACCTGGATATGCATAACAAATGAAATAAATATGTGTAATATGATGCATGATATGTGGTGCACATGATTTTATTTCATTATTTAATATTTTAAGGGATTTAAAATTTAGGGACATATTGCAAATATCAAAGTAATAACACATTTAAGAATACTTGAATTTTTTTTTTATTATAATAACTTCAAAATGGGTTAAAATTTTTAATGATCCCAAGTACAAGAGGAAAATAAAATCTAAAATTATGAGAAGTAAAGCTTGATGGAGATCATTCTACACGCTGGCGCTTCCCCGTGAGCCTGGCAATCTGAGCCTTCAACCTCTGGTTTTCTTTCGCATATCTGGTGGAAACCTCCTTCTAATCACCTGCATCGGGGAGTGAGCAAATAGCATCTGACCGAGGCTTAGGAGAAAATAAACCCCCTTTCCTCTCCATAGTCTCTACAACCCGTCTCTCAAGGATCTCAATCAAGTTGTGTTTCTCCTTCAAGTCCGCTCTATAAGAAATCTCTAAAGTTTGGCACTTATTCTTCCAAGCATCCTTTTCCTGTTTCATCCTGACCAAATCAAGCTGCAGATCTTCTAGATCATCCAATAAGGGAGGAGTGGTCTTCACAAATAAATCAGGCATAGGTGTTTCCCGGGAATACGGCATCTTCAACTGAATAACTCTTGCTTGGACCCACTGAAGATATGGCTCCAAAGAAACAGGCCCCCTAGGTCCCAAGTCTTTCCTACTCTTCTTATCAATGTGACTCCAGGCCTTCGCAATCTTCCCCCTAGCTTCCTTATGGTTTTATCCCTCCTTCATAAAGAAACTACTCAAATGAATACTATTTGGTTTATCCCTCATTGGATAACCAAGCTGTCGTCGTACAAGAACAGGGTTATAGTTAATTCCTCCCTTTGTACCAAGAAGAGGTACATTGGAGAAACTACCACGTCTGTCAATAATATCTATATCCTGGTAAGCTCGATGATACCAATCAATATCCGAGTGAGTAAGTGCCATGATATTAGGAGCCCAACAGGGTTCCTTCTTGACATCCCAGAAATCATCACACTGAGGCATATGAGAGATAAACCATTGGTACAACAGAGGCGTGCAACAGATAATCATCCCCCCATGGTAAGAATTTCGAAGATGAATAGAGTAATAAGCATCACCCAACAATGTAGGAACTGGGTTTCTGATCATGAAGATCCTGATAGCATTAATGTCAACAAACTTGTCCATATTAGGAAATAAGAACAACCCGTAAGCAAGTAGAGCAAAGATGGCCTCAAAAGCGACTGTACTCTTCATACTGGCAAAGTAGCAAGCTTTCCCCAATAAGAACTGAGCTGATAATCCTCTAATCCCTCCTTTAGTATTCATATGGGCTTCAACCTCAGACTTCTCCAGATGGATCAAAGCAGCAATCTCATGTGATTTTGGCTCATCCTCCAAGCCAGTAAAAGGAACACGATCGGCAACAGGTAAATCCAATAGATAAGAATACTCCTCTAGTGTAGGAATCAACTGATAGTCGGGAAAAGTAAAACAATGATACATCATATCATAGAACTGGACCAAGGTCGAGAGAATACCCTCCTTCATCTTCAGTTTCATGAGAGGAATGATGGATCCATACTTCTTCTGAAAATCTGCCGAACACTTAATCTCGGGAGTTAAACTGATCAACTCATCTATCTTAGGATCCTTGAAACTGTACTTCCCGGTATTTTTTTTCCAGAATCCATGGTTAAAAAGCACCTGAGGTATTCACAAATGGTCAACTTTTAAATCCCTTGAAATAAGATTTCTTCAAAATATGATTATGAGTGCATGGATGCATGAGGCAACAATCACACACAAGATCACACATATAGGGTTCATAGTTTTAACGTCACGAGCATGAGGTCGAAGGTACTACCCATAAGGTATGGTCTAAAAGTTATCACCTGCTGAACAAGGTTATAGAGGTTCCCAGAGTCTACATCCTTCCTTCAGATATTACCAACTTCCGATTAACTCGGTAATTAGTAATATTCTCAAGAAAGACTCGTCCGAGTGTAGCATCACGTGACAACTATTTCTAGATTACTCTGTCATAGCTTCCGCACTACACCTAAAAGGCCAAGATGGGTTTGATATTCTACGGTCCTCAGCTTCAGCAGGCTCCCAGGTCAAAAGCAGTACGTCTTCCCGATTACTCAGTAAACGACACTACAATCAAAGGGGCCTCCACTGAGTGGGGGATCTCATGCCTCCTTTTTTGGGATTACTCCCTCAAAGTTAACATGACTATACCGCCCGTACTATCTTAAAGTTTTCCCAAGTCTGGGTATAGGACTTATGAGTAATCACTAAGCACCCTGAAAACCAGGAAAATCCAGATAAACATATATTCAACATATAACACATAAATAACAATAGCATATACACATATGTAAACAAAGATAGGCTCAACACACTTAGGGATGGACCAAAAAGAGGTCAATCTTTCCCCAGTGAATTCGGCATTTTTCTGTAGCGGTAGAAATGTTTAAGACTAAGCCATGGGATTGACTAGACTTGTACAAATTAAAATAGAAATCGCCACCGCGCTTTATTGTTTCCAAAGGAATGGGAAAAGAGCGAGTAACCCAAAAAGAGGGGGAAAGATTCAAGGTAAGGGGGTTGGTTATGCAAACATAAGGTATTAGCACCCTAAACATCTACAGTACTCCACAGGAACCTCTTTTGCACCCGCCGCGGTTGCGAACCTTTAGTGCCTACGTACCACCTTTTCATGCAATAGGGGATCAGGGTACACGTAGTTCCTCTTTAAAAATTTTAAAAAATGCAAGTGTGTTGGTTAATTTTTATGAGATAAAACATCATCGTCATTGTCCGTATGGAAAACATTCTTACTACCCACAATCATGAGAAAGGAGAATTTGCATCATCTCGAGGTGGAGGATATGGCTTTGATTTTAAAATCAACAATGCCTCACTCAACACCCAAGTGGAAAATATCTCTCTTCACTACATATTGTAGAAGTATAGTTGTTTGCATCACTACAAGGATTGATAAGAGTCTAATCTTTTGAGAAAGGTTTTAAAGATAAGAGTCAAAATGGCAAAATGGTTTGAAATGAGATTGATTGACTTTTAGTCTTCTAAAAAAAATGTCAAGGTATTGTTAAGTTGATTAAAGTTTACTTGTGAAAAGGTTTTTTTTTTAAAAATGCATGGACCTAAGTCCAAGTTTATTATGAAAGTGGTTCAGGTTTAAAAACAAGAAGAGTTTTCAAAAGGAGGAAGAATATTTTTTAAATTAAAGAAGATGGGAGGAGAAGAAGAGACCATCCTAATGCATAAGATAAAAGCTAGGGAGAAGAACCATCTAACCAACTAGAATCCAATACTTGACACTATGAGCCAAGAGAGAATTCCCATTCTTTGGATTGAAACCAAGCAAGCAAAGATACTATACCTCTTTAAAGAACAAAACTTTAAGTGTATTAAGTCTTCACAAAAAAATTGGGCAGAGTAACGACTGTACACGGATAAATTCTAGACTAGAAACAAGGAATGTAATCACAACAACCTGTACACAAAACAAACAAACAACCCAATGTCTTGAGGTAAACCTTAAGAACTCCAGACAAAATATCAATTAAGGTCACAAGGTCTCCAATATAGGTCAAGGTTCCTATTCCTAAGTCCAAGAAGTCCAATGCTCCATAATGCCAAGGATAGTAACCAAATAGTCCAAGTATCATTAAAGATTTTTAGGGTTCATGTTGATTATTAGGTGTCTTGAAAAAGAAAAGTAAAGCTCAAGTGAGCAAAAATAAAAATGACAAGAAAGTAAATGGGCTCAAGTGAGCAAAGATGAAAAATAGCATTAAATGTAAATGCTAAAATAAATGGTACATAAAGCATAAAAAAAATAAAAGGGCACAAAGTAAAAGCAATTTAATAATTAATGGTTAGTTGGATGACCATCTTGAAACTTGCATTTGGAACTCATTAGAGGATTGGTAGAACCAAAGCCTCCACACAACAAGTTGCATTTGCTTTTTGTCAAGTATATCATCCATTTGGAATCCTTAAAAGTACCATTTAATAATCAACGATGTTTAAGTGATCCGTGTTGACCAAAAGTGTTATAGATCCATTAGAGGATTGGTAGAACCAAAGCCTCCACATAATGAATCTCAAGGTTATTGGATCAAAGGGATCGAATTAACATACTTGGGCTTGCAAACATAGGTTTGGACCATGAATGATCATTTATTCAAATCGGGACAAAATTTAGCGCTATGTTAAGCAATCGTAAGTGGAATTATATAGAAGTCGCACCTATTTTGAGGTCGGTCAATAGCAATCTATGCACCATTTGTTTTGAGACATGATATGGAGATCATGTTCCAATAACACTTAGTGCAATAAGAAAGGGATGAGATGGAGAGGGGCGGGGAAGAATTTACAAACCACATTTAGATTAAATTTTAATCAAACTATTATTAAAATTATTCATCCATTTTTGTGGAGTTAAACTCAACACCATGAATCCAATGATGTTAATAAAGTTCATGATAAAAAATTCAACCCAAGATTAGCCAGAAAATAATACCAAAGTAATATTGTATTTTAATATATACATTAAAAAAAGTTTTAGAAATATTTAAAATAGAAATAAGGGATAAAAATATCAACTATGTTCAAATTAATCAAGAAATAAAAAGTAAGACCATAGAAAAATCAGAAATGGACTCAAATATTTTTATAAATTTTTTGGTAATTTTTTAAAGTCAGAAACTATTTTTAAAATTAAAAGAAATGAGTAAAATAAACCAAAAATGATAAAAAATACCAAAGTCATAAATAAAAAATAAGTGAGGTCACCAATATTTGTCACAATGTCATTGGATCATTCCATATATTTTTTCAGAATTTAAAAAGGCATAAAAGTATTTTTAAACATTTAAAACAAATCAAATAAAGTGAAAATTTATAAAAAATACTAAAACACAATAAAATTGTGAAAAAGTAAAAATCAGAAAGAGAAAAATCAAAAATATTTTTCATAATTTTTTCAGATTTTTTGGACTAAAAATAATTTTTCTATGATTTTTTGAAATTTAAAACAATTAAATCATTAGTGAACAAATCAAGTGGACCTGGCACGCTGTGCATGTTATGGACTTTAGTGGATAATGCATTGAATCATTAATTAAATCAGATTTCAAAAAAAAAAAACAAGTGGCGTGCCATCATTGGTTGGAAGATGACACATTGGTCATCTTCAACCTCCAGCCAACATGAATTGCAGGTCTCTCAAACTGTAAAATCAGAAGCTCAGACCTATGCCATTTGCTTCGTCTGTTCAAGACGAAGACAACCACACCTTCGCGACAAATTTATATAAATTGTAGCTTAAGCAAATTGGAAGGAAAGTTTAGAAAAGGGATTTGAAATTTCATGGTCAAAACAAGTTTCCAGATGAAAGTAAGTGTTGCGACTAGAACCAGGGCAATGAGAGCATCACGATGATATCAAAGTTTTGAAGAATTGATGAAGGAATCTACCTATTGAAGTTGAGTTGTAGAGCTCTGAAATTGGGCTTCTATGGAGCAATCTAAGGCACGATTCTTGAATGTAATTATATGGTTAGCTTCAGGGAAGATCAAGGAAGGTGAATTGATGGAAAAATTGGATTGAAAAAGGCTTGAAAGCAGATTTCGAAGTAGCAGAATTTTGAGTTATGGAACAAGTTTGGCAGGGTGATTTTGGCTATCCAATCTTGAGGAAATGAATGGGGAATGATCCTCTATTTATAGGGAATCAAATGGAATGTCCAAGCGTGTGAAATGATGAAGTTTGGAGGGAAATCGTGTGAAATTGCAAACAAGAAAAGTGTGACTTCCAATTTGATCAAAACTCATCCAAAACACGCGTTTTGTTGTGCTAATCAATTCTGGAAGTTCACTAAACATGTTTAGAGGCAAAAATGCGTGGAAAACTTGTGATTATAAGCCAAAACAAAGATTTCAAATTCTGACTTATGGAGAAGCTTCAGTTCCAAGTTACCAAGTTCAATCCAATGGCATTCTCAGCTCAAGGGGTCTTAAGGCATGATTCTTGATGCTTTATAAAGATTAGGTTACAAGCTTTGAAATGGAAAAAGAATGGAATCAAATGGATGTTTGAGCTGAAAGTTGCATTGAGTCAAAGTTGGGGAAAAAGGTTGACTTTCCATACTTAGAAATATTTCAAGTTTTTCTTCAAAAGTGACCTATAATGTTTTGCATCCAAACATGGCCTTCCTCTTGGAATTTTCTCTTGACCAAAAAAGATGGCATGAAATAGACCTCTTGAATGACATTTTGAAACTTGAACCATTGAAAATATCCAAAAATTGAGAGAGTTTTGAGTTATTGAAGTTGGAAAAAAAATCATGAAATGACCTATAATCTTTTGTATCCTAAGGGCATCTTCCATCCATTTTCTAACTTTGCACATAAAAGAAGGAATAAAGTTCACATCCTCAAGATCATTGTTGAAAAAGAGTGGGCTCGAGGTGATAAAAATTGACCAAGTTATGATCATTTGAAGTCACACATAGGAAAATAGGGGTTCATCATCAAGTTTCTTCTACATGAAAACTCCTTGGAACTTTTGAAGTGATTTGTTTATAACCCTTTGAAGAGAAGGATGTCTTTGGAATCACTACAAAATACCAAAATGTGAGCAAGATATGCTTCTTTAAAGTTCAAAACCCTAGCTCCTAGATCAAGAAAAATGCCTTGAGGAACTTTGACAATTTTGAACAAACTTCTTGTACTAACACAAATGCTTTGTAAATAGAAGTTGTTGAGGATGATAATGAGAAGTCATAGTCACCAAGACCACTTCCATATCTTGAAAATTGAAAGAAATATGCACTTGTGATCAATGGGAACAAAGCCTTGTCCAAGCATGACAACTTCTCCAATCAATCTCTTGTACTTTTGAACCAAATTTGATAATTTTGAAATATGGTGAACCAAAATAACCTTTCCATGACATTTCCTCCAAAACAAATCCAATGGCGAGGTTTGAACTTCTCAAGCTTTATTCACTAGGGCATGGAAATAAACTCATGAACCCATGGAGAAACTTGTTGAATCTCATTGCCTTTACCTACATGAGTAACAAGCAAGACAAACCAACATTGCATTTTATTAATTAAAAGAAGAAATCAAGACAAAAATATTCATCATCACAAAAGAACACAAGTCAAGGTGCTTGGTGATTCCTTAAAGAGCAAAGCTAAATGTAGGGAGGGGAACCAAGAATCCTAATGTGATATTGTTGTGATGGAATCAACATGGTATGATAAGGGGATCTTAGGGGCAAAAATTGGGGTACAACAGTTATGATGTTTGTTTATGATATATGAAAGTGAGATGTCTTTGAAGTATATTAGTAATTCTTTGCAGCAACTTTGACTAGGGAAAATAAATCCCTGATTGTTGTTGGGGATGAAGAATACATGTATCTTTAATCTTGATGGGGATTCTTGCTTTTTGTTTGAGGAAACTCTACTGGGAACGTTGATTTCTATTTGGGGAGAAGAGTTCTAGAATATTGGTCATTCATCGCTCTACTAGGGAATTTAATTCTTATATACCCTGACTGGGGATAAAAAAGATGGATAACCTTTCGAGATGCTGTCTGATCGAGTTTTTTTTATATGGATGTCGACTCATTTAGAGAGGATAAGGTTAAACGATATCCAGGCCTTCTGTAGAAACTCTCTGGGATTAGTGGTTTGGACTGCCCTTCACTAGAGAGAGAAATTTTGCCGGTGATCTATAGTAGTCAGAGAAATAGACTCAAGATGGGGAAGCTGAAATCTATTTGGGGAAATAAACCCTGTTTGGGGAAATAAACCCTGTTGGGGAAATAAACCCTACACTTTGACGAAGGAATACTCTGCTGAGGAAATACCCTTGCTGGGGACATGAGCTCTGCTGGAGAGTATGAGCCTTGCTGGAGAAAGAGGATTCTGCAGGGGATTTTACAGTGTTGGGGAAATAAACTCATTTGGGGAAGATAATTTCCATAAACTGTAATGATGCCATAGTCTCTAATGGAGATTGGGACTCCGTAGGTTGGTGACATTGTTGGGGAAAATATCATATTCCCTTATCCGCTAGAGGGATCTGCTGGTGACATATATCTTCGTTAAAGATGAGCTTGTTAAGACTACTCTGTGGGGGTAATCCCATGGAAGTTATTCTGCAGGGATAATCTTGTGAGGATTTTTCTGTGGGGATACATGGGCGACTTGAACATTATCCCAACTCCCAGAGTCTTGAGCAAATGCTTATTCCTGTTTTTATGCATATACTTGTTAACAGTAATCGTATTCATATGCATATGTTTATTCAATTTATTCATTCGACGTTTTTGCAAACAAAATAGAAAAAGGTAAATCAAATGTTTGAATTTTGAATTTTGTATTTCTATTGATAGTTTTGCCCATAAACAAGCGGTTTTATACAAAGAGACAGAAATCCTAATAAGAGGAAATCGTCATGAAATGAAAGTAGTACAACGTGAAAATGAAACATATAGCTATGTGGAAATAATCTCGTCGAGTTTCAACTCTTGTATTTCTCCTTATGTCTTCAAGCATCTCATTCATTACTATCGGAAGAAGTTGACTGAACTGATCTGTACCATTTGAGCTTGACATTGGTAATAAATCTCAATGTAAGTGATCCAACGGGACACAGTCGTACGCTTTTAATCCCTGACTTTTGCCTGGATTTCCCTTTCGGGTTTTCAGTCCACCGGGATACCCTTTTTTGCCCAAGTCGCCTTTTTAGGTTTTCGACTTACCGAGTGTATACTTTATATATATATATATATATATATATATATATATATATATATATATATATATATATATATATATATATATATATATATATATATATATATATATATATATATATATATATATATATATATATATATATATATATATCCCTAATTTTTGCCCGAACCCTTTTGGTTCGCCGGGATGCCCTTATTTTTGCCTAGGCCGATCAACCTAGTAGGTCACTTTTTCATGCGTAGTATTTTTTTACTATGTCCGCATTCACATGGTGCGGGAAATCTTCACCGTCCATGATGGTTAGTATCATGGCACCGCCTGAAAATATCTTCTTCACTAAAAATGGTCCTTCGTAAGTGGGAGTCCATTTGCCCCTAGGATCACCCTGCGGTGGGATGATGCGCTTTATTACTAAGTCACCAGCCTGATATACCTGATGCTTGACTTTCTTGTTGAATGCCTTGATCATACGCTTCTGATACATTTGATTGTGACAGACAACCGCAAGCCCCTTCTCGTCAATTAGATTTAACTTATCCATCCTAGTCTGAATCCACTCGTCTTTGTCTAAGTCTGCATCTTTCATAATTCTCAGAGAGGGAATCTGAACTTCGGTAGGTAGGAAAGCTTCCATACCATAGACCAGAGAAAATGAGATTGCCCTAGTTGATGTTCTAGTAGAAGTGCAATATCCATGAAGAGAAAACAGTAACATCTCATGCCAGTCTTTGCAGGTCACAACCATATTCTGTATAATCTTCTTAATGTTCATGTTAGCAGCTTCCATTGTGCCATTCATCTTTGATCAGTAAGGAGAAGAGTTGTGGTGCTAGATATTGAACTGTGTGCAGAGTTCCATGATCATAGTGTTGTTCATATTTGTACCATTGTCAGTGATAATCCTTCAGGGGATTCCATACCGATAGATAATATTATGCTGAATGAACTGGGCCATGATGCTCTTGGTAGCAGAGGCGAACGAGGTTGCTTCAACCCATTATATGAAGTAATCAATGGAGATGAGGATGAAGCTATGTCCATTAGAAGCAGTAGGCTTAATATCTCCAATCATGTCAATGCCCCGCATCGCAAATGGCCAAGGAGAAGTCAAGACATTCAGAGGTACTTGAGGCACGTGTACTTTATCAGCGTAGATCTGGAACTTATGACAAGTTCTCGAGTGGTAGTGACAATCAGTTTCCATAGTCGACCAATAGTAACCTGCTCTCAAAATCTTCTTAGCCATAGTATGTCCACTAGAATGGGTGCCAAAGATGCCTTCGTGCATATCTTCCATAATATTTTCTGCTTCTTTCTTGTCCATACAACAAAGTGGAGTCGAATCATGATAGCACATGTATAAAATTTTGTTGCTCAAGAATAATTTAGCCGAGAACCTCCGTAGGAAGTTCTTGTCATTAATCGATTCCCCTTCAGGGTACTCTTGAGCCTCAAGATACCTCTTCACTTCATAAAACTAAGGTTTTTCTTCTACTCCATCAGTGTCAACTTCATAGTAGTGTGTCAGCTCGTCCAATCTTTAAATGGTGGTTCTAGGTGCCTCATTATCCCATCTGACCTTGAAAATAGATGACATTGTAGGCAATTCATCTGCCAACTGATTCTCTTCTCGTGGGATATGCTCAAAGTTGATTTCCTCGAAATATGGGATTAGTATTAACACATGCTCCTTTTAAGGAATGAGATTTGGGTGCTTCGTATCCAATTCTCCCTTGACCCGACTGATCACTCGGGTTGATTCCCCATATATATCCAAGTACTTGATTCTTAGGTCAATATCAGCTTTAATACCCATAATGCACACTTCGTATTCGGCCATGTTGGTTGTACAATCAAAGCATAATCTGGAGGTGAAGGGCGTATGGCAACCCTGAGGAGAGATAACTACATCACCAATTCCGTTACCAAGTGCATTGGAAGCTCCGTCGAAAACCATAGTCCATCAGAATCCTGGCTCAGGTCCTTCATACGATCCAGGTTCTCCATAATCTGTAACTAGCATAATGTTCTCGTCCAGGAATTCGAAATTCATAGACCGATAGTAGTCTATGGCTTGATATGCCAAATGATATTCCAGTACACTTCCCTTGATTTCCTTTTGAGTGGTGTACTGAATGTCGTATTCTGTCAAGACCATTTTCCATTGGGCTATTCTTCCAGAGAGGGCTGACTTCTCGAATATGTACTTGATGGGATCCATTTTAGAGATCAATAGAGTAGTATGAGTCAACATATACTGTCTTAGTCGGCGAGTAGCCCATGTCAAAGCGCAACAAGTTTTCTCAAGCAGTGAATATCTTTTTTCACAGTCGGTAAACTTTTTGCTAAGGTAGTATATTACATGCTCTTTTCGACCAGACTCGTCATGATGCCCCAGTATATACCCCATTGAGTTCTCTAGCACTGTTAGGTACATGATTAGAGGTATTCCTTCAATTGGTGGCATCAGAATCGGAGGTTCTTGTAGGTACTCCTTAATTTTATCAAAGGCTATTTGGCAGTCGTTGTTCCACTTTACTACTTGATCTTTCTTCAGCAGCTTAAAGATTGGATCACAAGTAGCAGTCAGATGAGAAATGAATAGGGCAATGTAATTCAGTCGTACTAAGAAACCTCTTACTTCCTTCTTAGTACGGGGAGTCAACATTTCTTGAATAGCTTTAACTTTTACGGGATTAACTTAAATACCTTTACCGCTGACGACGAAACTTAGGAGTTTACCGGATCTCACCTTGAAGGTGCACTTATTTAGATTTAACCTTAGCTTATACTTCCTCAGTCTTTCAAAGAATTTATGTTGATGATCAAGATGCTCCTCTTCAGTTTGTGATCTTGCTATCATATCGGTTATGTAGACCTCTATCTCATGATGAGTCATGTCATGAAATAAAGTTACCATGTGTTGTACCCCAAAATTTTCCCTCTCATGTTTTTCCAAGATTTTCTCTTGCATAAGTGGTTACAAACATTTTCCTAAAGAAAAGGAAAATTATTGAATGATGGTTAAGTATCCTTCGATTGGAATCTATAAAGTTCCCTTCGATTAGCATCTGCAAAAGGTCTTTCGATTGGCATAAGGCCTTTCGATGGGCATCCTTAAACAAGGCAGCTTCGACGGATATCCTAAATAATTTTTTTTTCCGTTAGGGCGTACAAAGTGCCTTTCGATAGGCATGTTAACCAAGTGATGCTTCGATGGCATATCAATAGGATTGGAGAGGTTAACTCTGAGCCTTTCAAATTCCTGCAGATCCTGGTTCAAACAAAGAAACTCTGATGCTGGGAATATGAGCAATTCGAGTCAGGATGCAGGGCCATTGAAGGGAGCAAGGCTTCAGACTTAATTGAATGAGACATGATAACGAAGTAGGCATAATTCGAATTCAAAGCCTTCGAAGGAAACAAATGTTCTGATGAGGGAAGTTCTAGGCATTTCGAATCAGGACTTAGAGCCATCGAAGAGAGCAGAACAACACTTCGACCAGTCAATAAGATAATGCTTCGATTTGGTCCAGTTCAAAGCCATCGAAGGGAGCAAGGCTTGAGACTTAATCAAAGGAACCATGATGAAAGCCTTAAGCTAAATTCGAGAAAAAAAACCTATCATAACTTGTCCAGGTTCACCTAAAGTTCAAAATGGCATGTTTTCCTTGCAAATATGGCAACAATTCAATTTTGATCTTGGATTCAATTCCTGAGTTAAAGGCCAGATTCTTGCCTTATTTGTTCCTAACCCCACAAGAGCTGATTCAGCCATAGTGATTATCTTCAAATCAAGCAAGCGAAGCAGAGGTTGACTTAATAGGAGGAGCCACGACAACAAAGTAGGCGCAATTCGAATTCAAAGCCTTCGAAGGAAACAAGGTTCTGATAAGGAAAGCTCTGAATAATTCGAATTGAAGCTTTAAAGTCTTCAAAGAGAACAAATTCGAAGAGAAACGAATCTGTAAGGGGCATGTCAGCTTTAGATTTCCATCATATTAGAGGCCCAAAATAACTCATGAAAGCTGTCACATGGCAAAGAGAAACGGGCAAGCCAAGAATAGAAAGAATCTTCAAAAATTGAAAGTTTGGAAGAAAATTGGAACACATTGATTCTGTTGGATCTATGCCATATTTGTTACCCTAATATTGTCTCACATATATACATAAACATTCCAGACTACAAAGGACATGCGCAGCTGCCTCCACAAACCCTAGCAAAAATTCCAAAATTTCTCAAAGAAAAGTGAAACTTACATCATCAGATCCAGCCGTTCACAGACCTTTTGAAGCATTCAGTCATACTCCTGAGACCTCTAAGAGTTGTGTCCATACTTTATTCATGACTTAAACAAGCCAGAGCAATGTACCTCCCTCTCACTGATCGGTAAAATTTTCTCAATCGTACCCTTAAAATTTACGCGTTGTTAATTCATTTTGTTTGCATAAATCATGTAGCATGACAATTTAGAAGATTTTTGACATTTTTCTTTTGAGATTTAACGCAGGGAGAGAAAAGTACCATTGTTAGGGTTCAGAAATGGTTGAGTGTCAAAATAGGTGATACCATGAGTTTTAGGACAAACAAATGGTGCCATTGAACTCACAACCCCCTAATTAGGGGGACCATGAACTTTTTTCTCTTTGATTCATCGCATTTTTGTAGATGTTGATTTTTGATGGCCGAAGAAGAAGGTGGTCAACAACCGTGGACGGTGATTTGACCCCTCTGTGCTGGCGTGTCTGAATGGCCCTTTATGATTTGCCCATTTAAAAAAGATAGGGCCCACTCAGTGCGCGCGTTTTGTTTGAATATATATATATATATATATATATATATATATATATATATATATATATATATATATATATATATATATATATATATATATATATATATATATATATATATATATATATATATATATATATATATATATATATATATATATATATATATATATATATATATATATATATATATATATATATATATATATATATATATATATATATATATATATATATATATATATATATATATGACTACGTTTTTTATATAATATTATGCTTTGGTTATTATAAATGAATGAACAGGATGGCTGAATGGCAAAGAAAATGATTGTGCAACGAGGGGACCTGGGTTCGATTCCAGGAGTCTGTGTTTTGCATTTTCTCACAAATTCATTTCAGATCTAGTGCACGCGAAGGCCAGCAAGTGCATGATATACCTCACATATGGATTATTCAGATCTAAGAGTCTAAATCCAACGCTCCTAGTGGCTAGGGACCATGGTGAACCTTCAAGACTCATCCCCTCCAGATTATTGTTTGGAATGCTGGGTTCAGTTGAGCAGGCCTAACAAAAATTCAGCGCCACACCCTCTAGTCTGCTAACACTAACAGGCCCATTTTTTCTATTTTTTTGCTTTTTAATTTCTTTGTTTTTTATTTTAATTATTTTAAAGTCAACTTTTATTTTAATCATAAAATCAATACAAAAATCACAAAAAAATAGACTTAGGGTTTTTTCTAATTAATTTAATTTTTGGTAATTAATTTAGTTATTTTACTTGTTTCCTTAATTAAAATCAACTAGAATTAGGTTTAATCACTTCAAATCTTTTTCTCAATAAACACCAAAAAAATATTTTATTAATCAATTAGATTTTTAGATTTTCAAACTTGTTCCCGTTTTAATCTTTGCGCACTTATCATTTTTTGTTTTATTATTTTTTCAATTTATTGTATCTGTATACAGTTTGTAATAATTTGACTTAGGTTTTATTTACTGCTTTTAAATTTCCGCACTCCCAAGTTTTGGTTATGTATCCCCTTCCCCGAGGCCTTGTAATAGCTAGGTTTAATTTCTGTCTTTTAAATTCTTGCACTATTATTAACTGTTTAGATTAATAGGATTGCATGAAAAAGACTGTAAATTAAAATGATTAGATAACCCTAAATGCGCAAGATAAATGAACTGAACCAGTACACTAGCACATTCTCACCCTTAGGGTATCTCCCACTTCGGTTGCCTTCGAAACGATCATAATTCTCGAAATGTGAGAATTTTTAGTGAATGTCCTTGATTTCAAGAGATCACAAGTCCCTCGATGACCCTTTCAACTGTTTCCTCGGTTAAAAAAGAAGTGATCTTAGAACTTTAGGACAATTACTAAGAGTTCTTGCCCAGTTGCCTTAGTGACTGTAAACGTCCCTTCGATGGTCCCTCAACATCCAACGATAAGGCTACCTACTCACCAATAGTATGATAGCACTATCTAAAGCAAAGGAGGAAAAGAACACATTTTCCGAGTAGGTAGATAGCTGTTAAATACTTGCTCAAAAATAATCTCTTTCACACCACACTTTCAAACATTTTCAAAAACACTTTATCAACACTCTTGAGGACCGATACAAGAGTTATCATAAAGCAAGCAAACTTTTCAAAACACACAAACACGAAAGCAACTTTCAAAATGAGAAAGTACCTAAGAGCCCATGGAAAACCACTGATGGAAAGGGTGATAACACCTTCCCTTTCCATAATCTACCCCCTTACTCAGAAAATCTCGAAAAAGGTATTTTTCTGTTCTTTTCACCCTTTCCTTTGTTGGATAAAAGAAAAGTCGGTGGCAACTCTTGCTTACCGCGACATTTTGCGAATACAAAACACAAACCAATATTAACTGTCAGTTCTTCCACCGTATCACAGAACTGGAGACTCTGCTGAGGAATAATGAATAAAAAGTGGGGTTACCTTACGAGTTAGTTCATTTTAAAACTGTTTTAATTGCTTTCTTTGTATGTTTTATCCTTTGAGGGTTGTTTGGGTTGTTACTATAGATCCTACACCCGGATCTGGGGGTATCTTTTAGGTAAACAACAATAGATCGTGAAGATTGTACGACATAGATAGACATGGTTGAAGCGATAGCTGTGTTGGTGTGACACTTTGGTTGGTACCGGTATCCCTTGTGTTGAATTGGGGAGAATACGGGGCCTCCGTGTGGTGTCGTGAAGCACTAACAAACCTTAGTTGAAAAAACTTGGCCATTAGAAAGTAGTGAGATAGCCGGTCTCGGTGTAAAGCTGGGAATTGGTTGATACTCGATGCTACACTCATTGAGATTGGACTTTCGGGATGTTTCGACTGCAAGAAAAGATTGCTAAGTTGAAATAATACCGATAAAGAAAGATCAGTGACATTGAGACTCCTTAGAACCCGATTACTATTTATAGGACAGGTTGAACCAATCAAACTTCAAGAGGGTATTACCTTAAAACCCATGCAAGCCTTAAACCTAAGGTCTTTGTGTGATTTGCTTGTGCTTGCTATATCTGTAATTTCTTAGCATAATCATAACATCATGCCACAACATTTCCTTAACCATTTCAAGGATCTCAAGGGTTTTTGATGCAGGTTATGATAAATCGGACGTCTATCAAGGGGCAAGGGGTTTTATTTTCCTCTAGCCAACGCTGTCAAAAGACCAAAGTGACAACTTGAGTCAGGAGCTATGACCCACTCGACTTGGTGAGCTTGATTCTCGTAGAAGGACCTTCAACGATACAAAGTTCTTTAAGAAAAGTTGCAGTCAACTCCTAACATCTTCTTGTGTTTACCCCGCGAGACCCTTGAAAACATCGCATAAGCATATCATACATGTCATTGCATAAACAGGTTTCAAAGCAGGTTTCTCATCTTCTTCGCTGTTTATTTCAGCAATGGCTCTCGAACAAACAGTGAAGGATCTCCAAACTCAAAATGCACAGTTTCAACAAATGATCATGGCTCTGGCTAAGGGCCAAGAAGAGATGAAAGCTCTGATCGTCAAAGAAAAGACTAAGAAGCCAAAGAAACCGGTTGGCATCCTGAATATGGGAAGAAGACTTAGAGGACCGATTAAAGGAGCACTAGATCTTTCAACTCCATCAAATAAGGGGGACAATCATGAAGAAGATAGCAACCTGGGGACTGAGGAGCAATATACTCCTACTGATGATAAATACAAATAGATGGAGGATCGTCTCAATTCTATGGAGATTCAGCAAATACCTGGCTTGGACTTTGAAGAATTAAGGCTGGTTTCTGGCGTGATCATCCCACTAAAATTCAAGGTTCCCACGTTCGCCAAATATGACAGTGTCTCCTGCCCTAAGTTACACTTAAGTTCATATGTCAGGAAGATCCAGCCTCACACTGCTGACCAGAAGTTATGGGTCCATTTCTTCCAAGAAAGTTTAGCTGGCACGCAACTGGAATGGTTCTATCAACTAGAAAGAACAAACATTCATACTTGGGAAGACTTGGTTGCTGCTTTCTACAAGCAGTATCAATATAATGCTGACCTCGCTCCAACTCGTACACAACTTCAAAGCATGTCTATGGGTTCTAGCGAAGGCTTAAAAGAATATGCCCAAAAATGGAGGGATCTAGATGGCAGGAAACAACCTCCTCTGAATGATCGGGAAATGGTAGATATGTTCATGGGCACTCTGACATGCATGTGTTCTAATCTGCTGATTAGGAGTTCCTCATCTGGGTTCACAAAAATGGTTCTGACTGGAGAAAGGATCGAAAGTGGTATCAAGAGTGGGAAAATCCCGATGGCTGCATCTTCTAATGCTAAGAAGAAGCCATTTGCTGGTAAGAGGGAAGCCAATGTTGTGTATGACCAGAAGGGTCGCAATAAGGCAGATGAACACAATCAATCTGTGGGGGCAATACCGGTCTCTAATCCTACGCCTATGTAACGACACCAACATGGGAACCAACATAAAGAGGTCATGCCTAAGAGACAATTCACCATAATCAACATGTCACTAGCTCAAGCGTTACAACACATGTTGAAAGCAGGATTGATCACGTTAAAGGCCCCTCTGTGAAACCCCAATACTTCTGCTCCTAGTTACCACCCTGAAGAAAGGTGTGCATACCATTCTGATAGTCCTGGACATGATACAAATGGTTGCTGGGCTCTGAAGAACAAAATTCAGGATATGATTGACACCAAAGAGATTGAATTCGACCCTCCAAAGACTCACAAAGTGATCACTGCTCCTAGGCCAAATCATTGAGAACGTCCAGTTCACTTTTTATTTTTCATTTGTAATTTCATTTTTTGTTCAAACAATTAATGTCATGCCAAACTTTGGTTTTCCCATTAATGCATCGCATACGTTTGTCTTGAATGATTTCATTGTCATTTAATTTAAAATGTTTTCTTGCTTCCTTTATGTGATATTCGACTCTCGATTAAAAAGCTATAAACCTTTAGAGGGAGGATGACGAAAACGATACCACAATCTCATACAGGGTGCTTTTGAACAGACCTTGCTGATGATGTACATGCGTTGTTTCAAATCCCAAACAGTGGAGTTATAAGGAAGGTAATCCCTAGTCAACCCCTTTGAGCCTAAGAAGTAGGAGTTTTTATTTTCACATAAATTAAAACCCTTAATCATAACCTGGGGCAGGGTAGTTTCTCAGTCAATTTAGATGCGCATTCAACCGCAATCTTCCGCTTCATATACAATAAATGGCATCGAAGACGTCCTTCCAAATCAAAAGACGGTGATAGGTTCCACATAATCATCAAAATAAGCAGTCATTATCTCTCAAAATAAAAGCCCATATGTCAAAACCTGTGAAGTAGACTTAAGAAAAACTAGGGCATCCCGCTGACTGTAATCACAAAAGAAACAGTTCAGGAAAAAGATCGAGATAATAAAATCAAAAAAAGGAGGTTCCTACAAATCCTCAACAAAAAAAGGTCACAAAAATCCCTTCTCAGACAAATGTTCAAGTTTCTGAACCATCACTAGAATATCGGGGCCAACATTCTAAAACTCAATTGGGATTAGAAATGTACAATTAACTGAGCATAGGACTGAAGGACATCACGAAGAACGGGTGGGTACAAATAAATTTTGAGCCTTTATCCTTTGTTTCTTAACGAACCAGGCCACGTTACAACCCTTAAAAGTCCTAACTGAAGCATAGGTTAGTTCAGAAGCATACTGTTACAAAAGGTATCCTGACTCTTGTAGGACTTGCTATAAATCATGAGTTGATATCACTCTCTTGCAAAATTGGTTTTTACTGAAAAAATGAATTTTCAAAAACTTCAAGACAAGCATAAACTTTGCATTATTTGAATATCATTGTTTGCGTATAGTTATCTGTTCGACAACAGAAGAAATCACATGATGAATATCTAGTGAACAAAAACTTTCTCAATAAAAAGGTTCACCTAAAGTGGAAAAACACTTCCAACCAAGGGGCACAGCATGATCATTGTCCATCATTTGGGGAAGTCAAGTAAAGATTCAAAGAATCTCTCAAAAATGCTAAATAGCCAGGGGCAGATCTCCATCTGAATCACTTGAGGCTTTAGACATGAATTCCAGCAATGAGCCACGTAAAATCAAAATCAATGTTCCCCAGCAGATTTCTTCTTAAAAACAATTAAACAGGAACTCCCAACAGAAACATTCTAAATAAACCAAGTCCTCTTCTAGAAACAGTTCAGGTACGATCCAGAGACGGATATCATCCTGGTACATATTCCAGATTTCTCTTCCAAGTACGGTTCAAGTACGACCCAGAAACGGATGTCATCCTGACACCTACTTCAGATTCTCTCCTAGAAATAGTGTAGATACAATCTAGAGACGGATGTCATTCTGACACTTATTCCAGACTATCATCTAGAAATGTTTCAGGTACGATCAAGAAACGGATGTCATCCTGACACCTACTCCAGATTCTCTTCTAGAAATAATGTAGATACGATCTAGAGACGGATGTCATTCTGACACTTATTCCAGACTTCTATTCTAGAAATAACTCAGATACGATCCAAAGACGGATGTCATTCTGACACTCATTCAACACATGTTTCAAGTACATTTCAGATACGATCCAGAGACGGATGTCATTCTGATAGTCATTCAACACATGTTTCAAGTAAAGTTCAGATACGATCCAGAGATGGATGTCATTCTGACACTCATTCAACATATGTTTCAAGTACAATTTAGATACGACCCAGAGACGGATGTCATTCTGACACTCATTCAACACATGTTTCAAGTACAATTCAGATACGATCCAGAGACGGATGTCATTCTGACACTCATTCAATACATGTTTCAAGTACAGTTCAGATACAATCCAAAGACGGATGTCATTCTGACACTCATTCAACACATGTTTCAAGTAAAGTTCAGATACGATCCAGAGACGGATGTCATTATGGCACTTATTTCAACACATAGATCCATCCACAAAATCTCCGTGGGTACTTTCTCCAGTAGGTATATAGACAGAAACGTCCTGATACGAATTCGCCGTTACATCCTCAACATACGTCCTAGGGATGTCTATGTCCCCACAGAGTGAAAACAACCAAAGTTTTGACCTCTTCTTCCCCAAGCAGGAATTACCTCCTCCAGCAAAGTTCCCTCAGAGAGCTGAAATCCATGTCCCCCAGCTAAGTTTTTATAATCTCGAACAGTTTATAAAGCCTTATCCCCGGTAGAGTTTATTTCTCTAACTGCGGAAGTTTAACCCCCAACATAGTTTATTTCTCTACATTGGTAAAATCTTTCAACAGGGCATCTTTTTCCCCACGGTGTCATTCTCAAGCAGGAGTCAAAGATCCCCGACAGAATATCCTCAAACAGAAAGAGGAAATCCCCAGCAAATCATTTCCTTTCATCATCCCCAGCGGAAATGAAAGAATCACTTTCCTTATCTACCAAACAGTAGTCTGCGACTCAGCTTCCCAGTACTCTCCAGTAGCAGTCAGTGATTTATTTTCCCAGACTAGGAAATATTGCAACAACATTCCATATTCATACATCATGGCATGCGCATACATATTGCATACATCATAATCTCATTTATTTTGAGAACATCATTACACAATGCATTTGATACATCATGACATTGTATATGATTAACTCTTTACCCTTTCAGGAAAGATCAAATCAACAAACACCGTTGACTACTTATATGACCTGGAAGACTTCTCAAAGGCTACGTATGACGAAGGGCTATTTCTCAAAATACCTCTACTGGTTCAGTTCGACCAATGATTTACTCATATTCTTTTCTGGTAGATACCTCTACTTGGTTCAATTTAAATCGACCAATGATTTATTCTAATTCATTTCTGGTAGACACTTCCTCTGGTTCATTTAAATCGATCCTAAGATTTTTCTGATTCTTATCCAGTTGAAGACAATTCAAGACCTCTACTGGCTCAGTTTAAATCGACCAATGATTTATTCTGATTCTTTTCCGGTAGATACTTTCTCTGGTTCAGTTAAGTCGACACTAAGATTTTTTTGATTGTTACCCAGTTAAAGATAACTCAAGACCTCTGCTGGTTCATTTTAAATCGACCAATGATTTATTTTGATTCATTTCCGGTGGATAATTTCTCTGGTTCAGTTAAATCTACCCTAAGATTTTTCTAATTCTTTATCCAGTTAAAGATAATTCAAAACCTTTCTTTGGTTTAGTTAAATCGACCCTAAGATTTTTATGATTCTTTATCCAGTTAAAGATAATTCAAAACCTTTCTCTAGTTTAGTTAAATCGAGCCTAATATTTTTCTGATTCTTTATCCAGTTATAGATGATTCAAGACCTTTTCTCTGGTTCAGTTAAATTGACCCTAAGATTTTTCTGATTCTTTATCCAATTAAAGATGATTCAATACCTTTTCTCTGGTTCAGTTAAATCGACCCTAAGATTTCTCTGATTCTTATCCAGTTAAATATGTTGTAAAGCCTGGAACCGACCGGATAACAGTTAATTTCATATTCCCCGATAAGTCATTGTGAAGCCTGGAATGCGATCGGATAACAATCAGCCTTATTATCCTCAGCAAGCTGCTGTGAAGCTTGGATCCTGAGGAGATAGCAGTTCGCTTTCATCTCTCCCGTCAAGAGGTGATTCCTCAGTAGAGTAACTGACAACTGAAGCTCCTATACTCTATTTCCCAAAACTAAGACCAACATTCCTTAGCGGAGTCCTCCTCAACGACAAAAACAGGAATCCCCACAAAGAGACTTCTTATTAAGTCAAGCATCTAATTTTGATGGCCTCTCTAAGCCCATCTCCGACAATTTTCTGTCATCTTTTCCAAATGGCATCTCTAAGCCCATTCCCGATATTATCCACCAGCAGTTCTACTTCAGACGAGTGCAAATTTCTGGGCACTCTAGTGTCCAATCATCTTCCACCTTCAGATCACGAAAGTCAGACCATCCAATCTACATCCTCAGGTTTAAGAAGATTGAACAGGGGCAGCAGTTGTACCCAAAATTTTCCCTCTCATGTTTTTCCAAGATTTTATCTTGCATAGGTGGTTACAAACATTTGCCTAAAGAAAAGGAAAATTATTGAATGATGGTTAAGTATCCTTCAATTGGCATCTACAAAGTGCCCTTCGATTAGCATCTGCAAAAGGTCTTTCGATTGGCATAGGGCCTTTCGATGGGCATCTCAAACAAGGCAACTTTGACGAACATCCTAAATAAGGTTTTTTCGTTAGGGCGTACAAAGTGCCTTTCGATAGGCATGTTAACAAAGTGATGCTTCGATGGCATATCAATAGGATTGGAGAGGATAACTCTGAGCCTTTCAAATTCTTGCAGATCCTGGTTCAAACAAAGAAACTCGGATACTGAGAATACGAGCAATTCGAGTTCGGATGCAGGGCCATCGAAGGGAGCAAGGATTGAGACTTAATTGAAGGACACATGATAACAAAGTAGGTGCATATAGAGTTCAAAGCCTTTGAACGAAACAAATGTTCTGATGAGGGAAGTTTTGAGCAATTCGAATCAGGACTTAGAGCCATCGAAGAGAGAATAACAACACTTCGACCAGTCAATAAGATAATACTTCGATTTGGTCCAATTCAAAGCCATCGAAGGGAGCAATGCTCGAGAATTAATCGAAGGAACCATGATGAAAGCCTTAAGACAAATTCGAGAAAAACACCTATCATAACTTGTCCAGGTTCACCCAAAGTTCAAAATGGCATATTTTCCTTGCAAATATGGCAAGAATTCAATTTTGATCGTGGATTCAATTCCTGAGTTAAAGGTCAGATTCTTGCCTTGTTTGTTCCTAACACCACAAGAGCTGATTCGACCAGAGTGATTTTCTTCAAATCAAGCAAGTGAAGCAGAGGTTGGCTCAATCGAAGGAGCCATGACAATGAAGTAGGCACAATTCTTTAAAGCCTTCGAAGGAAACAAGGTTCTGATAAGGAAAGCTCTGAATAATTCGAATTGGAGCTTTAAAGTCTTCGAAGAGAATAAATTCGAAGAGAACAAATTTGAAGAGAAACAGATTTGTAGGGGGCATGCCAGCTTTCGATTTCCATCATATTGGAGGCCCAAAATAACTCATGAAAGCTGTCACATGGCAAAGAGAAACGGGCAAGCCAAGAATAGAAAGAATCTCCAAAAAATGGAAAGTTTGGAAGAAAATTGAAACAAATTGATTCCGTTGGATCTGTGCCATATTTTTTACCCTAATATCGTCTCACATATATACACAAACATTCCAGATTACAAAGGACATGCACAACTGCCTCCACAAACCCTAGCAAAAATTCCAAAATTTCTCAAAGAAAAGTGAAACTTACATCATCAGATCGAACCATTCTCAGACCTTTTGAAGCATTTAGTCATACTCCTAAGACCTCTAGGACTCGTGTGCATACTTCATTCAGGACTGAAACAAGCTAGAACGATGTACCTCCCTCTCACTGATCGGTAAAAGTTTCTTAATTATAGCCTTAAAACATACGCGTTGTTAATTCATTTTGTTTGCATAAATCATGTAGCATGATGATTTAGAATATTTTTGACGTTTTTCTTTTGAGATTTAATGCAGGGAGAGCAAAGTACCATTGTTAGGGTTCCAAAACGGTTGAGTGTCAAACTAGGTGATACCATGAGTTTTAGAACAAACAAACGGTGCCATTGAACTCGCAGCCCCCTAATTAGGGGGACCATGACCTTTTTTCTCTTTGATTCATCGTAGTTTTGCAGATGTTGATTTTTGATGGCGGGAGAAGAAGGTGGTCAACCACCGTGGACGGTGGTTCGACCCCCCTGTGTTGGCGTGTCTAAATGTCCCTTTATGATTCGCCCATTTAAAAAAGATAGGGCCCACTCAGCGTGCACGTTTTGTTTGAATATATATATATATATATATATATATATATATATATATATATATATATATATATATATATATATATATATATATATATATATATATATATATATATATATATATATATATATATATATATATATATATATATATATATATGACTATGTTTTTAATATAATATTATGCTTTGGCTATTATAAATGAATGAACAGGATGGCTGAATGGCAAGGAGAATGATTGTGCTATGAGGGGACCTGGGTTCGATTCCAGGAGTCTGCGTTTTGCATTTTATCACAAATTCATTTCAGATCTAGTGCATGATATGCCTCACATATGGATTATTCAGACCTAAGAGTCTAAATCCAACGCTCCTAGTGGCTAGGGACCATGGTGAACCTTCAAGACTCATCCCCACCAGATTATTGTTTGGAATGCTGGGTTCCGTTGAGCGGGCCTAACAAAAATTCAGCGCCACACCCTCCAGTCTGCTAACACCAACATGCACATTTTTTCTATTTTTTTGCTTTTTAATTTCTTTGTTTATTATTTTAATTGTTTTAAAGTCAACTTTTATTTTAATCATAAAAGCAATACAAAAATCACAAAAAAATAGACTTAGGATTTTTTCTAATTAATTTAATTTTTGGTAATTAATTTAATTATTTTACTTGTTTCCTTAATTAAAATCAACTAGAATTAGGTTTAATCACTTCAAATATTTTTCACAATAAACACCAAAAATATTTTTTATTAATCAATTAGATTTTTAGGTTTTCAAACTTGTTCCCGTTTTAATCTCCGCGCGCTTATCATTTTCTATTTTATTATTTTTTTCAATTTATTTTATCTGTATACAGTTTGTAATATTTTGACTTAGGTTTTATTTACTGCTTTTAAATTTCCACACTCCCATATTTTGGTTGTGTATCCCGTTCCCCGAGGCCTTGTAATAGCTAGGTTTAATTTCTGTCTTTTAAATTCTTGCACTATTATTAACTGTTTAGATTAATAGGATTGCATGAAAATGACTGTAAATTAAAATTATTAGATAACCCTAAATGCGCAAGACAAATGAACTGACCAGTACACTCACACATTCTCACCCCTAGGGTATCTCTCACTTCGGTTACCTTCAAAATAGTCACAATTCTCGAAACGTGAGAATTTTTAGTGACTTTCCTTGAGTTCAAGAGATCACAAGTCCCTTGACGACCCTTCCAATTGTTGCCTCGGTTAAAAAAGAAGTGATCTTAGAACTTTAGGACAATTACTAAGAGTTCTTGCCCAATTGCCTTAGTGACAAACGTCCCTTCGATAGTCCCTCAACATCCAATGATAAGGCTACCTACTCACCAATAGTAGGATATCACTATCTAAAGGAAAGGAGGAAAAGAACACCTTTTTCGAGTAGGTAGATAGCTGTTAAGTACTTGCTCAAAAATAATCTCTTTCACACCACACTTTCAAACATTTTCAAAAATGCTTTATCAACACTCTTGAGGATCGATACAAGAGTTATCATAAAGCAAGCAAACTTTTCAAAACACACAAACACGAAAGTAGTTTTCAAAATGAGCAAGTGCCTAAGAACCCGTGGAAAATGATGGATGGAAAGGGTGCTAACACCTTCCCTTTCCATAACCTACCTCCCTTACTCAGGAAATCTCTAAAAAGGTCTTTTTTTGTTCTTTTCACCCTTTCCTTTGTTGGATAAAAGAAAATTCGATGGAGACTCTTGCTTACCGTGACATTTTGCGAATATAAAACGCAAACCAGTATTAACAATCGGTTCTGCCACCGTATCACACCATGGCACGCTGATAAGTTGCATCAACGTTCTTCAACCCAAAAGGCATAACCTTATAGCAGAAAGTTCCCCACTGTGTGACGAAGGTAGTTTTGTCCATATCTTCAGGCGCCATCTTGATATGATTACAACCCGAGAAACCATCCATGAAAGAGAATACCTTATGTTGAGCAGTGTTTTCGACCAAAACATTAATATGTGGAAGTGGGAAGTCATCTTTGGGGCTTGCCCTATTCAGATCCTTGTAGTCTACACACATACGCACTTTGCCGTCTTTCTTTGGTACCGGAACAATATTAGCAACCCATTGAGGATATGATCTCACTGCTAAGAAGCCTCCATTGAATTGCTTCATAACCTCGACTTTGATCTTCTCTGACATCTCGGGACGCATGCAACTAACCTTCTACTTAACCGAAGAACAACCCTCTTTCATTGGCAGACGATGGACTCCAATATTAGTATCAAGCCCAGGCATGTCTTTGTATGACCAAGAAAAGATCTCAACATAGTTGTGAAACATCTGAATCATCTTATTCTTGACGCTGCTCTTTAAGTTGGCGCCTATCTTGACTTCTTTTTGGTCTATCTCGGTACCCAAGTTTAGAACTTCGACTGGTTCTTCATGTGGTTGGATAGCCTTTTCTTCTTGTATTAAGAGTTTTGCAAGTTCTCCAGGTATTTCACAATCTTCCTAACCTTCATCCTCGGCTTGGTAGATCAGATTTTCAAAGTCATGAGTGGCAGTAGCAGAATCAATATCGACGAGATCCATAGTGGATGTGGATCTGCAATGTATTGTATGGGTGTGTGTAAGAAACACATAGCTATATTTGAAAGCAATAAATTAATGGAAAGACAGAGAGCGCAAAATTTTAATGCAAAAACATCCAATGTTTTATTAGATAAACATATGTGGATGAAAAGATAACAACCTTAACACATGGACCATTGTGCCCCGGGTAAGGCACAAGACTTAAAGTTATTGTTTTTTTAAAATTACATATCCCAAAACTTGAAAATGATAAAACATGAAATAACAATTACGCACGACTAAAGGAGATTGGTATAAAGTCTTTAGCCTTCCAGTTGTTGAGTCCACCACCGGTAGTAGGGAATATCCAGTTGTCTAAATCACAATCACTATCAGTGTCTTCTATAGTGTTGACTTCATTATTGCTGATGCGGAAAGGTGGTCTCCTAGCACGAGCACGACAAACCACCTTCTGATTCTCTGATGTGAAACCTAAACCAAATTTGTTGGACTTGTAAGGAATGTCAAGAAGCTGACCCTAGATAGTGCAACCACCTTCTTCCATCACAGCTCTAGCATCTTTAAGAGAAGTCATTCTTGGTGGATCCTTGGTAATCTTAGGAGTAGTGGGAGTAGATCTAGCAATGACAATCGTCTGAGGGATTACTTCAAAGGTCTGGCAGGGAGTTTTAATGAATTCACCATCCATCTCAACATATTTTAAAGAATTCAAATGGCTTACCATATACTCTTTGTAATACGGTGGGAGAACTGACTTGGTTGTTTTGCGTTTGATTGCAATTGTTGCGGATAGCAAGAGTCGCCACCGACTTTTCTTTAATTCAATAAGGAACGGATGAAAAGAACAGGAAAGACCTTTTGAGATTATTTCTTGAGTTCGGGGGGTAGGTTATGAAAAGGGAAGGTATTAGCACCCTTTTCATCTGTAGTTATCTACGGCCTCTTAGTTTCTTGCTAGATCACTTGCTTTTATTTGAAAATGTGCTTTCTGATGTGGTTTTAAAAGTATTTTAAAAAACGTCTTCGTAATGATTATCATTTCTATAAGAATGCGTACAAAGAGCTTTGTCTTTTGAAAATGTTTCAAATGAAAGTGTTGGTGTATAAAATGTTTTTGTTGTGAGCAAGGGAACAACTATGAGCGTCCTACCTACTCAAAAGGTCTAATGTTATTTTCCTCCTCCTTTAGATGTTGTTATCTTACCATTGATTTGGTAAGAAGCCCCATCGTTGGATGTGAAGGGATAGGCATGGGACGTTTTGTATAGTCATAGAAGGCAACCTATGGGACATTTTAGCAATGTCGTTTAGGGACTAGATCATTTACCGAAGGCAACATTGAGGGTCATTGGCGGACAACAATCTTTTATCGAGGGTCTTTGCTAAAACGCCCATATTCGAAGGACATGACTATTTTTCCGAGGTAACAAGTAGGATTACCATAGAGGTACATGAGTGAATAGTGTGTTTGATTTGCATTCATTTAGTCTTTGATTTTTAGGTTGTCTACTTGTTGGTTTTATCTTGCCATACATCCTAACTACTAACATTTGTACAAAAGCAATAAAAATGCAGAAAATAAATCCTACACTATTACAACCATATTGAAATAGCAAGAAAATGTAAAGACAAAACAAAAATAAAAGAAAGAAAAATGAGGGCTTAGATTTGGGCAGCAGAACCCTTCTGTGATACGGTGGCCAGAACCGGGACGAGTTTCCCTATTTTTTAAGGAATTGCTGGTTTGCGTTTTGCGTTTGTGTTTGCAAAATGTCGCGGTAAGCAAGAGTCGCCACTGTCTTTTATTTTATCCAACAAGGAAAGGAAAAAAGCACAGAAAAATTCCTTTTTCGAGATATTTTTGAGTACGGGGGGTAGATTATAGAAAGGAAAGGTATTAGCACCCTTTCTATCCGTAGTTATCTACGGGATCTTAGGTACTTGCTCATCATTTTCAAAATTGTTTTCTTTTTGTTTGTGGGCTTTGAAAAGTTTTTGTTTTGACTTCGATTTAACTCTAGCTTCTGTCTTCAAGAGTGTAATGAAGTGTTTTTGAAAACTTGTTTTGTAAAGGAGTGTAAGTGTGAAATTTTTTGTTTGAATTGAGCAAGTAGTTAAGATCTAATCTACCTACTCGAAAATAAAAAAAGAATCGTTCTATGTTCGTTTCGTTTAGACAACGCTATCTTACTATTAGTGAGTAGGTAGAACTATCGTTGGAGTTTTAAGGGTCATTTCGAAAGGGACTTACGGTCACTAAAGCAATGTTAGGACGTCTTAGTAGTAACCCTAAAGTCTTAGATCAATCATCCGAGGCAACCTTTCTGAGGCAACTTTGATCTTTGGACAAAAGGATGACCACTAAAGCATCCTATACTCAATGACCGTTTACCGAAGGCAACCAAGTGGGAGTGTACCCTAGGAGTGCGCATGTGCGAGTGATTCAGTTTCAGTTTATTTATCTTTGCACATTTAGGGTGATCTAACTGTTTCAAAATTAGTCATACATTCTTGTCATGCATCATATTATCAAACATCTAACAGTTAATAATTCGCGGAATTTAAAGTGCAGAAATTAAATTACGCTATTACAAGGCTTCGGGTATTTACATAGCCAAAAACAAACCCTTTAAAAAATAAAGCGGTAAATAGAAATAAACGTCCTAATTAACTATTACAAACTGTAGACAATTACATCAATATGATAAAAATAATAATAAAGCGCGCGAGGAAAATTAGATCGACGAGAAATTAGGGTTTTGACCCTTCTAACCTAATTAAAAGAAGAATTGTTTTTTTGTTGATTTTAATAAAAGAAATAAGTTTTTCTAAATTAAATGTGCAATTAATTAGTTAATTAAATTAATTAATAAAAATAAATACATGACCTATTTTTGGTGTTTTTGTTATTTTAGGAAAAAATAAAATATAATTAAGTTAGCAATAAAACCTATTTATTCTAATTATTTTTAATTATGTACAAAAAGAGTTAAAATTGTCTAAATTAATCAAACGTAATTAAATTAATTAATTAATTGATAAAAATAAACCTAAATCTAATTGGTGAAAAATAATATTTTTGGTGATTTTTGATAAAAGAAAATAATTTAATTGGTTAGTAAATAAATAAATAAAATAATTAAAAGAAATAAAATAAAATAGAAAGAGAGAATGGGCCTGAATAGCAGCTTTGGGGGTGCAAATAGACAGATCTGGGCCCAAAAAAGATGAGGTCCACATTGACTTGTGAGATGTTGCATGTTTGACTATGGCTCATGGTGTTCCCTCCTGGATGGCCATTGGATCTGATCTTAAGACATGTCACAGGCTGGATGAAGAAGTCCCATGGTGGTCCTTTGGTGTGTGAATGCGCTGGATTATCTGAAAGAAAATGATATTGAGAAAAGTGGGGGACCTGGGATTCGAACCCAGGTCCTGAGGCATTTTGCATGTACTCTGTTACCATCTGCGCTGGCCATTTCATTTGTTCATATAACACAAAATATTAATAAAATATGAAAAGATCAAACATAAAACTTCAGCGTGCGAAAATTTTAAAGACCCAATAGGAGTGTGCCAGCAAATTGTCTCGTTCCTCTCTCTGTGGGTAAAAGTCCCATACTTTTACCTACGGACATTTTGTCCGTTGCTATAAGCCTGGTTCGTTCCCAAATCTTCCATGGGCCATATAAATGACACCTAACGCCATGGTTGGATTCGTCTCATCATTCTGAACATGAGGGTACCCTTCATCAAAGCTAATTTTTCCTGTAAACAAAAACCCTAATTCGAAGCTACAAACCCTAACAATGGTGGAATCCAATATATGCCATATAAATGCAATTAATCAATACAGGAAGCTTGCAAATGTGATTGTGATCAAGAATGTATAACTATTTTATGCTATAAGTGCAAGAACAATGCTATTCGATTTCAAAAAGAGAGATATGCCGTGGATGACTTACAGTGCGATTTGGGGCTTGAAAATGCTTAGTTTCGATGGCTTTGGCTTGCTAGGAACCCCAAGAAGTGATTGAGATGGATAGAAGACCTTGAGGATGCCTGGAATATGGAATTCGATCTTGCACTTTTTCTTGATTTTTCAAGTTTTTGTTCTGCCTCTGCGCCTGCTTTCTAACCTAGTTTATGGTATGCCTTTGTTCTATTTGTACCAAGGAATGCATTAGGGTTGAAAGAATGCATCCAATCTTCCTCCATCAATGAGTTTGATCTTGATTTGATTCACCTTTAAATCTTTCCAAAAATGGCTTAAATCCAATCTTTTTGTCCACCCTAATGCCTTGCACGAGTTTGAATACTTGCTAGCTGTAATTGGAACCTGAAACAAGCACAAAATCTCTTGCTTTCAATATTTTGGATTTTATATGATTTGTTTTAATTTAAATTGAATTAATTCAAATAAAAATCAAAATAAATAATAAAAATAAGATATGGACAAGTGACAAAGGCTAGAGCTCGTGGACCATGTTGCCAACTCAAAACAAGTGAAAAAGATTGGGCCCATTTGGCAAAATTTGAAGTTTTAGGGATAGTTGACTTTTGGCAATTTTGCAAAAAAGGTCAACATCACCAATGCATAACTTCCTCAATTTTGACTCTTTGGAGGTGTTCTTGGACTTTTTAGAAATCTTGAGATGCCCACTAAGCAACCCTTTTGGTCTCATATGATTTTGATATTCCATGCTCATGTATGAAGCTTTGACAAAAAAGGTGTTTTTGTTGACTTTCCAAAATAACCTATAATGTCCAAATTCATAACTTCTTGTGAGTGCATATTTTGAACTTGGGAGATGAAGATGGATTGTAGGGAATTGCATCCTCTTCAAAATGAGCTTTGGATGGGCCATTGTTCATAAAGTATGAGAAAGTTATGCTTGGTCAAAGTTGAGTTGACTTTTCCTCCAAAACCCTAATTTAGCAACTTTTGAGTCTTGATGAATTATGAGCAATCCTTGATGAATCATGATCAAACCTTGATCAAATGATGAAATATACTTCAGAATGAGGATGTTGACCAAAAATCTTGAAGTTTGACTGTATGTGGGCCACAGTTGACTTTTGCCCTATCATAGTCGATTTTCAGCCATTTGAGCAATTGACTGAGCAGACTTCCCCTGCAAGGCTTGAAACTTGACATTGATGATCTTGAGAACATATTAGGATATTGGTGAGCATTTGGGACTACTTGGGCTCAAGTATCTTGATGCAACATGAAACCCTAATTTGAGGTAGACTGCCTTAGGAGAGAGCTTGTCTGGCCAACCCTTGGACTACCTTGAGGATCTTTCTTGAAATGTTTGGAGAAACATGGGAGGGAAAATTTTGGGGTACAACAGTTGCCCCTGTTCAATTTTCTTAAACCTGAAGATTTAGATTGGCTTGTCTGCCTTTCGTGATCTGAAGGTGGAAGATGATTGAACACTAGAGTGCCAAGAAATTTGCACTCGCATGAAGTGGTAATTGTGATGTCGGGAATGGGCTTACAGATGCCACTTGGAAACTGATGACAGGAAATGGGCTTAAAGATGCCATCCGAAGGAGTGTTGATCGCATAAGAGATTCCTTAGCGGGAGCTTGTATACCTGTCCTTGGGGAAGATTCCGCTGGGGAAAGCTGATCTCTGTTGAAAGAAGTAGAATTTTAGGGGCTTATGCGTCTGTTATTCTGCTGGTGAGTTGTATCTGTTTGAATTTTAGGAACTTCGATCGTCCGTATTCTTACTGAGGAATAATCTCTATCGAATTTTAGGAACTCCAGTTGTCCGTATTCTGCTGAGGAATCATCTTTGTTGAATTTTAGGAACTTCAGTCATCCGTATTCAGTTGAGGAAACATCTCTATTGAATTTTAGGAACTTCGATCATCCGTATTCTACTGAGGAAAACATCTCTGTCGAATTTTAGGAACTTCGGTCGTCCGTATTCTACCAAGGAAACATCTCTGTCGAATTTTAGGAACTTCTGTCGTCCGTATTCTACTGAGGAATCATCTTTGTTGAATTTTAGGAACTTCGGTCGTCCGTATTCTACTGAGGAAACATCTCTGTTGAATTTTAGGAACTTCAGTCATCCGGAAACATCTCTATTGAAGAGGAAAATTGAATTTTAGGAACTTTGGTCGTCCGTATTCAACTGGGGAATCATCTCTACTGACATTTAGGAACTTCAGTCATCCGTTATTCAACTGAGGAATCATCTCTGCTGACATTTAGGAGCTTCGGTCATCCGTTATTCAACTGAGGAATCATCTTTGTTGAAGAGGAAAATTGAATTTTAGAAACTTTGGTCGTTCGTATTCAACTGGGGAATCGTCTCTGCTGACATTTAGGAACTTCGGTCATCCGTTATTCAACTGAGGAATCATCTCTGCTGATATTTAAGAGCTTCGGTCATTCGTTATTCAACTGAGGAATCATCTCTATTGAAGAGGAAAATTGAATTTTAGGAACTTTGGTCGTCCGTGTTCAACTGGGGATTAAACTGTTATCAGTCGTACCCGAGCTTCACAGCTTGAATTTTGTGAGAATTTGATTGTATCTTTCTTGAAAGGTAAAGGTTAGCTGTATGTAAGGCATGATATGTATCAGGCGATGATGTTCTCAAAATAAATGAGACTGTGTTGCATGATGCGTATGCATGTGTCATGATGTATGGAAATGTGATGTTTTTAGATGGGGAAAATAAATCCCGGATTACTGCTGGAGAAAAGAGTTGAATTCTTCGTTTCCGCTGGGGATAACGAATGAAGATGTTTGTGAGAATAAACCTGCAGGAGAGGATAACTCCGTCGGAGAATAAACTGACGAGGAAATGACTCTGTGGGGAGGACATGCTCTGCTGAGGATTCCGCTGATAAATTCAGCTGGGGATGAATTACCGTTGTTGGCGATGATGAACTCTGTCGAGGATTGAGTTTCTGTTTGTAAAAGGAATGAAATCTGTTGGGGATGATTTTCCAGTTGCGACTTCACTGGGGATAATCTTCCTAGACTCCACTAGGGATAATCTTTCTGGTGCTGATGATAGATAAACTTTGCTTGGGGAGAATATTGTCGACTCATTCGCGGTTGCGAGCCTCAGCTGGGGAGAGTGGTGTCCTGTTTTGGACAGCTAACATCATTGTCTTTTTCTTACTCTGCGGGAAGTGAATGTTAATGGGATGCATGTTGAGGATATGGCGATGACTTTGCATCGAGACTTTCCTGCCCCTGTATCTGCTGGATAAAGTGCCTGCAGAGGCCTTGTGGATTGAGTGTCATCTCAACTTATGAGGTGCTTGGTAACTTTCGATTGAAATGATCAGTCTTCTTCTAGTAGGAAAGTGACAAGATGACGAGACATAGTCGTATGCTTTGATCCCTAATTTTTTCCTGGACCGCCCTTTCGGGTTTTTAGTCCACCGGGATACCCTTTTTTTTTGCCCAAGCCGCCCTTTCGGGTTTTCGACTTGCCGGGTGTAAAGATCCTTTTTGTTCTTATCCCTAATTTTTCCTGAACCCTTTTGGTTCGCCGGGATGCCCTTATTGTTGCCTAGGCCAGTCAACTTAGAGGGTCTTTGTTCATGCACAGTATTTTATGACTATGTCCACGCTCTCGGGGTGTAGGGAGTTGTCACTGTCGGTAGTGTTGTGTTGCCACACTACCAGAAGATGTTGGTTTGATCATACTAGATTCATTGCTGGAATTCATGTCCAATGCCCCAAGTGATTCAGATGGAGATTTGCCCCTAGCTATTTGGCATCTTTGAGAGATTCCTTGAATCTTGACTTAACTGCCCCAAATGATGGACAATAATCATGTCGTGCCCCTTGGTTGGAAGTGTTTTTCCACTTGAGGTAATCCTTTTTATTGAGAAGATTTTTGTTCACTAGATATTCGTCGTGCAAATTTCTCTGTTGTTGAACAAATAGTCATATGCAAGCAATGTTATTTTAAGAATGCAAAGTTTATGTATGTCTTGAAATTTTTGAAAATGCATTTTTCAGTAAGATAGGAAAATTTTGTAAAATGTGATCTCAACTCAGGATTTACAGCAAGTCTTACAGGAGTCAGGATACCTTTTGTAATAGTATGCTTTCAAACTAACCCATGCTTCAGCTAGGACTTTTAAGGGTTATAACGTGGCCTGATTCACGGCTCGAGAAACAAAGGATAAAGGCTCAAAATTTATTTGTATCCACCCGTTCTTCGTGATGTTCTTCGACCCTAAAAATCAGCTAACTGTGCATTTAGATTCTGTTTGAGTCTTTGCTCCGATAATCCAGTGATGGTTCGGATACTGACAATTTATTTTGAACAGGAAGTCATTTTTGTTAAGAGTTTGTAGGACCTCTTTCTTTTTGGATTTTATTATCCCTGTTTTTTGCCTGAACTGTTTCTTTTGTGATTACAGTCAGCGGGATGCCCCAGTTTTTCTTAAGTCTCCTTCATAGGTTTTGAATTAATGGGCTTTTTATTTTGAGAGATAATGACTGCCTGTCTTGACAATTATAGGGAACCATCACCATCTTTCATTTTGGAAGGACGTATTTGACGCCATTCATTGTGCACCTGGATTAACTGAGAAAACTACCATGCCCCAGGTTGTGATTAAGGGTTTTTATTTGTGTGAACAGAAAAACTCCAACTTCTTTGGCTCAAATGGGTTGACTAGGGATTATCTTCCTTATAACTCCACTGTTTAGGATTTGAAACAACGCCTGTACATCATCAGCGGGGTCTGTTCAAAATCATACTGTAGAGATTTTTATATCATTTCGTCATCCTCCCTCTAAAGGCTTAGAATTTTTTAATCGAGAGTTGAACATCACAAAAATGAAAGCAATTTAAATATAGTGAATACGAATGGATTTATTCAAAACAGACATATGCAATGCATTGATAAAGTAACAGAGTTTGACATGAATAGATGTTCGAACAATTAAAAGAAAATTGCGAATTGAAAATTCTAATGAACAAAAGCCTCTCTTGTCAGAACTTGTCACTTCAAATGGTGAGCCTTTGAGGATTGACAAAAACATCCCAGTTGACCATCTTGTGTGAATTCCAATACTCCTTCATCAATCAGGTCTTGAATTTTGTACTTCAACTTCCAATAGTCATCAGTATCATGCCCCGGACTGTTGGAGTGATATGCACACCTTGCGTCGGGATTGTAGTTAGGTGAAGAAGTCTTGGGATTCGGATGAGGTCCTATCAATGTCACCAGATTCATCCTTAATAGGTGTTGTAAAGCTTGAGACAATGGCATGCTGAGCTTGGTAAACTGCCCATTGGGTGTATCTGGCTTACTCTGATTAACCCGTTGTTTTTGGCGAGGTTGTTGTTGGAACCGTGATGTAGTAGCAACTTGGAGAGGTCCATTCTTCACCAAACCAAACCCTTGTCTTCTTGGAGGCTGATCAATGACTTGGTCCCCGACCACGACTGTTTGCTTCATACTGTTGTATCTGTCTTGATGAAGCTGGTGGATAATGGTTCTCAACTCTTCTTGTTCCTGGGCTAAGCCTTGGATAAGAGCCATCTGCCCCAGCATTTGGGTTCTCATTGCATCTACCTCAGCTTGCAGTTGTTCCAGCCGTTCGTCCTTATTGTCTTTAGGACTTTTCTTGACCAAGTTCCCGACAAGGAGCATTTTCAACTCTTCCTACCCCTTGGATAGGTTTAGGAATATGTCCCTGAACTGAGCTTCTTGAGTTTGAAGATCTGCATTGTCTTGTTTGAGATCCATTGCTGAAATAAACAGCGAGAACATGAGAGACCTGTATTGGGAGACCTGTTATGCAATGATATGTATGTATGCAATGTTTTCAAGGATCTCGCGGGGTAAACAAGGAATTGTTAGAATTTGAATTTTGTAGTTTTGATTGAAGAAACTTCGTGTCGTCAAGAGTCCTCCTTCAAGAGTCAAGCTCACCATATCAAGTGGGTCATAGCCACCGACTCAAGTCATCGTGTTTTGATCTCTAGACGACATTGCCTAGAGGAAAATAAATCCCATTTGCCCCTTGCTAGACGTCTGATTTACCATAACTTGCATCACAAACCCTTAAGATCCTTGAAATGGTTAAAGAAATGTTAAGGCATGATCTTATGACGTGTATGCTATGCGTTTAAGCAAAAATGAGAGGTGATGCAAACAAGTAAACTCGACAAGAAATCCAAGTTATTGGGTAAGGACTGTAAACAAAACCTGCAAGGAACTCATGTTGTCAGACGATAAAAATGTGCAAGTAGTTCAAGTTGAAGGCACACAAGTCACACAAATAGCCTTAGGTTTAGGCTTGCATGGGGTCTAGGTATTACCCTCTTGAAGTTCAGTTGGTTCAACCTGTCCTAATAATAGTAACCGGGTTCTAGAGGTTCTCAATATCACCGACCATCCTCGATCGGTCATAATTCCAGTTTAGCAACCTTTTCTTGCGGTCGGAATCATCGCGAGAGTATGGTCTCAATGAGTGTAGCATACTGCTACTTTTCTATGGCCATGTTGGTCAATTATAGGTTCTAAGGTCAGTTGATGCTTAATGACCCATTAGCAGCCCCATACTCTCCTTGTTCCTCCACAAGGAATATTGGTACCAACTACTGTGTCACACTAACGTAGCTACTGCTTCAACCGTATTGGTCTACGCCATACAGTTCCCTCACAGTCTATTGCTACTTACCTAAAAGGTGTCCCCAGATCCAGGTTAGGATCTATAGTAACTCCGATACAAAGCCCACAAAGATAAACAATCAAATCAGACAATAAAAAACATTATGATGAACTAACCCTAAGGTATACCCCACTTATAAGTCCCCAGCAGAGTCGCCAGTTCTGTGATACGGTGGCTAGAACCGGGACGAGTTTCCCTATTTTTTAAGGAATTGCTGGTTTGCGTTTTGCGTTTGTGTTCGTAAAATGTCGCGGTAAGCAAGAGTCGCCACCGTCTTTTATTTTATCCAACAAGGAAAGGAAAAAAGCACAGAAAAATTCCTTTTTCGAGATATTTTTGAGTACGGGGGGTAGATTATAGAAAGGGAAGGTATTAGCACCCTTTCTATCCGTAGTTATCTACGGGCTCTTAGGTACTTGCTCATCATTTTCAAAATTGTTTTCTTTGTGTTTGTGGGCTTTGAAAAGTTTTTGTTTTGACTTTGATTTAGCTCTTGCTTCTGTCTTCAAGAGTGTAATGAAGTGTTTTTGAAAACATGTTTTGTAAAGGAGTGTAAGTGTGAAAATTTTTGTTTGAATTGAGCAAGTACTTAAGAGCTAATCTACCTACTCAAAAATAAAAAAAGAATCGTTCTATGTTCGTTTCCTTTAGACAACGCTATCCTACTATTAATGAGTAGGTAGCACTATCGTTGGAGTTTTAAGGGTCAATTCGAAAGGGATGTATGGTCACTAAAGCAATGTTAGGACGTCTTAGTAGTAACCCTAAAGTCTTAGATCAATTATCCGAGGCAACAATATCCGAGGCAACCTTTCTGAGGCAACTTTGATCTTTGGACAAAAGGACGACCACTAAAGCATCCTATACTCAATGACCGTTTACCGAAGGCAACCAAGTGGGAGTGTACCCTAGGAGTGCGCATGTGCGAGTGATTCAGTTTCAGTTTATTTATCTTTTCACATTTAGGGTGATCTAACTGTTTCAGAATTAGTCATACATTCTTGTCATGCATCCTATTATCAAACATCTAACAGTTAATAATTCGCGGAATTTAAAGTGCGGAAATTAAATTACGCAATTACAAGGCTTCGGGTATTTACATAACCAAAAACAGATCCTTTGAAAAATAAAGCGGTAAATAGAAATAAACATCATAATTAACTATTACAAACTGTAGACAATTACATCAATATGATAAAAATAATAATAAAGCGCGCGAGGAAAATTAGTTCGACGAGAAATTAGGGTTTTGACCCTCTAACCTAATTAAAAGAAGAATTGTTTTTTTGTTGTTTTTAATAAAAGAAATAAGTTTTTTCTAAATTAAATGTGCAATTAATTAGTTAATTAAATTAATTAATAAAAATAAATACATGACCTATTTTTGGTGTTTTTGTTATTTTAGGAAAAAATAAAATATAATTAAGTTAGCAATAAAACCTATTTATTCTAATTATTTTTAATTATGTACAAAAAGAGTTAAAATTGTCTAAATTAATCAAACCTAATTAAATTAATTAATTAATTGATAAAAATAAACCTAAATCTAATTGGTGAAAAAATAATATTTTTGGTGATTTTTTGATAAAAGAAAATAATTTAATTGGTTAGTAAATAAATAAATAAAATAATTAAAAGAAATAAAATGAAATAGAAAAGAAAATAGAAAGAGAGAATGGGCCTGAATAGCAGCTTTGGGGGTGCAAATAGTCAGATCTGGGCCCAAAAAAGATGAGGTCCACATTGACTTGTGAGATCCTGTGTTGCATGTTTGACTATGGCTCATGGTGTTCCCTCCTGGATGGCCATTGGATCTGATCTTAAGACATGTGGCAGGCTGGATGAAGAAGTCCCATGGTGGTCCTTTCGTGTGTGAATGCGCTGGATTATCTGAAATAAAATGATATTGAGAAAAGTGGGGAACCTGGCATTCGAACCCAAGTCTTGAGGCATTTTGCATGTACTCTGTTACCATCTGCGCTGGCCATTTCATTTGTTCATATAACACAAAATATTAATAAAATATGAAAAGATCAAACATAAAACTTCAGCGCGCGAAAATTTAAAAGACCCAATAGGAGGGTGCTAGCAAATCGTCTCCTTCCTCTCTCCGTGGGTAAAAGTCCCAGACTTTTACCTACGGATATTTTGTCTGTTGCTATAAGCCTGGTTCGTTCCCAAATCTTCCATGGGCCATATAAATGACACCTAACGCCATGGTTGGATTCATCTCATCATTCTGAACATGAGGGTACCCTTCATCAAAGCTATTTTTTCCTATAAACAAAAACCTTAATTCGAAGCTACAAACCCTAACAATGGTGGAATCCAATATATGCCATATAAATGCAATTAATCAATACAGGAAGCTTGCAAATGTGATTGTGATCAAGAATGTATAATTATTTTATGCTATAAGTGCAAGAACAATGCTATTAGATTTCAAAAAGAGAGTTATGTCGTGGATGACTTACAGTGCGATTTGGGGCTTGAAAATGCTTAGTTTCGACGGCTTTGGCTTGCTAGGAACCTTAAGAAGTGATTGAGATGGATAGAAGACCTTGAGGATGCCTGGAATATGGAATTCGATCTTGCACTTTTTCTTGATTTTTCAAGTTTTTGTTCTGCCTCTGCGCCTGCTTTCTAACCTAGTTTATGGTATGTCTTTGTTCTATTTGTACCAAGGAATGCATTAGGGTTGAAAGAATGCATCCAATCTTCCTCCATCAATGAGTTTGATCTTGATTTGATTCACCTTTAAATCTTTCCAAAAATGGCTTAAATCCAATCTTTTTTTCCACCCTAATGCCTTGCACGAGTTTGAATACTTGCTAGCTGTAATTGGAACCTGAAACAAGCACAAAATCTCTTGCTTTCAATATTTTGGATTTTATATGATTTGTTTTGATTTAAATTGAATTAATTCAAATAAAAATCAAAATAAATAATAAAAATAAGATATGGACAAGTGGCAAAGGCTAGTGCTCGTGGACCATGTTGCCAACTCAAAACAAGTGAAAACGATTGGGCCCATTTGGCAAAATTTGAAGTTTTAGGGATAGTTGACTTTTGGCAATTTTGCAAAAAAGGTCAACTTCACCAATGCATAACTTCCTCAATTTTGACTCTTTGGAGGTTTTCTTAGACTTTTTAGAAAGCTTGAGATGTCCTCTAAGCAACCCTTTTGGTCTCATATGATTTTTATATTCCATGCTCATGTATGAAGCTTTGACAAAAAAGGTGTTTTTGTTGACTTTCCAAAATGACCTATAATGTCCAAATTCATAACTTCTTGTGACTGCATATTTTGAACTTGGGAGATGAAGATGGATTGTAGGGAATTGCATCCTCTTCAAAATGAGCTTTGGATGGGTCATTTCTCATAAAGTATGAGAAAGTTATGCTTGGTCAAAGTTGAGTTGACTTTTCCTGCAAAACCCTAATTTAGGAACTTTTGAGTCTTGATGAATTATGAGCAATACTTGATGAATCATGATCAAACATTGATCAAATGATGAAATATACTTCAGAATGAGGATGTTGACCAAAAATCTTGAATTTTGATTGTATGTGGGCCACAGTTGACTTTTGCCCTAGCACAGTCGATTTTCAGCCCTTTGAGCAATTGACTGAGCAGACTTCCTCTGCAAGGCTTGAAACTTGACATGGATGATCTTGAGAACATATTAGGACATTGGTGAGAATTTGGGACTATTTGGACTCAAGTATCTTGATGCAACATGAAACCCTAATTTGAGGTAGACTGCCTTAGGAGAGAGCTTGTTTGGCCAACCCTTGGACTACCTTGAGCAACTTGAGGATCTTTCTTGAAATGTTTGGAGAAATATGGGAGGGAAAATTTTGGGGTACAACACCTTCGATTCTGCTTCTCTGGCTTCCTTCGATTTGGCCTGGAAACAGTAAGGTCATGTCTTTCGATTTCACCCCTTTCCTGTTTCTTTCAAATGAGACCTGGAAGTCAGTGTAGCCATCCTTCTGGCTGCTTCTTTTGTTTGAGGCCTGGTAGTCAATATGGACAATCTTCTGTTTCTCCCTTTTGGCTCCTTTGTTTGGACTGCGAAGCAGTAAGGGGGTGAAGCATGATGGTTTATTTCATACTTACTTCCTCCTGTTTTCCTTCGTTTGGGATTTTAATAGCAACATGGCCTGAGGCCATGCTAATATTGTCTCATGGCACAGTTATTTATTAGAGCATGTTTAATAAACAAAGAAAATAAGCCACAATAGTACCAATTAAAACAAACTGAAAAGGTGGAAACGAAAAGAAAAAAAATGTTATGTACATGTTTTGAAATGAAAAGCCTAAGGTTTAAGGGGACTTACCTTCCTTGACATTGGAATGCAAGTGTTGGACCTTGAGCTGCTGCTCTGGGTGCTTCTAGGTTCGAAGGAAAGGGAGAAGGGGTTGTGCTTGTTGTTTCTAGATTCAAAAGGAGAAGAACATGTGTTAGAACAAAGTTTGAATCTACTACCCTATATTTGAGTTTTGATGATAACAAAGTGAAAAGATATAGTATTTATAAGTTTCATGTATGAACTATCTGCTGCCTAAAATTATTATGTTCTGACTTGCAGATACTCTAATTGAAATAAGCAAGATCACATCTATTCAGCATCAGAACTTGATTTCAGACACCAGCATCAGAAGTTGCTATATCAGAATGTTAAAATCAGATGATCAACTCACGTACATGCTGAAGCCTGATGAACAAGACTGCGCTCAACACTCTGATAAAGAAACACAATAGTTCATCAGCAGCGAAGCAGAGTCAGAATGAGCCAAGCCAGAACTTGCATTAAGTAAGCAACGGTACTGTGCATTGAAAGCAAATTAATTCCAACGGCCTCATTCCAGACAAGATCTGCTCAATAAGGAAAGCTTGTTATTAGCATTGAATCAAGAATATTGCATCCAACGTTCATCATCTCAGTGCTATATAAACAAGGCTTTGAAGATTGAAATGGCTAATGCTCTCCAAATCTCTACACGCACAAAAGCTAAACCATAATCTTCGTTCTCTCAGTTTTTCTAAACCACACACTCTGATATTCTATTACTGTTTAGCAATCTAGTTTCTAAGCTTCAATTTATGTATACATCACAGTTGTGATACAGTTTTGTAGAAAACATCCACACACATAGTTTTATCTCTTTGTAAGAAAGTGTTACCTTGACAAACCGGGTTGTGGTTTGAATCAAGAAGGCTTTAGCAGTTGTTAAAGCAGTCTGTAATATTCAGTTGAATATAGTGGATTAAGACCTCGTTGGAGAGAGGCGAAATCACCTTGACGGGTGGACTGGAGTAGTTTGAGATCAAACGAACCAGGATAAAAATATCTTGTTCATTGCATTAGATTTCAGTTTTACAATTCAACCCCCCTTCTTGTGTTTTTCACCACTTCAATTGGCATCAGAGCGCCTGGTTCTGAGCTAAAACACTTAACCGTGTCAGTACAAGATCCAGCGTCAGAAAAACACAATGGCAGGAAACAATTCTCACATCAGCAATGACAACAATGAGGACAGAGACAGATTCAGTGGCAAACCTCCAGTCTTTGATGGAGAAAACTTTGATTACTGGAAAGACAGAATTGAAAGCTTCTTTCTGGCACATGATGCTGATCTGTGGGATATGGTGACAAATGGATACACGCACCCTGTGAATGCAAGTGGTCAGAAGATTGATAGAAAAACAATGTCTGATCAACAAAAGCGTGACTTCAAGAATCACCACAAGGCCAGAACCATCCTCCTCAGTGCCATCTCCTATACTGAGTATGAAAAGATCTCCAACAGAGACACAGCAAAGAATATTTTTGATTCTCTCAGAATGACGCATGAGGGCAACGTTCAGGTCAAAGAAACAAAAGCTCTGGCGCTCATTCAGAAGTATGAGGCGTTCAAAATGGAAGAATCTGAATCCATTGAAACTATGTTCTCTAGATTCCAGATTCTGGAAGCTGGTCTCAAAGTTCTGGACAAAGGATACTCTACTACTGACCATGTCAAGAAAATCGTCAGAAGTTTACCCAAGCAGTGGAGGCCTATGGTTACTGCTCTGAAGCTAGCTAAAGATCTCAACAAAATCACTCTGGAGGAACTTATCAGCTCCCTCAGAAGTCATGAGATAGAGCTAGAAGCTGATGAGCCTCAGAAGCAAGGTAAGCCTTTAGCATTAAAATCTAACAGAAAATTTGAGTCTAAAGTTTTGCAGGCAGTTGAAGAAACATCTGATGGATCCTCATCAGAAGAACACGAACTTTCCCTTCTCTCCAGAAGAGTAAATCAACTGTGGAAGCAAAGACAAAGGAAGTTCAGGAATCCCAGCAGATCTGATCAGAACGAGTCCTCTTCCAGATACAGAAGGACAGATTCTTCCTCTGGATACAGAAGATCTGAAGGCTCCTCCAGTAGCAAAAAGCCAAACACCAAAGACATCATCTGCTATGAGTGCAATGAGCAAGGACACTACAAGAGTGACTGCCCAAAGCTTCAGAGGGAAAAGCCCAAAAAGAAGTTTGGAAGAGAGAAGAAGAAAAGTCTCATGGCTACATGGGATGACTCTGACTCGTCTGAAGCTGACTCAGAATCAGATGATGAAAGGGCAAACATAACTCTCATGGCTAACATTTCAGAAGATAGTGAAGCTTCTGAATCAGACTCAGAATCAGACACTGAAGAGGTATTTCCTAACTTTGCTGTTAACTTTACAAAGGCTGAACTTGCTGAAAGCCTTAATGAGATTCTGGAACGTTATCAGCAAATTAGAGCTAAATTCAGAGACCTGAAAAGGAATCTTGAATCCGACTCTAATAAGACTGAGAGTCTCAAATTGGAAAATTCTGAGCTGAGAAATAAGATTTCAAAATTAGAAAACACTTTACAAAACTCTCAGAAGGAACCAATTTCTGAAACTCCTAGCAACGCTGATGAGATCATCAAGGAGTATGATCACAGTTTCCAGAAGTTCCTAGCTAAAAGCATAGATAGAAGCAGAATGGCTTCAATGATCTATGGAGTTAGCAGAAACGGCAGGAAAGGAATAGGATACCAAGGTAAGGTTCCTACACCAAAGAATGTCATGGACTTAACCATTAAACACACTCCTCTAAATTCACATTTTGTGTATGGTCACACACATGATATCAAATATACTAGCAGTAAGCACTCTGTGAAACCAAAATTCAACCAGAGTTTTGGTAAAACTAACAAATCAGGACCCAAGAAAATCTGGGTACCTAAGGATAAAATAATACATGTTGCAGATATCTTTAGCAGCAAGTCAGAAACACCAGTCATGGTACCTGGACTCTGGCTGCTCACGACACATGACGGGAAGAAGGCATATGTTCCAAAGCCTGGAACTTAAGCCTGGAGGCCACGTTGGCTTTGGAGGCAATCAGAGGGGAAAGATAATTGGCTCTGGAACTGTAGGTAATGGAAATCTTCCCTCTATTAATAATGTTCTGCTAGTAGATGGATTGATGCATAATCTGTTATCCATAAGTCAATTAAGTGATAACGGTTATGATATAATCTTTAATCAAAAATCATGTAAAGCTGTTAGTCAGAAAGATGGGACTATCCTGTTTAATGGTAAGAGGAAAAACAACATTTACAAAATCAAACTTTCTGAACTAAAGAGTCAGAATGTAAAATGTCTTCTGTCTGTTAACAACGAGCAGTGGATCTGGCACAGAAGATTGGGGTATGTTAGTATGAGAAGAATATCTCAGATTAACAAACTCAATCTGGTCAGAGGACTTCCTAATTTGAAGTTCAATTCAGATGCTCTGTGTGAAGCATGTCAGAAAGGCAAATTTGCTAAACCTTCTTTTAAATCCAAAAATGTTGTTTCTACCTCTAAGCCATTAGAACTTCTGCACATTGACTTATTTGGACCAGTTAAAACTGCTTCAGTCAGTGGTAAGAAGTATGGGTTAGTAATCGTAGATGACTATAGCAGATGGACATGGGTAAAGTTCTTAAGACACAAGGACGAGTCACACTCTGTGTTTGTTACCTTCTGTAACCAAGTTCAGAATGAAAAGGATCTTAGAATCGTTAAAGTCAGAAGTGATCATGGTGGAGAATTTGAAAATAAAGATTTTGAGTCATTCTTTAATGACAGAGGCATTCTGCATGATTTCTCTTGTCCTAGAACTCCCCAACAAAATGGAGTTGTAGAACGAAAGAACAGAACATTGCAAGAAATGGCCAGAACCATGATCAATGAGACAAACGTTGCTAAGATCTTCTGGGCAGAGGCAATAAACACAGCGTGCTACATTCAGAATAGAATCTCAATAAGACCTATTCTGGAAAAGACTCCATATGAATTGTGGAAGAACAGAAAGCCCAACATTTCATATTTTCATCCATTTGGATGTACTTGCTTTATATTAAATACAAAGAATTATTTGAACAAGTTTGACTCTAAAGCACAGAAGTGTATTATGTTAGGATACTCTGAACGCTCAAGAGGGTACAGAGTATACAATACAGAAACACAGATTGTGGAAGAATCAATCAGTGTTCGTTTTGATGACAAGCTTGACTCTGAAAAGTCAAAGCAGAATGAAGTTTTTGCAGGTATAGAAATTGAATTTGCAGGTTCTGAAGACAAGTCATCAGAAGCTCTCAACACAGACATTCCTTCAACGTCTGAAAGGAGCACTGCTAGAAATCCTACAACAGCTGCTGATCAACCTCAGAAGAGATTACCCAGAAGCAGCTTGGATCACCCAGAAGAGACTATCCTAGGAAGAAAGGAAGATCCAATCAGAACAAGAGCAAGCTTCAGAAACTCTGAAGAAACACTTATGGGACTGGTGTCTCTGATTGAACCTTCTTCAATTGATGAAGCACTTCTGGATAATGACTGGATTCTGGAAATGCAAGAAGAGCTGAATCAATTCACCAGAAACGACGTATGGGATCTCGTTCCCAGACCAAAAGGATTCAACGTCATTGGAACAAGATGGGTGTTCAGAAACAAGCTAAATGAACAAGGTGAAGTCATCAGAAACAAGGCACGACTGGTTGCACAAGGTTATAGTCAGCAAGAGGGGATAGACTATACAGAAACCTTTTCCCCAGTCGCCAGGTTAGAATCTATCAGACTTTTAATTTTATTTGCTGTTAATAGAGGCATCACTCTGTATCAGATGGATGTCAAAAGTGCATTCTTAAATGGTTATATAGAAGAAGAAGTTTATGTACACCAACCCCCAGGATTTGAAAATACAAAACATCCAGAACATGTTTTCAAACTAAAGAAGTCACTGTATGGCCTGAAACAAGCTCCCAGAGCTTGGTATGAAAGGCTAAGTAACTTTCTGCTGGAAAATGAATTCACCAGAGGGAAAGTGGACACTACTCTATTCTGTAAATCAGTTAAGAGTGACATCTTAGTCTGTCAAATTTATGTTGATGATATTATTTTTGGTTCTACTAATCCTTCTCTTGGAAGAAAATTTGCTAAGTGTATGCAGGCAGAATTTGAGATGAGCCTCATGGGGGAACTGAAATTCTTTCTAGGAATTCAGATCAATCAAACTCCAGAAGGAACTTACATTCATCAGAGCAAATACATCAGAGATCTTCTGAAGAAATTTGACCTCTCAAAATGTAAGCCATCAAAGATTCCAATGCATCCCACGTGCATTCTGGAAAGAGAAGAGGTAAGCAAAAATGTAGAACAGAAAGTCTACAGAGGTATGATTGGTTCTCTCCTCTATCTGACGGCTTCAAGACCTGACATATTATTCAGTGTTTGTATCTGTGCTAGATTCCAATCAGATCCTAGAGAATCTCACTTAACAGCTGTTAAGCGAATTTTCAAGTATCTGAAAGGTACTACTAATCTGGGTTTGTTTTATAGAAAATCTAGTGATTACAGCTTAGTAGGCTACTGTGATGCTGATTTTACTGGAGACAGAGTGGAACATAAAAGTACTTCTGGAAGCTGCCAGTTTCTGGGAGAAAATCTGATTTCTTGGTCCAGCAAAAGGCAATCAACAATTGCTCTGTCAACAGCAGAAGCTGAGTACATAGCAGCAGCAGGATGTAGCACACAAATGCTCTGGATGAAAAGTCAGCTTGAAGACTTCCAGATTTTTGAGAGTAACATTCCTATACTTTGTGATAATACTTCTGCTATTTGCTTAAGTAAGAATCCCTTTTTATATTCTAGAGCTAAGCATATAGAAATAAAACATCACTTCATTAGGGACTATATTCAGAAAGGTATTTTGAACTTAAAATTTATAGATACAGACCATCAATGGGCTGATATCTTTACTAAACCCCTTTCAGAAGATAGGTTTAACTTCATTCTGAAACATCTCAGCATGAAAGGGTGCCCAGAGTGAAAATGTTTTAATTCCATATATTTACCTTCAGAATGTAATTATTTTACTGTGAACTTCTGATCAATCTCCTTTCAGAAAGATAGAACATGCAGATTGTATCAGATGCAAGTCTAAAGATCTGAGAGTCTAAAGCTCAAAGACAGACGTGCTGATCACTACATCAAATAAGTGTCATCCAATCATCAGCATATCTCTGAAGCAGAACGCGTGCACGCTTCTGAGAAGGCAAAGCGCTGATTGGGTGCATTGAGACACATGTCTGGTAACCGTTTTTAAGTATCTTTCTCAAATCCCCCAAAATCAGCAAGCATTTAATGAAAAGTAATCATGCTTTTAAATGGCAATCATGATTTTTCTCTCTCTTAAAAACGTTTATCTTTTCAAAATAGTTTTGAAAACTCTATTTAAGCACATTAATCTCTCATTCTTATTCTTTACGCTTTCTCACTAATACTCAAGCATTTTCTGCATATTTCTGTGTTCATCTCTTGCAACCTATTTTCCTCAGTTTATTCTCAAAAACCTTTTAGCGTGAACATGGCAACCTCCAGCAGCGTTTCTGCAGGTACTCAGAAGAAAGCATCATCTGAGCAATATCAAGTGCCACTCAGAACTCTCCTCACTCCGGTGAAGAATCTTGAAGTGCTTTCTGAATTAATCATTGACTTTGAAAGCTTGAAGGAGAACGATTTTGACCTAACTGAAGAAGTTAGGGCTCAAAAGTGGGAAAGGTATTTCGATAGGTTGGTTGGACCAACATTCCTAATGCTGGTCAAGGAATTTTGGATTCACGCCAAGGCTTCAACACATCTAGTCACCTCCTTTGTTATGGGGAAGAAGATTGTGATTTCTGAAGATCTCATTGCAAGGCTAATCGGTCACAGTGGTGGTGGCGTCTGTTGTGTGGACATGGCTGAAAGATGTGCTGATATAGGTGTGGTAGCTGACAGGATTTTCACTCTTGGGATGCCCAGCAGCAAGATTAAAGATCTGAAGGATCATTGCAGAGTGTGGGCTAAGATTATTCTGGGGTGCTTCAACCACAGGAAACCAACCAGTTCTCCTGATTACATAAATGTGGATCAGCAGTTTCTGATCTACTTTATTGATCAGAAGGTAAAGATCAATCTGGATCACTTCCTGTTCAACCACCTCAGAACAAGTGTGAAAGAAACAAGGGAAGAAGAAAGAACCAAGAGGGATTGGATACCTTTTGGAAGGTTGATATCAGATATTCTGACAGAGAATAGGCTGATTGAGCATCTGATAGAAGCTCAAGAGCTAAGCATTATTGAACCAACAATTGGGAAACCTCTGAACGCAAAGAACCTGAAAAAGATGAAGCTGATAGAGAATATTCAGAAGGAACCCAGAGCTACTCCCCTTGCTGATATCTCCAGCAGAAGAGTGCCTCTGAGTGATTTTCCGTTATTTTCTGAAATTGAATCCAAACCAGAGGTGATTCTCAGGTACCTGGATGCGTGCAAGGCAGATGGTACAGATCCAAAGCTGAATATCAGAGATCTGCATCAACCTCAACCAGAAGTGACTCTGAAGAAGACCAAGAAGAGGAAGGCGCCATCAGTAGGATCATCTCAGCAGACTCCCAAGAAAAGAGGTAATTCATCTGCTGCCCTTGTTTTAAATTCTTCTACTATTCCAGCATCTATCCCTCCTCAAACCTCTCATAGAATCTCAATCCCCATCCCTACCATAGATGAAACTGTACAAGAAGAAGACCCTTCTGAGGCATTAAAACTCAGAAGACCCAGAACCAAACACCCCAAACAACCAACAATTTCAACAACATCAGCACTTAACCAAGTGCTGTCTGATATTGATCAACATACCTCTGATCAACCAAACTCTGAACCACAAAATGTTCCTCCTCCACAACCAGAACAACAGCAATCTGCTGAAGAACCAGAACAACAACAACCACTCTCAGAAGAACCTCTGATCCCTGAGCAATCAGAGATTCCAACTCCCTCTCCCCAACCAGAAATTAATCCACCATCACCACAAACAGAGTTTCACCACTCTGAAACTCCTTCCCCTCACCAGTCTGAACCTCATTCACCTCAACCATCACCGCTGGCAATCCAGCTGCCATGTGGAACAACTGTTATCATGCCCCAGTTACCATCCTCATCAGAATCGACACCACCAAATACTCCCAAAACACCACCCAGTCCAATCGTAATATCTGACTCTGATACTCCTTCTCCAAAACAAACAGCTTCTCAGAAAACCTCTGAAAACCCCAGCAGGACCTTCATAGACTTAACCAGTCTTGACCGTCTTGCTGATCTGAAACACAAAATTGCCATCCCAAAACCAAAGCAACCAGATGTTGGCTCTGGCATTATGAATTTTGAAACAGGTGTGCTGTAATGGATTGCTTCTTTGAAGCAAGTCTGTCCTGGAATGATTGACCCAGCTGCTTCTGATCAGCTCTGGTCACAATTCAGACTTTGGGTACGTGCTGAAGCCCTCAAGTTGCAGGATATCAACTATGAGCAGGCACAACAAAATTTCAGCAAGCTTCTGAATGAAGTTGGAAGTCAGCTCCTGAAAGAGGACGTGCTCCCTCTGGACAGTGAACCTTGGTCTGAGAAACAGCAAGCTGCAAAGGTGCCATCATCAGAAGAAGACAATACCATTCAAGCTGAAGAAAGTCAAGCAGAGGATGTTGCTGAAAGTTCTCAGAAGCCTCCTGTTTCTGATGCTTCTCAAGCTACCTTGGACAGGCAGACTCTGGAAGAACTAAGGCTGAATGACATGCGTCTGCAGCAGCGGATGGATGAAAGCGATCAGAAGATGAAAGAGAGAATGGATGTGCAGGACAGCAAGATTGACACTGTTGTCAGCATGGTGCATAAGCAGAATGAGACTGCTGAAAAGATCCAAGCCATGCTGGAGAACCTGTTCACACGCTTGCCTCCTCAACCTTAGTCTCTTTTTTCATGCATGACCTTTTTCATGTTTTCCTTGATTTTCTGATGCACTGATTGAATATGTTTTGTAATATTTTCTTAACTATCTTAATATGATTAGTTTTTCTGATCTTAATTGTTTTAGCACATCACCAACACTTTTTGATTGCTGACAAAAAGGGGGAGAACAAGAATGATATTTTAATCAATAACGGCTGACTAGACAGAAATTCTCAAACATTCTAACTCTATTACTTGAAAAGGCACAAGGAAGCTCCTGGACACTCTGAAGACTAGAAGCTCTGATCACTATGAAGTTTTGATCCGCTCTAATATTCTGATCCAAAGCAAAGCTCTGACAAGATAAGCTCTGAAGCTCTGCTCTGACATAAAGCTTCTGATAAGTCAAAGACTCTGATACTCTGATGTTCAAAGAAAGGCAAAAAGATCTGATCCTGAAGAACACGTATAATCAAAGGGAAGTAATAAACTCAGGGGGAGTATCTCCTTACTCCTTATTCTTTTGCTTCTTATTCTGATACATATTCCAGATACCTTTTCACGTTATTTTCATGTAAAATATCTAGTTTTTGTCATCATCAAAAAGGGGGAGATTGTTAGAACAAAGTTTGAATCTACTACCCTATATTTGAGTTTTGATGATAACAAAGTGAAAAGATATAGTATTTATAAGTTTCATGTATGAACTATCTGCTGCCTAAAATTATTATGTTCTGACTTGCAGATACTCTGATTGAAATAAGCAAGATCACATCTATTCAGCATCAGAACTTGATTTCAGACACCAGCATCAGAAGTTGCTATATCAGAATGTTAAAATCAGATGATCAACTCACGTACATGCTGAAGCCTGATGAACAAGACTGCGCTCAACACTCTGATAAAGAAACACAATAGTTCATCAGCAGCGAAGCAGAGTCAGAATGAGCCAAGCCAGAACTTGCATTAAGTAAGCAACGGTACTGTGCATTGAAAGCAAATTAATTCCAACGGCCTCATTCCAGACAAGATCTGCTCAATAAGGAAAGCTTGTTATTAGCATTGAATCAAGAATATTGCATCCAACGTTCATCATCTCAGTGTTATATAAACAAGGCTTTGAAGATTGAAATGGCTAATGCTCTCCAAATCTCTACACGCACAAAAGCTAAACCATAATCTTCGTTCTCTCAGTTTTGCTAAACCACACACTCTGATATTCTATTACTGTTTAGCAATCTAGTTTCTAAGCTTCAATTTGTGTATACATCACAGTTGTGATACAGTTTTGTAGAAAACATCCACACACATAGTTTTATCTCTTTGTAAGAAAGTGTTACCTTGACAAACCGGGTTGTGGTTTGAATCAAGAAGGCTTTAGCAGTTGTTAAAGCAGTCTGTAATATTCAGTTGAATATAGTGGATTAAGACCTCGTTGGAGAGAGGCGAAATCACCTTGACGGGTGGACTGGAGTAGTTTGAGATCAAACGAACCAGGATAAAAATATCTTGTTCATTGCATTAGATTTCAGTTTTACAATTCAACCCCCCTTCTTGTGTTTTTCACCACTTCAACATGTGTGGTGTTCTTTCTTTTGGATTCGAAAGAAAAAATGTGTGGGGTTGTTCCTGGATTCGAAAGGGAAAAATAAACAGGTGTTGTGTTTCTAGTTATTGGATTTGAAAGGGTTAGAAACAAAGGTATGGTCTTTTGAATTTTGGGTATGATAATTTATTAAGTATTTGGATAATTTTCACACAATCAAGGATTTTTCCCTATTATCAAAAGCCTTTGGATGTGTTGTCCATCCCCTTATACATGTTATGGAGCCTCTTATTTATAGGCAAAACTGGATGAGATTTAGGAGGGAAAACAAAACAGTTTGAACAAGTTGAGTAAACAGTTTTTTGTAGCTTTCAAGGGGCAATGTTCGTATGCCATTTTGGTGCAAGAATGGGGCAGTGTTTCAGGACCGCTGTGCAGCAGTTTTGGAGCATTATGGCCAGTGTATCAGACCTGAACTTGGCAGCAAGCATATTTTTATATCTCCACCTTTCATTTTGACCACCTTCGACCAGATTCTCCTTCAAACAACATTATTTAATTTTCACCCAACAAGTGTCTTTCGAATGGGCTCTTTTTGTGCATCCTTCGAAGGATCCAAATGTGAGCCCCTTGAATGGGTCACCAAAATATGCCTTAAGGTAGGTCTTGTAAGTCCTTCGAATGGGCCATCAAACATGTCCTTCAAATGGGACACCCAGACATGTCCTTTGAATGGGTCATGTATGTATCTTTGAAAGGGCTAAAGATGTGTCCTTCGAATCGACTATGTGTTTGTCCTTCGACGGAATCAAATGCATTTCTTCGAATGGGCTAGTAAGGTATATCCTTCGAAAGGGACCCCTATGTATGTCCATCAAATCCACCAATACATGTCCTTTGAAGGGGGCATCAACCATGTGTGTTGAAGGTTTTCAAAGGTCGAATTGAAGCAAACTATTTCAAAGGGAAATAATGTCCAATCGAAGCTAGTGTAAACATAGCCAATTCCCTGTCGAAGCCTGCATGCAGGAGGTCACTACTTTGTGACTCCAAGAAAGCATACAAGAGGCCATTGCTCAAGCGAAGGTTTGCATAAAGAGTCAATGCCCTATCAAACCCTGCATGCAGGGGGTCACTGCTTTATAACTCAAGGAAAACATGTAAGGGGCCAATGGTGCAATCGAAGCTTGCGTGCTGGAGGCCTTTCCTCTTTGAGCCAAAGGAGGCTACATGAGGCTCTTTTCCTTGTGCCTGTTGGCTTGGTGGGAGCCTCTTGCGTGCAATATAAGGAAGTTATGGCTCAACCGAAGGCTGCATGTAGCCAGCCATGACTTTGTGAATCAAAGAAAAAATAGAGGAAATTATTTGTCTAATTAACACAGGCATGCAAGCATCAAATGTCCAATCGAAACAGGTATGCAGGCCACCATTACATTGTGAACCATGTGAGGCCAATGATGCAATCGAAGGATGCATGCAAGAAGCTCCTGCTTTGTGAATCAAAGCCAATGCGTCAGAGGCTAATGCCCAATCGAAGGATGCAAGCCAAGCTCGCATCAAAAGGGGACAAAAGTCCAATCGAAGGATGTGAATCAACGAAAACTTGTTTCTTCTCTAATTTTGTCAAAAATATTAGTTTTATCTATTTCCCCTTTTTAACAGTTTCCTCTTTAACTTGATGCTAGAAAATCCAATTGTACTTGTGCAAGCTTGAATTTTGATAAACCTTGTGAGAAATGCCTTGAGAAACGAGAGGGAAAATTTTGGGGTACAACAGCTACCCCTGTTCAATCTTCTTAAACCTGAAGAGTTAGATTGGCGAGTCTGCCATTCGTGACTTGAAGGTGGAAGATGATTGAACACTAGAGTACCCAGAAATTTGCACTTGATGATGTGGTGGTTGTTTGTGTAGGGAATGGGCTTAAAGATGCCATTTGGAGAGTTGTCGGAGATGGGCTTACATATACCATCCAAAGGTGATTGTTAACAGAAATTAGACTGAAGTATCAGAATAATTCTCTGGTTGATTTATACTGAAACAACAGATGTAGTGGGATGAGTATCAGAATAATATCCATAAATGGATTGTATCTTACTCGCATCTGAAAGATATACTGAATGAGCATCAGAATGACATCCGTATCTGGATCATATCTGGACTGTATTTGAAAAGGATCTGGAATAAGTATTAGAATAATATCCATATCTGGATTGTATCTGAACTATTTCGGGAGTAAATCTGGAATAAGTATCAGAATGTCAGGCGTATCTGGATCGCATCTGAACTGTTTCTAGAAGAGAATCTGGAGTAAGTATCAGAATGTCAGCCGTATCTGGATCGCATCTGAACTATTTCTATAAGAGAATCTGAAATAAGTATCAGAATATCAGCTGTATCTAGATCACATCTGAACTGTTTCTAGAAGAGAATCTGGAGTAAGTATCAGAATGTTAGTCGTGTCTGGATCGCAACTGAATTGTTTCTAGAAGAGAATCTGGAATAAGTATCAGAACGTCAGTCGTATCTGGATCGCATCTGAACTGTTTTAGAAGAGAATCTGGAATAAGTATCAGAATGTCAGCCGTATCCGGATCACATATGAACTGTTTCTAGAAGAGAATCTGGAATGAGTATCATAATGTCAGCCGTATCTGGATCGCATCTAAATTGTTTCTAGAAGAGAATCTGGAATAAGTATCAGAATATCAGCCGTATCTGGATCGCATCTGAACTGTTTCTAGAAGAGTGTATGAGAAGGTGCCCGTGTAGGATTACTTCAGCTGGTCGTGTAGATAATTGTACTGGCGTGTTTCAGGAATTAATCTACAAACAACCGCTCATAGATAGTTTTCCTATCTGGTTTCAGGTATTAATCTGGAACTTCTTTATGTCGGTTGTTGAGATAGTTGTTTTGTCTGGTTTCAGGTATTAATCTATGACCTGAGAAAGAAAGATAGTTTTCCTGGCTTGTTACAGGTATTAATCTTCAATCTCTTCATGTAGATAGTTTTCCTGGATTTTTACAGGTATTAATCTACAATCAATCGTCCACAGATAGTTTTCCTGGCTTGTTACAGGTATTAATCTGGAACTTGAAAATGTTGGCCCCATAGATAGTTCCCCGTCTGGTTTCGTGTATTAATCTCTGACCTGAGAAAGAAAGATAGTTTTCCTGGCTTGTTACAGGTATTAATCTATAATCTCTTAATGTAGATAGTTTTCCTGACTTGTTACAGGTATTAATCTATAATCAGTCATCCACAGATAGTTTTCCTGGCTTGTTACAGGTATTAATCTGGAACTTGTTTTTGTCGGTCATTGAGATAGTTATCCTGGCTGGTTTCATGTATTAATCTCTTACCTTAGAAAGAAAGATAGTTTTCCTGGCTTGTTACAATTATTATTCTTTAATCTGCTCATGTAGATAGTTTTCCTGGCTTGTTACAGGTATTAATCTACAATCGGTCGTCCACAAATAGTTGTCCTGGCTTGTTACAGGTATTAATCTGTAACTTGCTTTTGTTGGTTGTTGAGATAGTTGTCCTGTCTGGTTTCAGGTATTAATCTCTGACCTTTTGGAAATGGTTGTCGTATTTTCCAAAAAGGACTTTTGTTGATTGACTTTTCCCTGCAATGAAGAGGGTTAGTTGCATGCAGATGTATACATGGCTTGATGATGTTCTCAAAATAAATGAGATTATGTTGTATGCATTTATCATGTATGTAATATGATGCGAAATGTTGTGGAATGTATTTTTGTCTTGGAAAATAAATCCTTGACAAATGTTGGGGAGTTTTGGGAGGCGAAATCTCGGACTGCTGTTAGGGATGAAGAGTATGTCCATCTTCAAATCTTGCTTAGAATGTTTCCACTGGGGATTCTTGTTTTTGTTGTTTGAGGAGAACTCTGTTGGGGGATGTTGACTTTTCTTGAGGAAAACTCTATGGAGAGTGTTGATTCCTGCTTGGAGAAAAGATTTTAGGAGTCTTAGTTGTCTGTTGCTCTACTGGGGATTTATCTCTTGATGAAAGATAAAGGTAGTTAACAACTTGTTAGGGATAAAGAAGTTAACTATTATCTGGTTTGGCTTCCAGGCTTTGCAGCAACTCACTGGGGATTGTAGAAGAGTCTACTGGGGAAGAGGGGTTGTGGTCCCTTGATTCGTAGTAGTCGAAGAGGCAAACTCAAGCTGGGGAATCGATAGTTTATTGGGGAAATAAACCCTATTACCAATCTTTTGGAGAGGTGTTTTATTTTGGTAGAACTCCTCGAGGATTCTTGAAATCAACTCTGTTGGGGAGAAGTTCTCAGAGATTGAAACTCTGGCTGGGGATTTCCTGGATTCAACTTTGTGGGGATATCCATAAATTTGGCCTTGAGGGGTTTTGGACCCTTGTCTGTGAAGATTATGACTTCGTGGGGACTTGACTGGGGATCACTTTAAGAAAAGGAATGTGTGGGAAATTGTCACTGCCCCTAGTAGTAAGTGTTGTAGCACTGCCAGAAAGATGTTTGCTTAGTCTTATATGACCCTTTGCTGGAATTCAAGTTCAATGCTTTAAGTGATTCAGATAAGGACATGCCCCTGGTTACTCAGCACTTCTTGAGAGATTTCTTGGAATCTTGACTCGACTGCCCCATACTACACAATGATCATGTTGTGCCGCCTTTGCTTATATGAGATTTGTCATTGGAAGTGTTATCCCATTTGAAGTGGTTTTGTTCATTGAGAGAATTTTTGTTCACTGGATATTTGTCGTGTGAATTTCTTCGTTGTCAAACAATTATCCATATGCAAACAACGATATTCAAATAATACAAAGTTTATGCTTGTCTTGATGTTTTGAGAATGTAGTTTTAGAAGATAAAAGAATGTGAATTCAACTCAGGATTTAGAGTAAGCCTTACAGGAGTCAGGATACCTTTTGTAACAGTATGCTTTCGGACTAACCCATGCTTCAATTAGGACTTTTGAAGGGTTGTAACGTGGTCTGGTTCACAGTTTAAGAAACAAAGGATCAGGCTCAAAGTGTATTTATACCCGCCCGTTCTTTGTGATGTTCTCCAGTCCTAAGCTCAGTCAATTATGCATTTGAACTCCTATTGAATCTGAATGATGGCTCAGATATTTGGAAGTTTATTTGAGAAGGCAATCATTTTCGCAACACTTTTCATGTTGTCGAGGATTTGTAGTGGCCTCTTCTTGAATTATTATCCCTGACTTTTTCACCTGACTGTTCTTGTTTTGAGATTACAATCAGCCAGATGCCCCAGTTTTTATTAAGTCTCCTTCGTAGGTTTTGACTTAGTGGGATTTTCTTTTGAGAGATAATGACTACCTATTTGATAGGGAACCATCACCATCTTTTGGTTCAGAAGGACGTTTTCGATATCACTCGTTGTATACGAGGTGAAAGTTTGTGACTAACGTGCATTTGAATTAACTGAGAGACTACCCTACCCCAGGTTTTGTTTAAAGGTTTCAATTTGTGTAAAAAGGAAACTCCTACTTCTTTGGCTCGAAGGGGTTGACTAGGGATTATCTTCCTTATAACTCCATTTTTTGGGTTTGGAAGAAACGCCTGTACATCATCCACAAGGTCTGTCTAAAAGCATATTGTATGAGGCTGTGGCATTGTTTTCGTCATCCTCCCTCTAAAGTTCTGCAACTTTTTTAAACAAGATTTGAATATCATAAAAGGGAGTAAAAAGCATAGTTTAAATAGAGTGAAAGTGAATGGATTAATTCAAGACAAACATATTTAATGCATTAATGAGAGTAACCAAAGTATGACATAAAGATAAGTGTTTAAGCAAACAAAGAAATTACAACAAAAAATTCGAATAAATAGAAAATTTCCTCGCCCAGACCGTCACTTCATATGGATTCACTTGAGGGGTGATAGAAGAGCTCCAGTTGACCGTCTTCTGTGAACTCCAACGCTCTTTCTTCGATCAGGTCTTGAATCTTGTTTTTCAACGTCCAACAGCTATCAGTATTGTGCCCCGGACTGTTGGAGTGATATTCACACCTTTCTCCATGATTGTAACAGGGAGAAGCAGTATTAGGATTCTGAGGAGGATCCCTTAATGTGACCAAATTCATCTTCAACATGTGTTGCAAGACTTGCGATATCGGCATGTCGAGTCTGGTATACTGCCTATCGGATGCAATCCGTTTATGCTGATTACCCTGTTGTTGTTGGGCTCGTGATGTAGCAGTAATTTGGAAAGGTCCGCTCTCCCTCAAACCGACTTCTTGTCTCATGGGAGGCTGAATAATGACTTGATCCCCAATCTCAACTGTTTGTTTCATACGGTTGCAACTGTCTTGATAAAGTTGGTTGATGAGGGTCCTTAGCTCCTCTTGTCCCCGAGCTAAGTTTTGGATAATATCCATCTGGCCCACCAGTTGTCCCATCATCTAGACTTTCATTGTTTCCATTTCAGTTTGTAGTTGTTCCAACTGGTCATCCTTGTTATCCTCAGGATTCTTCATGGTCAAGCCCCTAGTGAGGAGTTCTTTCACTTCTTCTTTCCCCTTGGATAGGTTCAAGAACATTTCTTGAAGTTGAGCATTTTGAGTCTGAACGTCCTTGATAGTTTGTTTTAGAGCCATCTCTACTGAAATAAACAATAAGCAGATGAGAGACCTGTGTGGGGAAAACCTGTCATGGTATGATGTATGGTATATGGATGCATGCTTTCAAGGATCCCGCGGGGTAAACACAAGATGTTAGAAGTTGAATTTTGATCAACATCTTTGATTGGATAACTTCGTATCGATGGATATCCTTCCACGAGAATCAAGCTCACCATGTCAAGTGGGTCATAGCCCTTGACTCAAATTACCGTGCTTTGGTCTTTGATGGTGTTTGATTAGAGAATGAATCCTCTTTCCCCTTGATAGGCGCCTGGTTCAACATGAAACTGCATCATAGGCCCTTGAGATCCTTGAAATGGTTATTGAAAATGCTATGGTATGATGTCATGATGTTATGTATAAGTATGCAAAGCAAGCAAGTCGTTATGTAAAAATAATCATATACACACAAAGAAGACAAGTCCTTAGGTTTAGGCTTCCATGGAGTTTGTAGGTAAGTACCCTCTTGAACTTTAGTTGGATCAACCTGTCCTAGTAATAGTAACCGGGTTCTAGGGGATCTCAATATCACTGATCTTTCTTCATCAGGCATTGTTTCAGCGCAAGCCTCTTTAATTGCGACCGAAATATCCCGAAAGTCCGATCATAATGAGTGTAGCATCGAGTATCAACCAACTTTGGACTACACCAAAGCCGGCTATCTCACTACTTCATAATGGCCAAGTTGTTCAATTAAGGTTCTAAGGTCAGTTAGTGCTTCATGACACCACACAGTGGCCCCGTATTCTCCTTGACTACTCAAGGGCTACCGGTACCAACAAATGTGTCACACTAATGTAGCCATTGCTTCAACCATGTCGGTATACCCCGCACAGTTTCCACAATTTATTGCTACCTACCTAAAAGGTGCCCCGGATCCGGGTAGAGGATCAAAACAAGCCCAAACAAGGAACCATAATGTAACTCAATCAAGTCAAACAAGGAAAGCAATAAAAGGTGTCTAGCCCTAAGGTAACCCCACTTTTAAGTAATTCCCCAGCAGAGTCGCCAGTTATGTAACACGGTGGGAGAACTGACTTGGGTGTTTTGCGTTTGATCGCAATTGTTGCGGATAGAAAGAATTGCCACCGACATTTCTTTTGTCCAACAAAGGAAAGGTTGAAAAGAACAGGAAAGACCTTTCGAGATTATTATCTTGAGTTTGGGGGGTAGGTTATGAAAAGGGAAGGTGTTAGCACCCTTTTCATCCGTAGTTATCTACGGGCTCTTAGTTGCTTTATAGATCACTTGCTTTTGTTTGAAAATATGCTTTGTGATGTGGGTTTGAAAGTATTTTGAAAAATGTATTTGTAATGATTCTCGTTTCTATATGAATGCGTACAAAGTGTTGGTTTTAAAAATAGTTCAAAGAGGTGTTTGTGGAATGTATTTTTGAAAGTGATTTTAAAAAGTGTCTTTGTAATGATTCTCGTTTCTATAAGAATGCGTACAAAGAGCTTTGTCTTTTGAAAAATTTTCAAATGAAAGTGTTGGTGTATAAAATGTTTTTGTTGTGAGAAAGTGAGCAACTATGAGCGTCCTACCTACTCAAAAGGTCTAATGTTCTTTTCCTCCTCCTTTAGATGTTTCTATCTTACAATTGATTTGGTAAGAAGCCCCATCATTGGATGTGAAGGGACGGGCGTGGGACGTTTTGTATAGTCATAGAAGGCAACCTATGGGGCGTTTTAGCAATGTCGTTTAGGAACTAGATCGTTTACCAAAGGTAACATTGAGGGTCATCGAGGGACTACGATCTTTTATCGAGGGTCTTTGCTAAAATGCCCATATTCGAGGGACATGGCTATTTTTCTGAGGCAACAAGTAGGATTACCCTAGAGGTGTGTGTGAATAGTGTGTTTGATTTGCATGCATTTAGTCTTTGATTTTAGGTTGTCTACTTGTTGGTTTTATCTTTCCATACATCCTAATTACTAACATTTGTACAAAAACAATAAAAATGTAGAAAATAAATCCTACACTATTACAACCATATTGAAATATCAAGAAAATGTAAAGACAAAACTAAAATAAAAGAAAGAAAAATGAGTGCTTCGATTTGGGCAGCAGAACCCTTCGATTCTGATTCTCTGACTTCCTTCGATTTAGCCTGGAAACAGTAAGGTCATGTCTTTTGATTTCACCCCTTTCCTGTTTCTTTCAAATGAGACCTGAAAGTCAGTGTAGCCATCCTTCTGGCTGCTTCTTTCGTTTGATACCTGACCGTCAATGTGGACAATATTCCATTTCTCCCTTTTGGCTCCTTCGTTTGGACTGTGAAGCAGTAAGGGGTGAAACCTGATGCTTCGTTCCATACTTCCTTCCTCCTGTTTTCGTTCTTTTGGGATTTTAATAACAACATGGCCTGAGGCCATGCTAGTATTGTCTCATGGCCCAGTTAGTTCTTAAAGCATGTTTAATAAACAAAGAAAATAAGCCATAAGAGTACCAATGAAAACAAACTGAAAAGGTGGAAACGAAAAGAAAAAAAAAGTTATGTACATGTTTTGAAACGAAAAACCTAAGGTTTAAGGGGACTTACCTTGCTTGACGTTGGAATGCAAGTGTTCGACCTTGAGTTGCTGCCCTGGGTGCTTCTGGGTTTGAAGGAAATGGAGAAGGGGGTTGCGCTTTTTGTTTCTGGATTCGAAAGGAGAAGAACATGTGTGCTGTTCTTTCTACTGGATTCGAAAGAAAAAACAAAGTATGGGGTTGTTCTTGGATTCGAAATGGAAAAAGAAACATGTGTTGTGTTTCTAGTTATTGGATTCGAAAGGGATAGAAACAAAGGTATGGTCTTTTGAATTTTGGGTATGATAGTGTATTAAGTATTTGGATAATTTTCACACAATCAAGGATTTTTCCTAGTTATCAAAAGCCTCTGGATGTGTTGTCCAGCCCCTTATACATGTTATGGAGCCTCTTATTTATAGGAAAAACTGGTTGAGATTTAGGAGGAAAAACAAAACAATTTGAACAAGTTGAGTAAATTGTTTTTTGTAGCTTTCGAGGGGCAGTGTTCGTATGTCATTTTGGTGCGAGAATGGGGCAGTGTTTCAGGACCGCTGCGCAGCAGTTTTGGAGCGTTATGGCCAGTGTATCAGACCTGAACTTTGCAGCAAGCATCTTTTGATATCTCCACCTTTCATTTTGACCACCTTCGACCAGATTCTCCTTCAAACAACATTATTTGATTTTCACCCAACAAGTGTCTTTCAAATGGGCTCTTTTTGTGCATCCTTCGAAGGAGCCAAATGTGAGCCCCTTGAATGGGTCACCAAAATATGCCTTAAGGTAGGTCTTGCAAGTCCTTCGAATGGGCCATCAAACATGTCCTTCAAATGGGACACTCATACATGTTCTTTGAATGGGTCATGTATGTATCTTTGAAAGGGCCAAAGATGTATCCTTCGAATGGACTATGTGTCTGACCTTCGACGGGATCAAATGCATTTCTTTGAATAGGCTAGTAAGGTATATCCTTCGAAAGGGACCCCTATGTATGCCCTTCAAATCCACCAATACATGTCCTTTGAAGGGGGCACCAACCACGTGTGTTGAAGGTTTCCAAGGGTCGAATTGAAGCAAACTATTTCAAAGGGATATAATGTCCAGTCGAAGCTAGTGTAAACATAGCCAATGCCTTGTCGAAGCCTACATGCAGGTGGTCACTACTTTATGACTCCAAGCAAGCATACTAGAGGCCATTACTCAAGCTAAGGCTTTCATGAAGAGTCAATGCCCTGTCGAAGCCTGCATGTAGGGGGTCACTGCTTTGTGACTCAAGGAAAACATGTAAGGGGCCAATGGTGCAATCGAAGATTGCGTGCAGGAGGCCTTTCCTCTTTGAGTCGAAGGAAACTACATGAGGCTCTTTGCATTGTGCCTGCTGGCCTGGTGGGAGCCTCTTGCGTGCAAAAAGGAAGCTATGGCTCAATCGAAGGCTGCATGCAGCTAGCCATCACTTTGTGAATCAAAGCAAACGTGTAGGTAATTATTTTTCCAATCAACACAGGCATGCAAGCATCAAATGTCCAATCGAAACAGGTATGCAGGCCACCATTACATTGTGAACCGTGTGACACCAATGATGCAATCGAAGGTTGCATGCAGGAAGCTCCTGCTTTGTGAATCAAAGCTAGCGCGTTAGAGGCTAATGCCCAATCGAAGGATGCAAGCCAAGATTGCATCAATAGGGGCCAAAAGTTCAATCGAAGGATGTAAATCAAATAAAACTTGTTTCTTCTCCAATTTTGTCAAAAAAATTATTTTTATCTGTTTTCCCCTTTTTAACAGTTTCCTCTTTAACTTGATGCTGGAAAATCTAATTGTACTTGTGCAAGCTTGAATTTTGAGAATCCTTGTGAGAAATGCCTTGAGAAATGAGAGGGAAAATTTTGGGGTACAACACGCTTCCTCTCCATAAACTGTAACAATTTTCCCTTTCACCAGATACTTCAACTTTTGATTCAAAGTAGAGGTAACAGCGCCTGCCCCATGAATCCAGGGGCATCCAAGCCAATAGGAATAGGCCAGACGAATATCCATTACATAGAAGGTGGAGTTGAAGACATGAGATCCCACCTTGATCAAAAGATCAACTTCTCCGTGTACCATTCTCCTTAACCCATCAAAGGCTCTTACCACAATATCGATGGGTTTTAGCACAACCCCTTCACAGTCCATTCTATCTAAAGCAACTTTTGGTAATACATTTAATGAGGAGCCTGTATCTACCAACACATGCGCCAACATAGTGCCCATACACTCAATAAAGACGTGCAGGGCCTTGTTATGATTCTTTCATGTCGGTGTTAAGTCAGAATTAGAAAATCCTAATCCACTATCAACTGTTAGGCTTGCAACACAATACTCAAACTGATCAGCAGAGGTCTCTTGAGATACTTGAGCAGTTTTCAAGAATTTTACCAAAGCCTGAGCATGGGCTTCTGAGCATAATAACAAGGATAACATGGATATCTTGGAGGGTGTCTGCCCTAACTGTTCAACGATATTGTAGTCACTTTTGGGGATGATTTTTAGTATTTCCTCAATCTCTTGCTTGGAGGAATCTTCAACAGTAACATATTTTGATGGCGCCTTCGTCTGGGCAGGCTCAGTCACCTTCTCTTTGCCCCGAGTGTCAGTAGTCGACTCAGTAGCAGGGATACAGACAGGTGTTGTGATAGTCTTTGGAGGAGAGATCTATGGAGAGAAGACCCTTCCCATTCTAGTAACTTTGCTAGTCCTGACAATATTTTTGACATTAAGGTTGGTAACTTCAGTTCTTCATCTTTGGAAATCAATGGTTCTTGCTTAACACCATGGTAATAAACTTCAGCTTCATAGTTCCATGGGACAGCCTTGTCAGAGGAATAGGGGACTGGCCCCGGTGTAGTAATAAACAAGGGAGCCACCCTAGGCTCGGCAGGAATCCATATAGGACCTTTAGAGGTGATCCTTACAGGAGTATTGGAAATTGTGATTATAGAAACATCTTTAAGTCTTAGCTCTTGAGACATACTTTCATGCAAACTCTTCACGGTCGGAGTCTTCTCAAACATAATTTCACAACTATCAATCAAACGCTGAATACCCTTCTTCAGCCACATACACCCATCAGATTGGGACACACAATGGTAACAAATTTCAAGGCAACCCGGAAATAAACCGGCTTGCAACAGATTCTTCTTAATGATTATCAAAGGAGTGGTCAAGTCACTTACGGTGGAGACATAAGAAACATTGTCGATAACATTAACACCTTTGCTATGACTGGGCATAGGTGCAATGATCATATTAGGGGTATCGGGAGGATTAAATTCAATCTCTTTTGCATTGATCATATCCTGGATTTTGTTCTTCCGGGACCAGTAGTTGTTGGTCACGTGCCCAGGACTGTTAGAATGATAGGAACACTTTACATTTTGGTTGCACATAGGAGAGGAGGTGTTGGGATTCATAGGAGGGCCCTGAAGTGTTATCAATTCTTCTTTTAACATATATTGTAATGCATGAGACAAAGGCATGCTAATCTTGGTGAATTGCCTCCTCGGAGCGTCAGACCTACGCTGATTCCCTGGTTGTTGTTATTGAACAAGTGAAAGATTAGAAATCAACACCGCTCCCACAAACTGATGGTGATCATTCTTACCATGGCCCTTCTAGCCACATACAACATTGGTTTCTTTCTTATTGTTGAACGTATTCTTTACAACACTAGAAGATGTAGCCACCAAAATGTTTTCGCTCCTAATACCGCTTTCAACTCGTCCCCAATAAGGATTAGCTCAGTAAAACCAGATGAAGAACTCCCAATTATCATATTAAAGAATGGACCTGTCTGGGTGCCCATGAACATATCAGTTAGCTCCCAATCAGACAAGGAAGGTTGCACCCTTCCAGCTAAGTCTCTCCAATTATGTGCATATTCCTTGAAACCCTCATTTGATCCCATAGACATGTTTTGTAATTGCACTCTGTGATACGGTGGGAGAGTTGATTTGGTTGTTTTGCGTTTGATCGCAATCGTTGCAGATAGCAAGAGTTGCCATAGAGTTTTCTTTTATCCAATAAGGAAAGGATGAAAAGAACAGAAAAGGCCTTTGAGATGTTCTCTTGAGTTTGAGGGGTAGGTTATGAAAAGGGAAGGTGTTAACACCCTTTTCATCCATACTTATCTATGGGGTCTTAGTTTATTTCTAGATCACTTTTGAAATTGCTTTGTTTGAAATGTGTTTGTAGTGGATTTTGAAAGTATTTTTGAAAAGCGCCTTCGTTTAGGAAAACTTTGTAATGATTCTCGTCTCAATAAGAATGCATACAAAGTGTTGGACTTTTTGCAAATATTTCATGTTTTGAAATTGTTTGGTGTGTTTGAAAAGATGTTTGTTTTTTTAAGATGGATTGTGAGGAAGAAACTAAGAACGTTCTACCTACTCAAAAGTCTTTTGTTCATTTCTCCCTTCCTTTGATATTGCTATCTTACCATTGATTGGTAAGAAGCCTTATCTTTGGATGTAAAGGGACGGACATGGGTCATTGTATAGTCATGAATAGCAATGTTGTGAGATATCTTATCATTTCTCTTGAGGGACTAAGATCATTTGTAAGGCAACATTTTAAGCGTCATCGAGGGACTATGATCTTGTATTTTTTATTGTTTTTGCTAAGACGTCTCACATGCATAACATGACCATTTTTCATAATAAAAAAAGTGGAGTTAACCCTAGAGGTGCAAGTGTGCAAGTGTTTGTATTTTATGCTTGATTTATCTTGAATTAGGGTTTTCTAAGTATTGATTTTATATTTCCATACAAATCTTATTTTACTAACATTGATATGAAAGCGATAAATTGCGGAAAGTTAATTTACTATGCTATTATATCATTTGGGGAGGGGGATACAAATTTACAAATGGGGATTGCAAGAAATTAAACCTAATTATCCGTTACAACCATCTTGAACAAATGTACAAGAAATTACATGAATATAATGTACAAGGAATATAAAAAGAAATGGATTTTGCTTTGGATTTTTGTTAGGAAAATTGTTTTGACCTAATTAACCTAAATGGATATGATAAATAAAAAATAGTAAAATTAATCCTAAGTTAAAAGGAAATCAAATTAATCAAGAAATCATTTTTTAGGGTTTTTTATGGAAGACTTTTGGTTAATTAAAATAAATATGAAAATAAAATATTTTTTGTGATATTTTTATATATTCATAAAATAGACATTGTAAATAAATAGTGTGCAAAAAATCAACTCAAAAGGAGTTGTTTTGATTGGTTGGTGTGATACGGTGGCAGAACCGACTGTTAATACTGGTTTGTGTTTTTTGTTCGAAATGTCGTGGTAGGCAAGAGTCGCCATCGACTTTTATTTTATCCAATCAGGAAAAGGAAAAAGAACAAAAAAACCTTTTTCGAGAATGTTTCTGAGTACGGGGGGTAGATTATGGAAAGGGAAGGTATTAGCACCCTTTCCATCCATGATTTTCCATGGGCTCTTAGGTACTTGCTCATCTTTTAAAAATTTGCTTGGTGTGTTTGTGTGCTTTTGAAAAGTTTTGAAAATGCCTTAGTGCGGCGATTCACTTGAAGGTAACCCTTGTATCAGTCCTCAAGAGTGTGATAAAGTGTTTTGAAAACTTTAGTTTGAAAAGAGTTTTGAAAGTGTAGGGTGTAAAAAGTTGTTTGAGAAAGTACCTAACAGTTATCTACCTACTCGAAAAAAGCTTGTTCTTTTCCTTCTATCCTTTAGACCGTGTTATCCTACTATTAGTGAGTAGGTAACCCTAGTCGTTGGATGTTGAGGGACTATCGAAAGGGACAAAATGGTCATTGAAGGCAACATGTAAGGATACCTTAGCATTTCGAAGGGACTGTCATCATATAGGCGTGGGCAACATCGAGGGACAAGATCATTTATCCTAGGCAACTCGAGAGACATTGAGGGACTATGATCTTTATGATGACTTTAACTGAGGGTCTTTGCTAAGATACCCCTACGTTCGATGGACATGACCATTGTTTCCGAGGCAACCAAGTGAGGTATACCCTAGGGATGCAAGTGTGCAGCAGTGTTTGCTTTCAGATATTTATCTTGTAATTAAGTGATGCTATGTTTAATTAGTTTACCAGTCTTTCCATACAATCCTATTAGTCTAAGCATTGTATAAAATATAGTAGCAGAAGGTAAAGGCGGAAATGTAAACCTAGGCTATTACAGAGCTTTGAGGAAGTTACATAATAATGAAGAGTGCAGAAAAGAAATCCTAAAACGATTACATCCCGGAAGCAATTACATAATTAGAAGAAAAAAATGCGAGAAAAGATAAATCTACGCTATTACATTGATAATACGACCTATACAATTTTCTTAAAAATTAAAATGTAAAAGAATAAATAAAAAGAAATTAAGGAAAAATTAAAAACTAAAATTTTAAGTTAATGTTTTTGGTGTTTTTTGTAGAAAATAATTTTAAGTTAATTAAAAAATCTAATTCTAACTAATTTTAATAAAATAAAATAAAAGTTAATTAACTTAATTTATTAATAAATGAAAAAAATCCAAAAATTCAGTTACTAACTAAAATAAAAACCTAATACTAATTTGTTAAAAAATTAGTTAATTAAAGAGTTAATTACAAAGAAAACCTAAAATCTAATTGTTTTCCTAATTTGCAGAAAAAAAGATAATTAATTAAATTAAAGAGTTAATAAAAAAAGAGTTAATAATAATAAAAAAAACTTAAAACCTAAATTAATCAGGGTTTGTAAAAAAAAGTTAAGTTTGCCAATTAATAGGGTTTTTGATTTAAATAAAATTAGAATTTATTTGAATTTAGGGTTTTTAAGGAAGATATTAAGGAGAAAGAAATGAGGCAAAAATGGTTAAAAATAAGCAAAATTATACATATTTCCAGGAGTGGGTGTTGAACTAAAAATTAATTTAAAACCTAAAATTAGATTTAAAAACCTTAAAATTAATTATTCGAGTTTTTTATGAAAAATCAAAGGTTTGTGAAAAATGTTAAGTTTTATGAAAAAAGTTTTAAACAGAAAGAATGAAAATAGATAAAAGGATAAATAGAAAAGAAGAAAACCAAAACCAATAGGGGTGAGTGTTGAACCCACGCCCTTAACCTCCTTAATCTCCTCGGGATGCCTGCCTTGCCATGAGTCATGTATTGGTGGTTGTTCTGTTTAGTGTTTTGGCCTCAGCGTTCTGTAATGAACCTGCATGAGACCCTGTCTAAATCTGCAGAGTTGAATCTCATGAAAACATTAAATAAGTTACTATATCATGAAATACAAATAAAGCAAATATATGAAATTTTATAATGTTAAAACCGATATGGCATGTATGAATGCTTCTACACTCTTTTGATCATGGAGATCAAACCAGCCTTACCCTTACTGGAGAAGTAGTGAGATGTGGGTTTGTAAAAAGGATGGCTTGTTTGTAGTGAGATGGGGGTTTGTAACAAGGATGGCTTGTTTGTAGTGAGATGAGAGTTTGTAATAAGGATTTCAAGGTTTTTAGGGTTCTTGAAAGAATTTGATATTTTGACAGGGTTGTGGCAAATGTTTTTTTTCGTTTGTCGTGTCTTATTTGTGTGAAAAAGTGATATTATATAATGGAAATTAGAGAAAAGATATGGGTTTTGAATGTGCAATTGGGCCTCCAATAACCACAAGCAATAGTGCAGATTTTTATTCACTTAAGTCCGTCACGTTATAGGCTAAATCTTAGGGGCTTAAGTGCAATTTTTTAAGTTTAAAATTGAAAACCAAATGTAGCCTATATCGAAAACTAACTCCTGTCCAAAAATGGTCTTAATCGGATTAACGGTGAATTAGTTATGAATTTTTGAAGTTTCGCCTCAAACATACTTATTTTGGGCTCCAGTGTCAACTCTGACACGTTCTTCAATAAAAAACTGGTATTGATCTGAGCATAACCCGGTCCCTACTTTATAAGAAAAGTTATATATCTCTGAATCAGTTACCTTGTGTAAAAATATGGACCCGATCCGATAAAAATTAACCGAGTTATGAATTTTTGAAGTTTCAACCCAGATGAAATAATATTCAGCATTCAGGATTTTCGGCGCGTCACGCACACTCTGGGCAAAAAAAGAAGGCCTTTTGGATACCGTTCAAACTCGATATCTCCTGTGAAAATGTAGCCAACTCAATTTTTGAAATTTTGGCGCCAGAACCAGCTTAATACGATGAAAATCGACCAAGTTATGATTTTCTGAACATGACACAAATAAACTTCTGTCACAAATTTTCTATATAAAAATACTTGATAAATCTGCATTTTTGAAGATCTTCGGATCAAAATTGTCTTCCATCCGCGAGAGGTGAAAACGTAGATGACGTCAAGACGAAATTTTGGCCACCGGAACGGGTTCAAAATAAGCCACGATCTTCAAGTTATGAATTTTTTAGTGTGTAAAAACTGCACTTTCAGCACACTTTTTCACCACGTTTCTTCGGGAAAACTCACACATTCGGAGACCTTCTTTAAAGAATTGACTCTTGAGCAAAACCTGAATTTTAGAATACGTTATCAAAGATATCTTGGTGAAAGAAAACCTAAATATGACGCGCCGGGTTGGACTTGTGAATCTTTGAACCCCGAATCGTTGAGAAACGACGAACCGATCTTCAGCACTAAAAATATTCTTAGAACATCCATTGATGAAATAAATGTCGCTTGTAACCTGAAGAAGTTTTATAAATATACCTTGATTCCATAACCATAAAACCAATGATATGCATTTATGTAATAATGAAATGTAAGCCAAAAAGGTCGAAATAAAGAGGGTAAATTTTGGGGTACAACAGCTGCCCCTGTTCAATCTTCTTAAACCTGAAGATGTAGATTGGCTAGTCTGCCTTTCATAATCTAAAGGTGGAAGATGATTGAACACTAGAGTACCCAGAAATTTGCACTCGTCTGAGATGGTGCTGGACTGTGTAGGTAGTATCAGGAATGAGCTTATAGATGCCATTTGGAGGAGATGACGGCAGGTCACCAGAGATGGGCTTAAAGATGCCATCCGGAAGATATGATGGAGAATCGTTGGAGATGGGCTTAAAGATGCCATCTAGAGGATGTTGATTTCCCAAGATATTCCTTTGATGAGAATTCATATTCCTGTCGTTGAGGAGGAATCTTCTAAGGAATTTTGGTCTCTGTCTTGAGAGAAATATAATTTTAGGAACTTCAATTGTCCGTTACTCTACTGGGGAATCATCTCTTAGTCGAGGGGATGAAAATGAATTGCTATCTGGTCGTGCTCCAGGCTTTACAGTGATTTGCTGAGGATAATAAGATTGACTGCTATTTGGTCGTGCTCTAGGTTTTACAATGACTTACTGGGGAGATGAGGTTACACTTGGTATCTGGTCGTGCTCTAGGCTTTGCAATCTCAAAAACTATTATCTGGTCGTGTTCCAGGCTTCAGAAGGAATTAAGTGGTTATCCGGTCGCATCCGAGTTTCAACTTGAATTTAAGGCATACTAACATCCGGTCATTTCTAGGCTTCATAGTAATTGGCCGAGTAAACTTCTATCTGGTCAAATTCCAAGCTTCACAGTACCTCATACTATTATCTGGTCGTGCTCCAGGTTTCACAGTGTCTCTTGCCGCTATCTGGTCGTGCTCCAGACTTCACAGCATCTTATACCATTATCTGGTCGTGCTTCAGGCTTCAGTAATTTGGGGAAATTAAGCTGTTATCTGGTCATTTTTCGGGCTTCATAGATTTTTTAATTGGAATAGAAATCTTAGTATCAATTTGACTAAACCAGGGAAAGGTCTCGAGCTGTCTTCAACCAGGAAAGAAATCTTAGCATCGATTTGACTGAACTGGGGGAAGGTCTCAGATTGACTTTGATTGGCATAGAAATCAGGAGAATCTTAGCAGCGATTCGGCTGACCCAGAAGAAAGTCTTAGAACATCTTCAACTAGAATAGAAACCTTAGTGTCGGTTTGACTGAACCAGAGAAAATATTGAAAAGTGTTGGAATATCTTCAACTGGAATAGAAAACTTGGTGTCGGTTTGACTGAACCAGAGAGAACTTGTGAGAACTTGATTGCATCTTTCCCTGAAAGGTAAAGAGTTAGTCGTATGTAATATCATGATGTATGAAATATATTGAGTAATGATGTTCTCAAAATAAATGAGATTGTGTTGTATAATATGTATGCACGTGCCATGATGTATGGATATGCAGTACTATTATGATATTCTCTAGTTGGGGAAAATAAATCCTGGACTGCTACTGGAGGGTATAAGGAGTTGAGTTCTTTGTTTCCGCTGGGGATAGTGACTGAAGATGATTAGCTGGGGATTTACATCCATTCTGCTTGAGAACATTCTTCCGGAGGAGACTCTGTCTGAGAATAACCCTGTGGGGGAATGACTATATGGGGAAGAGAGATACTCTGTTGGAAGATCTGTTGATTTGGAGAAATAAAATCAGCTGGGGATGAACTTCCATTGTGAGAGAGAAGAGCTCTGTTGGAGATTGAGCTTCCGCTGTCATAGAAATAAACTCTGCTCAGGAGATGGCTTTATAAACTGCTCATGGTTATAAAACTCGGTTGGGGAATGCAGATATCAGCTTTCTGAAGGAACCTGCTGGGGAAGGAATTCCTGCTTGGGAATACGAAGGTCGGACCTTGGTTGTCTCGGCTCTGTGGGGAATATAGGTATCACTGGCTTGTATGTGATAGTGACTTCACTTCCAACTGTCTCTTCCCCTTGTACCATGATGGAAAAAGTACATGCAAATATTTTGTGGATGGATCTATGTCGTCATTGTACTTGAACATCTATTTAATGAGTGTTAGGATGACATCCGTCTCTAGATCGTATCTGAACTGTACTTGAAACATGTGTTGAATGAGTGTCAGAATGACATTCATCTCTGGATCGTATCTGAACTGTACTTGAAACATGTGTCGAATGAGTGTCATAATGACATCTGTCTTTGGATCGTATCTGAACTATACTTGAAACATGTGTTGAATGAGTGTCAGAATGACATCCATCCCTGGATCGTATCTGAACTGTATCTAGAAGAGAAATCTGGAATAAGTAACAGGATAACATTCGTCTCTAGATTGTACCTGAACTGTTTCTCAATATGTGCAAATCTTAAATAAGCAGCAGAATGACATCTGTATCTGGACCATATCTGAACCGTTTCTCGATGTATGAAAATCTTGAATAAGTAGCAGAATGACATCTGCATCTGGATCATATCTGAACCGTATCTGAAAGCTGAATTTGAATGACTATCAGAATGGAAACTATATCTGGAGCGTATCTAAACTGTATCTGAAAGCTGAATCTGAATGAGTATCAGAATGGCATCTGTATCTGGAGTGTATCTGAACTGTATCTGAAAGCTGAATCTGAATGAGTATCAGAATGGCATCCGTATCTGGAGCGTATATGAACTGTAACTGAAAGCTGAATCTGAATGAGTATCAGAATGGCATTCGTATCTGGAGAGTATCTAAAATGTATCTGAAAGATGAATCTGAATGAGTATCAGAATGGCATCCGTATCTGAAGCGTATCTGAACTGTATATGAAAGTTGAGTCTGAATGAGTATCAGAATGACATCCGTATCTGGAGCATATCTGAACTGTATCTGAAAGCTGAGTCTGAATGAGTATCAGAATGGCATCTGTATCTGGAGCGTATCTGAACTGTATCTGAAAGCTGAGTCTGAATGAGTATCAGAATGGCATCTGTATCTGGAGTGTATCTGAACTATATCTGAAAGCTGAGTCTGAATGAGTATCATAATGGCATCCATATCTAGAGTGTATCTGAACTATATCTGAAAGCTGAATCTGAATGAGTATCATAACGGAATCCGTATCTGGAGCGTATCTGAACTGTATCTGAAAGATGAATCTAAATGAGTATCAGAATGGCATCCGTATCTGGAGTGTATCTGAATTATATCTGAATTCTGGTGCTCTTGATGAATGCTGATCAAGGTATAAGTCTTCCACTGATAGACAGGTGACGGGACATAGTCGTACGTTTTAAATCCCTAACTTTTTCCTGGACCACCCTTTCGGGTTTTCAATCCACCGGGATACCCTTTTTTCCTAAGTCGCCCTTTCGGGTTTTAGACTTGCCGGGTGTATAGATTTTTTCATTTTTTATCCCTAATTTTTGCCCGAACCCTTTTGGTTCGTCGGGATGCCCTTATTTTTTCCTAGGTATGTCAACCTAGCAGGTATTTGTTATGCGTAGTATTTTCCAACTATGTCCTTGCTTTCAGGATGTAGAGAGTTGTCACTGTCCATAGTGTTGTGTTGTAGTACTATCAAAAATGTTTTCTTGATGGCACATGATTCGTTGCTGGAATGCGTGCGTAATGCCCCAAGCGATTCAGATGGAGATCTGCCTCTGGTTATTTGGCACTTTTGGAGAGACTTCCCCAGGTGTGTTTAGACATCGTGTCATTCCCCTTGCTTATGGAAGACCTGTTATTGGAAGTGTCTTTCCCGCTGAGGTGATTCTGTCCATTGAGAGGATGTTTGTTCATTGAATATCCATTGTATGGATTTCCCTGCTGTCAAACAATTAGTCATATGCAAACAATGTCATTTAAAGAATGCAAAACTCATGTTTGTCTTGAAATTTTTTTGAAAATGTGTTTTGTGTAGTAAAACGAAATTTGCAAGAATGTGATATCAACTCAGGATTCATAACAAAGCCTACAGGAGTCAGGATACCTTTGTAATAGTATGCTCTCAAACTAACCCATGCTTCAGCTAGGACTTTTAAGGGTTATAACGTAGCCTGGTTCACGGTTCAAGAAACAAAGGATAAAGGCTCAAATTTTATTTGTACCAAACCCGCTCTTCGTGACGTTCTTCAGTCCTATGCTCAGTTAATTGCGCGTTTAGATCCCGATTGAGTATGGAATCTTTGCTCTGATACTTGGTGATGATTCAGAAATTGAACATTTGTTTTGAAAAGGAATTCATTTTTGTAATCTTCTTTTTGTCGAGGATTTGTAGTAACCTCTTTTTTTTGTTTTCGTTATCCCTTCTTTTGCCTGAACTGTTTCTTTTGTGATTACAGTCAGCGGGATGCCCCAATTTTTCTCTTAAGTCTCCTTAATAGGTTTTGACTTAATGGGATTTTATTTCGAGAGATAATGACTGCATGTCTTGACGATTATACGGAACCATCACTGTCTTTTGTTTTGGAAGGACGTCTTTGATGCCGTTCATTGTGTACGAAGCAGCAGATTGTGACTGAATACGTCTTTGAATTAACTGAGAAAACTACCCTTCCCCAGGTTATGATTAAGGGTTTTAATTTATGTGAAAAGAAAAACTCCTACTTCTTTGGCTCGAAGGGGTTGACTAGGGATTATCTTCCTTATAACTCCACTGTTTAGGATTTGAAACAACGCCTGTACATCGTCAGTGGGATCTGTTGAAAAGCATACTGTAGAGATTGTGGTATCATTTTCGTCATCCTCCCTCTAAGGCTTAGAGTTTTTTAATCGAGAGTTGAATATCACAAAAGGAAATAAGAACGCATTTTTGAAATAGTGAATATGAATGAATTGATTCAAGACAAACATGTGCAATGCATTGATAAAATAACGAGGTCTGATATGAATAAATGTTCAAACAAATCAAAAGAAAATTACACATTTAAAATTATAATGAACGAAAAGTCTTCTTGTGAGAACTTGTCACTTCAGATGGTATGCCTTGGAGGGATGGCAGAAGAACTCAGCCTGACTGTCTTGTACGAATTCGAGCGCTCCTTCATCAATCAGGTCTTGAATTTTATTTATCAACGCCCAACAGCTGTTGGTGTCATGTCCAGGACTGTTGGAGTGGTACGCACATCTTGCATTTGGATTGTACCTTGGGGAGGCTATGTTGGGATTCTGAGGAGGGTCCCCTAACATAACCAACTTGGCCTTCAACATGCGTTGCAATGCTTGAGCCAATGACATGTTGATTTTGGTGAAGCGCCTTTCGGATGTATTCTTCTTATGCCGATTGCCCTATTGTTGTTGGCGAGGTTGTGGTTGGGCTTGTGATGTAGTAGCAATCTGGAAAGGTTTGTTCTTGACCAAACCAACCTCTTCTCTCACTGGGGGCTGATTAATGCCTTGATCCATAATTTTAACTATTTGTTTCATGGATCTGCATCCATCTTGGTGAAGCTTGTTGAGGAAGGCTCTTAGCCCTTCTTGTCCTCGAGCTAAGTTTTGGATAAGAGCCATCTGCCCTAGCATCTGGATTCTCATTGCTTCTACCTCAGCTTGCAGTTGTTCCAATTGTTCATCCTTGTTATTGTCAGGACGTTCCTTGGTCATATTCCCATCGAAGAGTGTTTTCAGGTCTTCTTGCCCCTTGGATAGATTCAGGAGAAATGCCTTGAACTGGGCATCTTGAGCTTGGAGATCTATGTTGGCTTGTTGGAGAGCCATTGCTGAAATAAACAGAGAGAACATGAGAGACCTTCTTTGAAACCTGCTTATGCAATGATATGTATTATATATGTATGCAATGTTTTCAAGGATCTCGCGGGGTAAACAAGAAAATGTCAGAAGTTGAATTTTGTAGCTTTGATTGAAGAACTTTGTATCGTTGAGAGTCCTTCTACGAGAGTCAAGCTCACCATATCAAGTGGGTCATAGCCCCTGACTCAAGTTGTTGAGTTTTGATCTTCTTATGACATTGGCTAGAGGAAAATAAATCCCCTTGCCCCTTGCTAGACGTTTGATTCATCATAGCCTGCACCACAGGCCCTTGAGATCCTTGAAATGGTTAAGTAAATGCTATGGTATGATGTTATAATGTGTACGCTATGTGTTTAAGTAAAGGTGCGAAGTGACGTAAGCAAGTAAACCATGCAAGAAATCCAAGTTATTAGATAATAACTGTAAATAAAACCTGCAAGGAACTCATGTTGTCAGGTAATAAAACTCTGCAAGTAGTTCTAGTTGAAATCACACAAGTCACGAAAACAACCTTAGGTTTAGGCTTGCATGGGTTTTAAGGTCATACCCTCTTGAAGTTTAGTTGGTTTCAAACCTGTCTTAGAAAAGTAATCGGGTTCTAAAGATTCTCAATATCACTGATCATCCTTTATCGGGCATTGTTTTAGCTCAAGCAATCTTTTCTTGCGGCCGAAATATCCCGAAATTCTGATCTCAATGAGTGTAGCATCGAGTATCAACCAATCCTCAGCTTTATACCGAGGTCGGCTATCTCACTACTTTCTAATGTCCAAGTTTGTTCAACTAAGATTCTAAGGTCCGTTAGTGCTTCACAACACCATGCGGCGGCCCCGTATTCTCCTCGGTTCCACACAAAGGATACCGGTACCAACCAAAGTGTCACACCAACACAGCCATCGCTTAAACCATATTGGTCTATGCCCTACAGTCTCCATGATCTATTGCTATTTACCTAAAAAGTGTCCCCAGATCCGGGTGTAGGATCTTTAATAATACCCAAACAAAACCCTTGAATTTAAAGCAGGCAAAGCAAACAAGAAAAAAAATTTAAAAATGATCTAGATCCTAAGGTAAACCACACTTTATTATTCTCCCCAGTACAGTCTCCAGTTCTGTGATACGGTGGCAGAACCAACTGTTAATACTGGTTTGCATTTTTTGTTCGCAAATGTCGCGGTAAACAAGAGTCACCACCGACTTTTATTTTATCCAATCAGGAAAAGGAAAAAGAACAGAAAAAACCTTTTTCGAGAATGTTTCTGAGTACGGGGGTAGATTATGGAAAGGGAAGGTATTAGTACCCTTTCCATCCATGGTTTTCCATGGGCTCTTATGTACTTGCTCATCTTTTAAAAATTTGCTTGGTGTGTTTGTGTGCTTTTGAAAAGTTTTGAAAATGCCTTAGTACGGTGATTCGCTTGATGGTAACCCTTGTATCAGTCCTCAAGAGTGTGACAAAATGTTTTTAAAACTTTAGTTTGAAAAGAGTTTTAAAAGTGTAGGGTGTAAAAAGTTGTTTGAGCAAGTACCTAACAGTTATCTACCTACTCGAAAAAAGCTTATTGTTTTCCTTTTATACTTTAGACCGTGTTATCCTACTATTAGTGAGTAGGTAACCCTAGTTGTTGGATGTTGAGGGACTATCGACAGGGACGAAATGGTCATTGAAGGCAACATGTAAGAATACCTTAGCATTTCGAAGGGACTGTCATCATATAGGCGTAGGCAACATCGAGGGACAAGATCATTTCTCGTAGGAAACTCGAGGGACATTGAGGGACTATGATCTTTATGATGACTTTAACCGAGGGTCTTTGCTAAGATACCCTTATGTTCGAGGGACATGACCATTGTTTCCGAGGCAACCAAGTGAGGTATACCCTAGGGGTGCAAGTGTACAGCAGTGTTTGTTTTCATATATTTATCTTGTAATTAAGTGATGCTATGTTTAATTAGTTTATCAGTATTTCCATACAATCCTATTAGTCTAAGCATTGCATAAAATATAGTAGCAGAAGGTAAATGCGGAAATGTAAACCTAGGCTATTACAGAGCTTTGGGGCAGTTACATAATAATGAAGAGTGTAGAAAAGAAATCCTAAAACTATTACATCCCGGAAGCAATTACATAATTAGAAAAAAATGCGAGAAAAGATAAATCTACGCTATTACATTGATAATGCGACCTATACAATTTTCTTAGAAATTAAAATGTAAAAGAATAAATAAAAAGAAATTAAGGAAAAATTAAAACCTAAAATTCTAAGTTAATGTTTTTGGTGTTTTTTGTAGAAAATAATTTTAAGTTAATTAAAAAACCTAATTCTAACTAATTTTAATAAAAAAAAGTTAATTAACTTAATTTATTAATAAATGAAAAAAAATCCAAAAATTCAGTTACTAACTAAAACAAAAACCTAATCCTAATTTGTTAAAAAATGGTTAATTAAAGGGTTAATTACAAAGGAAACCTAAAATCTAATTATTTTCCTAATTTGAAGAAAAAAAGTTAATTAATTAAATTAAAGAGTTAATAAAAAAAGAGTTAATAATAAAAAAAAACATAAAACCTAAATTAATTAGGGTTTCTAAAAAAAAGTTAAGTTTTCCAATTAATAGGGTTTTTGATTTAAATAAAATTAGAGTTTATATGAATTTAGGGTTTTTAAGGAAGATATTAAGGAGAAAGAAATGAGTAAAAAAGGGTTAAAAATAAGCAAAATTATACATATTGCCAGGGGTGGGTGTTGAACCAAAAATTAATTTAAAACCTAAAATTAGATTAAAAAAACCTTAAAATTAATTATTCGAGTTTATTATGAAAAATCAAAGGTTTGTGAAAAATGTTAAGTTTTATGAAAAAAGTTTTAAACAGAAAGAATGAAAATAGGTAAAAGGATAAATAGAAAGGAAGAAAACCAAAACTAATAGGGGTGAGTGTTGAACCCACGCCCTTAACCTCCTTAACTTTCTCAGGATGCTTACCTTGCCATGAGTCATGTATTGGTGGTTGTTGTGTTTTAGTGTTTTGGCATCAACGTTCTGTAATGAACCTGCATGGGACCCTGTCTAAATTTGCAGTGTTGAATCTCATGAACACATTAAATAAATTACTATATCATGAAATACAAATAAAGAAAATATGTGAAATTTTATAATGTTAAAACCGATATGACATTTATGAATGCTTCTACACCCTTTTGATCATGAAGATCAAATCAGCCTTACTTTTACTGGAGAAGTAATGAGATGTGGGTTTGTAACAAGGATGACTTGTTTGTAGCGAGATGGGGGTTTGTAATAAGGATTTCAAGGTTTTTAGGGTTCTTGAAAGAATTTGATATTTTGACAGGGTTGTGGCAAATGTTTTTTTTCGTTTGTCGTGTCCTGTTTGTGTGAAAAAAGTGAGATTATATAATGGAAATTAGATAAAATATATGGGCTTTGAATGTGCAATTAGGCCTCCAATAACTACAAGCAATAGTGCAGATTTTTATTCACTTGAGTCCATCACGTTCTAGGCTAAATCGCAGGGGCTTAAGTGAAATTTTTTAAGTTGAAATTTGAAAACAAAATGTATCCTACATCGAGAACTAACTCCTGTCCAAAAATGGGCTCAATCAGATAAACGGTGAATTAGTTATGAATTTTTGAAGTTTTGCCTCAGACATACTTATTTTGGGGTCCAGTGTCAACTCTGACACGTTCTTCAATAAAAAACTGGTATTGATTAGAGCATAACCCGGTTTCGACTTTAGTAGCAAAGTTGTAGATCTCTGAGTCAGTAACCTTGTGTAAAAATATGGACCTGATCCGATAAAAATTGACCGAGTTATAAATTTTCAAAGTTTCAACCCAGATGAAATAATATTCAGCATTCAGGATTTTCGGCGCGTCACGCGCACTCTGGACAAAAAACAAAGGCCTTTTGGATACCTTTCAAACTCGATATCTCCTATGAAAATGTATCCAACTCAATTTTTGAAATTTTGGCACCGGAACCAGCTCAATACGATGAAAATAAACCAAGTTATGATTTTCTGAACATGACGTAAATAAACTTCTGTCACAAATTTTCTGTATAAAAATACTTGATAAATCCGCATTTTTGAAGATCTTATGATCGAAATAGGCTTCCATCCGTGAGAGATGAAAATGTAGATGACGTCAAGACGGAATTTCGGCCACTGGAACGGGTTCAAAACAAGCCACGATCTTCAAGTTATGAATTTTTTAGTGCGTAAAAACTGCACTTTCAGCACACTTTTTCACCATGTTTCTTCGGGAAAACTCACACATTCGGAGACGTTCTTTAAAGAATTGAATCTTGAGCCAAACCTGAATTTGAGAATATGTTATCAGATATATCTTGGCGAAAGAACACCTGAATATGACGCGCTGGGTTTGACTTGTGAATCTTTAAACCCCGAATCATTGCGAAACGGCGAACCGATCTTCAACACTAAAAATACTCTTAGAACATCCATTGATGAAATAAACGTCGCTTGTAACCTGAAGAAGTTTGCTAAATATACCTTGATTCCATAACCATAAAACCAATGATATGCATGTATGTAATAATGAAATGTAAGCCAAAAAGGTCGAAATAAAGAGGGTAAATTTTGGGGTACAACAGTTGGAAAAATATTAAAGTTTGTTAAAAAAATGAAAACAAACAAGTGATAAATATTTGTTTTGGTCCTACCAAGGTTTGAACCCAGGTTCTCCACACCTTCCATTCAAAACAGCCAACACTCAATATGTTATAAACCTGCATGTTAGTTTGGAAAAAATGACAATAAATACAAAAGGTCTCGCTGGGGCTCGAACCCAAGACCTTATACATAAATGCCTTGCGCGCGCTGTTTGTACCACAGGGGTGGTCTGTTTCATTTGTTAGTTATCCAACTTACATTAAATATAAAATGAACTCATTTCTAAAAATTTGAACATGACTTCATCTTCTTCCTTCGTGTGCGCATGGATGTATATCACCATTGTTAACCTTCTAAAACTTTCATTTCTCATCCAAATAAAAAATTATAAACATTAAACCTGCTCAAAATTTTAATATGAATCTAACAATGTAATTTTTGAAAGTTATGGATCAGACGTTAGCACAAATTTTGTTTGATACCAAAATTAAAACCTAACTGGTCAGAGTTGAAATTCTTAAGACACAAGCAATAAAAATCAAAACTAAGAGCATGGTCAAATTTCTAGATATGATATCCACATCTTTTCTTTTATTTGTATGTGTTGAAAATGCTTGTATCAAGATGTCACAGTTAAGAAATCTTACCTCTTGAAGTGAAAATTGAATGACCTTTATATGAATTCCAGAAATGACTTGATGATGGATTAAGCTTGCAGGGACCTTCCTTGAGCTAGTGGAATCACTACTTTGATTTAAAAGTCACTGAATCAATCTAACCAAGTCAAGGTGCAATGGTAGAAAATGGAAATGGTGTATGATGATGGGATGGTTACAGAAACGCGCCAAGGGTATGTATGAGCTTTATATGATGTATAGATGATGTTTGAATGGAAAAAATGGAAAACGCATGAAGCATTTTGGAGTTGGCTCTTCAAAGTCAGAAATGGAAAGCAATGTGGCTTTGGATGCAGATTCTGAGTTCAAGGAGTTTTAAGAGGTTTTTTTTAGGGCTTTGGGAGTGTTCTAAGGATGGTAATCTCCTGTTCTCTCCTCTCTCTCTCTTTCCATTTCTTTTTTTGTCTCTTGTAAATGCTTCTTCTATTTATAGGCAAGAGGTTTGTGAACAAGCAAATTTGGTTTACAAACTATGGAGTTATGGCTAGGTTGGATTACAAATATCAAGTTATGTCATGGTCCCAAGAAGAAGTACCAAATTTTTTGGTTTAAAGGGGTTGATTTCCATGATTTATGGTGGAGTAAAATCAGAAATAAACAAGGTATGGGTTCAAGACAAGTTTTGTACCAACAAGCTTACTTTTCAAGAATAGAAATGGTGCCTTTATGCCATAAATGGAAAGATCTTTTGGACAACGACTTAATAACTTGGGTAATAGATCAAGAGTGGGTGTAAGTATTAAATTATGATGAGATTTGAAAGCAAGAAGGCCTACAACACAAGATTATGCAGCATGGCATAAGGGTTTGATCAATGTTCTTCAAAATTCTGTCTTCAACTTGATTCCTTCTACAAAGATCTTGAATCTCTATAGAACTTTGATCTTTTTCTTACTCTGGTTTTCAACAAGCACCTTGAATCTCTTAAAGATGTCGAATACTCCATCCTTTCATTTTGATCACATAGATCCACAACTTTTGACCAAACTCATCAACAGACAAAACAATATTTGTTTCCACCAATTATATGTTCTTCGAATGGACCACATTCATCTGAATGTACCACTTTGAGTATGCAAGATGATCTCACTGGCATAGTCAAAACAAAAGAATTTATGGATTGCTTTTCTACTAAACAAACTTCACAAAGTTTTTTCAGGCATCTCAAGACTTGGAATACCAGTAACCATATCTTGAGTAATCAGTTGATTAAGTGGTCAAAAGTGCAAATGTCCAAACTTCAAATGCAACAACCAACTATCCTTGTGGTCGAACAGTTTTCAAATATTGAACTTCTGTCGAATTGATCATTGTCTTAAATGTCTTGTTTTTCGACAACGGAGATTTTAAGACCAAATTATTCTTGGTGTCGAACAATCTCAAAACTCCATCTTTCATGACAACTGAGAAACTTCTTTCGACTAGTTGTCCAACACTTAGCAAGTTGCACTTTATTCCAGGTACATAGAGCACATCTTTAATCATAACTTTTCCTCCATTACTCATTTGAAAGACTATGTTTCCAGTACCTTCTTCTTGCAATGAACTATTATCAGCAAGTTTTTTTGTTAAATTGTAATTCATAGTGTTAAAACTATGTGAGTTGAAGGGTTTAGAGGTGGATCGAAGCAGGTTGCTCGAAGGAAGCCATTGCCCAGTCGAAGCTTGTAGATAAAATCAAGCATGAAGATAGACTTGTAATTCATAGTGTCAAAACTATATGTGTCGAATGGTTTAGAGGTGGACCGAAGCAGGTTGCTCGAAGGAAGCCATTGCCCAGTCGAAGCTTGTGGATCGAAGAAAGCATGAATATAGACTTTTAATTCATGGTGTCGAAACTATATGTGTCGAAGGGTTCAGAGGTGGATCGAAGCAGGTTGCTCGAAGGAATCCATTTCCCAGTCGAAGCTTGTGGATCGAAGCAAGCATGAAGATAGACTTGTAATTCATAGTGTCGAAACTATGTGTGTCAAAGGGTTTAGAGGTTGATCGAAGCAGGTTGCTCGAAGGAAGCCATTGCCCAGTCGAAGCTTGGGGAAAGAAGCAAGCTTGCTCTTCTTCGACTTGTCAAAATCTGCCAACCACTCCTTTCGACCAGTCATGTGGTTCGAACAGCCTGAACCAAATTTTGAATTCGACGTGGTTATCTGCAATTGTACAACTTTTTTATCTGCTTTTCCCTTTGGACAGTTTCCTCTTCCTCCTTTTGAGGACTCAGAAGTTCTATCTTCGACCTGATGCTTGAGATCCCAATATGATCCATAAAAACTATATGGGGCATTAAAAGTCCAATTGTACTTGTGCAAACTCAAACCCTAGTTTTGAGTCATCAGTGTTTGAGGAGGTATCTTGAGTTGATCAAACCTTGTGCAGTCTTGAATCAATAGAGATCTTGTGAGAAAAATCTTGAGAAATGAGAGGGTAAATTTTGGGGTACAACACACTCAAGTCGGTGCAAGGTCAGCATTATATTGATACTGCTTATAGAAAGCAACATCCAAGTCTTCCCAAGAGTAAATGTTGGTTCCTTCCAGCTGATATAACCATTCTAATTGCGTCCCCAACAAGCTTTCTTGAAAGTAATGCACCCATAATTTTCTATCAGTAGTATGGGGTTGGATTTTTCGGACATAAGACCGTAAATGAAGCTTAGGACAAGTAACACCGTTGTATTTGGCAAAGATGGGGGGCCTTGAACTTGTAGGGGATAACAAGCCCTGGGATAAGACCCAGCTCTTCGAAATCCAACCCAGGAACTCTCTGGATCTCCATAGCATTGAGACGATCTTCCAGCTGTTTGTACTTGTCGTCAGCCAGAGGATATTGTTCATCTGAATAGTTTGCTTCTTCTTCATCAGAATCCTGATTATCAGCCTTCATACTTTTATCGTCTTCCTCTTGGTCATCATTTTCTTCTTCAAACTCCAAAGCTCGCTTGACCAGACCTTTGATCCTCCTACCCATGTTGAGGACGCCAGCTGGTTTCTTGATTTTCTCCTTCCTCTCTTTAGTGATAAGGGCCTTCAGCTCTTCCTTCCCCTTGGCTAAACTTAGGAACATTTGCTGGAACTGGGCATTTTGATCCTGGAGATCCTTAACTATTTGTTCAAGATCCATTCTTTCTGCTGAAATAAACAACAAAAAGATAAGAAACCTGTCTTGAAACACCTGTCATGCAGTGATATGTATGATATGTATATGTAATGTTTTCAAGGGCCTTAAGAGATTTAAATTTGTTAACCAAAAGGAAACATAAACAAAGACTTTTATTAATAAGTTTATATGAATACAAAAGATTACAAAGGAAAAAATTAAAAACTCTTAAAGACTTTAAGTTTCTCATAGACGCCTCTTTTTTGCATTGACATATGCGTTAAGACTATGCTCCTCGTGAAGTTCCTTCGTCAGCTCCAACACTTTCTTCTCACTTGCATATAATTGAGTCTCAAAGGTGTCCCACTCTTCCTTGAGTTAAATCCAGGAATTCTACAATTCTTCAAGGTCTGTAGGCATGTCAATATGAAGGATGGTGCGAGAAATGTCTCCTTCGACAACAGGCTCCATAATTACTGGTAGGACAACAAGATAGGGAATCATAAGGTTTTGAGCATGAGTTCGTACCCATTTGAGATAGGGCTCAAGAGGAATGGAGTTCTTCTGTCCTAAAGCCTTGCTATCAATCTGTTGCGATTGGTTTTTTATGAGAGTCACCACTACTAGTTTTTATCCTAAGGAAGGGCATCTAATAGGAAACCCTAATTTGTAGAGACAGAGATTCTAAGTTTTGGACCTCTTTAGACGAAATGAAGGTGTTAGGCACCTTTTATCTACCTTGTTCACAAGGATATTAGGTTTTAGGTTTAGGTTTCGGGTAAAATAGGGTTGTAAATTTTAATAGGGGAACTCGCCACGATTTCAATCGTATGCCTACGTATCCTCTTATGAGGAATCAGAGTTCCAATTCGTAGTTCGTATGGGGTTGGTGTTTTTATAGGGGTTGCAAATGTATTTTGAATTGCCTCGCATTTTTACCGGGAGTAGAGATTATGGAATTTTGGACTAAATGCGGGATTAGTCAAAATACGTTTGAAACCCTTTTGCAAAAGAATTTTGTTTAGTTTAGTGTATTGCGAAAAATAATTTGATGTTTGGTGAATATTTTTTTATAATATTAATTGCAAAAATATATTAATTAATGTATGATAAAAATATTTTAATGCAAATTTATAGAAAATAATATATGTACATGAGTTTTTTTTATATAAAATAATATATTTATGATAATATAAATAATAAATAAATAAAATATTAATAAAGTATTAATAATTATTATTATTATAAAATAAATAATAAGGATAATAAATAAAATGTATATAGAAAATAATAATAAAAAGATAGAAAATAATAATCAATTCTGGGGGGTGTAGTTTTATTTGATAAGTAAAACAGGGGGGTGTTAAAAGGAGGGTGGGCTAGGCCCAATGTGTAGTTTTGGAAGGGAGGTGAATCATTCAACTAGTTTAGCAATCTCGTGGGTAAAGGGAGGTGTGAAACCCAAACGAAAATGTTGAGGGTCTGACTGATTGAGTGTGTGATGATGGTACATGGTAATTAGGGTGGACCTGGTCTCACGGCCATCCACCAACGATCAAATGGTCAAAACAAGGCGTACACGTTAATTATGTCAGGTGTGCAGGTAGGGAAACATTTCAGCATATTAGTTTTTTTTTAACACTTTTTCAATTCATTTTCAATTTTTGTTACAGTCCCTTCATCTCTCTCTCTCTCTCTCTCTCTCTCTCTCTCTCTCTCTCTCTCTCTCTCTCTCTCTCTCTCTCTCTCTCTCTCTCGTGTACCCTATCCTTTATCCTTTCTAACCCTAAAACCCACCCCCACCGCAGCAGCGTCGAAACCAAACCCTTCAATCAAAACCAAACCAATAAAAACCCCAAATCAACAACTAGAGAAAAAACGAAAGCTAATTTCACCCTCCGTGATATTCCTTTCTATGAGTTCTTTCTGATTCACTTTTGTTCTGATCTTCTTTCTCTCTTACTTTGCAGATTCCGGCAAGGCTTCAGAATGAGACGGAGGACGATGGTGGTGAGGCGGGATAGCAACGACGATTAGGGTTTTAGATGTTGAAACCCTAATCGTCCTCCTTTTGGATCTTCAACAAATTTGGTTCGTTGTTCTTCACGTTCTCCCAAATTATTCCGGTTTCTTCCTTCTAATTGACCCCCTGCTCTGTATTTTCTGATTAGTATTTATAGCTTTAGTTTTAGGGTTTTACCAATTTGTTGTTACAATCTTGATTAGCTTATATTTAGGACTTAGAATAATTAGGGATTGGATTTATGTTGTAATTGACTGAGAAGTATATTGTAATTTGATTTGTAGAGATTTGGTTTGTAATAAGGATTCTGGGACTGGATTTGATTCTGCGTTTTTAGATTTGATATTGTTTTAGACCGGTTTTGCTTTAGTTTGTAATCTACAAGATTAGGTTAGGTAATTTACATAATAAATGTTAATTTAAACAATCGTGCATAATCTTCTCTGCAATTGATACAGTACTTGTTATTGACTTTAGGCCTTGCATATGCGTTTTCGGTCCAGCATGCTTATTGCTTGCAAATAATAGTTTTTGTGCGGACTGGGCCTAAATATTCTTTTAAAACATTTGATCCAAACAGAGGCTTTCAAAACAAACATCCTTTAATAAATAAATTATATAAGTCATATTTAACCTAACATCTTTTAATAATAAAATAGATCATTATTATAATAAAAGAGTTTATCAACAATAATCGAGAATACATCACGTTTTCTTTTAAAGCAATATATGTTATTTATTTTCTCTATTAAAATAATAATAATAATAAACAGTTTTTAATAATAAATGAAAACTATAATAAAACAAGTTTATCAGTAATAATGGAAAACTATATCACATTATATATTATTTACTTTATAGTAACGAGAATTTTTTTAATAATAATGCCTCTTTTTCTAAAACAAAACAGCAAATGGGCTGTTGAAAATACAATGGGCCTACAATTCTATAACAACACCCCCTCTTTTTGCTATTCAACTACTAAAACGAAAATGGGCCAATATAAATTTTAATGGGTTTTTTAATTGCAATTTCAACCTCTCTTTTTACAAACAACAACTTAAATGGGCTTTATTACTAAAAACCTAATTATTATTATTGAAATGGTTTTCCACATTCGAATCTCATGGGTCATTGGCCAACATGCTTCGTGAATGGGTTTATGGGTACATGGGTCTTTCTGATTTAGAAAGTCCCACTCTCCTGAATTAAAATACACCCCCCTGATTGTCTTGGATTTAAGAATGGGTCCTTAAATATTGTTGGACCATCGTTAATTAAAACATTCTCTTTTATTTTTAATCTTGAAAAATATGATCGTGGATTAGGGAAAATTTGGGGTATGACAGATGCCCCTATTCAATTATCTTCCAATCAAATAGCGTGAGAATTCACAAGTCTTGCGCATTCTGATTGAGAGTTTATTGAATACATGGAATACCCCAAAATTTGTCTGACAAACCTAAGGTTACGCTGATATAGTGTACCCTTAAGAGTCTTGAGGAAGTAGGCAGAGTTGATGATATATCGTTTACCCGAGTTTAACGACGAGGCAGACGGTTTAGAGCTTGAGAGAATAATATTATATGTTTTGGTTTAACTTTGCTTATTCATCCATTTGTGGGGATCAATAAGACAATACTTGATAATGCATGGCTGCTTGGAGACTGAGGCAATGGGTTATGTTCGTGAATCACTGCGTGGAGTCTTAGGTGATGAGTTAAGTTTGGGTTTCGAACACCGCTTCATGAAGACTTAGGCAATGATCTAATGTTGGGAGTGTCGCACATTACTACATGGAGTCTTAGGTAATGGGTGAATATAGGGAAACGCAATGCTTCTTGGAGTCTTAGGCAATGGGTTATGTTACACTGCTGCCTAGGGTCTTAGGCAATGAATTAAGTTTCACGCATTACTGCCTGGGGTCTTAGGTACTGGGTAAGGAGAGGAGAATACATCACTGCATGGAGTCTTAGGTAATGTGTCGAGCATCGTACATTATTGCATGGAGACTTAGGTAATAAACTACATTGTAGACTAAAAACATTACTGCGTGGAGTCTTAGGTGATGGGTTGGGCACGTCACAGAATGGAGTCTTAGGTGGCGGATCCTATTTGGCTTTCTGAACATTGCAGCGTGGAGTCTTAGGCAATGTACTGGGTTTTGCACATTACTGAATGGAGACTTAGGTAATGAGCTGGGTTTTGCACATTACTGCGTGGAGACTTAGGTAATGTTACGTTGTAAGGAACACATCACTGCATGGAGTCTTAGGTGATGGGCTGAACAGAACACTGCATGGAGTCTTAGGTGATGGGTGGGATTTGTAGAAAAAGTGTGCTTTGATGACTGACCCTTAGATAGCTAAATCGAGGGTGAGATTGTTTATTTGATGTACAACACATGCGTATGCCGTCTGATATTGATATGGAACCCTGAGTGTACGTATGTTGAATGTTTGTATATGCAAAATGTGTGCAAAGTGTATGTATCCTTTAGAATGTTATGAAAACTGTTTCTTTCTTTCTCTCCTTTAAACCATTGGTTTTGAGTTACCAATCCCCTGGCGTTGTATGTTGTATTATCGTTGTGTCTTTGAATTGTTTTGAATATGTTGAAAAGTGTTATCTGGATTTTGATTTTCCGTGTTGCAGGTGTTGGCATAGGTGTAGAAGTGTGTATGGACGTAGACGTGGATTTTCTTTTGATGTTTTTCTTACCCAAAATGAATTTTCGTTGTTTTATCAAATGCTTTTATTTGTCAATTCCCCCTAAATGATTTCGAAACAATATTCACAAGCAATAATCATAGTATTTTGTAAACAAGTCTGAGAAAAGAAAAACACAATTTGAAAGATGAAAAGAAAAGTGAATGTTTTATTGATTATGCCTCTGAATAGGTGAATTTACATGATGCAATTTCTTGAAAGAGGTGATTACAGAAAGTTTAAAAAACTGTAAATGGCAATGAAAATGATAATTTCTACTATTATTCTCCAATGTCCTTTTAATGGCTCCTATCTCCTTGGCTTCTGAGTCGTATGATATAGATCCATCTCTCCCTTCATGGTCCGTAGTTACAGTTCTTAGATCGCAGTCTTTTTTTTCTTTATTTCTTTTGCATAAGATCCCTAATTTTTTCCTAGACTGCCCTTTCGGGTTTTCGATCCACCGGGGTAGTTTTTTTTTTGCATGTCCCTAATTTTTTCCTGGATCTACCTTTAGGGTTTTTGATCCACGGGGACACTCCTTTTTTTCCTAAGTCGCCTGTTTAGGGTACGAGCTTAGCGAGCTTTTCTGCTACATAGCATTTTTTGACTGCGTCTGAGTTTTCCGGATGCGGTAGTCCTTCCCCATCCATTGTTGTAAGGATGAGACCACCACCAGAGAATGATGTTTTTACTACATATGGACCTTCGTAGTTTGGTTTGCATTTACCATATGAATCAAGGCAAGGTAGTAGAATCTTCTTGACTACTAAACCCCCTTCTTTGAATATTCGAGGATGAACTTTCTTGTCAAAGGCCCTTTTCATACGCTTCTAATGCAATTGACTGTGGCACAAAGTTGTCAAGCGTTTCTCTTCGATGAGGTTGAGCTGATCAAGTCGTGACTAAACCCATTTTGCTTCTTCCAATTTGTTTCCATTAGAAGCCGACGTGATGGTATCTCCATTTTAACTAGATGTATTGCCTCCATTCCATATACCAGGGAGAAAGGAGTTGCGTCTGTTGATGTGCGTACAGAAGTGTGATAGCCATGTAGAGTGAACAGAAGCATTTCGTGCCAATCTTTGTATGTCTTCACCATTTTCTGAATGATTTTCTTGATATTCTTGTTGGCAGTCTCGACGGCTCCGTTCATCATGGGTCTGTATGGTGAGGAGTTATGACATTCAATTTTGAAATCGTCGGATAGTTCCTTCATCATCTTGTTGTTTAGATTAGACTCGTTGTCTGTAATAATCTTGCTTGGAACCTCGTATCTGCATATGAGATTCTGCTTGATAACTCGCGTAACCACTTGACTTGTCACATTGGCGTATGATGCCGCTTCCACCCATTTAGTGAAGTAATCAATGGCTACCAGTATGAAACGGTGTTCGTTGGATGCTTTCGGCTCAATCATGCCAATCATATCAAATCTCCACATTGAGAACGGCCAAGGGAAGCTCATGAAGTTCAGAGGAGTTGGCGGCACATTAATCTTATCGGAGTAGATCTGGCATTTGTGACACGTTTTTGCATAGTGATAACAGTTGGCTTCCATTGTTAACCAATAATACTCTGCTCGCAGAATCTTTCTAGCCATGGCGTGCCCATTTGTATGAGTTCCTAAAGTGCCCTCGTGGATTTCTCTCATGAGCGTATCTGCTTCCTGTTTCTCCACACATCTGAGTAGTACCACATTGTAGTTTCTTTTGTACAACATACAGTTACTCAAAGAATTTTGAGGCTATCCTCGGAGGGTTCGCTTATCAATGATAGAGGCATTTTCTGGATATTCTTGCTTTTCCAGATACTTCTTGATGTCATAAAACTAAGGCTTGTCATCTGGTCCTTCTTCAATAGCAAGGTAGTGTGCAGGCTCTTCGAAGTGTCTGATTGTGATACGCGGTTCGTGGTTTGACCAAGTTACTTTAAACATATCTGATAGAGTTTCCAGGGAATCTGCCATTTGATTTCTTCTCATGGGATGTGACTGAAAGTGATCTCAGTGAATTCCACATCCAACTTTAAAACATGATCCCGATATGGAATCAGTTTTGGATGCTTAGTGTCCCATTCGCTATTGACTTGGTATATGACTAATGTGAAATCCCCAAATACTTCTAGGTGCTTTATTCTCAGATCAACGACAGCTTCCAGTCCTAGTATACAGGCTTCGTACTCGGCGATATTGTTGGTACAGTCAAAATATAACCTTGCAGTATAGGGCTTGTGATAACTCTTTGGAGAAGTCAAAGATGACCTTATTCCCCAGTACATTTGAAGCCCCGTCGAATATGAGTGTCCAACGTGCCCCTGGTTCGAGTCCTTCGTCAGGTTCTGGTATTTCACAATCAGCTATAACCATAATGTCTTCGTCTGGAAAGTCGAACTTCATAGGTTGATATTCTGGCATCGGTTGGTGAGCTAGATGATCGGCTAGTATACTACCCTTGATGGCCTTTTGAGTAACATATTAGATGTCGTATTCTGATAGTAGCATCTTCCATCGGGCGATTCTCCCTGTAAGAGCTGTTTTTCGAATACGTACTTTAGAGGATCCATTCTTTCTATTAACCATGTGATGTGGGTTAACATATATTTCCTCAACCTCTTAGTAGCCCAAGCCAATGCACAACAAGTTTTCTCGAGGAGCGAATACATGGTTTCACGGTCAGTGAACTTCTTGCTGAGGTAGTAAATTGCATGCTCTTTTCTTCCTGTTTCATCCTATTGTCCCAAAACACAACCCATTGATCCTTCGAGCACTGTCAGATACATGATGAGTGGTCTTCTAGGAATTGGTGGCATTAAGATCGGTGGCTCTTGTAGATACTGCTTTATTGTCTCGAAAGCTGTTTGGCAATCACATTCCATACTACCATTTGATATTTTTGTAATAATTTGAATATCGGCTCACACGTAGTTGTTAGATGCGATATGAACCTTGAGATGTAATTCAATCGCCCTAAGAAACCAGAAACTTCTTTTTTATCCTCGGTGTTGGAATCCCTTGTATAGCTTTGACTTTGTCGGGGTCCACCTTGATACCACGTTGACTCACAATGAAACCCAGCAACTTGCCTGATCTGACGCCAAATGTACATTTATTCGGATTCAACCTCAATTTGAACTGGCGCAGCCACTCCAATAACTTCTGTAAATGTATGATGTGTTCCTCCTCCGTATGGGATTTGGCGATCATATCATCTACGTACACTTCAACCTCTTTGTGAATCATATCATGGAATAGTGTGACCATGGCTCTTTGATAGGTTGCCCCTGCATTTTTGAGACCGAATGGAATTACTTTGTAGCAGAAGGTTCTTCAAGGTGTCATGAAGGTAGTCTTTTCCATGTATTCGGGTGCCATTTTAATTTCATTGTAGCCCGAGAAGTCATCCTTGAATGAGAATACTGAGGCTTGAGCCGTGTTATCTACCAAAACATCTATGTGAGGTAACGGGAAGTCGTCCTTAGGACTTGCTTTGTTTAGATCTCAATAATCCACACACATGCGTACCTTGCCATCTTTCTTGGGTACTGGCACAATGTTAGCTATCCATGGCAGGTAATCTACCACTGCTAAGAACCTTGCGTCAAACTGTTTAAGAACCTCTTCTCTGATCTTGCTAGACATATATGGATGATTTCTTCTGAGTTTTTGCCTAATTGGGGAACAACCTTCTTTGAGAGGTAGTCTGTGCACCACAATGTTTGTGTCTAATCCCGGCATGTCTCTGTAGGATCAGGCGAATATATCTATGTACTCATGCAATAGCTTGATCACCCTTTCTTTGACGCTCTGTTCTAACATTGCCCCTAACTTGATTTCTTTCGGATCTTCCCTTATGCCTAGATTAATGGTCTCAATAGCCTCTTGATGTGGTTGTATGTTATCAGCCTTTCACTCTATTTCCATCACCATTTCTTCAGAAAGTTCAAGATCTTCATCACCTTCCTCCTCAGCTTGGTTGATGGGAGCATCAAAATTATATTGGGTCGCAGCAGTAACATTATTGGTGGTTTTGGGCATGGATCAGCACATTTATCATGTTTTGGTGCAGATTTTAGTATATGAACTTTGAAAATGCATATGAAGAGAAATTACTGCCATTTTTTTAAAATTTAAGAGATAAATTCAAGAGAAAGACAAGGATCTTAATTGAAAACAAAATATAATTAATTGCAAATATTGTCTGAAACAAAACAGGGGGCCCTTACAAGCAACCCCTATACCTCGGGCTTGACATAGGTTCTTTCAAAAACAAGAAAAATTACTTAGGAAAGAAAAAACATCTCAGTAATCTCCACAGCAGTCCATCTTTTGAGTTCTTCTCCTGGGGCGCATTCTCGGATGAAGTCAGTTTCCCTTTTGGTGTTGACTTTGTTGGATATCATTTCCACGTGTCCGTCATGCTCTATTTCCTTGTTGACGAAGGTCTCTTGGATTGGAGGAAACCGTGCTTTACCCTTCAGAGTAGCTTTCTATAGTTCATAGCCCAAACCAAAGTGATTCTTCTTGTTAGGAATTTCAGGGAGCTTTCCATAGCCCTTCCAGGCGTCACCTCCCATTGTTGTTTGCAAATATCTCCACGAGGCTACCTTAGGCTTGTTATTTTTCTCCACTGGCACAGTCACTATTGAAGCAATTTCCAGGGCTTGAAATAGGGTGGCTATACAGTCTTTGTCTCCGCTGATATATCTGTATGATTCGATGTGGCTTACGAAGATGTCCTTCTCACCGTCGATTATGATTAATTTCCCTTCCACCAAGAACTTCAACTTTTGATGTAAGGTTAAAGTAACTGCCCCTGCTGCATGAATCTAAGGTCTCCCCATTAAGCAAGTGTATGCCGACTCTATATCCATGACTTGGGAAGTGATATAGAAGATATGGGGCCCAATTTTGACTGGAAGGTCCACTTCTCCTAATACCGTGCTTTGAGAACCGTCAAATGCTTTTACTATTGTAGAGCTAGACCTCATTACAGCGTCGTCTATTGTTAACTTCATCAGACTTGATTTTGGTAACACGTTGAGGGCTGAGCTTGTATTGGTGAGTACTCTGGATAAGCTGGTAGTAACTATTTGCATAGAGATATGGAGTGCCTTGTTGTGAGCTTTTCCTTGAGGTGGAAATTCATTGTTACTAAAACCCAAGTATGATCTAGAGGTTAGATTTGCTATAACATTATTAAATTGGTTCACGGTAATTTCTTCTACCACATGTGCTGAACGCAGTACCTTCTTTATAGAGTCTCGGTGTGCTTCATAATTGATGAGCAACAAGAGTATGGAGATTTTTGTCGGAGTTTGGTGAAGCTGATCCACCACCATGTAGTCACTTATCTTGATTATTTTCAAAAACTCCTCTTCCTCTTGATCGGTAAAGTTTTTGCTTGGGGACTCTTTTTCTTCACTCGTTTCTACCACCACTTTTCCCTTGTCCTTTATTGAAGCCTCCTCTTTCTTCTTTGGCGGTTCAGATCCAAAGACTCGACCACTTCGGGTCATACCCCCTATCCCTGATATATTTGAAATTGTAGGTCCTTGACTTGGCGATGGTGCATCTTCTTGTTTTACTTTGTTAATGTATACGGCTGAGTCGTAACTCCACGACACTGCTTTGTTACTTTCATAAGGGATGGGTGATGGTCCCTTAATTATCATCACGGCCTTTGGAACTGTTGATATCTGCAAAGTCTTCTTTGGTGTTATTGTTGGGGTTTTTTCCGATTCTTCCCACGGGATCACCAGTGTCTTCTTGTTAAGATTTGGGCCTTGGTAAGGGACTACCAATGGCCTTTTTCCTTTAATCGCGGCTATATACTTTTCTTCAGGGTGTGGTCCGAATTTGACTACCCCTTGGTCCACTAGCTTATGAAACTTTCTTTCAAAGGCTTCATTATCTTCCAGTAGGAACCCACATTCCGACGTATATTCCTTCAACAAGTTTATCGGGGCTTTTGCTTGTCTGGTTGCCCCAAAGCCGGTGACTACTTCAATTGCATTTATTGTCGTCCCACCATGTGGAGGCATACAGTTTGATTTGATGTTAGGCTTTTCAAAAGTGATGTCTTGAGATTCTAAAAAATCTTGAACCTTGTTCTTGAATGCCCAACATTGCTCTATGGTGTGCCCAGGAGAATTAGCATGGTATTTGCATCTAGCATCGGCATTGTACTTTCACGGGAGTGGCTCGACTGGAGGAGCTAGAGGTTTCAGTTCCACCAAGGATGCCTTAACCAAGTGTTATAATAACTGGCTAGGTGGCATAGGGAGTGGGTCAAAATTTCTTTGCGGCCTTCCGAATCTGCCTTGTTGTTGTCCTTGTGGGATCATTAATGGTTGTTGTACCCATGGTTGTGAGGCTACAGCATTAATTTCTCCCTCTTTTCTTTTGGGGAAGTTTGAAGCAGGCCTTTTTGAATTGTAGGGGGAATTTGATGGTCCCTCTCTTATTTTCCAACTCTTTATTCCATTCTTAATTCTTTCTCCGATAGTCACCATGTCTGCGAATCCCGAAGAGATACTTCTAACCATCTTCTCATAATATAGCCCTTGCAAGGTTCCTATGAACATATCTACTAATTCCTTCTCCAACAGCGATGGTTGTACACGGGATGCCATCTCTCTCCATCTTTGAGCATACTCTTTAAAGGACTCTTCTTTTTTTTTAGACAAATTCGGGAGTTTCATGCAGGTAGGTGCCATGTCCAGGTTATATTTGTAATTCTTTAAGGAAGCATTAGCAAGATTTGCCCATGTTTGAATGTGTACTCGCTCCAACTGCATATACCAATCTAGCGATGCCCCGCTTAAGCTGTCTTTAAAATAGTGAACCATCAGCTTTTGATCGTGGGCATGGGCATGCATCTTCCTGCAATACATGCGCAAATGATTTCTTGGACAAGTGAGCCCCTTGTACTTCCCAAATTCAGGTACTTTGAACATCAGCAAAATTACCACATCAGGAACTAGACCCATCTCGAGAGCGTCTACCTCGAAAGCATCAAAACCCTCTACAACTTTCAACCTTTCTTCCACAGCCTTATATTGATTCATTACTAGTGGATTATCAGCAGCAAGAATACTTGTCGTCTTTAGGGGTGCCTGATTGACATCCTATAGGTTGTGATCTCCATACTGTAGGTCCAAGTTGTAACACCCCAATTCTACCCGACAATTATAAATGTAAATCAGAGTTATAAAATTCATACAACGGAATCAGGATGCCACAAATTCAACTTAAAACACACATTGCATTCCACATGGATACATAACACTTTAAAAATTCCGCTGAACCAACAGCAAAATAAATTAATCTCTTAATTCAACAACTTGAACAACTACGCAGCGGAATCATAATAACATCTTTGTCCAACAATTACAGCAACTTCAAAATAACACATACTTAGCAACAATCAAATTAAATTTCAACAACTGAAGTAATCAATAATTAAAAGAAACAAACGTTCATCCCCCCGAGTGTTATGTATCAGAGCAATGACACCGACTCGAACTACCGAAGGTATACTGCCTTCACTCTGGATTACCTGCACGTTACCAACGTAAGGGTAACTTTCAAACAGAAGGGGTGAGATATCTAACAATATAATAAAACTTATGATAAATAATATGTTAGATCAGATCATATAATATCACCACTTCACATCTTATAAACAATAATAATCGCAACAAAACACTAACAATATACAACATTTACCGCATCAATACACAACTTCTTTATGCAATCATATCATGCGACTCAATATTATGCAAATGCATGTGATACCATTGGAGAATAACTCCCATCTCGAAATAATTGCCAATAAATAGAGGCATCAACAAGGCATAAGCCTTCGTCTTAATATTCGCCAATACAGGCCGTCTTGATATGCAATGTATGTGACACAATCATAAATGTAGTAACAACAACCACAATTAACAACATCTCAACACAACATCATTGTTGGCCAGAAGCCTACATCTTAATAGTTGCCAATTATTAGAGGCATCTCAACATCATTCATAAACACAACTCATCAACATACTTCATCAACATAGTTCATCGTATAATTCATCAACATAATTCATCAACGTAATTTCATCAACATAATTTCATCACATAATTCATCAACATAATTTCATCACATAATTCATCAACATAATTCTACAGCAACTTAGCCACTACAATAATACAATGACAGATCGACAATCCCTCAATGTTGGCCATAGGCCTACAACATGATAATGCCTATAATTAATTAATCTTCTAAGGCTTATCTCTAATTACCAAACCTATACATATTATTATTCTGTAATACTACATCATTATCATTATAAATCTTACTGTTATGAACAAAGCATAATCTAAGATCGTCTTATCCTCATCATACTTCACAAAATCATCAGCGATTAACGCGAGAAACTAAATCTAATCCTAATTTGGGTACTAGTATTATTCTTATTATCCTTAATTTTAATCCTTAAGAATGAAGTTCATCATGTTAGCTATCCAACGCTTCAGACGACACCTCAAACGGAGTCCGGAAACTCAAGTTACTGCCTTAGGAAGAATCTGTCAAAAATCAGACTGCATGAGTCGACACGTAATGTTTTGAGTCGACGCGTACTGGGTTAAAATCCTGCATGAGTCGACGTGTAACCCTCTTATGTCGACTCATACTGAGTCACCAACACTGCATGTATCAACGCGTAATCCTATGTATCGACTCATCCTGAGTCCAAAAACCTGCATGTGTCGATGCATGGCCTTTGAGGTCGACTCATACTAATCTGTCATGAATATTTTCTGTGATTTCACTGTGTTGTCACTGTGATTTCCCTGCCTTAGGCCCTAAAAACATCCTCTAATCATAGGTAATCATTAATTATAATAATCCTATATTTCTACATCAATTATACAACATTAGGGCATCATTACTCATCTCTAAATCATTGATCTTCATCAAACAATAATATATATATATATATATATATATATATATATATATATATATATATATATATATATATATATATATATATATATATATATATATATATATATATATATATATATATATATATATATTCCAATCATAAATAAAACCACTTTTCACATCTAATCCCATATACTACTCATCATAAACCCTTCCTTCTTTTCTGCAACTTTCACGTACTCTTCCAACCCTTATTTTCATGCTCTTCTTACTGCTACTTCTTTTCCATATTAATTCTTGTTGCGACTGGATTTTTAATCAGAGCCGCCACTATTAGTTTTTATCCTAGGGAAGAGAACCTAACAGAAAACCCTAATGCACGGACATAGATTATAGATATCAGACTCAATTAGACAAAAGAAAGGTGTTAGGCACCTTTCATCCACCTTGTTCACAAGGATATCAACCCTAGGTTTATGTTTGGGGGAAACAGTGTTTTAAGTTTTAATTAGCAAGACTCGCCACAATTTTAGATCGCGTGCCTACGTATCTTCTTTTGAGGAATCAAAGTCTCAATTCGTAGTTCGTATGGGTTGGTGTCTTTTAGAGAGTTTGTAAACATATTTTGAATCACTTCGCACTCGGTCTAGAGTAGTGATTGCGGAGATTTTGACTGAGAACACAGTAAGCCAAGATTAGTTTGAAACCATATTTGCAAAAAGAGTGTTGATTAGCTTAGTTTGTTCGTGAAAATAGTTTGATGTTCGGTTTGTGTTTTTTAACTGTATTAATTGCGAATACGTCTTGATTAATGCATGATTAAAAATATTTAATGCAATAATGTAATAAAATAATATATGAATTCTTGCATAAAATAATTTATAATAATATAGATAATATTTCCATGTAATAACAATAGTATATAATAATAATTATAAAAAAATATGATAATAATAATTAATAATAATAATTACAATTATTAATAAAAAGGAATAAATAATTAATAGAACATAATGTATATGAAAAATGATATAAAAAGAAAATAATACAAAATAATTAATTATTTCAAATAAACCTGGGGGTGCATTTTCAGTGGTGAAGTAAAAGCAGGGGGTGCTGGAAATGTTTCAGGCTAGGCCCAAAGCAGTCCAGGCAAAGGGGGGTGCATTTCGTTTGGAGCTTTATTAATTATGGAAAAGGGGGCGTGCATAGCAGTTGGGCTGGGCCCAACATGTTTTTGAAGGGTGGCAGGATGATCGTGTGTAGCGGATACATGCGAGCTTATGGTGTGGCTTGGCCTCATGGACGCCTGATCACCATCTGATGGCGAAAAGTGGGCGAACACAATTGCTACGGTGGGCGCGCGGCATGGGATAGGAACTGATGAAAGATTTTGTTTAATTCATTTTACAGTCATTTAAACTTTTCAACAAAACTTCATCCTCTCTCTCACTCGCCCACAGTATCTCCTCATCCTTTTTCCCTCACTGTTCTTCCTTCTCTCTTTCTTCTCCACCACAAGCATCAAACCCTCCTTTCTCGCTAGCCCTAATATCCGACTCCCTCGCGGTGTCTCCTTGCGCACAACCCATAAACAGAATCCATCAAAAATATATGCCAAAGCGAACTTACCCTTTCACGCTCTTACTCTGATTTTGAATGTTCTTCTGGGTTTGACTCACTCTTTATTTCTTGTTCAATTTTGCAGGTTGGCAAGTGGTGGACGACGGTGGTGAGCAAGGTTCAAGGGTGATTAGGGTTTCTGATCTGGAAACCCTAATCACCTCTCGCTTGGGATCTTTAACGCAAGGGTTCGTCTCCGGAATCTCTTTCAATCTCCGTTCTGTTTCCTTCAAGCAATCGTCGCTGCTCTTGTTCTTCCCTGTCAAAACCCCTTCTGTAAAAAAAAAACCCTCTCTCTGTAAATTTCTTCTTTGTATTTATAGTTAGTTTTATTTAGGGTTTTTAATCGCCGTTACAATCTTGGCCCTTAGGAAGAAATTAGGGTTCTTTTTGTATATAATCCCTGATTTGTAATGTTATTTTTAGATTTTATGATTTGATTTGGACTCTGAGATTTGATATCATTCTTATAACAACAAGTTTGTATAGTTTATTAAAGATTTGGTGAAGATTGGATTTGTTAATTGTCTGAATATTGTGTTTTAACTGATTCTGGCCATTTGCGATTTGCTGTAGACTTAACTTTGCAAACTGAATTTGAAGAGTAGCTGTTTGTAGCATGACAACAGGCATGATTGGTACATTAGTAGTTTATGGGCCTTACGTTAATTAATTACCTTCTGCCCAGCAAACAATGAAAACTAAATTGGGCCTTTACTTCAAAGAAAATCGTCTCTGTCCAGCAATGCACTTCTTTTTCGCTTTACTTGGTGGACCCAAACAAATTGATTTCGCCAGATCTTTTCCTTTTTTACACAGAAAACTCTTAAATAATGAAACATCCTACCAAGTCTATTAATAATATGAAAAAATAAATTTCTAAATAATTTATAAATTAGAAATGTATATCTATAAAAACGTGTGTAGTATACTAAGTAACAAGAGTCAAATAGTTTTTTTTCTTTTTCGAAATGCCAAATGGGTCCACTTAGGGACTATTTTAACGGACCTGTAGTTTGTAATAGATTCAAAGCTTTATATTTAGTTTACCCCCTTTTAGTAAAAAATGAAAAAGATCTCCTTTTAACCAGTTGTGAATAAGAAGTTTTTTTATAGAAAAATAACAGCGGACATTTCAGAATAATTTCTTTCTAAAATAAATCATCAACAAAAATAACAGATGAACTGACTTTTTAAAGATCTCAACGGACCATACGAATTCTACCACTCACTCCCTTTTTCTTTAATAACCACAAACATTCAAGTGGGCTTTCATATTTTGAAGACTTATCAATTTTTATTTTTGAATTGCATGGGTCATATGCCAACATATCCTACGAATAGGTTTACGGATGCACAAGTCTTTCTGATTTAGAAAGCCCCATTTTTTCTAAATTAAAATACACCCCTGATTGACTTAAATATTAAGAATGGGACATCAGATATTATTGTACCACCCTTAGTTAAACGCTTATTTATTATTCTAATCTCGGAAGATAAAATCATCGCGGTAGGACAAATTTGGGTTACGACAATTCTAAATAACTAATATAATAACCCTATAATTATCATTATGTCTTAATGGGCTTAAAACTCTTACACCCCCTTTCTACTACTTCTAGTCCTTAAAATAAGCCCACATCAAATAATATTATTATTCTAATATTATTCCACAACTTAAAAGAATAAATAAATCCAATAACAACAACACATCAACTATCATCATAACACAACTTCACAAATAATCTAAAAATAACTTAATTAAATAATTAATTAAATTACGGGTGTTACAACTCTCCCCCACTTAGAATATTTCCCTCCTCGAAAATTTACCTTAATCAAACAACTCAGGATAGGAGTCCTGCATCTTGCTCTCCAACTCCCAAGTCATGCTTTCTCCGGAAGCTCCTAGCCAAACCACTTTAACCAAAGCAATCTCTTTGCCCCTCAGATTCTTTATTTCACGATCCGCGATTCGTACAGGCATCGTCTCCATAGTAAGGTTATTCGGTACTTGCGCATCATCCATATGAATCACATGAGATGGATCTGAAATATACTTCCGGAGTTGTGACACATGAAACACATCATGCAAATTCGAAAGATTAGGGGGTAAAGCCACTCTATAAGCCACATTCCCAACTCTTTCCAAAATCTGATATGGACCAATAAAACGAGAAGTGGGCTTCTTAGACTTCAATGCTCGCCCAACACCAATCACAGGTGTGGCTCTGAAAAACACATGGTCACCCGCTTAAAATTCTAAGTCTTTCCTTCGCTTGTCATGATAACTCTTCTGTCTACTTTGGGAAGCTTTTATCTTTTCTCGAATCAACTTCACCTTCTCAGTAGTCTCACAAACAAGTTCAGGTCCAAGTACTACACTTTCACCAGATTCATGCCAACATAAAGGAGTTTTACATCTTCGACCATACAATGCTTCAAAAGGTGTCATTCCACTACTATAATGGTAACTGTTATTATAAGTGAACTCTATCAATGGAAGATAAGTGTCCCACAAACCTCCCTTCTCAAGAACACATGCCCCCAGCAAGTCTTCCAACGATTGAATAGTTTGTTCAGTCTGACCATCTGTCTGAGGATGATACGCAAAACTCAACCTCAACTTAGAACCCAATGCTTCTTGCAAACTCTTCCAAAAATCAGAAGTAAACCTCAGATATCTATCTGATACAATGCATAATAGAACACCATGTAGCTTCACAATCACACTAGTGTAAATCTCAGCCAACTTCGACACTGGAAAACTGATGTTAATAGGAATAAAATGAGCCGACTTTGTAAGCCTATCAATAATCACCCAAATCGAATCGTGTCCTCGTAAAGTATTAGGTAACCCCGTTACAAAGTCCATCAAAATGCTATCCCATTTCCATTCTGGAACTTCTAATGGTTGCATCAACCCTGCAGGCTTCTGATGTTTAACTTTCAACTTCTGACAAGTCAAACATGCATACACAAACTGAGCCACATCACTCTTCATTCCAGGCCACCAAAACAAATTCTTCAAATCTTGATACATCTTTGTAGCTCCTGGATGAATACTCAACTTACTTCTATGACTCTCTTCAAGTATCACTTTCTTCATCTTAGCATCATCAGGAATACAAATCCGATTATGAAATCTCAACACATCTTGCGCATCTAACTTAAAATCATTATTCTCATACTGATCGATCCCAACCATCGAATCTACCAGTTTCACATCCAACTTCTGAGCTTCTCTGATACTGTCTAGAAATTCATTATTAATCTTCAACATACCTAACATAACACTTTGTGGTGTCACCTCGCAAACTAAGCTCATATCTATGAATTGTTCAATTAATTCCAACTCTTTAACCATCATTTCTGACATATGTAAAGTCTTTCGACTCAATGCATCAGCTACCACATTCGCTTTTCCTGGATGATAATTCAAACTGAAATCATAATCCTTCAACAATTCCAACCATCTCTGTTGCCTCATACTTAGCTCCTTCCGATCTAATAAATACTTTAAGCTCTTATGGTCACTAAACACTTTAAATCTAGAACCATAAAGATAATGCCTCCAAATCTTCAACACAAAAACAACTGTAACAAGCTCTAAATCATGTGTAGGACAGTTCTTCTCACGAGTCCTCAACTTCCTTGATGCATAAGCAACTACCTTATCATTCTGCATAAGCACACCTCCTAAACCCATCTTAAAAGCATCACAATATACCATAAAAGGCTCTCCTGGATTAGGTAACGTCAAAATCGGAGCCGATGTCAATCTCTTCTTCAATTCTGTAAAACTTTCTTCACACTGAACATCCCATATAAAAGCTCTACCTTTACAAGTCAACTTAGTCAACGGGAGTGCCTACTTAGAAAAACCTTCGATAAACCTTCTATAGTAACCAGCTAATCCCAAAAAGCTTCTAGTCTCATTAGCTGACTTCGGGATTTCCCATTGCAACACCGCATCAACCTTCGATGGATCTACAATAATGCCACTACCTGAGATCACATGACCAAGAAAACTAACCTCCTTTAACCAGAACTCACACTTAGACAGCGTTGCATACAACTTCTTTTCTTTCAAAACTTGCAATACTACTCTTAAGTGTTCTGCATGCTCTTCTTCTGACTTAGAGTAAATTAAAATATCATCAATGAACACCACCACAAACCGATCCAAATAAGTATGAAAGATACGATTCATGTATTCTGTGAATACTCTCGGCGCATTAGTTACACCGAAAGGCATCACCGAATACTCATAATGTCCATAACGCGTTCTGAAAGCCGTCTTCTGGATATCTTCATCCTTCATCTTAATCTGATGGTAACCCGACCTCAAATAAATCTTACTGAACACACGAGCATCCACCAATTGGTCCATCAAGTCATCTATTCTTGGAAGCGGATACTTGTTCTTAATTGTCACTTTATTCAACTGTCTATAATCAACACAAAGCCTCATACTTCCATATTTCTTCTTTATTAACAACACTGGAGCTCCCCACGGCGATACACTTGGTCTTACAAACTTCTTTTTAAGTAACTCTTCCAATTTCTTCTTTAACTCTTACAATTCATATGCAGACATCATGTATGGTGCCATAGACACAGATCTGGTACCAGGTACAAGATCAATTGCAAATTCAACTTCCCTCTCTAATGGTACATCAGGAATTTCATCAGGGAAAACTTCAAGAAATTCACACACCACCTACAATTCTTCAATTATAGCTTGAGTCTCTATAGATAGCGACGCCATCAACGAGAACATATATTCTTCTTCTTGCATCAACTTCCTCAATTGTCTAGCAGACAACAGACTATTTTCCTCTTCTTTAGGACTAGAAAACCTCACAGACTTGTCATAACAGTTAATATGAACATAGCTATGCTCTAACCAGTTCATACCCAAAATCACATCCAACCCTCTTAACGGTAAACAAACCAAATCAACAGCAAAGTCTCTATCGAAGATCGACAAGGGACACTTTAAACACACAAAATAAGTAGTCACTGACCCCTTGGCTGGAGTGTCGACGACCATTTCTCCATTCATAGAAGACAACATAAGACCCAATCTTTCAACATAATCAGCAGCAATAAAGCAATGAGTAGCACCAGTATCAATAATAGTAATTAAAGGAGTACTATTAATGAAACATATACCTCTGATAAGTCTGTCCTCAACAGCTGCCTGATCCTCAACCAAAGCGAATATTTTACCACTTGTCTGCGCCCTATTTGGTTTATGACACAAACTACCAATGTGCCCTTCTTCTCCATAATTGAAACAAATCACCTCCTAATGCTTGCACGCAGATACAACATGTCCAGTCTTACCACAACGGAAACACCTCTTTACCTCGGCAGTACACACATTACTCTTATGCCCAGGTTTTCCATATTTGAAACAAACCACACCAGCAGGAGCAACTCCCCCACTAGTATTCTGACCCTGAGCAGATTCCTGTTTACCTTTACCAGCTAGGGTACCATAAGGCTTACCACAATTCTGTTGGTGCTTACCTCTCTTCTCACTGATAATCTTGTAATGAGCATTATTATCCTCTTCATAAATCCTGCAACTATCAATCAAATCAGCAAAGACACGGATCTTCTGGTATCCAACTGCCTTCTTGATCTATGGGTGCAACCCATTCTCAAACTTGATGCACTTCGAAAACTCAGCATCTGCCTCACCATAGTGCGGATAAAACTTAGCCAACTCAGCAAACTTTTCAGCATACTCAACAACCGACATATTCCCTTGCTTCAGCTCAAGGAATTCAATTTCCTTCTTACCACAAACGTCTTTAGGAAAATACTTCCTCAGAAATTCCCTACGAAACACATACCAAGTGACATTTTCACCTGCAGCTTCCAACCTCTGACACGTCTCTAGCCACCAATCATCAGCCTCGACTGCTAGCATATGAGTACCATATCGAACCTTCTACACTGGAGTGCATTCTATCACATAGAATATTCTCTCAATCTCTTTCAACCAATCCAATGCTTCGTCAGGATCATACTTTCCCTTGAAGGTAGGAAGATTCTCTCTCTAGAAAGTCTCCAAGCTACGAGATCCAGCATTCCCGTCAGCATTCGGCTGATTCTCCATCGCATGCGTCATTGCTTCTAAAGCAGCAGCAAGTGCAACATCATTCCTTCCAGCCATCTCAACTTATCACTACAACATAAACAACAGTTAGAACTCAAATTAACAATACTCGATTATAAGACAACTACGAATCGACAACTTGGTCGGGTGGACCAACCTTTGCTCTGATACCTACTTTGTAACACCCCAATTCTACCCGACAATTATAAATGTAAATCAGATTTATAAAATTCATACAACTGAATCAGGATGCCATAAATTCAACTTAAAACACACATTGCATTCAACATTGATACAACACTTTAAAACTTCGGATGAACCAACAAAAAAATAAATTAATCTCTTAATTCAACAACTTGAACAACTACGCAGCGGAATCATAATAACATCTTTATCCAACAATTAAAACAACTTCAAAATAACACATACTTAGCAACAATCAAATTAAAGTTCAACAACTGAAGTAATCAATAATTAAAAGCAACAAGCATTCATCCCCCCGAGTGTTACATATCAGAGCAATGACACCGACTCGAACTACCGAAGGTATACTGCCTTCACTCTGGATTACCTGCACGTTACCAACGTAAGGGTAACATTTAAACTGAAGGGGTGAGATATTTAACAATATAATAAAACATATGATAAATAATATGTTAGATCATATCATATAATATCACCACTTCACATCTTATAAACAATAATAATTGCAACAAAACACCAACAATATACAACATTTACCGCATCAATACACAACTTTTTTATGCAATCATATCATGCGACTCAATACCATGCAAATGCATGTGGTACCATGGAGCAGAACTCCCATCTCGAAATAATTTCCAATAAATAGAGGCACCAACAAGGCATAAGCCTTTATCTTAATATTCACCAATACAAACCATCTTAACGAGCATCAGCTCCATCTTGATATGCAATGTATACGACAAAATCATGAGTGTAGTAACAATAACCACAATTAACAACATCTCAACACAACATCGTCGTTGGCCAGAAGCCTACATCTTAATAGCTGCCAATTATTAGAGGCATCTCAACATCATTCATCAACACAACTCATCAACATACTTCATCAACATAGTTCATCGCGTAATTTATCAACATAATTAATCAACATATATTCATCACATAATTCATCAACATAATTTCATCACATAATTCATCAACATAATTTCATCACATAATTCATCAACAAAATTCTACAGCAACTCAACCACTACACCAATACAACGACAGATTGACAATCCCTCAATGTTGGCCATAGGCCTACAACATGATAATGCCTATTGTTGTACCCCAAAATTTTCCCTCCCATTTTTTATTCAAGATACTATCCTAGGTCTTCTCGAATACTCAATTTGGCTCAGAAGTTTGATCAGACAGATTCTCTTCCTAGGCAGTAAGTCAATGATTAGGGTTTGATGTTTCTCCAAGAAAATTGATTCTTCAAGGTTTCAAATGGTCTTCATAGATCTTCATGTCTCTTCAATGATGTTCAAGCCGAGTTTCAAACCTCACATTGCAAGTTTGCTCAGTCAATGGTTCAGACGACTAAAAATGACTCCATTGACCCAAAAGTTGACCTTTTGCGAGACCAAGTTCAAGCGACTGTAACTTCTTCATTATTCGATATTTTTGAGCAGTTCTTCTTGCATATGACTCTCCTCGATGTTATCTCCAATTTCTCTTCACAAATAAAGAGCTGATTACTAGAAGATCACCAAAATTCGAATGCGTTAGAAGTCACTTCATGGATTTTAACCTAATCTTAAGTAATTGTCGTTTGGTTTCTAAGAATTGTGATTTCCTCAAATTACAAGATCTTGCGACGATTATCTCCGCATATGATCATAAGTGATGTCGCTCACGAGTTTATCTTCAAAGATCGAAAGAAAATTGTGTTTGGAAGACTTTGAAAGTTATCAAATCGTCGCAAGTCATTTGTTTGATTTTGAATATTCTTAACCACAATTTGTTTTCCTTAGGACTATGTTCTCATGTTGAAGTTTGTTAATTCTACAAGATTGGTGAATGTTCTTAAAGCACGTTTGTTTGGCAATGAAGTTCTGTTCTAATCGAGCACGGCGTGCGAGTTCATTTTGAGTGCAAATTTGATTTGGACAAGAGGTGAAGATTAAGACTGTCATTTAGATAACCAATTGTTTTGAGTTCGAGTAAACCAAGTGGAATTGAATTCTTAAGCATTGTTTTGTTCAAGAATTTGATTGGAAGTTTAAAAGATAAGGCGTAGGGTTTCATTTGAAATACAAATTACAAGGGTGTTGGATTTTCTTGAAGTTCAAGTTACGAAGCAAGATACATGTTCAAATCATGCAAGTAGGGAATTTCATTTTCATCAAGATTCAAGAATGATTTCCATATGATAAATTCCTAATTCATAAAATTCACTCAAGTTATGTGTTCATTACATTTTTGGGACGAGTTACAATTTTTGTTTACAAAACAAAAAAAGAATTAGATGTTTCTTCTTCAATTTTCGGTTGCTTCCTCTTCAAGAAACTCGTCCACACTCTTTGCTAGCCGTGGCCTTTTCATCTCTCAACTTCGCGTTCACCGTCCAATTCTCGTGTTCATGAAATAAGAAAAAAGGAAGTTAGCAAGCATGTGAAAATTCAAGAATTAATTGCTAAAAAAAGTTTGAATACTCATCATTAGGGTTTGTATGTGGAATCAGATTTAAAAGTTGTTTGTTTTAATCATAGTTCATCTTCTCCTATTTTGCAAATCACAAGGTTTGGGCCTTGGTTCACAAAAAGGTAAAAGAAAATTTGCAAACATTTTCTACTTCAAAATAGCATAAAGCCCAAGGTTGTCCAACAACAAACAAGTATAGCAGCAGGCAGGAAAGACAACAAAATGTGCAAACAAATAAAACAGGGAAAGCAAGCAAGGTCAAACAGCGAGGGCAGGCTGCAATGCAGCAGGGCAGGCAGTCCAAAATATGCAACAAATATAGCAGCAGGCAGCAAAGACAGCATAATATGCAAACAAATAAAACAAGTCAAGCAAGCAAGGGCAGGCTGCAATGCAACAGAGTAAACCACAACATAACCTACAACAAAATGTTACAGCAGTATAAAGAAGGAAGCAGCAGGTAAAACTAATTGGAGCAAAGCAATAGCAAGCTAGCTTACTCAACACACCACCTTACATCATCATGTTCCTTAAATCATACAAACCCTTCAGATACTTTTGGATAAAAGTAATTTTTCTTTACATCATTGAAAGATGAGAGAGGAAAAGATATCACCTACATTGTTGCCCATAGCAGACCAAAAATCTGCTCCAACTGCAAAAACAGCCCCACAAACCAATACATGCCAAAACCTGTGCCAAGCCTGTTTCAAGCTTGCAAAACAGTTACACCAAATAGGCAAATACAAAACCAGCTACTCAAATGATCAAAGTCAGCTTTCCAAATATGTTCAAAATCTCAACAGTTTCCCTCCAATTCCATCCCTTATCTCACTACAAAGCCACTATTTCATAAAAACACAGGGGGAGAACATACCAGAAAACATAAACCCAACACACCAGAAAATATACAAAACAACCAAGAGGCCAAGCGAGGATATAACAAAAATAGCAAAACCATAAAATAAACCAACCAAACAGCCAAAACAGCCAGCAAGAGAGGATAATAGCCAACAAATGGGAGGACATCAAAAAAGAAGTCAAGCATACAGAAATCCACACAACCTCTCCCTAAATAAGTTTTGTTCATCTGCGAACCAAGATCACCTTCTAAACCTATTCAAAGTCCCCATGATCTTACTACTCCAAACAATCTAATATCAAACAGGTCTATCACTCATATAAATCCCCAACTTCATCCATAATACCTGCCTATAATAACAATTATCGAAACGATAACTCAGCATCATAGTAAATGATCAGGAAAGCATAAAGAATAAGAAGTGAATTTACTCAAATCAAGCAGTTGGGATCTCTTTCAGGTAATATAACTCCACCATTTTGAATATCTTAGCTTTGAGCTTCAATTTGGCATATATTCTGTATCAGTTCATCAGTAGATTTTTTTCAGTAGGATAAGGTTTTTATTGTGAGATGAAAAGTTTAAAGACCTATTTTACCTGATACATATCATTATCTATTGTGTGCTTCAAGAATCCATTTTTTAAATCTGATTATAACACCAATGAAAAGCTCAAAGGGAGACTAATATTGATTTAGTATCCCCTAAAGCTGAGGTGTTGTGCTTGCATTATCTTCATAAGTGCTGCTTAGATGAACAAATTGAACATAGACACTTACCAATTTAAAAGTTACAGAAACTCGAATTATTGAAGGGTATGTTTTTGTTTACCTCAACCTTCTACTCCAACCTTTAGATTCGTAACAATATCCTCCATTAATCCCTTTTTCTGTCTTCAACGAGCAACAATCATTCATCGCCAAAACTGGATTCCAATTCGCTATTGTGTCAGCCACCTCATCGTAACCTCACCTTGTTATAACCCACCTCCATCTCCAACAATTTCTTCCACCGAATCCATACATCACTTCTCTCTTACCTTTAGCCTTGTCCCCCCATGTTGAGTAGTAGCTTGTTATGCCTCCAGAAGCCCTAACCTGCCATTGCTACTTCTGTCGCAACAGCTTGTCTAGCCTCGGTTTGAAGAGGATGTGATGAAAATTGATAGTATTGTTGAGAAAAATAAAAGATTTAGGAAATTGTTGTTGAATCGGTGAGAGAAACATTGAAGAAGAGATGAAAAGATTCACAGAGAGAGAGAGCATTAGCAAACTGAGAAGGAGATGAAGCCAGCCGCAACCATTCCCAAATAATTAGGGTTCATTTGTTTCAAACCCCTTGCATATTCCTCCCTTGGGCCTCTAACCCGATCCAGTAACATCCTAAGAAGCTTATCCACTTTTTTTTACTTTCTGTTTTAAACAAAAAAATCATGGGGCGTTATGCTCTTGCTTTTAAAGCCCAATCAGCATCACCCCTATTTTTCACTTCAACACCTCATTCCATTTTTTTTCTTCTTGTTTTGATTTTTATACTTAGTTTTGATTTTATTAATTTAACAAATCATAATTTTTGTTAATTAATTTTCACAATTTAGCGTAGGTCTAATTTAGTTTAGGACTTTGTAAATAATTTTATTAATTATTTTGTGCTTAAGCTTTAATTTGTTCATTTAATTTCTAAATAACAAAAACCCTAAAAGACAAAAAAAAATACATGCATTTGATTTAATTCTTTAGCTAATTAATAGAATAGATTTTTCTATTTTTATTTTAAAACTCTTTTTCAAACAAAAATATCAAGAATTTCTATACTTTGTCAATGAATTTTATTTCATAGACTGTCACAATTTTAATTAATTGTTCGATTCGATTTGGTTGTATTGATTTCCTATTTGGACTTTTAATCGCATTCGACTCATATCCATTTGTGAATTTGTACCCCCATTCCCGAAAAATCTATAATAGCGTTGAATTTCAATTTCCACAATTTACTGTTTTCCTTATACTGTCTAGTAATTAGGCGTGCATGGAAAGATTCAAAATCAATCATTAGATAGCCCTAATCAAAGACAAAGTAACTTGAATCAAAACACTTTGCACACGCGCACCTCTAGGGTAACCTCGCTCGTTGCCTCGGAAACACAGTCATGTCCCTCGAATATGGGACGCTTTAGCAAAGACCCTTCGATAAAAAAAGATCGTAGTCCCTCGATGACCCTCGATGTTGCCTTCGGTAAAACGATCTAGTCCCTTACAAAAATTGCTAAAGCGTATCACAAGTTGCCTTCTATGGTTGTACGATTGACCCACGCCCGTCCCTTCACATCCAACGATGGGGCTTCTTAGCAAATCAATGGTAAGATAGCAATATCTAAAGGAGGAGGAAAAGAACATTTAAGACCTTTTGAGTAGGTAGATTCGCTCCTAGTTGCTCGCTTGCTCACAACCAAACATTTTACACCAACACTTTCACATTAAAACCTTTTTTTCAAAAGACAAAAGCTTTTTGTATACGTTCTTATAGAGACGAGAACTATTACAAAAACATCTTTTCAAGAACACTTTCAAAAAAACACATTCTGCAAACACCTCTTTGAATTATTTTTGAAACAACACTTTGTACGCGTTCTTATAGAAATGAGAACCATTACAAAGACATTTTCAAAATATTTTCAAACCCACAACACAAAGCATATTTTCAAACAAAAGCAAGTGATCTAGCGAGTAACTAAGAGCCCGTAGATAACTATGGATGAAAAAGGTGCTAATACCTTCCCTTTTCATAATCTACCCTCCGAACCCGAGAAATAATCTCGAAAGGTCTTTCCTGTGCTTTTTTACCTTTACTTTTGGATAAAAGAAAAGTCGGTGGTGACTCTTGATAATCCGCACAATTGCGATCAAACGCAAACAACCCGAGTCAGTTCTCCCGCTGTATCACAGAACTGGCGACTCTGCTGGGGATTATTTTAAAGTGGGGTTACCTTAGGGCTAGATCACATTTGTTTTCTTTCACTTGTTTGACTTGTATGCTTTGTATTTTGGTTCTTTGTTTGGGTTTGAATCCTCCACCCAGATTTGGGATACTTTATAAGTAAGTAGCAATACATTGTGGAAACTGTGTGGGGTATACCGACACGGTCTAAGCAATAGCTACGTTAGTGAGACATATTTGTGGGTACCGGTAGCCCTTGAGTAGTCAAGGAGAATACGAGGCCGCTGAGTGATGTCATGAAGCACTAATGAACTTTTAGAACCTTTACTTAACCAACTTGGCCATTAGGACGTAGTGAGATGACCGACTTTGGTGCAGTCTGAAGTTGGTAGATACTCGATACTACACTCATTGAGGTTTGGTTCTTTGGGATATTTCATTCTCCATTAAAGAGGCTTGCGCTGAAACAATGCCCAAGGAAACAAACCAGTGATATTGAGCTCCTTAGAACCCGGTTACTAGTACTAGAACAGGTTTGAGCCTACTAAACTTCAAGAGGGTACTTACCTATGAGACTTCATGCAAGCCTAAACCTAAGGACTTGTTTGTTTCATTTATATTTACTTGTACATAACATCATGAACATCATAACATCATACTCATACTCACTAACCATTTCAAGGATTTTTGGGATTTATTTTTGTTTCTGTTCTATAGGACATGGATTCTATTCGCAGGAAAACCATTCAAGTCAATCTCGTAAAGATTCCTCCTCAACTCAAAGAGTTAGCATCAAGGATTCCTGAGAATTCTCCATTTACCGAAAGACATGGTCGCCTCCTAAACTTGGTTACCTCCAAAACTGATGAAGATATGATGAAGGTGCTTTTCCAATTCTTTGATCCTCTACACCATTGATTCACATTTCCCGATTATCAACTTGAGCCAACTTTGGAAGAATTCTCCCAACTCTTGAGGATTCCCGTTCTCAATCAACTACCTTTCAACGGTACGGAAAGAGATCCAAAGCCCGAAGAGATGGCTCAAGCTCTACACTTGAAACCATCTGATATCACAACTAATTGGGAGACAAGGAGTGGTGTCAAGGGTTTCCTAGCAAAGTTCTTGTTTGAGAAAGCCCAAAATTGTTTGAACTCTTTGGATTTGTAAGCTTTTGAGGAAATTGTGGCTCTCCTCATCTATGGGATGGTTTTATTTCTAAACCCTGACCAACTCATAGATGTGAACGCCGTCAAAATCTTCATGTCTCGTAACCCGGTGCCTACTTTGCTAGGAGACATACTACATTCCTTTCACACTCGCACTATGAGAAAAAGAGGTATCCTTATGTGTTGCACACCTCTCTTGGCAAGATGGTTTATTTCGCATCTTCCCCAATCTGTATTGAAGAACAAACAAGGCTCAAGGTGGTCAGAAAGGTTGATGACGCTCAAACATTCAGACATCCATTGGTGTTCCTGATCTATAGAGAATGTTATCATCATCGACCGTTGTGGATAATTCCCTAATGTCCCCTTACTTGGCATTAGGGGAGGTATCACCTATAACCCCTGCTTATCTTTAAGACAGTTTGGTTATGCCCGAAGGGATAGTCCCCATGAGATGTTGATTCAAGGGTTAGTATTTGACTACGAGAGTGACAATCAAGGTCATCGCCAGAGGTTTATCCGAGCTTGGAAAATGTTGAACAAGGTAGATAGAAATACATTGGGGCAAAAGAATTCCATCCCCCTTGAGCCTTACCTCAAATGGGTACGAGCTCGTGCTCAAAGTCTTATGATGCCTTACCCCTCCATTCTCCCGGTAATCATATAACCTGTTGTGGAAGGAGATGTTCCATACACTATCCTACATCCTGACATGCCCACCTCTCTTGAAGACTTACAAAGGGATTGGATACAGCTTAAGGGGGAACGAGACACTTTCGAGGCCCAATTCTACGCCAGCGAGAAGAAGACTCTGGAGCTCACCAAACAGCTTCATGAGGAGTGGACTCTAAACGCCTACATCGCACCAAAGAGGATGCGTACAACCTTTTTATCTTAGAGTTTTTGTATTTCTTTGTAAGCCTAAAGAGGCATGATGTACTCAAGCTTTGATTTATTAATATAACGTGTGTTTACTTTTTGTCTAAAGAAAATTTGAATCTCTAATTTCCTTGAAATCATTGCATACGCATATCATCCATAACATTTCATAAGCAGGTACCATTACATGTTTCTCATCTCCTTCGCTATTTATTTCAGCAAAAATGTCTTCTGAACAAAGCATCAAAGATCTTCAAGCATAAAATGCGCAATTTCAACAGATGTTCGTAACTCTGGCGAAAGGGCAGGAGGATCTGAAGGCCCTCATCCTGAAAGAGAAGAAGAAGAAGAAGAAGAAGAAGAAGAAGAAGAAGAAGAAGAAGAAGCTCGCTGATGCCCTCAATATGGGCAGAAGATTTGGGGGGCCGCTAAAGCAACTAGACGATCTGACCTCCTCGTCCAAAGAAGGGGAAAATCAAGAGAGAGAAACAAGGGAGGAGAACCCTAGTCCTGAAGTCTTTGAAAATGATACAGACCACAATGATGAGCAGTATCCTCCCATTGAGGATAGGTACAAGAAGTTAGAGGATTGGTTAAACGCTATGGAGATCCAGAGAATACCAGGGCTAGATTTTGAAGAGCTGGGATTGGTGTCCGGGGTAGTCATCCCACAAAAATTTAAAGCTCCGGTTTTTGCAAAGTATGATGGGGTGTCTTGTCCCAAGCTTCATCTTCGTTCCTATGTGAGGAAGACCTAGCCTCACACTGCTGATAGGAACTTGTGGGTTCACTTCTTTTAAGATAGTCTGTCAGGGACTTAGCTTGAATGGTTATACCAATTGGACGGGTCCAATGTCCGAAACTTGGAGTATTTGGCCGCTGATTTGTATAAGCAATATCAATACAACGCCGACCTTGCCCCTACCCGTACTCAACTTCGGAGTATGCCCATGGGTGCAGGTGAAGGCTTTAAGGACTATGCGCAAAAGTGGAGAGATTTGGCTGGAAGATTCCAACCCCCTTTGTATGATAGAGAGTTGGTCGACATGTTTTTTGGGACGCTGTTTGGTCCATTCTTCAACCATTTGATCGGTAGTTCATCGGCTGGTTTTACTGAGCTGATATTAACTGGAGAGAGGATAGAAGCTGGGATTCAGAGCGGTAAAATATAGAAAGATACCTCATCAAGTTCAGAAAAGAAGCCCTTCACGGCTAAGAAGGAGGTCAGTGTCGTTTATAGCCTAAGAGGTCAAAGCCGAACTGACTACCGTTCAAAAGTAGATGTTGTGATGATACCTAGGCTTACGGCTACCCCACAACGAAACAATCAGTAAAGGGTAGAAAGACCACAAAGGAAGTTTACCCATATTAACATGACATTGACTGAGATTCTACCCCGTCTTCTAAGATCCAACTTGCCAACCTCGAAAGAGCCTCCCAAGAATCCTAATACCACATCTCCTCGGTACAATCCAAATGCTCGGTACGCCTATCATTCTGAGAGTCCTGGTCACGATACAAATGACTGCTGGGCTCTAAGAAACAAAGTAAAAGATCTGATTGAAGCCAAGGAGATTGAGTTCGATGCTCCGGAGAAGCCCAATGTCATAACTGCTCCCATGCCTAAGCACAACCATGGAGTTAACATCGTTGATACCGATTTGTTCGTGACCTCAGTTGATGAAGTTTCTACTCCTCTTATGACTGTTAAGAAGAATTTTTTGTTGGCCGGTTTATTTACGGGTTGTGGCAAAGGTTTCCACATGTGTTCATCTCTGCCTTCTGGTTGCTATTTGCTGAAAACAGGTGTCCAACGCCTGATGGACAGCAGAGAATTTTTTTTTGAAAAGACTTTGATTCCATCTGTTCTGTGTGAAGATATTGCTATTATAACCATTTCCTTCAATCCTTCCAAGGCCTCCTCGAGAAGACCTGTTAGGAATACACCCGCTCCGAGAGTCGCTCCGTTAATAATCACTTGTCCTGGTCCTGTCCCATACGCCTCAGACAAATTTGTCCCTTGACATTATGGTGCCGAGATTTACTATCATGGCATTAAACAAGATTTGAAGAATACAGAGGATGATCCCAATGTCAGTAACATTGTCGGGACCAGAAAGATCACCAGAAGTGGAAGGGTTTTCTCTCCCGAGATTTTCCCAAATACTATCAATAAGCCTGTTGTTATTCCATTTGCTATTCCCGCTAATACTTCAGCTACTACTCCTGTTCTTACTCCATTTGTTACCCCTACCAATGAGTCATCTGGGACTCGAGGCAAAGAAGCTGTAGGTGGGCCGGCCCGGACGGAGGAATCTAGAAAAGTCGCTGTGGAATCCTCTAAGAAAGAGATAGAGGAAATTTTAAAAATAATCAAAAAGAGCGATTACAATGTGGTCGAGCAGCTGGGGCAGACCCCTTCGAAGATATCGATGTTGTCTTTGCTGTTATGTTCCGATGCCTATGTGAAGGCTTTGATTGCATTCCTCAATATTGTGCATGTGCCGCAAGAAACCTCAGCCGATCAATTTAAAGACTGTGTGGCCAGCTTGACTGCTGACAATGGGATGGATTTTTCAGATGCCGACTTGACACTGAAAGGGAGGAAGCATAATGATGCTTTGCATGTCTCGATCGAATGCAGGTACACCACTATGGCTCATGTGCTGGTGGATATTGGGTCTTCACTGAATGTCCTTCCTAAGAAGGCTCTCGATCGACTAGATTGTGAAGGCTTGACCCTAAAGCCCAGTAACATTGTGGTAAGGGCTTTTGATGGGTCGAAGAGAATGGTGCATGGGGAGGTGGACATCCCTGTCAAGGTAAGCTCTCAGACCTTTGAGTCCACCTTCTACGTGATGGACATCAGGCCATCGTACTCCTGTTTGTTGGGTCGTCCTTGGATCCATGAAGCTGGGGCTGTTACTTCTACACTACACCAAATGCTGAAATATCCGGTAAAGGGGAATATTGTCACTGTGCATGGAAAAGAGGAGTATATGGTGAGTCACCTGAACTCCTTCAGGTATGTAGAGATGGACGGGGAATTCATAGAGACTCCTTGTCAAAACTTTGAAGAGGTTCCCCAGATTTTGGCGTCAACCGAGACTACCACTAGCACCAAACCTCCTCTGAAGATGGCTTCTCTCAAGGACGCCAGAGCAGTGGTCGAAGAAGGGGCTCAAAGGGATGTTCGACACGCTCGGGATGGAGGACCTCCCCTATGCATCAGCAATCATGGGGTCAACGCTATTGAAGACAATGAGGAATACTCTGACATTGACAGTTGGATCTACCCGACTACCAACGGTGGACCGAGTAACTGGACGGCTAGGGATTTTATACCAGTTTCTTTTATTCCGCAGTAATTGTCTTACTTGTGTTTTGAATTTGTAATGAACAATTTTTAACTTTTTGGCCTTGTGCCTTACCCGAGGCACAATGGTTCCATCTGCAAGGGTTATTATATGTCATTTCATATGTCATCAATAAAGCATTGTACGTTCCTTGCATACAAATTTTGCGTTATCTATTTTTCTTTTCTGTTTTTACTTTATCAATACAGCTATGCTCTTACACACACTCACGTATCTAACTGCAGATCCATATCCACTCTGGATCCCATTGATAACAATTCTGCTACTGCAAGTTATGATTTCGAAAATCCAATCAACCAAGTCGAGAACGAAGGTGAGGACGATTGTGAAGTGCCTAGAGAACTGGCTAGACTGTTGCAACAGGAAGAGAGGGCTATATAGCCTCTTGAAGAGCCAGTTAAGACGATAAACTTGGGCACAGAGGTGGACAGAAAAGAAGTCAAGATCGGTGCAAATCTGGAAGCTGAGATCAAACAGCGGTTGATACAGATGTTGCACGTCTACATTGAGATCTTTTCCTGGTCATATGAAGACATGCCTGGTTTAGACACTGATATCGTGGTACACCGACTGCCGACTAAATAGGATTATCCTCCGGTTAAATAGAAGGCCTGCCGTATGCACCCAAAAATGTCAGAGAAGATTAAAGCAGAGGTTATGAAACAGTTCAACGTTGGGTTCTTGGTTGTCACCTGTTATCCGCAGTGGGTTGCTAATGTCGTTCCGGTTCCAAAAAAGGACGATAAGGTACGGATGTGTGTAGACTACAGAGACCTAAACAGGGAAAGCCCCAAGGATGACTTCCCGCTTCCTCACATTGATGTTCTGGTTGACAACACCGCACAACACAAAATTTTCTCCTTCATGGATGATTTCTCTAGCTATAACCAGATCAAGATGGCTCCTGAAGACATGGAGAAGATAACCTTTGTCACACAGTGGGGTACTTTATGTTACAAGGTGATGCCTATTGGGTTGAAGAATGTTGGGGCAACTTATCAGCGAGCCATGGTCACTTTGTTCCACGATATGATTCACCATGAGATAGAGGTTTATGTTGATGACATGATAGCCAGATCCCAAACCGAGGAAGAACACCTTGAGCATCTACAAAAGTTGTTTGACATGTTGAAGACATACAAGCTGAGGGTAAATCCGAACAAGTGCACCTTTGGGGTAAGGTCTGGTAAACTTCTGGGGTTCATCGTCAGTGACAAGGGTATTCAGGTAGACCGCGCAAAGGTAAAGGCCATACAAGAGATGTCGGCTCCCCGCATAGAGAAGGAGGTTAGAGGTTTCTTGGGACGCCTAAATTATATCGCCAGGTTCATCTCACATCTAACTACTACTTGTGAGCCCATCTTTAAGCTTCTGAAAAAAGATCAAGTGGTAAAGTGGAATGACGAATGCCAGACTTCTTTCGAAAGAATCAAGGAATACCTTCAAGAACCGCCAATTGTGATGCCTCTGGTTGAAGGAAGACCTTTGATATTGTACTTAACAGTGCTAGACAATTCAATGGGGTGTGTGCTGGGGCAGCATGACGAGTCTGGTCGAAAAGAGCACACAATATACTACCTTAGAAAAAAGTTTACCGACTGTGAAACAAGATACTCACTGCTCGAGAAAACTTGTTGCGCTTTGGCATGGGCTGCTCGCTGGCTAAGACAGTATATGTTGACCCACACTACTTTGTTAATATCTAAGATAGATCCAATCAAATACATCTTCAAGAAGCCCACTCTCTACGGAAGAATAGCGAGATGGAAGATGATCTTAACTGAATACGATATACAATATACAACCCAAAAAGCAATCAAGAGAAGTGTATTAGCTGACCATTTGGCTCATCAGGCCGTGGATGACTACCAATCCATGAATTTTGAGTTCCCGGACGAGAATATCATGCTAGTGACTGATTAGGAAGAACCTGGAACGGATGAAGGACCCGAGGAGGGATCCTGATGGACTATGGTTTTTAATGGAGCTTCGAATAAACTCGGTAATGGCATTGGCGTCGTAATCATATCTCCTGAAGGCTCTCACACTCCTTTCACTGCCCAACTATGTTTTAACTTCACTAACAATATGGCGGAGTATGAAGCCTGCATCACGGGTCTCAAAGCTGCTATCGACCTCAGGATCAAGTTGTTAAATGTCTTCAGGGATTCAACTTTAATGATAAGTCAGATCAAAGGCGAATGGGATACGAAACATCCAAACCTCGTCCCATATAAAGAGCATGTACTAACATTACTCCCACACTTTGAGAAGGTAACCTTTGAACATTTCCCACGAGAGGAGAATCAGTTAGAAGATGCGCTAGCTACCATGTCTTCTATGTTCAAAGTCAGGTGGGACAACGAAGCTCCCCGGATCACCATTGAGAGGTTGGATGAACCAGCACACTGCTGCGAGATTGATACTGAAAAGGTAGCAGATAAGCCTTGGTTTCACGAAGTCAAAAGGTATCTCGAGACTCAAGAGTACCTCTAAGAGGCATTTGTCAATGATAATAAGTTTCTGAGAAGATCGAAGCGGAGAGGATTATGATCGATCTACATGAAGGTACCTTCGGAACCTATTCCAGTGGACATACCATGGCTAAAAAGATCCTACGGGCAGGATACTACTGGTCCACTATGGAAGCAGATTGTTATCAGCATTCTCGAACCTGTCATAAGTGCCAAATCTATGATGATAAGGTGCATGTGCCTCCGGTTCCTTTGAATTTCTTGACAGCTCCGCGGCCCTTTACAATATGGGGAATTGACATGATTAGAGAAATCAGGCCTATCGCTTCCAATGGGCATCGCTTCATCCTGGTAGCTATCGATTACTTCACAAAGTGGGTTGAAGCTGCCTCTTTTGCTACTGTGACCAAGAACGTGGTGGCGCGGTTTATCAGGCATAACCTGATCTATCGGTACGGTGTGCCAGAAATAATCATCACGGACAATCGTAAGAATATCAATAATACGATGATCACCGAACTCTGTAAGCAATTCAAGATACAACATCATAACTCTTCTCCCTACCGGTCGAAGATGAATGGCGCTGTTAAAGCGGCTAACAAGAACATCAAGAAGATTATACAAAAGATGACGGTGACCTATAAAGACTGGCATGAGATGCTACCATTCGCTCTTCATGGGTATTGTACCTCATCACGGGCATTGACATGGGAAACCCCCTACTCTCTGGTATATGGCATGGAGGTAGTCCTACCCATTGAGGTCTGAATTCCTTCTCTAAGGATTTTGAAAGATGCGGGTTTGGACGAATACGATTGGATCCAGACTCGACTTGATCAACTGAATTTGATCGATGAGAAGAGACTTACTGTTGTCTGTCATGGTCAAACGTATATGTGATACAGTGGCAGAACCGACTGTTAATACTGGTTTGCGTTTTTTGTTCACAAATGTCGCGGTAAGCAAGAGTCGCCACCGACTTTTATTTCATCCAACAAAGGAAAAGGAAAAAGAACAGAAAAAACCTTTTTCGAGATGTTTTTGAGTGCGGGGGGTAGTTAGAGAAAGGGAAGGTGTTAAAACCCTTTCTATCTGTGGTTTTCGACGGGCTCTTAGGTACTTTCTCATTTTTGAAATTTCCTAGGAGTGAGCATGTGCATGTGTTTGATTTCAGTTATTTAATCTTTGAACAATTAAGGTGATCTACTATTTTAATTTTCAGTTAGTCTTTCCATACGATCCTATTAACATACATCTAAGCCGTTTATAGTTTGCAAAAATTAAAATGCGGGAAAGATCCTAGCTATTACAGGGCTTTTGCAGATACATGATTATCTTGACTGAAAATAAAAAATGCGTAATTTAAACCCTAATTACTATTACAACCTAAAAACACTTACAATAATAATAAAAAAGAAATCAAAAAATGCACGCGGCGAATTAAATGCGAGAATTAAAGAACCCTAAAAATTTAATTGAAAAGATATTTAGGTTATTATTATTTTTTGAGAAAAAATCTAATTAGGTTATGTACAAATTAAAACCCTAAATTCTAATTAATTTAAATTATAAAAAAGGAATTAAATTTGCCCAAATTTCAATTAAACTAATTAATTAAAATAAAATAAAATATTTTATGAAAAAATAATTTTTAATGTTTTTGATTTTTTTTTATTTAATGAAAAAATGATTTTTGTTATTTTGTAAAAAAAGGAATAATTAATAAAATAATTAAAAAGAAATAAAATAGAAAAGAAAAGAGATTTGGGCCTGTATTGAAGCTGAAAAGAGGGGTGTAGGTCTGGATTGTTAGGCCCATTAGTGGCTAAGCCCAGTCAACGCGTGGATCTTGTGTAGCCCCTTTTGGAGGGTGCACCATGGACTGCCCTTTTGTTGAGCGTTTGATCTGAATAGAGATGAATCTTGTGGCTTAATGACGGAAGCGTATGGTGGGCGTCTGGCAGTGTAACGCGCTAGATCTATTGGGACAAAGTTAGAAAATAAAGAAAATGCTGGGACTTAGGATCGAACCCAGGTCCTCTACATTTCCAAACGCACGCTTCACCACTAGGGCACCTGTTCTTATTTGTCAATATAGTAAAACCAATGAATAATATCTAAAACTAAGTGGCTAAGAAAAAAACGCGTGCCAGATTCAAATAGACCAATGGTCATCATCCACGTATCTTCTTCTTCCCCTGTCCGTCGCTTTAAGTTAAATACTTTTACCTACGGGCCAGCGTCTGTAGCCATAACCTGTGCACTTCAAAAATCACGTTCAAGCAATATAAATATGATTCAAGACCATGGATCGATTGGGTTTGACCCTCTGATCACAATGGTATCCTTCATTAGGGCCAATTGTTCCTGCATTTGAAATCCCTAAAAGGACATGATAAACCCTAGCTATGGAAAATATGCATACAGACGTTAAAACTTCAATTAAACGGTCTAGACATGTTGCAAACATGACAACAAACACAGATATACCATTAAAACATGTTCATAATGCAAGAATCATAGTAATTGAATCTGGAAAAAAACGCAAACGGTATGACGTCTGGAGGATGATTCTGGGCGTGAGGATGCATGCACTGGATTGAAACACGTTCTGGAGATGTCCAGGAGTCTATTGGTAGTCTTAGAATGCTTTGAATCATCCTCTAAGTTGGAAAACAATTCACCACTTTTTTGACAATTTTGCATTTTTTGTTTTTTGTTTTCATGACCTCTGTCCTTGTTTTTATGCATTGTTCTTGTTCAGCGTATATATTAGAACAAATTAGGTTAACAAAAACGAGTTAAATCTTTGTCAATCATGGAAATTGGATTTATTTTTGTTCTTATATTATATGTTTCTAAAACAAGCATAATCATGCCAATTTCGCTTCAATTTGCCTTGATCTGATTTGATATGATTTGCCAGCCTAATTGGATTTGATTCCTACAAAAAATCAAATCAAAAATCAATCTTTTGTATTTTTTTGCAATTTATTTGATTTAATTTGAATTTTAAATAATAAAAAATCAAAATAAAATAAATAATGAAGCAAATAAAGTGTAGATACTAATTTGGGTCGTGGACCATGTCACAAGCAAGATTCAATCATGAAAAACTAGGCTCATTTGACAAAAAATATATTTTTGAGCACATTTGTCTTTTGGCAATTTTGCAAAAATGGTCAACTTTGACAAGGCATATCTCCTCCAATTTTAACCCCGGAGAGGTATTCTTTGACTTTTTAGAAATCTTAGGATGTCCCCTAAACAACCCTTTTGGTCTCATTTCAATTGGGTCTTCCATGTTCATGTTAGAAGCTTTGACCCAAAAGGTGTTTTTGTTGACTTTTCAAAAGGACCTATAATGTAGAAATTCATATCTTTTGATGAGTGCATATTTTAAACTTGTGGGCTGAAGATGAATTATAGGGAATTGCATCCTCTTCAAAATGAGACTTAGATGGAAAGTTTCTGATATAGTATGAAGAAGTTATGCTTGGTCAAAGTTTGGTTGACTTTTCCTGAGAAACCTTAATTTAGCAACTTTTGGGTTTTAATGAATTTGAGGCATTCCTTGAGGAGTCATGATCAACCCTTGATCAAATGATGAATATCACTTCAAAATGTTGATGTTGACCAAAAATCTTGAAGTTTGACTGTATGTGGGCCACAATTGACTTTTGACCTAGTACAGTTGATTTTCAGGCATCTGAGTAGTTGACTGAGCAAACTTCTTATGCAAGGCATGAAACTTGACATGGATGATATTGAGAACATATTAGGACCATGGAAAGCATTTGGGACCTTTGGACTTCAACCATCCTGCTGAAAATGGAAACCCTAGTTTGAGGTACATTGCCTTAGGAGAGAGTTTGTCTGGTCAACTCTTGGGCATCCCTGAGCAAATTGAGGACCTCAATGGGCATGTGTTGAATAAAATGAGAGGGAAAATTTTGGGGTGCAATATCTGCACCTGTTCAATCTTCCTAAACCTGAGGATGTAGATTGGTTGTCTGCCTTTCGTAGTCTGAAGGTGGAAGATGATTGAACACGATGTGCCCAGAAATTTGCACTCGTCTGAGACGGTGCTGGACTGTGTAGGTAGTATTTGGAATGGGCTTACAGATGCCATTTGGAGGAGATGATGGTAGGTCATCGGAGATGGGCTTAAATATGCCATCCGGAAGATATGATGGAGAATCGTCGGAGATGGGCTTAAAGATGCCATCTGGAGGATGTTGATTTCCCGAGATATTCATTTGATGAGAATTCATGTTCCTGTCATTGAGGAGGGATCTGCCGAGGAATGTTGGTCTTTGTCCTGGGAGAAATAGAATTTTAGGAGCTTCAGTTGTCCGTTACTCTACTGGGGAATCATCTCTTAGTCGAGGAGGTGAAAGTGAACTGCTATCTAGTCGTACTCCAGGCTTTACAATGATTTGAGGATAATAAGATTAACTTCTATCTAGTCGTGCTCCAGGTTTCATAGCGACTTATTGGGGAGATGAGATTAAACTTGCTATCTGGTTGTTCTCCAGGCTTTGCAATTTCTCAATTCTTATTTGGTCATGCTCCAGGCTTCAGAAGGAATTAAGTGGTTATCTAGTCGCATCCGGGTTTCAACTTGAATTTAAGGCATACTAATATCCGGTCAATTTCCGGGCTTCATAGTAATTGGCCGAGTAAACTTCTATTTGGTCGAATTCCAAGCTTCGCAGTACCGCATACTATTATCTGGTCGATTTCTAGGTTTCATAGTGCCTCTTGTCGTTATCTGGTCGTGCTCCAGTCTTCACAGCATCTTATACCGTTATCTGGTCGTGCACCAGGCTTCACGGTATCTTATACCACTATCTGGTCGATTCCAGGCTTCATAGTATTTTGGAGAAATCAAGATATTATCCGGTCGATTTCCGGGCTTCATAGCTTGAACTGGAATAGAAATCTTAGTATCGATTTGACTGAACCAGGGAAAACTTGTGATAACTTCAACTGGGAGAGAAATCTTAGTATCTATTTGACTGATCCCGGCAGAGGTCTCGGATTAACTTTGACTGGCATAGAAATCAGGGGAATCTTAGCAGCGATTCGGCTGACCCAAACGAAAGTCTTAAAACATCTTCAACTAGAATAGAAACCTTAGTGTCAGTTTGACTGAACCAGAGAAAATTTGTGAGAAATTCAACTAGGAGAGAAATCTTAGTATCGATTTGACTGATCCCGGGACAGGTCACGGATTAACTTTGACTGGCATAGAAATCAGGGGAATCTTAGCGGCGATTCGACTGACCCAGACGAAAGTCTTAAAACATCTTATACTAGAATAGAAACCTTAGTGTCGGTTTGACTGAACCAGAAAAAATGTTGGAATATCTTCAACTGGAATAGAAACCTTGGTGTCGGTTTGACTGAACCAAGGAGAACTCGTGAGGTCTTGATTGCATCTTTCCCTGAAAGGTAAAGAGCTAGTCGTATGCAATGTCATGATGTATGAAATGCATTGAGTAATGATGTTCTCAAAATAAATGAGATTGTGTTGTATAATACGTATGTGCATGCCATGATGTATGGATACGTAATGCCATTGTGGTATTCTCTAGCTGGGGAAAATAAATCCTGGACTGCTGCTGGAGAGTATAAGGAGTTGAGTTCTTCGTTTCTGCTGGGGATAGTGAACAAAGATGATTAGCTGGGGATTAACATCCATTCTGCTTGAGAACATTCTTCCGGAGGAGACTCTGTCTGAGATTAATCCTACGGGGAAATGACTCTGTGGGGGAAGAGAGGTATTTTGTTGGAAGATTTGCTGATTTAGAGAAATAAACTCAGTTAGGGATGAACTTCCATTGCTGGAGAGAAGAGCTCTATTGGAGATTGAGCTTCCGCTGTCAGAGAAATAAACTTTGCTCGGGAGATGGATTTATAAACTGCTCATGGTTATAAAACTCGGTTGGGGAATATAGACATCAGCTTTCTGAATGAACCCGTTGGGGAAGTGATTCCTACTTGGGGATCTGGAGATCAGACTTTGGTTGTCTCGGCTCTGTGGGGAATATAGGTATCACTGGATTATTCGTGATAGTGACTTTGCTTCCAACTGTGTCTGCGCCTTGTACCATGATGGATGGGGTAACTGTCGACATTTAGGTTTTGTACCAGTTTCTTCGAGTTCTTAGCAACTGTCCTTTTTGTTTTATATGCAGATATTTATGAACAGTAATCATATTCAAATGCATATGTCAAGAATAAAACATTGGACGTTTTTGCAAAACAAAACAGAAAAATGGAAAAATCGGACACAGAGTTTTGTACTCAAAAGACGCTTTGTATTAATTTGAAATTTGCCTATAACAGGCATTTTTTACAAGGAGGCTTACGCTCTAGTAAGAGAATGCCGCCATAAACATGTAAATTATTACATAAATTGTGTACAAAAAGAAAACAGCTATGTGTAGTGATCCCATTGGGTTTCAATTCTGCTATTGCCTCTATGTCTTCGAGCATCTCATCACTTTGCTACTTGTCCGAAGCTGAATGGATTAATTGGAACCGTTTGAGCTTGATATCTAATTACTGAAGTCTGATTGTACGGTGATCCAATGGGACATATTGATACGCTTTAATCCCTAACTTTTTCCTGGACCGCTGTTTCGGGTTTTCAGTCCACCAAGATACCCTTTTTTGCCCAAGTCGCCCTTTCGGTTTTTCGACTTGCCGGGTGTACAGGTTTTTTCATTTTTATCCCTAATTTTTGTCCGAACCCTTTTGGTTCGCCGGGATGCCCTCATTTTTGCCTAGGTATGCCAACCTAGCGGGTCTTTATTATGCGTAGTATCTTTTCACTATGTTCGCATTGACAGGGTGTGGAAGGTCGTCACCATCCATGGTGGTCAGAATCATGGCTCCATCGGAAAATATGTTCTTGACTACAAATGGTCCCTCATAGGTGGGAGTCCATTTTCCCCTGGGATCACCTTGTGGTAGTATAATGAGCTTGATTACCAAATCCCCCACTTGATACACTTGTTGTCTGACTTTCTTGTTGAAGGCCTTGATCATCCGTTTCTGATACATTTGACCATGGCAAACAGTAGTAAGTCTTTTCTCGTCGATTAAGTTCAATTGATCAAGTCGAGTTTGGATCCAATCGTCTTTGCGCAAACCCGCATCCTTCATAATCCATAGAGAAGGGATCTGGACCTCTATGGGTAGAACAACCTCCATGCCATATACCAGAGAATAGGGTGTTGCCCCTGTCGACGTACGTGCTGAAGTACGGTACCCGTGAAGAGAAAACGGTAACATCTTGTGCCAGTCTTTGTATGTCACCGTCATCTTCTGTATGATCTTTTTGATATTCTTGTTAGCAGCTTCAACAGCCCCATTCATCTTCGGCCGGTAAGGAGAAGAGTTGTGATGCTGAATCTTAAACTGTTTACAGAGATCAGTGATCATCGAGTTGTTGATATTGGTACCATTGTCCGTGATGGTTCTCTCAGGGATACCATAACGACAAACCAAGTTATGCTTGATGAACCGTGCCACCACATTCTTAGTAACCGTAGATAAGGAGGCAGCCTCAACCCATTTTGTGAAGTAATTAATGGCCACTAGGATGAAGCGATGTCCGTTGGACGCGGTAGGTCTGATCTCGCTGATCATGTCAATGCCCCACATTACGAAGGGCCAGGGAGCCATCAAAACATTCAAGGGAACTGAAGGTACATGAACCTTATCAATATAGATTTGGCACTTGTGACAGGTTCGAGAGTGCTGATAATAGTCGACTTCCATAGTGGACCAATAGTATCCTGCCCGTAGGATCTTCTTAGCCATGGTATGTCCACTAGAGTGAGTACCAAAGGTACCTTCGTGTAGGTCTGCCATGATCCTCTTTGCTTCCCTCTTGTCTACACACCGTAGTAAGGTAGAGTCATGATTGCGCTTATAGAGGATTCCATTGCTGAGGAAGAACTTTGCAGCAAACCTTCTCAGAAATTTCTTGTCACTGACAGATGCCCCCTCAGGGTATTCTTGAGCCTCAAGATACCTTTTCACCTCATGAAACAAAGGTTTGTCGGCTACCTCCTCAGTATCGATCTTACAGCAGTATGCCGGTTCATCCAACCTATCAATAGTGATTTGGGGAGCTTCATTGTACCACCTGACCTTGAACATTGACGACATGGCAGCTAGCGCATCCGCTAACTGATTCTCTTCTAGTGGGAAATGTTCAAAGGTGATCTCTTCAAAATGCGGCAGCAGTGTCAGTACATACTCTTTTTAAGGAATAAGATTCGGGTGGTTCGTATCCCACTCGCCTTTGATCTGACTTATCACTAGAGCGGAATCCCCGAATACACTCAAGAACTTGATCCTTAAGTCAATAGCAGCTCTAAGACCCATGATGCATGCTTCATACTCCGCCATGTTATTGGTATAGTTGAAACATAATCGGGCAGTGAACGGAGTATGACAGCCCTCGAGAGATATGATTACAGTGCCAATGTCATTACCCAGTGCGTTTGAGGCTCCATCAAAAAACATAGACCATCGGGATCCTTCCTCAGGTCCTTCATCCGGTCCAGGTTCTTCACAGTTGGTTACTAACATGATGTTCTCATCCGGGAACTTGAAATTCATGGACTGGTAGCCGTCCATGGCCTGATGCACCAAATGATCAGCTAACACACTTCCCTTGATTGCCTCTTGGGTTGTGTATTGGATGTCGTACTCAGTTAAGATCATTTTCCATCTTGCTATTCTTCCGGAAAGAGCGGGCTTCTCGAAAATGTACTTGATTGTATCCATCTTAGATATCAACAAAGTAGTGTGGGTCAACATATATTGTCTCAGTCGGAGAGCAGCCCATGCCAAAGCACAACAAGTTTTCTCGAGCAGTGAGTATCGTTTTTCACAGTCGGTAAATTTTTTGCTTAGGTAGTATATTACGTGTTCTTTTCGACCAGACTCGTCATGTTGTCCCAGCACACACCCCATTGAATTATCTAGCACTGTTAAGTACATTATCAAAGGTCTTCCTTCAGTCGGAGGCATCAAAATAGGAGGCTCTTTGAGATATTGTTTGAATCTGTCAAAGGAGACCTGGCATTCGTCGTTCCACTTTACCACCTGATCTTTCTTCAGAAGCTTGAAGATTGGCTCACAAGTAGCAGTCAGATGTGAAATGAATCGGGCAATGTAATTTAGGCGTCCTAAGAAACCTCTAACTTCCTTCTCAGTACGGGGAGATGGCATGTCTTGTATGGCCTTCACCTTTGCAGGGTCTACTTAAATACCTTTGTCACTGACGATGAATCCCAGAAGCTTACCAGACCTTACCCCGAAGGTGCACTTGTTCGGATTTAACCTCAACTTGTACGTCTTCAACCTATCAAACAAATTTTGTAGATGATCAAGATGTTCTTCCTCGGTTTGAGACCTGGCTATCATGTCATCGACGTAAACCTCTATCTCATGGTGAATCATGTCATGGAACAGAGCTACCATAGCTCGCTGATAAGTTTCCACATCATTCTTCAACGCAAACGGCATCACCTTGTAGTAGAAAGTGCCCCACTGTGTAACAAAGGTTGTCTTCTCCATGTCTTCAGGTGCCATCTTGATCTGATTGTAGCCAGAGAAACCGTCCATAAAGGAAAAGACTTTGTGTTATGCGATGTTGTCAACCAGAACATCGATGTGGGGAAGCGGGAAGTCATCCTTAGGGCTTGCCCTGTTCAGGTCTCTGTAATCTACACATATTCATACTTTACCATCCTTCTTAGGTACTGGAACCACATTAGCAACCCACTGCGGATAGGAGGTGACAGCTAAGAACCCAGCGTTGAACTGCTTCATAACCTCTGCTTTAATCTTCTCTAACATCTCAGGGCGCATACGACAGACCTTTTGCTTTACCGGAGGGCAGTCTTCTTTATTCGGCAGACGATGAACCACTATATTTGTGTCTAGTCCTGGCATGTCTTCATATGACCAGGCAAAGATTTCAACATACTCATGCAACATCTGTACCAACCGCTGTTTGACACTAGGCCCCAGATTTGCGCCGATCTTGACTTATTTTCTGTCTATCTTTGTACCCAAGTTCACTGTCTCAACCGACTCTTCATGAGGCTGTATGGCCCTTTCTTCTTGCTGTAATAGTCTAGCAAGTTCTCCGGGTACCTCACAATCTTCCTCACCTTCGTCCTCGGCTTGGTTGATCAGATTTTCAAAGTCATAATGAGCAGTAGGAGAACTGTTATCAATGGGATCCAGAGTGGATATGGATCTGCATTTGGATACATGAGTGTGTGTAAGAGCATAACTGTATAGACAGAATAAAAGAAAAGAAAGACAAAGAGCGCAAAATTTGTATGCAAATGTCTAATGCTTTATTAATGTTATATGAAAATGAAACATGATAACCCTCACTAATAGAACCATTGTGCTCTGGGTAAGACACCTGGTTATAAAGTTTATATTGTTTTTAAATTACATATCCGAAAAAATTCAAATAGACAATTACTCCTGAACAAAAGTAATCGGTACAAAGTCCTTGGAAGTCCACTTACTGAGTCCACCGTTGGTAGTCTGGAAGATCCAGCTGTCAATGTCGGAATCACCATCATTGTCTTCAAGTGCATTAACCCTAGGATTGTTGATGCGTAGGGGAGGTCCTCCAGCCCGAGCACGACGAACAACCCTTTGAGCACCTATAGTAAAGCTTAAACAAGATTTGTCAGACTTGTAATGAATAATCGGGAGCTGACCCCAAATGGTAGACCCACCTTCTTCAACCACTGCTCGTGCATCCTTGAGAGAAGCCATCTTCAAGGGAGGTTTGGTGACCTTCGGAGGACTGTCAGTAGTTTCTGTTGTAACCATAATCTGAGGTACCTCTTCAAAGTTCTGGAAAGGAGTCTCGATGAACTCGCCATCCATCTCTACGTATCTGAAGGAGTTCAAGTGACTGATCATGTACTCCTCTTCACCATGCACAGTGACAATCTTTCCTCTTACTGGATACTTCAACATTTGGTGGAGGGTAGAAGTAACAACCCCAGCCGCATGTATCCAAGGGCGTCCCAACAAGCAAGAATATGATGGTTTGATATCCATTACATAGAAAGTGGATTCAAAGGTCTGGGAACCAACTTTGATAGGGACATCCACTTCCCCATGCACCATCCTCTTCGAACCATCAAAAGCTCACACTACTATATTGCTAGGCTTCAAGGTTAAGCCTTCGTAGTCCAATCTGTCCAAGCTTTTTTAGGTAGCACATTCAACAAGGAGCCAGTATCTACCAAAACATGGGCCAAAGTCGTGCCCCTGCATTCAACGAAAACATGAAGAGCATCATTATGTTTCTTTCCCTTTGGTGTCAGATCTGCGTCAGAGAAACCCAAACCATTATCAGCAGTCAGACTAGCCACACAATCTTCAAACTGATCAGCAGATGTCTCTTGTGGCATGTGAGCCGTCTTTAGAAACTTAACCAAAGCCTTCGCATGGGCCTCGGAACACAACAACAAAGCCAACATAGAAATTTTAGATGGGGTCTGCCCCAGCTGCTCGACCACATTGTAGTCGCTCTTCTTTATTATCTTCAAAATTTCTTCCATTTCTTTCTTGGAAGCTTCTGGTAGGGTTACTGAATTAGCCTTTGTCAGGACAGGCTCAAGCAGTATGTCTTTGCCTCGAGTCTCGGTCGACTCGGTGATGGGAGGGTCAACAGGAGTGATTACTAGAATTGCAGTAGTAGTCTTGGGTGGAACCACAACAGGAATGATCACATGTCCGGTAGCAGTCTTTGGATGATAAATCTCAGGGGAGAACACTCTTCCACTTCTTGTTATTTAACTGGCTCCGGCAATATTGACGATGTCGGAATCAACATTTTCAGCAATCTTGTCTTCAATGGCTAGCATGTCATGCTTTACGCCGTGGTAATAGACGTCAGCCCTATAGTTCCAAGGAACAACTTTGTCCGAGGAGTATGGGATTGGTCTAGGTATGGTTATGATCAACGGAGTCACCTTCGGAATTGATGTAATCCTGATGGGTCTCTTAGCGGAGGCCCTAGGAGGATTGGCAGAAATGGTTATGATAGCAATGTATTCACAGGAAACAGTCGGAACATGAGTCTTCTCAAACATAATCTCTTTGTCATCCATCAGGCACTGATAACCTGCCTTCAACAAAGGGAAACCAGTCGGTAGGAATGAACAAAAGTGGCAACCTTCACCGCAACTCGGAAATAAACCGGCCTTCAACAAACTCTCTTTGATAGTCATGAGTGGGGTCACCAATTCTTCCACAGAGGTCACAAATACATCTTCTTCAACAGCATTAACACCCCGACCATATTTAGGCATAGGAGCAGTGATAATGTTGGGAGTCTCCGGGGGATCAAATTCAATCTCCTTAGCATCAATCAAATCTTGCACTTTGTTCTTCAAAGCCCAGCAGTCATTGGTGTCATCGCCTGTACTTTCCGAATGGTAAGCACAATGAGCATTCGGTTTATAGTAGGGAGAGGTGGTGTTCGGATTCTTCGGAGCTTCCCTCAGAGTAACCATATTAGACTTCAGCAACTGAGGTAAAACCTGAGACAGCGTCATGTTGATCCGAGTGAACTGTCTAGCTGGCCTTTCTGCTCTCAGCTGATTATTTCTTTGCTGAGCAGGTGTAGGGTTGGGAATCATAATAGCCCCTACCTCCATACGGCGCTCGGTTCGATTCTAATTCTTTTGGTTATAGAAAGCACTGACTTCCTTTTTACCTGCAAACGGCTTCCTTGTAGTACTAGAAGAGGCATCCTTCTGAATTTTTCCACTTCGGATTCCAGCTTTCACTCTTTCTCCCGTTAAGATCAGTTCAGTAAAACCCGCTGATGAACTTCCAATCAGATGGTTGAAGAATGGCCCAGTCAAAGTTCCCAGAAATATATCCACGAGCTCCCTGTCAGCCAAGGGTGGTTGAACTCTTCCATCCAAATCTCTCCATTTCTGAGCATAATCCTTGAAACCCTCATTCGAACCTATAGACAGATTTTGGAGTTGTGTACGGGTGGGAGAGAGGTCTGCATTATACTGATATTGCTTATAAAATGCAGCAGCAAGGTCTTCTCAGTTACGAACATTGGCTCTTTCCAGCTGATAGAACCAATCCAGTTATGTTCCAGATAGACTGTCTTGGAAGAAGTGAACCCATAAGTCTTTGTCAGCAGTATGAGGTTGTATCTTCCTCACATAAGAACGGAGATGCATTTTGGGACAAGAGACCCCATCATACTTAGCAAATACCGGCACCTTGAACTTTGGGGGGGGGGGGGGTGACAACCCCGGAGACCAGACCCAACTCTTCAAAATCCAGCCCAGGAACCTTCTGGATTTCCATAGCACTCAGACGCTCTTCTAACTGCTTATACCTTTCATCGGCCGGAGGGTACTGCTCCTCATTGTAATCAGTTCCATTGTCAGACTCTTTAGGACTAGGGTCCTCTTCTCTGGCTTCGACTTCTTGATTCTCTCCCTCTTTAGATGAAGAAGCTAAATCAACAACCCGTATTGGCGGCCCTCTGAACCTTCTGCTCATATGTGCCACACCGGTTGTGCTCTTGGTTTTCTTGTTCTTTTTAGTAATCAGAGCCTTCAGTTCTTCCTGCCCTTTGGCCAGAGCCACAATCATTTGCTGGAATTACGTGTTCTGAGTCTGAAGATCTTTCACAGATTATTCAAGAGCCATTGCTGAAATAAATAGTGGAGGAGATGAGAAACCTGTTATGAATCTTGTACATGCAATGCTATGAATGGGATGCGTATGTAATGATTTCAAAGACTTTGGGAAATTTAAATTTGCGAACCAAAATGAAACAAAGATTTTATTAGTTGAATTCGAAGTTCAAATGCCTTTTAGGCGTTACAATTAGAAACAAATCTAAAAACTTGAAAAATCAAAATTCCCATGGATGCTTCCTCTTTGTGCTGAGATAGACATTAAGTCCTCTTTCCCCATGGAGCTGCTTTGTAAGCTCTAAAACCTTCCTCTCCTGGGCATAGAACTGATCCATGTAGGTATCTCTCTCTTTCTTCAACTGAATCCAAGACCTCTGTAGTTCTCCAAGATCAGTGGCCATATCAGGATAGAGAATTGTGTAAGGAATACCCCCTTCAGTAGTGGGCTCCACAATCACTAGTAGAACGGCCATATAGGGCATCATAAGTTTATGGGCGTGAGCTCGTATCCATTGGAGATAAGGTTCCATAGGAATGGAAGCCTTTAGCCTCAAATCCTTGGCACCAGATCTGTTTACCATGCTCTAAGCTCGTATGAACCTCTGGCGATACCCTTGAACATCATCCTCATAGTTAAACATAATGCCCTATATAAGTAACTCATGGGGACCATCCCTTCGAGCGTAACTAAATTGTCACAGAGCTAAACAAGGATTATAGGTTATACCCCCTCTGATGCCAAGTAACGGGACATTAGGGTACTCCCCACAACGGTCAATAATAGTAGTGTTTTCCATAGCTCGGGAACACCATAGAATATACGTGTGAGCAAGTGACATTATCCTTTGTGACCAACCCAAACCTTCTTCATTCTTCAGTACGGACTTAGGGAGGTGAGAAATAAACCACCTCAACATCAATGGCATGCAGCACATAAGAACTCCTCTTCTCTTCATGGTACGAGTATGGAGAGTGTGCAAGACATCTCCGAGAAAGGTAGGCACAGGGTTGCGAGAGAGGAAGATCCATTCACATCTATGAGTAAGTCTGGATTAGGGAATAGTACTAACCCATAGATTAGAAGGGCCAAGACCTCCTTAAAATCCTGAAAATCCATATCATCCCAAAACAGTTGGGCCTTGTCTATCAAGAACTTGGCTAGAAAACCCTTGACTCCGCTTCTTGTTTCCCAATTGGATACCATGTCGACCCGTTTTAGATACAAGGTTGAGGCAATAACTTGGCTTAGGAACTTCTTCCAGACCTGTGAAAGGAAACTGTTCAAGAATGGGTATATCCAATAACTGAGAGAACTCTTCCATGGTAGGCACCAACTGATAGTCTGGAAAGGTGAAGCAGTGGTTCTTGGGATCAAAGAACTGAAAGAGTACACTCATCATCTTTTCATCAAAGTTTAAAGTAACCAGGTTGAGAAGTCGACTATGTCTCTTAGTGAACGCAGAAGTTTCAGGGACCTTTGATACTAGCTCCTTGAGTTGGGAAGGTATTTTCACAAAGCTGATTCGGATAGTGTTTCTACGAGCGGAAGCCATGATCTGCAAAACAGAACAAAGATAAATTCCCTTGGTCCTTGAAATGGTTAGTGCAATAAGAATGGATGCTATGTTATGATGCATGATGTCGTGTTCAAACAGGATAAATCACATATAAGTAAAACACACAATAGACCTTATGTTCAAAGGCTTGCATGAGGTTAAAGGTAAGTACCCTCTTGAAGTTTATTTGGTTTCAAACTTGTCTTAGAAAAGTAATCGGGTTATAAAGATTCTCAATATCATTGACCATCCTTTATCGGGCATTGTTTCAGCTCAAGCAATCTTTTCTTGCGGCCGAAACATCCCGAAAGTCTGATCTCAATGAGTGTAGCATCGAGTATCAACCAATCCTCAGCTTTATACCGAGGTCGGCTATCTCACTACTTTCTAATGGCCAAGTTTGTTCAACTAACGTTCTAAGGTCCGTTAGTGCTTCAAGACACCACGCGGCGGCCCCGTATTCTCCTCGTTTCCACACGAAGTATACCGGTACAAACCAAAGTGTCACACCAACACAGCCATCGCTTAAACCATGTCGGTCTATGTCGTACAGTCTCCACGATCTATTGTTGTTTACCTAAAAAGTGTCCCCAGATCCGGGTGTAGGATCTTTAACAATGCCCAAGCAAAACCCTTTAAGAATAAAGCATACAAAACAAACAAGAAAGCAATTAAAAAAATGACCTAGATCCTAAGGTATACCCCATTTATTCACTTCCCAAGCAGAGTCGCCCGTTTTGGCGATACGGTGGCAGAACCGACTGTTAATACTGGTTTGCGTTTTTTGTTCGCAAATATCACGGTAAGCAAGAGTTGCCACCGACTTTTATTTCATCCAACAAAGGAAAAGAAAAAAGAACAGAAAAAACCTTTTTCGAGATGTTTCTGAGTACGGGGGGTAGGTTATAAAAAGGGAAGGTGTTAGCACCCTTTCTATCAGTGGTTTTCCACGGGCTCTTAGGTACTTGCTCATTTTTTAAATTGCTCGTGTGTTCTTCTTTTAAGAAGTTTTGTTTTACTTCATTTTAACCCTTGTTTCTATCCTCAAGAGTGTTACAAAGTTGTTTTTGAAAACTGTTTGAAAAGTGTTTGGTGTGAAAAAGTTTGTTCATTGGAGCAAGTACTTAAGAACTAACCTACTTACTCGAAAAAGACTGTTCGTTTTCCTTTAGACAATGTTATCCTATTATTAAGTAATAGGTAGCATCGTCGTTGGAATTTTAAAGGGACGTTCGAAGGAATGAAATGGTCAATGAAGGCAAAAAGTAAGGATACCTTAGCGCTTCGAAGGGACTATTGTCATAAGATCAATTCGTAGGCAACTCGAGGGACAAGTAGGGATCGTGATCTTTATGACGACTTTTGAATCGCGGTTCATGGCTAAGGTATCCCCACGTTCGAGGGACACGACCATTATTTCCGAGGCAACCAAGTGAGGCAAACCCTAGAAGTGAGCATGTGCATGTGTTTGATTTTAGTTATTTAATCTTTGCACAATTAAGGTGATCTACTATTTTAATTTTTAGTTAGTCTTTCCATATGATCCTATTAACATACATCTAAGCCGTTTATAGTTTGCGAAAATTAAAATGCGGGAAAGTTTAAAGATCCTAGCTATTACAGGGCTTTTGCAGATACATAATTATCTTGACTGAAAATAAAAATGCGGAATTTAAACCCTGATTACTATTACAACCTCGAAACAATTACAATAATAATAAAAAGAAATCAAAAAATGCGCGCGGTGAATTAAATGCGAGAATTAGAGAACCCTAAAAATTTAATTGAAAAGATATTTAGGTTATTATTATTTTTTGAGAAAAAATCTAATTAGGTTATGTACAAATCAAAACCCTAAATTATAATTAATTTAAATTATAAAAAAGGAATTAAATTTGCCCTAATTTCAATTAAACTAATTAATTAAAAAAATAAAATATTTTATGAAAAAATAATTTTTAATGTTTTTGATTTTTTTTATTTAATGAAAAATGATTTTTGTTATTTTGTAAAAAAAGGAATAATTAATAAAATAATTAAAAAGAAATAAAATAGAAAAGAAAAGAGATTTGGGCCTGTATTGAAGCTGAAAAGAGGGGTGTAGGTCTGGATTGTTAGGCCCATTAGTGGCTAAGCCCAGTCAACGTGTGGATCTTGTGTAGCCCCTTTTGGAGGGTGCACCATGGACCGCCCTTTTGTTGAGCGTTTGATTTGAATAGAGATGAATCCTGTGGCTGGATGATGGAAGCGTATGATGGGCGTCTGGCAGTGTAACATGCTAGATTTGTTGGGACAAAGTTCGAAAATAAAATAAATGCTGGGACCTGGGATCGAACCCAGGTTCTCTACATTTCCAAACGCACGCTTCACCACTGGGGCACTTGTTCTTATTTGTCAATATAGTAAAACCAATGAATAATATCTAAAACCAAGTGGCTAAGAAAAAAAACGTGTGCCAGGTTCAAATAGACCAATGGTCATCATCCACGTATCTTCTTCTTCCCATGTTCGTCGCTTTAGGTTAAATACTTTTACCTACGGGCCAATGTCTGTAGCCATAACATGTGCACTTCAGAAATCACGTTCAAGCGATTGGGTTTGGCTCTCTGATCACAATGGTATCCTTCATTAGGGTCAATTATTCCTGAATTTGAAATCCCTAAAACGACATGATAAACCCTAGTTATGGCAAATATGCATACAGGCGTTAAAACTTCAATTAAACGGTCTAGACATGTTGCAAACATGACAACAAACACAGATATACCATTAAAACATGTTCATGATGCAAGAATCATAGTAATTGAATCTGGAAAAAAATGCAAACCGTGTGAAGTCTAGAGGGCAATTATGGGCGTGAGGATGCGTGCACTGGATTGAAACACGTTCTGGAGATGTCCAGGATTTTATTGGTAGTTTTAGAATGCTTTGAATCGTTCTCTAAGTTGGAAAACGATTCACCACTTTTTTGACAATTTTGCAGTTTTTGTTTTTTGTTTTCACGACCTATATCCTTGTTTTTATGCATTGTTCTTGTTCAGCATATATATTAGAACAAATTAGGTTAACAAAAACGAGTTAAGTCTTTGTCAATCATGGCAATTGGATTTGATTTTGTTCTTATATTATATGTTTTTAAAACAATCATAATCATGCCAATTTCGCTTTAATTTTCCTTCATCTGATTTGATATGATTTGCCAGCCTAATTGGATTTGATTCCTACAAAAAATCAGATCAAAAATCAATCTTTTGTATTTTTTTTGCAATTTATTTGATTTAATTCGAATTTTAAATAATAAAAAATCAAAATAAAATAAATAATGAAGCAAATAAAGTGTAGATGCTGATTTGGGTCGTGGACCATGTCACAAGCAAGATTCAATCATGAAAAACTAGGCCCATTTGACAAAAAAAAATGTATTTTTGAGCACATTTGACTTTTGGCAATTTTCCAAAAATGGTCAACTTTGACAAGGCATATCTCCTCCAATTTTAACCCTAGAGAGGTGTTCTGGGACTTTTTAGAAATCTTAGGATGTCCCCTAAACAACCCTTTTGGTCTCATTTAAATTGGGTCTTCCATGTTCATGTAAGAAGCTTTGACAAAAAAGGTGTTTTTGTTGACTTTTTAAAAGGACCTATAATGTAGAAATTCATATCTTTTGATGAGTGCGTATTTTGAACTTGTTGGATGAAGATGAATTGTAGGGAATTGCATCCTATTCAAAATGAGCCTTGGATGGAAAATTTCTGATAAAGTATGAAGAAGATATGCTTGGTCAAAGTTTGGTTGACTTTTCCTAAGAAACCCCAATTTAGCAACTTTTGGGTTTTGATGAATTTGGGGAATTCCTTGAGGAGTCATGGTCAAACCTTGATCAAATGATGAATATAACTTCAAAATGTTGATGTTGACGAAAAATCTTGAAGTTTGACTGTATGTGGGCCATAGTTGACTTTTGACCTAGTATAGTTGATTTTCAGGCATCTGAGCAGTTGACTGAGCAAACTTTTTATGCAAGGCATGAAACTTAACATGGATGATCTTGAGAACATATTAGGACCATGGAAAGAATTTGGGACCTTTGGACTTCAACCATCCTGCTAAAAATGGAAACCCTAGTTTGAGGTACATTGCCTTAGGAGAGAGTTTGTCTGGTCAACTCTTGGGCATCCCTGAGCAAATTGAGGACCTCAATGGGCATGTGTTGAATAAAATGAGAGGGAAAATTTTGGGGTACAACAGTATCAAAAACGGATGATCAAGGCTTTCAACAAAAAAGTCAGACGCCAAGAGTATCAATTCGGGGATCTAGTGATCAAGCGCATCATACTGCCGCAACGACATCCCAGGGGCAAATGGACTCCCACCTACGAAGGTCTGTTTGTAATTAAAAACATTTTCTCGGGTGGAGCCATGATTCTAACCACCATGGACAGTGACGACCTTCCTAACCCTGTCAATGCAGACATAGTGAAAAGATACTACGCATAATAAAAGACCCGCTAGGATGATTGGCCTAGGCAAAAATAAGGGCTTCCCGGCGAACCAAAAGGGTTCGGGCAAAAATAAGGGATGAAAATCAAAAAATCTGTACACCTGGCAAGTCGAAAACCTGAAAAGGCGGCTTGGGAAAAAAAGGGTATCCCGGTGGACTGAAAACCCGAAAGTCCGGTCCAGGCAAAAGTTAGGGATGTAAAGCGTATCACTATGTCTCATTGGATCACCTTGCAATCAGACCTCAGTATCGACTGTTGTGGTCGGTGGAAATAGAACTGACTATTTTTTTAAGCTGGTTTGCGAAATGTCGCGGAAGCAAGAGTCGCCACCGTCTTTTATTTTCTCCAACATGGAAAGGACAAAAGCACAGCAAAATTCCTTATGAGATTGTTTTCTCGGTTCGAGAGGTAGATTTATAGAAAGGGAAGGTGTTAGCACCCTTTCTATCCATGGTTATCCATGGGCTCTTAGATACTTGCTCTTATGTTTTCAAAATGTTTGCTTTTCAAAATGTGAGTGGGTTTGAAAAAGTTTCTTTGAAAGATTTCTGAATAACTCTTGTATATGTCCTCAAGAGTGTTTGAAAAATTTGTTTTGAAAGCTTTTGAAAGTGTAAGGTGTGAAAAGTATTTTGTTTTGTTTTTGAAAAGAGCAAGTATCCATGAGTCATCTACCTACCCTAAGGAATTAAGCTGTGTAAGAGTCCTTTAGATAGTGCCATCCTACCATTGAGAGGTAGGTAGCACCACCGTTGGAGGTGTTCGGGTCAATTCGATTTTAGGGACAGTGTGATCACCGAAGCAACAGTAGGACACCTTAGAAGCTACCCTTATGTCCTTGATCCTTTTTTTAATCCGAGGCAACTGTTCCGAGGCAACTGTTTCGAGGCAACTGTTTCGAGGCAACTGGATCATGGACATAAGGACCGCTAAGACGTCCTATACTTGACGACCACGTTTCGAAGGCAACAAGTGAGGCGTACCCTAGAAGTGGTGTGTGTATTTGTGTGTTGTATTCAGTTAATGTTTGTCTTGTTAATTAGTGGGCTACGAGTTGTTTTTATTTACATACATTCTTTCATGCAAGTTTAGCAGTTAAGGGGTGCGGAAAGTAAATTGCAGAAATATAAATCCTACGCTATTACAAGGCGCGGGTCTATACATCGCCAAAAATTACAAAGACCCGTTTTTTTAGTAAATAAGTACTGAAATTAAACAAAGCGATAAACCTATTTAACTATTACATTCTTGAAGGCAATTGCATAATAATCAAATAAAGTAAATGCGCACGAATAAATTAATCGGGAATGTCTAAGGGTGTTGACCCTTTTAAGAAAAGAAGTTGATTTTTTTTGTCTTTTTTGGAATAAAATGAAATTAAAGCTAATTAATGACTATTTAATTAATTTAATTAAAAAAATATATTTTTTGTTTTTATGTTGTTTATGAAATAAAAGAAAATGAAATAAAATTAAAAGTAACTTTACCTAATTCTAGATCTATTTTAATTATTAAAAAAAAAAGTCAAAATGGCCTAATTAAAAAAACTTATTCAATTATGGTTTATTTACAAAATAAAATAATAATAATAATGATGTAATTCTATTTTTTTTTTGATTTTATGAAAATATGTTAATTAAGTTAATTTGTTAATAATAATAAAAATAAAAAAGATTAGGAATTAAAATAATAGAAAAACAAAACAAAATGAAAAAAGAAGTAAAACCAAGGGGGGTGTGGGCTGAAATTTGGAGGTTTAATGCTGAAATCTTGGCCCATTGAAGCAAGCTCGTTTGACTTTTCATGGTAGCCTATGGCGCGCTTGACTCTAGAGTATGGTGTTCTACGCTTTTGGCCCTTGGCTCTGCCTCCAATGACACTTGGCGCGCTCCTGGATGAGGTCTATAGTGTTCCTCCTTTGAGAATCTGCACGTGAAAGCAATGAAAAAAATGATATGGAAATTATAGGGGACCTGGGAACAACTTACAGCGCGGTATGAGCCTCAGGACTTGGCAAAGGTTGCTTTAGCTTCAGGGTGTGGCAAGGAATAGAACCACGTGCTTGTTTTGATCTGAAGATGCTCGCAACTATGTTTTAGAACTCTCACTTTTTGAATAATTTTTGGTTTTGCTCTTGGCCATTTCTGCACACCCTATTTTTTGAATGAGGTTGGGAAGGCTTGTATATATAGTAATGAATGAGAATCAGTCACATGATGAGCCTTTAACCATTGCAATTATGCTTGAGATTTTGCCATAACCAACATTGAAACAACTTGCCTTTTGTGTCAAAATTTGAATTTTTATGCCCATAATAGGCCTTGCACGAATTTGGAAGGTATTTCAAGGTGATTCAAAGCTATTCAACACAAAATATATCCCTCCATTAATTTCTTTGATTTTTATTTGAATTTTAAAGATTTAAAATGAATTAAATCAAATAAAATTAAATAAAAATGGAAAAATTAATTTTAAATCTTGAAATAAATTGTGGGACACGTGGGAGGAATGGCCAAGCTGAATCAAGTGGAAAAACTGGGCCCCTTTTGTCAAAAATAAAGTTTCAAGGATAATTGACTTTGGCCATTTCACAAAAATTTCCCAACTTCTCCAATGCATATCTTGCTCAATTTTGAGGCTATGAACATGTTCTTGGACATTTTGGAAAGGTCTTGAAGTCCTCTAACCAATTTCTTTGGTCCCATGTCATTTTGATTTACCAATCTCATGTTATGGTCTTTGACTTAAAGTCCCTTTTTGTTGACTTTTGAAAATGACCTATAATGTTGAAATTGATAACTTTTGTGAGAGCATTTCTTGGACTTGGAATGTGAAGATGAGTTGTATGAAATGTCCTCCCCTTCAAGATGAGCATTGGATGGGATTTTTCTGATGAACCATGAAAAAGTTATGCCTTGGTCAAGTTACAATTGACTTTTCAGCTGTCCAAAAATAGAAACTTTTGACACCTTGATGATTTTTGAGCCATTCTTGTGAAATCATGATCAAGAATTGATCAAATGATGATTGTGGCTTCAAAATAAGATGTTTACCAAAAATTTTAACTTTTGACTGCCAAATGACCATTTTGCCCATACAGTTAACTATTGAGCAATTAGGGTTTTTGATTGTGCAACCTGGCCTTGTGAGCCTTGAAACTTGACATGTAGGTGCTTGACAATGTATATGAGCATATGTGACTTGATTGAGCCCTTGAGAACCTCAACTTCCTTGTGAGAACCAAAACCCTAATTTGACTGGCTTTAGGAGGATGGTTGACTGTGCAACTCCTTGAGTGGACTTAAGTACATGCTTGCCAAAACTTTGAAGGATATGGGAGGGCAAATTTTGGGGTACAACAGTTGCCCCTGTTCAATCTTCTTAGACCTGAGGATGTAGATTGGCTGGCGTGCCTTTCGTAATCCGAAGGTGGAAGATGATTGAACACTAGAGTGCCCAGAAATTTGCACTCACATAGTAGAACATCAGCAATGTGATGGCGGGAATGGGCTTATAGATGCCATTTGGAGAGATGATGGATAGGAGGACGGGCTTAAAGATGCCATCTGAACGTGTGACAGAACCTTGTCGGGAATGGGCTTATAGATGCCATTTGGAAAAATGGTGGATAGGTGAATCTGAATAAGAAATAGAATAGATTCCGTGTCTGGAGCATATCTAGTCTGTGTCTGATTGCTGACGTCTGAATAAATGGTAGAATGACCGCCGTGTCTGAGGTATATCCATACTGCATGAGTAACAGAATGTCATCTGAATCTGGATCGTATCTGGACTGAACAATAGAAGAGCATCCGGGGTGGAGCATCTCTAAGTTATCTTTTAGAAGTTTGAATCTGAATAAGCAATAGAATAGCGTCTGGATCTGGAGCATCTCTAGGCTATATCTGAAAGGAAATATGAATAAGTATCAGAACGTCGCCATGCCTGGGTCACATCTGAACTATGTCTAGAAGGAGTCTTGAATAAGCAAAAGAACAGCATCCATATCTGGAGCATTTCCAAGCTATCTCTGAAAGGAAATCTGGAATGAGTATCAGAACGTCGCCATGCCTAGGTCACATCTGAACTATATCTAGAAGGAGTCTTGAATAAGCAAAAGAACAGCATCCATATCTGGAGCATTTCCAAGCTATCTCTGAAAGGAAATCTGGAATGAGTATCAGAACGTCGCCATGCCTGGGTCACATCTGAACTATATCTAGAAGGAGTCTTGAATAAGCAAAAGAACAGCATCCATATCTGGAGCATTTCCAAGCTATCTCTGAAAGGAAATCTGGAATAAGTATCAGAACGTCGCCATGCCTGGGTCACATCTGAACTATATCTAGAAGGAGTTTTGAATAAGCAAAAGAACAACATCCATATCTGGAGCATTTCCAAGCTATCTCTGAAGGAAATCTGGAATGAGCATCAGAACATCGCCATGCCTGGGTCACATCTGAACTATCTCTAGAAGGAGTCTTGAATAAGCAAAAGAACAGCATCCATATCTGGAGCATTTCCAAGCTATCTCTGAAAGGAAATCTGGAATGAGTATCAGAACGTCGCCATGCCTGGGTCACATCTGAACTATATCTAGAAGGAGTCTTGAATAAGCAAAAGAATAGCATCCATATCTGGAGCATTTCCAAGCTATCTCTGAAAGGAAATCTGGAATAAGTATCAGAATATCGCCATGCCTGGGTCACATCTGAACTATATCTAGAAGGATTTTTGAATAAGCAAAAGAACAGCATCCATATCTGGAGCATTTCCAAGCTATCTCTGAAAGGAAATCTGGAATAAGTATCAGAACGTCGCCATGCCTGGGTCACATCTGAACTATATCTAGAAGGAGTCTTGAATAAGCAAAGGAACAGCATCCATATCTGGAGCATTTCCAAGCTATCTCTGAAATGTAGATATGCCCTAGCTAGATACAGGTATCGAATCTGGAATTGTGACAGTTGATAGTAACCGTCTTTGGATTGACCTTTTTCCTGAAAAGGCAAAACATTAGTTGTATGCAATGTCATGATGCATGAACTGCATGATCTTAAGATGCTCTCAAAAACAAATGAGATTTGTGTGATATGATGCGTATGTGCATGCATTGCGTATGTAAGCAAGATGTATGAAAGGTGATATGTTTATGAATGTATTTTCGTCTAGGAAAATAAATCCTTGACGAATGCCGGGAAGTTAAATCCTGGGCTGATGTTGAAGAACAGAGTTCTTCGTTTCCGCTGGGGATGATGGTTGCAAGAACAAACCGGTAGGAGAAGATGACTCCGTTGGGGAATAAACTTGCTGGAGAGATACTCTGCGGGGAATTACTCTGTGGGAAGAGATACTTCGCTGAGGTTTGATGATAACTCCACTGGGGATACCGTTGATATGTTTTGTTGGAAGATTTGATGAACTCCACTGTGGGATAGGAAGAACTTCGCCGAGGACGATCTTTCTGTGGTAATTAGCTGAGGATAACCCAGTTATAAGCTCTGGTGGAGAATAACTTTGAATAAAGCCGGGGAGATGCGTTCGTACTCTGCAGGTGATAAGCTTCCAAAATCTACTGGGGGTAAGCTTCCAGAATCTACTGGGGAGATTGATTCAACTCTCTTGGGGAAACTTTGGACTGTATTGGGGAAGTGGCTCCACTGGGTGTCTGGTGTTCCGCCGGGGAACAATCTTATATTAAGACTGCCGGGGATGCTTGCTTGGGAACATCTGTATACTCCGTTGGGGAATGTTGAGACTTTCTGGGGATACCTATCTTCCTTAAGGTTGACAATAGGCTAACTCTGCTTGGGGAGAGCGTTGCTGACTTGCTAGAGATACTGTGCCTTTTCGGGGCTGATGAGAGACCAACTTTGCTCGGGAGAGAGTATTGCTGAGTCTTGTCTTACTCTGCGGGGAGTGGAGGTATCTGAGTTATGTTCTTCAGCTGAACCTACCTTGGTACCTTAGTTGACAGAGCAACTAGACCGCTTGGACAACTCATTATTGCCCCTGTTTCTGATGTGGGAGAAGAAGATACCTTGTGGAGGTGCTTGATAACTGTCGATCGACAAATCTTCTTTTGGTAGGCAAGCGACGAGATGACGGGGCATAGTCGTACGCTTTTGATCCCTAACTTTTGCCTGGACCGCCTTCTCGGGTTTTCAGTCCATCGGGATAACCATTTTTGCCCAAGCCGCCTTTTCAGGTTTTCGACTTTCCGGGTGTACAAATTTTTTTTATTTCATCCCTTATTTTTGCCCGAACCCTTTTGGTTCGCCGGGAAGCCCTTATTTTTGCCTAGGTGTGTCAACCTAGCGGGTCTTTGATTATGCGTAGTATTTTTTTGACTATGTCCATGCTCTCAGAGTGTAGGGAGATGCCCCTGTTGTTAGTGCAGTGTTACCATACCACCAGAAGATCTTCGTTTGATCGTCCAATGCCCCAAGTGATCCAGATGGAGATTTGCCCCAAGTTGGTTGGCCTTTTGAGAGATTCTCCGAATCTTGACTTCACTGCCCCAGATGATGGAAAATGATCATGTCGTGCCCCTTGGTTGGAAGTGCTTTTGTTCATTAGACATTCATCATGCGAACTTCTATGTTGTTCAAACAAATAGTCATATGCAAGCAATGTTATATTAAAAATGCAAAGCTTATGTCTGTCTTGAAGTTTTTGAAAATGCATTTTTTTTCATAAAAACAAGTGAATTTTTTGTAAACTGTGATGTCAACTCGTTATTTTACCGCAAGCCTTAAGGAGTCAGGATACCTTTGTAACAGTATGCTTTCGAACTAACCCATGCTTCAGCTAGGACTTTTGAGGGTTATATCGTGGCCTGGTTCACGGTTTAAGAAACAAAGGATAAGGCTCAAAATGTAATTGTACCCACCCGCTCTTCGTGATGTTTCTTCAATCCTAAACTCAGCTAATCATGCGCCAGACCTTGTTTGAGTCTTTGCTTTAATATTCCGGTGATGGTTCGGAAGTTGAACGTTTATTTTGAATAGGCAATCATTTCTCTTTTTGTTGTTGAGGGTTTGTAGGACCTCTTTCTTTTTGATTTGTTATCCCTATCTTTTGCCTGACCTGTTTCTTTTGTGATTACAGTCAGCGGGATGCCCCAGTTTTGTAAGTCTCCTTCATAGGTTTTGACTTATTGGGCTTTTGTTTTGAAAGATAACGACTGCCTGTCCTTATGATTATTCGGAACCATCATTGTCTTTTGATTCGGAAAGACTTCTTCGATGCCGTTCATTGTGCACTTGGATCAACTGAGAGAACTACCCTGCCCCAGGTTATGATTAAGGGTTTTAATTTTCGAAAAGAAAAAAAACTCCTACTTCTTTGGCTCAAAGGGGTTGACGAGGGATTATCCGCCTTATAACTCCAGTGTTTAGGAATTGAAACAATGCCTGTACCTCATCAGCGGGGTCTGTTCAAAAGCATACTGCAAATTGTGGTATCGTTTTCGTCATCCTCCCTCAAGAGGCTTAGAGTTATTAATCGAGAGTTTGAACATCAAAAAATGAAAGCAGTTTGAATATAGCGAATGAGAATATATTGATTCAAAACAGACATATGCGATGCATTGATGAAATAACAGCGTTTGACATGATAATTGTTTGAACAATCAAAAGAAAATTACAACTTGAAAATTCTAATGGACAAAAAGTCTTCTCATCTCAGGTCTTGTTACTTCAAATGGTGAGTCCTGTAGGGATGGTAGAAGCACTCAGCCTGACCCACTTGGGTGAAATCCACTGCTCCTTCATTAATCAGGTCCTGGACCTTGTTCTTCAGAGCCCAGCAGTCGGCAGTGTCATGTCCAGGACTATCGGAGTGGTATGCACATCTTTTGTTGGGATGATAGTTAGAAGCAGAGATGTTGGGATTCCGGGGAGGAGCTCTTAGTGTAATCAGATTCAACCTCAACAGGTGTTGTAAAGCTTGAAATAGCGATACGTTGAGCTGGGTGAATTGCCTCCTGGACCTGCTTGGCTTGCTCTGATCAACCTGTTGCTCCGGGCGGGGTTGTGGTTGGACCTGTGAAGTGGTAGCAATTTGGAGAGGTCTGTTCTTCACCATGCCAGCCTCTTGTCCTCTTGGAAGCTGATCAATGACCTGGTCTCTGACTTGGACTGGTTGCTTCATGTTGTGTCTGTTTTGATGAAGTTGACTGATCATGGTCCTCAGCTCCTCTTGCTCCCGAGCTAAGCCCTGGATGAGAGCCATTTGCCCCAGCATCTGGGTTCTCATTGTATCCACCTCAGCTTGCAGATGTTTCAGCCGTTCGTCCTTGTCATCTTCAGGACTTTTCTTGGCCAAATTCCCCATGAGGAGTGTCCTTAACTCTTCTTGCCCCTTGGATAGGCTTAGGAAGATCTCCCTGAACTGAGTCTCTTGAGCGTGCAGACCCTGGTTATCTTGTTGGGAAGCCATTGCTGAAATAAACAGCGAAGAAGGTAAGTGACCTGTCAAAAGGGTACCTGTAATGCAATGATATGTATGATATGTATGCAATGTTTTCAAGGACCTCGCGGGTAAACAAGAAACATTATTAGAGTCCGGTAACTGGTGGCTTGATTGAAGGAACTTCATATTGTTGAGAGTCCTTCTTCAAGAGTCAAGGCTCACCATATCTAGTGGGTCATAGCCCCTGACAACCTTGGCTAGAGGAAAATAAATCCCCTTTGCCCCTTGCTAGACACTTTGATTCATCATGACCTGCATCACAAGCCCTTGAGGTCCTTGAAATGGATTAGTCTTTATGCAGGATGCATGCAATGGTATGAGGTTATGCTATGCATGGAGTAATGTAGGTAAACCCTGTTATGAGTCCAGATTAAGGACTGTAAACAAAACCTGCAAGAAACTCAAGTGTCAGATAACAAGTATGCAAGTAGTCAAGTTTGAAAGCATATAAGTCACACAAAGCCCTTAGAGTTTAGGCCAGCACGGGGTTTGGGGTACTACCCTCTTGAAGTTGGTGGGCTCAAACCTGTCCTATCAAAGTAACCGGGTTCTAAGGATCTCAATATCATTGGATTGTTTTCTGTGTTCATCGTTTCGATTTAGCCACTGAACTGGCGATCAAAATATCCCAAGAAAACAACCCTCAACTGAGTGTAGTATCGAGTATCAACCAACTTCGGACTGCACCAAAGTCAGTTATCTCACTACCCTAAAGAGGCCAAGATGGTTCAATTAAGGTTCCTAAGGTCAGTTGATGCTTCACGACACCACGCGGAGGCCCCGTACTCTCCTTGACTTGACTCAAGGGTTACCGGTACTCACCAAAGTGCCACATCAACGTAGCAGACTGCTTCACCCGTGTCGGTATACCCCGCACAGTTCCCTCACAGTCTTGTTGCTACTTTCTAAGAAGGTATCCCCCAGATCCAGGTTAAGATCTATAGAACTCCCAAGACAGGCCCAATAATATTAAAGCAAGCAAAACAAAGCAATTGAAAACACAAGTATGAGCTATCCTAAGGTACACCTCACTTTAATTCTCCCCAGCAGAGTCGCCAGTTCTGTGGTCGGTGGAAATAGAACTGACTGTTTTTTAAGCTGGTTCGCGAAATGTCGCGGAAGCAAGAGTCGCCACCGTCTTTTATTTTCTCCAACATGGAAAGGACAAAAGCACAGCAAAATTCCTTATGAGATTGTTTTCTCGGTTCGGGAGGTAGATTTATAGAAAGGGAAAATGTTAGCACCCTTTCTATCCATGGTTATCCATGGGCTCTTAGATACTTGCTCTTATGTTTTCAAAATGTTTGCTTTTCAAAATGTGAGTGGGTTTGAAAAAGTTTCTTTGAAAGATTACTGAATAACTCTTGTATCTGTCCTCAAGAGTGTTTGAAAAATTTGTTTTGAAAGCTTTTGAAAGTGTAAGGTGTGAAAAGTATTTTGTTTTGTTTTTGAAAAGAGCAAGTATCCATGAGTCATCTACCTACCCTAAGGAATTAAGCTGTGTAAGAGTCCTTTAGATAGTGCCGTCCCACCATTGAGAGGTAGGTAGCACCACCGTTGGAGGTGTTCGGGTCAATTCGATTTTAGGGACAGTGTGATCACCGAAGCAACAGTAGGACACCTTAGAAGCTACCCTTATGTCCTTGATCCTTTTTTTAATCCGAGGCAACCGTTTCGAGGCAACTGTTCCGAGGCAACTGTTTCGAGGCAACTGTTTCGAGGCAACTGGATCATGGACATAAGGACCGCTAAGACGTCCTATACTTGACGACCACGTTTCGAAGGCAACAAGTGAGGCGTACCCTAGAAGTGGTGTGTGTATTTGTGTGTTGTATTCAGTTAATGTTTGTCTTGTTAATTAGTGGGCTACGAGTTGTTTTTATTTACATACATTCTTTCATGCAAGTTTAGCAGTTAAGGGGTGCGGAAAGTAAATTGCAGAAATATAAATCCTACGCTATTACAAGGCGCGGGTCTATACATCGCCAAAAATTACAAAGACCCGTTTTTTTAGTAAATAAGTACTGAAATTAAATAAAGCGATAAACCTATTTAACTATTACATTCTTGACAGCAATTACATAATAAACAAATAAAGTAAATGCGCGCGAATAAATTAATCGGGAATGTCTAAGGGTGTTGACCCTTTTAAGAAAAGAAGTTGATTTTTTTTGTCTTTTTTGGAATAAAATGAAATTAAAGCTAATTAATGACTATTTAATTAATTTAATTTAAAAAAAAATATTTTTTGTTTTTATGTTTTTTATGAAATAAAAGAAAATGAAATAAAATTAAAAGTAACTTTACCTAATTCTAGATCTATTTTAATTATTAAAAAAAAAGTCAAAATGGCCTAATTAAAAAAACTAATTCAATTATGGTTTATTTACAAAATAAAATAATAATAATAATGATGTAATTCTATTTTTTTTTTGATTTTATGAAAATATGTTAATTAAGTTAATTTGTTAATAATAATAAAAATAAAAAAGGTTAGGAATTAAAATAATAGAAAAACAAAACAAAATGAAAAAAGAAGTAAAACCAAGGGGGATGTGGGCTGAAATTTGGAGGTTTAATGCTGAAATCTTGGCCCATTGAAGCAAGCTCGTTTGACTTTTCATGGTAGCCTATGGCGCGCTTGACTCCAGAGTATGGTGTTCTACACTTTTGGCCCTTGGATCTGCCTCCAATGACACTTGGCGCGCTCCTGGATGAGGTCTATAGTGTTCCTCCTTTGAGAATCTGCACGTGAAAGCAATGAAAAAAATGATATGGAAATTATAGGGGATCTGGGAACAACTTACAGCGCGGTATGAGCCTCAGGACTTGGCAAAGGTTGCTTTAGCTTCAGGGTGTGGCAAGGAATAGAACCACGTGCTTGTTTTGATCTGAAGATGCTCGCAACTATGTTTTAGAACTCTCACTTTTTGAATAATTTTTGGTTTTGCTCTTGGCCATTTCTGCACACCCTATTTTTTGAATGAGGTTGGGAAGGCTTGTATATATAGTAATGAATGAGAATCAGTCACATGATGAGCCTTTAACCATTGCAATTATGCTTGAGATTTTGCCATAACCAACATTGAAACAACTTGCCTTTTGTGTCAAAATTTGAATTTCTATGCCCATAATAGGCCTTGCACGAATTTGGAAGGTATTTCAAGGTGATTCAAAGCTATTCAACACAAAATATATCCCTCCATTAATTTCTTTGATTTTTATTTGAATTTTAAATATTTAAAATGAATTAAATCAAATAAAATTAAATAAAAATGGAAAAATTAATTTTAAATCTTGAAATAAATTGTGGGACACGTGGGAGGAATGGCCAAGCTGAATCAAGTGGAAAAACTGGGCCCCTTTTGTCAAAAATGAAGTTTCAAGGATAATTGACTTTGGCCATTTCACAAAAATTTCCCAACTTCTCCAATGCATATCTTGCTCAATTTTGAGGCTATGAACATGTTCTTGGACATTTTGGAAAGGTCTTGAAGTCCTCTAACCAATTTCTTTGGTCCCATGTCATTTTGATTTACCAATCTCATGTTATGGTCTTTGACTTAAAGTCCCTTTTTGTTGACTTTTGAAAATGACCTATAATGTTGAAATGACCATTTTGCCCCTACAGTTAACTGTTGAGCAATTAGGGGTTTTGACTGTGCAACCTGACCTTGTGAGCCTTGAAACTTGACATGTAGGTGCTTGACAATGTATATGAGCATATGTGACTTGATTGAGCCCTTGAGAACCTCAACTTCCTTGTGAGAACCAAAACCCTAATTTGACTGGCTTTAGGAGGATGGTTGACTGTGCAACTCCTTGAGTGGACTTAAGTACATGCTTGCCAAAACTTTGAAGGATATGGGAGGGAAAATTTTGGGGTACAACAACTGTCAAACTCAAACGGCACCAATCAATCTAATCAGCTTCGGACAAGCAGCAAAGTGATGAGACGCTCGAAGACATAACGACATTAGCAGAATTGAAACTCAAAGGGACTGTTGTACATAGTTGTTTTCTTTTACATAATATTGTATAGTTTCTATTTTTACGGCAGCGTTCTCTTAATAGAGCGTCCGCCTCTTTGCACAAAACGCCTATTATAGGCCAACTTCGAAAATTAATGCAAATCATTTTTACAAAAAAAAACTATGTGTTTCCCTTTTTATGTTTTATCTTGCAAGAAAGTCCAATGGTTTATTCTTGACATATGCATTTGAATATGACTACTACTCGCAAATGTCTACATAAGAAACGAAAAGACAAATTGCTCAGGACAAAAACAAGAAATGTCAAAACCTGACAGTCACTCTGTCCAGCAGGTACCGAGGCATAGACAACTTTGAAACATAATCATCAGTACCCATGACCTCGTGACATCTACACTCCCCACAGAATGAAAGCAATCAAGGCATTGACATCAGCTTTCCCAAAACAGGAGGTAATCTTCCCAGCCAGGGTCTTTCAAGAATCTAACATCTATATACCCCAGCTAAATCTCATAATCGCGAGCGGGTCATAAAATTTGTCTCTCAAGCAGAAGTTCATTCCCCTGAATACAGAAACTCAATCCTCGAGAGAGTTTATCCCTCCAGCTACGGAAGTTCATCCTCCAACAAAGTTTCTTTTTTCCCCGCAGAGTTATTCTCAAAGCAGAGTCTCTCCCCAGCAGAATATCCATAAATAAGGAGCAAATCTCCAGCATGATCATCTCTGTTCACCATCCCCAGCGAAAGTTGAAGAACCATGTTTTTTCACAACAGTCAGGAAGGCTATTTCCAATACTCTTAGGCAGAAGTCAGGGATTTATTTTCCCAGACTCATATATGTCACAATAGCATCTCATGTTCATACATCATGACATGCGCATACATATTGCATATATCACAATCTCATTATTTTGAGAACATCGCCCCACCATGCATTTCATGCATCACACATAATTAACCTTATTATCTTTTCAAGAAAGACAACTATCACCAACAATTCTAGCAGTTGTACATATCACATCTGCACACAACTTATGGAAAATCAGTTCCCAAAATCAAACCGGTTAACTAATCTACGTGATCAAATGAAGCAGCCCTACTATCCAGGCTTTCATTTCGAAGTAACCCTACTATCCAAGTTCCTTCTCAAGCCCTACTATCCAGGTTTCTTCCTGTTGTACCCCCAAAATTTTCCCTCTCACTTATCAAGAATTTGCTCACAAGATCTCCTTAGACTCAAGACTGCATTAGGGTTTGATCAGCTCAAGATACCTCCCTAAGCACTGATGACCAAAATTAGGGTTTGAGTTTGCACAAGGATTTTTGAACTTACAATGACCCATATGACTTTCATGGATGATTATGGACCCCCAAGATTAATCATGTCAAGTTTCAAGCCTTGGATCACATTTTTTATCAGTTAATTGAGCAGTTGACCTAAAAATCAATTGTATTGGGAAAAAAGTCAACTATGGCCAATTTACAGTCAAACTTCATAATTTTTTATCCAAGCCAACATTTTAAACTCATATGTATCAGTTGATCATATTTGGACCACAACTCCTCAAGAAATTTGATCAAATCTCCAAAAGGGCAAAATGGTCAAAATTAGGGTTTTGATTGAGAAAGGGCAGTTTCTGATTTTGGACCTAGCAAATGGTCAATTTATTTAAGGCATTATCTCAAGAGTGCAATTGCATCATTTTTACCTAATGACATGGTTCAAAATATTGCAAGTCCTTTGGATTGACAGATGAATTTTTCAGTCAACTGATCAAAAGTCAAATGTATACTGAAAAGTCAAACTTTGACTTTTTGGTCAAACTAAAGTGCCAAAGATCATAATTCATCAAAACATGTCAAAATATGAAACTTATTCATCAAGAAATCAAAAAGTCAAGATTTCATCTTGAAAAGTCAAAATTTCTAAACTTAGAAATTTTTCTAAGTGTTGAAAATTTCATGTTTTTTCATAACTTTGAGCAAAATTTTCACCATGATGCAAGATGATTCAAGAGAAACTTCCAACATAAAAGTTGTAGATCTCCATGAAATATACAACTTTTCTTTACAGAACTCCTTCCAAAAATACTTGGATCTCAAGTTATAATTTTATGAACATGTGGTCATGAAACTAAACACTTAGTGAAATTTTCCCCTAATTTGGCCAGGATTTTGACCAAACTTTATGACACTTTTTCATATAGTTAAAAGGGGAATATTCAAAATCAATTCAAATATGGGTTGTAGAGAACATTTCAAGCTTTCCAAAATGTCCAAGAACTCCTTGAGATCATTCTTGAGTAGGGAGAATCGAAGAGATGAAGTTAGGATTTTGTCACTTGAATTACAAGTCATTTTTTATGAACACATGAACTAAATCTATGCTAGGCTGCATGATCTTTGCTTTTCCGGCCTCAAACTTGTTTGTCACTCCATTATTAATGTTTTGCACAGCTGCTAGAAACTTTAATCAAAGCATTCAATGCATAGCCCATGCTTAATAACATTTTAGGAAGAAAGGCAACATTGCCATTTTGGAAAAGTGGCTTTATGCATAAAGTCCACTCTTCTTGAGCCTCTAACTTGTTTGTTCAGCACACACTCAACATACAAAGTCAGATAAACATGTTTAAAGTTTGCAACCACTCTAGACAGCCTTGTACTATGCATTGGGACAATGTGTGTCAAGCTTGCTTAAAAAATAAGAAAAGAGTCATAGCATGTGATTTTTGAATTCTGAACAAGGACAAGTCTCAAAACTTATTGCTTATAAATAGAATCGTTATTTGTGAGCTAGGGCGCAAGCTGAAGCACCCTGAAATACACCAAAACTCTCTCAAATCAGAAATTGCCCAAAAACTCCATTGTTGCACAGTTTCTGACCTTGAACATCAAACTCACATTTCCCTCGTGTGTTTCTTGGATTTTTAGTTTCTAAAGCTTCCTTACATCAAGTGTAACCGATCCATGTCCTTGTTTCATTACTGTAACATCATTTATCATATCCTCCATAACCAAAAATAGAGCATTGCACATTGACTTCTCCAAGTCATTTCAACCATTCTCAACTTAAGCAAACCATTGCATTAGCTTCCTAGGACCTCAAGGAAGCTAACCTGATCATCACCATCACTTGAAACAAGCTCAAACTCAAAACACGATTTCCAGTTTTTACGTAAGTTTTCTCAACTTAGAACTCTTCATACAGACATCATCAATAGTTCATTTTGAACAAAACATGTAGATATCATTGCCCTAAAGCTAACCATGTCCATAGTTTCCATTAATTTTGCTTGAGCTTAGAGAATTTTGAAACTGAAATTTCTGAAATTTTTAGGGTTCAGATTAGGGCCATTAAAATCCATGCTTATCTTTGATCTATGGTTTTAATACTTTACATTTTTGGAATCGTAAGAAAATTTGCTACAAGTTTCATGTTTACAGTTTTCATTTTTGATGAGAAATGAGCAAGTTACAATTGGTCTGGCTGAAGGTTGAAGATGAAGTCATTATGGCGTGTTTTGCCTTACGTATTTATTGATTTTCTTATGTTAACGGATGTATAGCCACCCCAGTGGTAGAAGCGCGCGCCTGTAACCTATGGGACCTGGGTTCGAGCCCCAGTGGTACCCTTTTCATTTTTCACATTTTCACTTTTCTGATTTTTGGCTTTTTGGTAGGCGCTGGGCCTCTTTAGACCTGGCTTGTTTTTATTTTTGCTAACCAACCTCCCTGTAGGCTATTGGTGCCCCTGGCCCAAGATATTTATTTTCTTTTTTTATTTTCATTTTTATTTTCTTAAATATATTTTTTAAATACTGAAAAATCATAAAATACAAAAAAAAATGATAGATTTATATTTTGACTTAGTTTATTTTATTTTTCTCACAAAAAAATATTTTTATTAACTTTACTTTATTTATTTATTTACTTATTATCTTGTAAATATAATTAAAATTAGGTTATTAGTTATTTTCTTTCATACTAATTTAAATATATTATTTTTGATATAAAAAAAGACTAAAAATATTTTATAATGCTATGAATATTTTTAAGATAAAAATACCAAAAAATACTTTTCTTAAACTTATTTTCTTTTGATTAATTAATAGAACTAGGGTTTTATTTAAAATATTTTCTTAATAAAATTCAAATTTAATTAATTATTTTATTTATTTAATTAGGTTAAGACAAAGTCCATTTTTCATGAAAATCAAACAAAGATACATTTTCTTTACATTTTGCATTTTTTGTACATTTATTCATTTTGTACTTTGTATTTATTTATTTCCTTGTACATTTATATCAATTTAATATGGTTGTATTAGACTAATTAGGCTTTAAATTCTTTCAATCCCCATTTAATTTACACACTCCCTCCCCACAAATATTGTAATAGCGTAGTAACTTTAAATTTCGCAATTTATCGCTTTTATATAACATGCTAGTAATTAGGGTTTGTATGGAAAGACTAAAACCAATACTTAGAAAACCCTAATTCAAGACAAAAACAACCATGAAAACAATACATTTGTACACAAGCACCCCTAGGGTGATTCCAATTGGTTGCCTTATACAAAATGGCCATATTACGCATGTAAGGTATCTTAGCAAAAATAAGCAAATACAAGATCATAGTCCCTCGATGACGCTATCTAAGTTGCCTTTTAAATTATCTTAGCCCCTAAAAGAGAATGCTAGGATACCTTGTAACATTTCTAATTATGGTTATACGATGACCCACGCCCGTCTCGTTTATATCTAAAGATAGGGTTGCTTACCAAATCAATGGTAAGGCAACAATGTCAAAGGAAAAGAAAATGAACAAGAAAGACTTTTGAGTAGGTAGAATGCTCCTAATTACTTGCTCCATTTCAAAACAAAATGCCCTTGCTATTTTCAAAACAAGCACCTACACTTTCAAACATCTTACAAACTTGAAAACATTTTCAAACGATCAAACATCTTTGTATACATTCTTATAAACGAGAAATATTACAAAGATTGCCTAAACAATGGTATCTTTACAAAATACTTTCAAAAACCACACAAGGCACAATTTCAAACAAAAGCAAGTGATCTAGCAAGTAACTAAGAGCCCATGTAAAACCATGGATGAAAAGGGTTCTAATACCTTCCCTTTTCATAATCTACCCCCCGAACTCTAGAAATAATCTCAAAGGTCTTTCCTGTGCTTTTTCACCTTTCCTTTTGGATAAAATAAAAGTCGGTGGCGACTCTTGCTAACCGTAACATTTGCGATAAAACGAAAATCCCTCAAGTCAGTTCTCCCACTGTATCATAGAACTGGCGACTCTGCTGGGGAAAATTCTAAAAGTGGGGTTACCTTAGGGTTAGATCACATTTACTTGCTTGCATTGTTTGACTTGTATGCTTTATATTATGGTTCTTTGTTTGGGTTTGAATCCTCCACCCAGATTTGGGATACATTATAGGTAAGTAGCAATACATTGTGGAAACTGTGTAGGGTATATCGACATGGTCTAAGCAATAGCTACGTTAGTGCGACATATTTGTGGGTACCGGTAGCCCTTGAGCTAATCAAGGAGAATATGGGGCCGCTGAGTAATGTCATGAAGCACTACTGAACTTGTAGAACCCTTGCTTGACCAACTTGGCCTTTAGGATGTAGTGAGATGACCGGATTTGGTGCAGCCCGAAGTTGGTAGATACTCGATACTACACTCATTGAGGTTTGGTTTCTTGGGATATTTCGGTCGCCATTAAAGAGGCTTGTGCTGAACTAATGAACAAGGAAACAAATTACTGATATTGAGCTCCTTAGAACCCGGTTACTATTACTAGGACAGGTTGAGCCAACTAAACTTCAAGAGGGTACTTACCTATGAGACTCCATGCAAGCCTAAACCTACGGACTTGTTTGCTTTGTTTGTATATACATACTTGTGCATAACATCATGAACATCATAACATCATACACATTCACTAACCATTTCAAGGATTTTTGGGACTCATCTTTGTTCTTGTTTTGTAGGACATGGATTCTATTCGCAGGAAAACTATTCAAGTCAACCTTGTAAGGATTCCTCCACAACTTAAGGAGCTAGCTTCAAGGATTCCTGAAAACTCACCATTCACCGAGAGACATGGTCGCCTACTCAACTTGGTCACCTCCAACACAGATGAGGACATGATGAAGGTGCTCTTTCAGTTCTTTGACCCCTTACACAATTGCTTCACATTTCCCGACTATCAACTCGTGCCTACTTTGGAAGAATTCTCCCAACTCTTGAGAATTCTCATTCTCAATCAACTACCTTTCGATGGTACTGAAAAAGATCCAAAGCCAGAAGATATTGCTCAAGCTCTACACTTGCACTCATCTGATGTCACAACTCATTGGGAAACAAGGAGTGGTGTCAAGGGTTTCCAAGCAAAGTTCTTGTTTGAGAAAGCCCAAAACTGTTGGAATTCTTTGGAACTGCAAGCTTTTGAGGAAATTATGGCTATCCTCATCTATGGGATGGTTTTGTTTCCAAATCCTAACTAACTCATAAACGTAAACACCGTTAAAATCTTCATATCCCGCAACCCGATGCCTACATTGCTAGGAGACATCCTACACTCTTTTCACACTCGCACAATGAGGAAAATAGGTGTTCTTATGTGTTGCACTCCTATCTTGGCAAGATGGTTTATTTCGCATCTTCCCCAATCTGTATTGAAGAATGAGCAAGGTTCAAGGTGGTCACAAAAGTTGATGACGCTCAAACATTCAGACATTCATTGGTGTTCTCGATCTATAGAGAATGTTACTATTGTCGACCATTGAGGAGAATTTCCTAATGTCCCTTTACTTGGAATTAGGGGAGGTATCACCTACAACCCCTGCTTAGCCCTAAGACAGTTTGGTTACACTCGAAGGGATGGCCCGCACGAGATGTTGATTCAAGTTTTGGTATTTGACTACGACAACAAAGATCAAGGTCTTCGCCAGAGATTTATCCGAGCTTGGAGGATGTTGAACAAGGTAGATAGAAAGACTTTGGGGCATAAAAGTTCCATCCCTCTTGATCCTTACCTCAAATGGGTACGAACCCGTGCTCAGAGTCTTATGATGCCTTATCCTTCCATTCTCCTGGTAATCATTGATCCTGTCATGGAAGGAGATGTTCCATACACTATCCTACATCCTGACATGCCCACCTCTCTTGAAGACCTACAAAGGGATTGGATACAACTCAAGGGGGAGAGAGATACTTTTGAAGCCCAATTCTATGCAAGTGAGAAGAAGGTTTTGGAACTGACTAGATTACTTCATGAGGAGCAAACTTTGAATGCCTACATTGCGCCAAAGAGGATGCGTACTACCTTTTTATCTTAGATTTTTTGTATTATTTTGCCCAAGAAGGCATTGATGTACTCAAGCTTTAATCTATTAATATAACGTGTGTTTCCTTTTTGTCTAAAAAACAAATTTAAATCTTAAGATCCTTGAAATCATTGCATATACATTTATCATTCATCATAACATAAGCAGGTTTCTTGCAACAAGTCTCCTCATCTCTCTATTGTTTATTTCAGTAAGATGGATCTCTAGAAAACGGTGAAGGACCTCCAAGCTCAGAATGCACAGTTTCAACAGTTGTTCTTAACTCTGGAGAAAGGACAAGAAGAGTTGAAGACATTGCTGGTTGAGGAGAAGAAAAAGAAAACGAAGAAAATAACCGGAATTCTGAACATGGTAAGGAGATTCCAAGGGCAAACAATAAGGGCCTTAGACTTTGCAACAACATCCAGTGAGAAAGACAACCAAGATGGCAAAGGCAAAGAAACAGTTGTTCAGTCTGATTCAGAAGAGGAAGAGGAAGAAGAAGACTATTCTGAAGAACAATACCCTTCAGCCGACGACAAGTATAAGCATCTAGAAGAACGGTTGAGTGCAATGGAAATCCAAAAAGTGTCTGGGTTGGACTTTGAGGAGTTGGGACTGGTATCAGGAATTGTCATTCCTCCAAAATTCAAAGCACCTGTGTTCTCCAAATATGACAGAGTTTCATGCCCTAAAATGCATCTCCGGTCCTATGTGAGGAAAATCCAGCCCCATACCGCTGACAAAGATTTATGGGTAAACTTCTTCCAAGACAGTCTGTCTGGAACTCAACTTGATTGGTTTTATCAGTTAGAAAGAACCAATGTTCATAACTGGGAAGATCTTGCTGCAGCCTTTTACAAACAATACCAATACAATGTTGATCTTGCACCCACCGGTACTCAACTCCAGAGTATGGCCATGGTTCGAGTGAAGGCTTCAAGGACTATGCACAAAAATGGAGAGACTTGGTCGGAAGAGTTCAACCTCCCCTATCTGAAAGAGAGTTGGTAGACATGTTTTTGGGCACCTTGTCTGGTCCCTTCTTCAATCACCTAATTGGGTGTTCATCGACAGGTTTTGCTGAATTGATATTGACCGAAGAAAGGGTAGAAGCCGGGATAAAGAATGGAAAGATTTAAAAAGATTCATCCTCTGCTGCTGTAAGGAAGCCCTTCATCGGAAAGAAATAAGTGGTTGCTCTATATCCTCGGAGAAATCAAGATAGGGTCGAACATCGTCCAATGGTGGGGCTGTTATAATTCCTAAACATATGCCTGATCAGTAAAGAAACAACCAACCAAGAATGGAAAGACCAGTCAGACAATTCACCAGAGTTAACATGACACTCTCTCAAGTATTGCCTCATTTGTTAAGATCCAACCTAGTGACCTTGAAAGAAGCTCCAAAGAACCCTAACACAACCTCTCCTCATTATCATCCTAATGTCCGTTGTGCATACCACTCTGAAAGTCCCGGCCATGACACTAACAACTATTGGGCTTTGAAGAATAAAGTACAAGACCTCCTTGAAGCCAAAGAGATTGAATTCGATGCGCCAAAAAAGCCTAATATCATTTATGCCCCTATGCCCAAGCACGGCCATAATGCCAACGCCATTGAGGAAGATATGTTTGTTACTTCAGGTGATGAACTTATGACCCCACTCCTGACTATCAAAAAGAACTTATTGATTGATGGTGTATTCCCGGGATGTGATGAAAGTTGTCATTTATGTTTATCCTCACCAACCAGCTGTCCTTTGTTAAAAGCAGGCGTTCAATGCCTAATAGACAACAAGGAAATTTTTTTCGAAAAGACTTATGTTCCACCTGTTTCTTATAATGATGTTTCCATCGTGACCATTTCTGACAATTCTTCCTGGGTCTCCACCAAAAGACCCGTTAGAATTACATCAGTTCCAAAAGTAGCTCCTTTGATAATTACAGTTCCTGGACCAATCCCGTATTCGTCAGACAAAATCGTACCATGGAATTATGGGGGGATATCTATTACCACGGTATCAAGCAAGATTGGCCAGCTGCCGAAGATTCAAGTTCTAAGAAGATTGACTCCTATGTCAGTAATATCGCAGGGACCAGTAAGATTACCCGAAGCGGAAGGATTTTCTCTCCAGAAATTGCTCCCCTAAAAGTTATTTATGGACCCGTAATCATTCCTGTTGTTGTTTCTCCTCCAAAGGTTGTTCCAAGTCCTACAATCATCTCTGCTAGTACTCCAACCGACAAAGCTATTACAACCCCTGCTATCACTCCTACTGACATTCCTACTACAGAGTCAACCGAGACTCGAGGTAAAAGTATTCTGATTGAGCCTGTCCGGACGAAGGCACAATCATTGGCTATCCATGAGACCTCCCGAAAGGAGATGGAGGAAATTCTAAAGATCATAAAAAGAAGCGACTACGATGTAGTTGAGCAACTGGGGTAAAGCCCATAAAAAATTTACATGCTGGCTTTATTACTATGTTCCAAGGCTCATGCAAAGGCCTTGGTAAAATTCCTGAAAACTGCCCATGTACCCCAAGAAACATCTGCCGATCAATTCCAAGACTGCATAGCTAGCTTGACTGCAGATAATGGTCTAGGTTTTTCAGGTGCTGATTTAACACCTAGAGGAAGGAAGCATAACGAGGCATTGCATGTCTCAGTAAAATGCAGGGGTACAACCTTGGATCATGTTTTGGTGGACACTGGTTCGTCTCTGAATGTATTGCCTAAAAAGGCCCTTGATAGGCTTGACTGTGAGGGATTGACTTTGAAACCAAGCAACATAGTAGTGAGAGCCTTTGACGGCTCAAAAAGGATGGTGCATGGGGAAGTGGATATCCCCATAAAGGTTGGAACCCAAACATTTGATTCAACTTTTTATGTAATGGATATTTTCCCTTCATATTCCTGCTTGTTAGGCCGACCGTGGATTCACAATGCTGGCGCTGTTACTTCTACGCTGCACCAAATGATAAAGTATCCAATTCAAGGGAAAATCATCACCGTTCATGGAGAAGAAGAGTATATGATCATCCATATCAATTCCTTCAGATATGTGGAGTTAGATGGTGAATTTATTAAAACTCTGTTCCAGCACTTTGAAGAAGTCCCGCAAGATGTGGAAGTGACCAAGGCTGTGTCTCATGTTCCCGAGATCATAAGGCCTCCACTCAGGATGTCATCTTTGAAGGATGCCAAAGCAGATAGAAGAAGGTGGGTGCACTATATGGGGACAACTCCCAAATATCCCATACAAATCTGACAAGTTTGTCTTGGGTTTCACTACAGGTGCCCAGAAGGTTATACGTTGTGCTCGTGCTGGAGGACCACCCTTGAAGATCAGCAACCACAAAGTCAATACGGTGGAAGATGATGAAGACAGTTACAACCTGGAGGATTGGATTTTCCCAACTGTCAGTGGAGGGCTCAGCAACTGGGAGGCTAGAGACTTTATCCCGATCACATGTATCCCACAATAATTTGTCTTTACATTTTGTTGGATCTGTAATATTAAAACAATCCAGACTCTTAAAACCTTGTGTCTTACCCGAGGAACAATGGTCCATTTGTAAGGGTTATTATCTCATTTCCATATGACATCAATGAATCATGGACGTTTTTGCATACAAACTTTGTGCTCATTGTTTTTCTTTTTACATTTTCATTTCCTTCAGAGATAGCTATACTCTTACACACACTCACACTCACAATGCAAGTCTACATCCATTCGGGATCCCATTTATAACGGTTCTGCTATGGCCTTTTGTGACTCTGAAATTCTAATCTTCCAAGCTGAAGACGAAGGTGATGAATATTGTGAAGTACCAGGAGAACTTTCCAGGTTACTACAGCAAGAAGAGAGAACCATTCAACCCTACAAGGAACTAGTGGACACCATCAACCTAGGTACCGAAGAAGACAAAAGGGAAGTCAAGGTGGGTGCCAATCGGGAACCCAGTGACAAGGAGCGTCTTATTCAGTTGTTACACGAGTATGTTGAGGTCTTTGCCTGGTCGTATGAAGACATGCCGGAACTTGATGCAGATATTGTGGTACATCGTCTCCCTACAAAAGAGGATTGCCCACCAGTAAAACAAAAGGTCTGTCGGATGCGACCAGATATGTCAGAGAAGATTAAAGTTGAATTCATGAAGCAATTCAATGCTAGATTCTTGGCCGTCACCTCCTATCCGCAATGGGTTGCCAATGTTGTCCCCGTGCCCAAAAAGGACGGAAAGGTACGAATGTGCGTGGACTACAGAGATTTAAATAGGGCAAGCCCTAAGGATAATTTCCCACTCCCCCACATTGATATTCTAGTTGACAATATAGCACAGCACAAAGTGTTTTCCTTCATGGACGGTTTCTCAGGCTACAACCAAATCAAAATGGTGCCTGAAGACATGGAGAAGACAACCTTTGTCACACAATGGGGGACATTCTACTACAAAGTTATGCCATTCGGACTGAAGAATGCGGGGGCAACCTATCAGCGTGCCATGGTCGCTCTATTTCACGACATGATACATCACAAAATAGACGTCTATGTGGACGACATGATAGCTATATCTCAAATAGAAGAAGAGCATCTTGATCATCTACAGAAACTGTTTGAGAGACTAAAGAAGTACAAGATGAGGTTGAACCTAAATAAATGCACGTTTGGAGTAAGTTCTGGTAAGCTCCTAGGCTTTGTCGTCAGCAATAAAGGTATTGAAGTAGATCCTCCCAAGGTGAAAGCGATACAACAGATGCCTGCTCCTCATACTGAGAAGGAAGTCAGAGGATTCTTGGGACTTTTGAACTACATTGCGAGATTCATTTCTCACCTGACAGCTACCTGTGAACCAATCTTCAAGCTACTGAAGAAAGATCAGGTAGTCAAATGGAATGATGAGTGCCAAATTGTTTTGACAAAATCAAAGATTATTTACAAGAGCCTCATATTTTAATGCCACCAGTCGAGGGAAGACCATTGATCATGTATCTGACTGTTTTGGAAAATTCAATGGGGTGTGTGCTGGGGCAGCTTGACGAGTCTGGCCGAAAAGAGCACGCCGTTTATTACCTGAGCAAAAATTTTACCGACTGTGAAACAAGATATTCATTGCTCGAGAAAACTTGTTGTGCTCTGGCATGGGCTGCTCGCCGGCTAAGACAGTATATGCTGACCCATACTACCTTGTTGATATCTAAAATGGATCCAATAAAATACATCTTCGAGAAACCTACTCTCTCTGAGAGAATAGCAAGATGACAAATGATCCTAACATAATATGACATACAATATACTACCCAGAAGGCAACAAAGGGCAGTGTACTAGCTGATCACCTTGCTCACCAAGCTGTAGAAAACTACCAGTCTATGAAGTTCGAATTTCCAGATGAAGACATCATGATGGTAAACAACTGTGAAGAACTCAGGCCATATGAAGGACCTGAACAAGGATCCCAATGGACCCTGGTTTTTGATGGGGCATCTAACGCACTCAGGAATGGTATTGGTGTTGTACTCATATCTCCAGAAGGATGTCACACTCCCTTTACAGAAAGACTTTGCTTCAATTGTACAAATAACATGGCGGAATACGAAGCATGCATCTTTGGTCTCGAAGCTTCCATAGACTTGGGGATCAAATCCTTGAATGTATTCGGAGATTCAGCTTTGGTCATCAGCCAGATCAAAGGGGAATGGGACACCAAACACCCTAACCTTATCCCTTACAAAGAACATGTTTTGACATTACTCCCACATTTTGAGAAGATTACCTTCGAGCACTTCCCGCGAGAATAAAATCAGCTAGCAGACGCACTAGCCACAATGTCATCTATGTTTAAACTTAAATGGGATAACGAGGCTCCCCAGATCACCATTGAACGAAGGGATGAACCAACACATTGTCACGAGATTAATCCTGAAGAAGTAGTGGACCAGCCTTGGTTTCACGAAGTCAAGAGGTATCTCGAAACCCGAGAATATCCAGAAGGAGCTTCAGTAAACGATAAGAAGTTCTTAAGGAGATTCTCTACAAAATTCTTCCTTAGTAATGGCATTCTTTACAAACGCAACCATGACTCTGTGTTACTTCGGTGCGTGGACAAGGTTGAAGCTGAAAGGATCATGGATGAGTTACATGAAGGAACTTTTGGCACCCATTCCAGTGGGCATACGATGGAAAAGAAAATCCTACGGGCAGGCTATTACTGGTCTACCATGGAAGCAGATTTCTATCAACACTCTCGAACCTGCCATAAGTGTCAGATCTACACTGATAAGGTGCACGTACCTCCAGTTCCTCTGAATGTCTTGATGGCTCCTTGGCCCTTTGCTATGTGGGGGATTGATATGATTGGGGAAATCAAGTCAACAGCCTCCAATGGACACCGCTTCATCTTAGTGGCCATTGACTATTTTACGAAGTGGGTGGAGGTAGCTTTTTTTGCTTCTGTTACCAAGAATGTTATCGCCCGGTTCATCAAGAAGAATATCATATGTCCGTACGGTATCCCGGAGAGGACCATTACAGACAATGGTTCAAACTTGAACAATGTTATGATCACCACCTTGTGCAAACAATTCAAGATCCAACATCACAATTCTTCCCCTTACCGGCTAAAGATGAATGGTGTTGTTGAAGCCGCGAATAAGAATATCAAAAAAATCATACAGAAAATGACATTCACGTACAAAGACTGGCATGAGATGTTACTGTTTGCTCTCCACGGATATCGTACCACAGCTTGCACATCAACCGGGGCAACACCCTACTCTCTCGTATACGACATGGAGGCTATTTTGCCTATTAAGGTCCAGATCCCCTCTCTAAGAATTATGAAGGATGCGGGGCTGAATGAAGAAGATTGGATCCAGACTTGACTTGATCAACTAAACTTGATTGATGAGAAAAGACTTACTGCTGTCTGTCATGGTCAGGTGTATCAAAAACGGATGATCAAGGCTTTCAACAAAAAGGTCAGATGCCAAGTGTATCAAGTCGGGGATTTGGTGATCAAACGTATCATACTGCCACAAGGTGATCCCAGGGGAAAATGGACTCCTACAAAACAAGGGCATCCCGGAGAACCAAAAAGGTTCGGGAAAAAATTAGGGATAAAACAAAAAAATTTGTACACCCGGCAAGTTGAAACCCCGAAAGGGCGGCTTGGGCAAAAAAGGGTATCCCGGTGGACTGAAAACCTGAAAGGGCGGTCCAGGAAAAAGTTAGGGATTTAAAGTGTATGACTATGTTCTGTTGGATCACCTTACGAAAAGGCTGACAAGCTTAGAGGTTCTGATCAATTCAATCATCTTCAGACGAGGCAACAAATAGACAAGATGCTCAGAGATACGAAGGCTATAGCGGAATGGGAACCCCATGGGATTATTGCACATAGCTATCTTTTCTTTGTATCAAAATTTTCATTTTTTTTTGACAGCATTCTCTTACTAGAATGTTTGTCTCATTGTACAAAAAAACTTACTCAAAGTAAATACAAAGATATCCCTTTGAAAGTACAAAACTATCTGTTTTTCTTTACTCTTGTGTTTTATTTACAAAAACGTCCAATGATTCATTTTTGAACATATGCATTTGAACATAATTACTGTTTACAAATGAACAAAATAAAAAGATAATCACTGATGGCTTTAAGAGATAGGGGAATTTCTCTAAGTAATTTCCATAAAATCCCCTTACAACAGAGTTTATTTCTCCGAGCAAAAATTTCATTAACACTTCAACTTCACAGCATGAAGACTTACACTTCATATCCTCAGCAAAGGCCAGGGATTTATTTTCCCCAATCCAACCACAATGCAACAGATTAGCTCACATACGCATACATTACATCCATATATCATAAACATTGATAACACAAACGCATTATACCATGCATTTCATACAACATGACTTTGCATTTTAGCTAACATTTACCCTTTTTAGGATAAGGTTAACAGCTACCATTGACATTTTTCAAAGTTTTCATATACAGTTCAGATACGCTCCAAGACACGGATGTTATTCTGATACTTATTCAGATTCAACTCCCAGATACAATTCAGATACACTCCCGACACGGATGCCATCCTGAAGCTCATTCAACTTCCAGATACAGTACAGATACGCTCCAGACACGGATGCCATTCTGATACTCATTTAGTTTTCAACTTTCAGATACAGGTCAGATACGCTCCAGACACGGACGCCATTCTGATACTCATTCAAATACAGTTCGGATACGCTCCAAACACGAATGCCATTCTAATACTCATTCAGATTCAACTTTCAGATACAGTTCAGATACGCTCCAGACACGAATGCCATTTTGATACTCATTTAGATTTAACTTCCAGATACAATACAAATATGCTCTAGACGCGGATGCCATTCTGATACTCATTTAGTTTTCAACTTTCAGATACAGTTCAGATACGCTCCAGACACAGACGCCATTCTGATACTCATTCAGATTCTGTTTCAGATTCAGCAATCACTTATGGATGGCATCTACAAGTCCATCTCCAACAACTTTCCATCACTTCTCCAAATGGCATCTTTAAGCCCATTCCCTCTGCCATCACATCACCGAGTGCAAATTTCTGGGCACTCTAGTATCCTATCATCTTCCACCTTCGAGTCACGAATGGCAAAACTCGCCAATCTAGTTCTTCAGGTTTAAGAAGATTGAACAGGGGAAGCTGTTGTACCCCAAAATTTTCCCTCTCACTTATCGAGAATTTTCTCACAAGATCTCCTTAGACTCAAGACTGCATTAGGGTTTGATCAGCTCAAGACACCTCCTTAAGCACTGATGACCAAAAATAAGGTTTGAGTTTGCACAAGGATTTTTGAACTTCCAATTCCCCATATGACTTTCATGGATCATTATGGACCTCCAAGATTACTCATGTCAAATTTCAAGCCTTGGATCATATTTTTGATCAGTCAATTGAGCAGTTGACCTAAAAATCAGTTGTATTGGGAAAAAAGTTAACTATGGCCAATTTAAAGCCAAACTTCATAATTTTTTATCCACATTAACATTTTAAACCCATATGTATCATTTGATCAAATTTGGACCACAACTCCTCAAGAAATTTGATCAAATCTCCAAAAGGGGAAAATGGTCAAAATTAGGGTTTTGATTGGGAAAAGGCAGTTTCTGATTTTTGACCTAGCAAATGGTCAATTTGTTTAAGGCATGATCTCAAGAGTCCAATTGCATCATTTTTACCTAATGACATGGTTCAAAACATTGCAAGTCCTTTGGATTGACAGATGAATTTTTCAGTCAATTGATGAAAAGTCAACTGTATACTGAAAAGTCAAACTTTGACTTTTTGGTCACATTCAAGTGCCAAAGATCATAATTCATCAAAACATGTCAAAATATGAAACTTATTCATCAAGAAATCAAAAAGTCAATATTTCATTTTGAAAAGTCAAAATTTCTAAACTTAGAAAAAATTTTAAGTGTTGGAAATTTCATGTTTTTTCATAACTTTGAGCAAACTTTTCACCATGATGAAAGATGATTCAAGAGAAACTTCCAACATAAAAATTGTAGATTTCCATGAAATCTACAACTTTTCTTTACACAACTCCTTCCAAATATTCTTGGATCTCAAGTTATAATTTTATGAACATGTGGTCATGAAACTAAACACTTAGTGAAATTTTGCCCTAATTTGGCAAGGATTTTGACCTAACTTCATGATACTTTTTCATATAGTTCCAAGGGGAATATTCAAAAGCAATTCAAAGATGGGTTGTAAATAAAATTGCAAGCTTTCCAAAATGTCCAAGAACTACTTGAGATCATTCTTGAGTAGGGAAAATCGAAGAGATGAAGTTAGGGTTTTATCACTTGAATTACAAGTCATTTTTGATGAACACATGAACCAAATCCATGCTAGGCTGCATGATCTTTGCTTTGCAGGCCTCAAACTTGTTTTTCACTCCATAATTAATGTTTTTCACAGCTGCTAGAAGCTTTAATCCAAGCCTTCAATGCATTGCTCATGCTTAATACCATTTTAGGAAGAAAGGCAACATTGCCATTTTGGAAAAGTGGCTTTATGCATAAAGTCCACTCTTCTTGATTCTCTAACTTGTTTGTTCAGCACACACTCAACATACAAAGTCAGATAAACATATTTAACGTTTGCAACCACTCTAGACAGCCTTGTACTATGCATTGGGACAATGTGTGTCAAGCTTGCTTCAAAAATAAGAAAAGAGCCATAGCATGTGATTTTTGAATTCTGATCAAGGACAAGTCTCCAAACTTGTTGCTTACAAATAGAATCACTATTTGTGAGCTAGGACACGAGCTGAAGCACCCTGAAATACACCAAAACTCTCTCAACTCAGAAATTTCCCAAAAACTCCATTGTTGCACAGTTTCTGACCTTGAACATCAAACTCACATTTCCCTCGTGCGTTTCTTGGCCTTTTAGTTTCTAAAGCTTCCTTACACCAAGTGTAACCTATCCTTGTCCTTGTTTCATTACTGTAACATCATTTACCATATCCTCCATGACCAAAAATAGAGCATTACACATTGACTTCTCCAAGTCATTTCAGCCACTCTCAACTCAAGCAAACCATTGCATTAGCTTCCTAGGACCTCAAGGAAGCTAACCTGATCATCACCATCACTTGAAACAAGCTCAAACTCAAAACACGATTTCCAGTTTTGAGGTAAGTTTTCTCAACTTGGAACTCTTCATACAAGCATCATCAATAGTTTATTTGTGAACAAAACATGTAGATATCATTGCCCTGAAGCTAACCATGTCCATAGTTTCCATTAATTTTGCTTCAGCTTTGAGAACTTTGAAACTGAAATTTCTGAATTTTTTAGGGTTCAGATTAGGGCCATTAAAATTCATGATTATCTTTGATCTATAGTTTTAATACTTTACATTTCTGGAATCGTGAGAAAATTTGCTACAAGTTTCATGTTTACAGTTTTCATTTTTGATGAGAAATGAGCAAGTTACAGTTGGTCTGGCTAGAGGTTGAAGATGAAGTCATCAGGGCGCGTTTTGCCTTACATATTTATTTATTTTCTTATGTTAACGGATGTATAGTCACCCCAGTGGTAGAAGCGCGCACATGTAACCTATGGGACCTGGGTTCGAGCCCCAGTGGTACCCTTTTCATTTTTCACATTTTCACTTTTCTAATTTTTGGCTTTTTGGCAGGCGTTGGGCCTCTTTGGGCATGGCTTGTTTTTATTTTTGCTAACCAACCTCCCTGCAGGCTATTGGTACCCCTGGCCCAAGATTATTTATTTTCTTTTTTTATTTTCATTTTTATTTTCTTAAATATATATATTTTAAATACTGAAAAATCATAAAATATAAAAAAAAATGATAGATTTATATTTTGACTTAGTTTATTTTATTTTTCTCACAAAAAAATATTTTTATTAACTTTACTTTATTTATTTATTTACTTATTATCTTGTAAATATAATTTAAATTAGGTTATTAGTTATTTTCTTTCATACTAATTGAAATATATTGTTTTTGATATAAAAAAAGACTAAAAATATTTTATAATGCTATGAATATTTTTAAGATAAAAATACCAAAAAATACTTTTCTTAAACTTATTTTCTTTTGATTAATTACTAGAACTAGGGTTTTATTTAAAATCTTTTCTTAATAAAATTCGAATTTAATTAATTATTTTATTTATTTAATTAGGTTAAGACAAAATCTCTTTTTCATGAAAATCAAACAAAGATACATTTTCTTTACATTTTGCATATTTTGTACATTTATTCATTTTGTACTTTGTATTTATTTATTTCCTTGTACATTGATATCAATTCAATATGGTTGTAAAAGACTAATTAGGCTTTAAATTCTTGCAATCCCCATTTAATTTATACACCCCTCCCCATAAATGTTGCAATAGCGTAATAACTTTAAATTTTGCAATTTATCGCATTTATATAACATGCTAGTAATTAGGGTTTGTATGGAAAGACTAAAACCAATACTTAGAAAACCCTAATTCAAGACAAAAACAAGCATGAAAACAATACACTTGTACACAAGCACCCCTAGGGTTATTCCACTTAGTTGCCTTATACAAAATGGCCATATTACGCATGTAAGGTATCTTAGCAAAAATAAGCAAATACAAGATCATAGTCCCTCGATGACGCTATCTAAGTTGCCTTTCAAATGATCTTAGCCCCTAAAAGAGAATGCTAAGATACCTTGCAACATTACTAATTATGGTTATACGATGACCCACGCCCGTCCCGCTTACATCCAAAGATAGGGTTGCTTACCAAATCAATGGTAAGACAACAATGTCAAAGGAAAAGAAAATGAACAAGAAAGACTTTTGAGTAGGTTGAATGCTCCTAATTACTTGCTCCATTTAAAAAAAACGTCCTTGCTATTTTCAAAACAAGCACCTATACTTTCAAAGATCTTACAAACTTGAAAACATTTTCAAAAGATCAAACATCTTTGTATACATTCTTATGAACGAGAATCATTACAAAGATTGCCTAAACAATGGCCTCTTTACAAAATACTTTAAAAAAACTACACAAAGCACAATTTCAAACAAAAGCAAGTGATCTAGAAAGTAACTAAGAGCCCATGGAAAACCATGGATGAAAAGGATGCTAATACCTTCCCTTTTCATAATCTACCCCCCCCCCCCTCGAACTCAATAAATAATCTCAAAGGTCTTTCCTGTGCTTTTTCACCTTTCCTTTTGGATAAAAGAAAAGTCGATGGAGACTCTTACTAACCACAACATTTGCGATAAAATGCAAATCCCTCAAGTCAGTTCTCCCACCGTCTCACACTTCCCATAGCCCTACTACCCAGGCTTTCATTTCGAGGTAACCCTACTATCCAGGTTCCTTCTCATAGCTCTACCATACAGGCTTTCATTTCAAGGTAACCCTACTATCCAGGTTCCTTCTCATAGCCATATTATCCAGGCTTTCATTTCAAGGTAACCCTACTATCCAGGTTCCTTCCCATAGCCCTACTACCCAGGCTTTCATTTCGAGGTAACCCTACTATCCAGGTTCCTCCTCATAGCCCTACTACCCAGGCTTTCATTCCGAAGTAACCCTACTATCCAGGTTCCTTCTCATAGCCCTACTACACAGGCTTTCCTTTTGAAGCAACCCTGTTATCCAGGTTCTTTCTCCCTTATCTCCAAACAACAGTTTACAACACTGTAAGACCTGGACCCGACCAGATACGGTCAATTTCACATTTCCCCAGTTGAAGTCAAACTTAGACTTGGTCTAATTTCTGTCAACAACCACCTTCGAATGGCATCTTTAAGCCCATATCTAAGAACTTTCCGTCATCTCTCCAAATAGAATCTTTAAACCCATTCCCTATGCAATCAACAACCACATCATCAAGTGAAATTTTCTGGGCACTCTAGTGTTTAATCATCTTCCACTTTCAAGCTACGAACGAGAAACATGCCAATCTCACGTTTCAAGTTTAAGAAGATTGAATAGGGGCAGCTGTTGTACCCCAAAATTTTCCCTCCCATTTTTTATTCAAGATACTATCCTAGGTCTTCTCGAATACTCAATTTGGCTCAGAAGTTTGATCAGATAGATTCTTTTCCGAGGAAGTAAGTCAACGATTAAGGTTTGACGTTTCTCAAAGAAAATTGATTCTTCAAGGTTTCAAATGGTCTTCATAGATCTTCATGTCTCTTCAAGGATGTTCAAGCCGAGTTTCAAACCTCACATTGCAAGTTTGCTCAGTCAATGGTTCAGACGACTGAAAATGACTCCATTGACCCAAAAGGAGACCTTTTGCGAGACCAAGTTCAAGCGACTGTAACTTCTTCATTATTATATATTTTTTAGCGGTTCTTCTCGCGTATGACTCTCCTTGATGTTATCTCTAATTTCTCTTCACAAATCAAGAGCTGATTACGTGTAGAAGATCACCAAAATTCGAATGTGCTAGAAGTCACTTCATGGATTTTAACCTAATCTTAAGTAATTGTCGTCTGGTTTCTAATAATTGTGATTTCCTCAAATTACAAGATCTTGCGACGATTATCTCCGCATATGGTCATAAGTGATGTCGCTCACGAGTTTATCTTCAAAGATCGAAAGAAAATTGTATTTGGAAGACTTTGAAAGTTATCAAATCGTCGTAAGTCATTTGTTTGATTTCGAATATTCTTAACCACAATTCATTTTCCTCAGGACTATGTTTCTCATGTTGAAGTTTGTTAATTCTACAAGATTGGTGAATGTTCTTAAAGCACATTTGTTTGGCAATGAAGTTCTATTCTAATCGAGCACGGCGTGCGAGTTCATTTTGAGTGCAAATTTGATTTGGACAAGAGGTGAAGATTAAGACATTAATTTAGATAACCAATTGTTTTGAGTTTGAGTAAACCAAGTGGAATTGAATTCTTAAGCATTGTTTTGTTCAAGAATTTGATTGGAAGTTTAAAAGATAAGGCGCAGGGTTTCATTTGAAATACAAATTACAAGGGTGTTGGATTTTCTTGTAGTTCAAGTTACGAAGCAAGATACATGTTCAAATCATGCAAGTAAGGAATTTAATTTTCATCAAGATTCAAGAATGATTTCCATACGATAAATTCCTAATTCAAAAAATTCACTCAAGTTATGTGTTCATTACATTTTTGGGACGAGTTACAATTTTTGTTTACAAAGAAAAAAAAAATTAGATGTTTCTTCTTCAATTTTTTGTTGCTTCCTCTTCAAGAAACTCGTCCACACTCTTTGCTAGCCGTGGCCTTTTCATCTCTCAACTTCGCGTTCGCCGTCCAATTCTCGTGTTCATGAAATAAGAAAAAAGGAAGTTAGCAAGCATGTGAAAATTCAAGAATTAATTGCTAAAACAAGTTTGAATACTCATTATTAGGGTTTGTATGTGGTATCAGATTTAAAAGTTGTTTGTTTTAATCATAGTCCATCTTCTCCTATTTTGCAAATCACAAGGTTTGGGCATTGGTTCACAGAAATGGCAAAGAAAATTTGCAAACATTTTCTACTGCAAAATAGCAAAAAGCCCAAGGTTGTCCAATAGAAAACAAGTATAGCAGTAGGTAGCAAAGACAACAAAATGTGCAAACAAATAAAACAGGGCAAGCAAGCAAGGTCAAACAGCAAGGGATGGCTGCAATGCAGCAGAGCAGGCTGTCCAAAATATGCAACAAATATAGAAGCAGGCAGCAAAGACAACAAAATATCCAAACAAATAAAACAAGTCAAGCAAGCAAGGGCAGGCTGCAATGCAGTAGAGTAAACCACAGCATAACCTACAACAAAATGTTACAGCAGTATAAAGAAGGCAGCAACAGGTAAAACAAATTGGAGCGAGGCAATAGCAAGCTAGCTTGCTCAACACACCACCTTACATCATCATGTTCCTTAAATCATACAAACCCTTCAGATACATTTGGATAAAAGCAAGTTTACTTTACATTATTAAAAGATGAGAGAGGAAAAGATATCACCTACATTGCTGCCCATAGCAGACTAAAAATCTGCTCCAACTGCAAAAATAGCCCCACAAACCAATACATGCCAAAACCTGTGCCAAGCCTGTTGCAAGCCTGCAAAACAGTTGCACCAAATAGGCAAATACAAAACTTGCTACTCAAATGATCAAAGTCAGCTTTCCAAATATGTTCAAAATCTCAACAGTTTCCCTCCAATTCCATCCCCTATCTCACTACAAAGCCACTATTTCGTAAAAACACAGAGGGGGAGAACATACCAGAAAACATAAACCCAGCACACCAGAAAAGATACAAACCAACCAAAAGGCCAAGCGAGGATATAACCAAAACAGCAAAACCAGAAAATAAACTAACCAAACAGCCAAAACAGCCAGCAAGAGAGAATAATATCCAACAAACGGGAGGACATCAAAAAAGAAGTCAAGCATACAGAAATCCACACAACCTCTCCCTAAAAAAGTTTTGTTAATCTGTGAACCAAGATCACCTTCTAAACCTATTCAAAGTCCCCATGATCTTACTACTCCAAACAATCTAATATCAAACAGTTCTATCACTCATATAAATCCCCAACTTCATCCATAATACCTGCCTATAATAACAATTATCGAAACGATAACTCAGCATCACAGCAAATGATCAAGAAAGAATAAAGAACAAGAAGTGAATTTACTTAAATCAAGCAGTTGGGATCTCTTTCAAGTAATATAACTCCACCATTTTGAATATTTTAGCTTTGAGCTTCAATTTGGCCTATATTTTGTATCAGCTCATCAGTAGATTTTTTTCAGTAGGATAAGGTTTTTACTGTGAGATGAAAAGTTTAAAGACTTGTTTTACCTGATACATATCATTATCTGTTGTGTGCTTCAAGAATCCATTTTTTAAATCTGATTATAACATTAATGAAAAGCTCAAAGGGAGACTAATATTGATTTAGTATTCCCTAAAGCTGAGGTGTTGTGCTTGCATTATCTTCATAAGCGCTGCTCTGCTGAACAAATTGAACATAGACACTTAGTAATTTAAAAGTTACAGAAACTCGAATTATTGAAGGGTATGTTATTGTTTACCTCAACCTTCTTCTCCAACCTTTAGATCTGCAACAATATCCTCCATTAATCCCTCTTTCTGTCTTCAACGAGCAATAATCATTCATCGCCAAAACCGGATTCGAATTTGCTACTGTGTCAGCTACCTCATCGTAACCTCACCCTGTTATAACCCACCTTCATCTCCAACAATTTCTTCCACCGAATTCATACATCACTTCTCTCTTACCTTTAGCCTTGTCCCTTCATGCTGAGTAGTAGCCCGCTACGCCTCCAGAAGCCCTAACCTGCCTTTGCTACTTCCGTCGCAACAGCTTGTCTAGCCTCTGTTTGAAGAGGATGTGATGAACATTAATAGTATTGTTGAGAAAAATAAAAGATTTAGGAAATTGTTGTTGAATCGGTGAGAGAAACATTGAAGAAGAGATGAAAAGATTCGCAGAGAGAGCGTTAGTAAACTGATAAGGAGATGAAGTCAGCCGCAGCCATTCCCAAATAATTAAGGTTCATTTGTTTCAAACCCCTTGCACATTCCTCCCTTGGGCCTCTAACCCGATCCAGTAACAGCCCAAGAAGCTTATCCATTTTTTTACTTTCTGTTTTAAACAAAAAAATTATGGGGCCTTATGCTCTTGTTGTTAAAGCCCAATCAGCATCACCCCCATTTTTCACTTCAACACCTCATTCCATTTTTTTCTTGTTTTGATTTTATACTTAGTTTTGAATTTATTAATTTAACAAATCATAATTTTTGTTAATTAATTTTCACAATTTAGCTTAGGTCAAATTTAGTTTAGGACTTTGTAAATAATTTTATTAATCATTTTGTGCTTATGCTTTAATTTGTTCATTTAATTTCTAAATAACAAAAATCCTAAAAGACAAAAAAATACATGCATTTGATTTAATTCTTTAGCTAATTAGTAGAATAGATTTTTCTATTTTTCTTTTAAAACTCTTTTTCAAACAAAAATACCAAGAATTTCTATACTTTGTCAATTAATTTTATTTCATAGACTGTTACAATTTTAATTAATTGTTCGATTCGATTTGATTGTATTGATTTAATATTTGGACTTTTAATCACATTAGACTCATCCCCATTTGTGAATTTGTACCCCCATTCCCGAAAACTCTGTAATAGCATAGAATTTCAATTTCTGTAATTTACTGTTTTCCTAATACTGTCTAGTAATTAGGCGTGTATGGCAAGATTCAAAATCAATCGTTAGATAACCCTAATCAAAGACAAAATAACTTGAATCAAAACACTTTTCACACGCGCACCTCTAGGGTAACCTCGCTCGTTGCCTCTGAAACACAGTCATGTCCCTCGAATATGGGATGCTTTAGCAAATACCCTTCAATAAAAAAAGATCGTAGTCCCTCGATGATCCTCGATGTTGCCTTCGGTAAAACGATCTAGTCCCTTACGAAAATTGCTAAAGCGTCTCACCAGTTGCCTTCTATAGTTGTACGATTGACCCGTGCCCGTCCCTTCACATCCAATGATGGGGCTTCTTACCAAATCAATGGTAAGATAACAATATCTAAAGGAGGAGGAAAATAACATTTAAGACCTTTTGAGTAGGTAGATTCGCTCCTAGTTGCTCGCTTGCTCACAACCAAACATTTTACACCAAAACTTTCACATTAAAACCTTTTTTTCAAAAGACAAAAGCTTTTTGTATACGTTCTTATAGAGACAAGAACTATTACAAAAACATCTTTTCAAGAACACTTTCAAAAAAACACATTCCACAAACACCTCTTTGAATTATTTTCGAAACAACACTTTGTACGCGTTCTTATAGAAACGAGAACCATTACAAAGACATTTCCAAAATACTTTCAAACCCATAACACAAAGCATATTTTCAAACAAAAGCAAGTGATCTAGCGAGTAACTAAGAGCCCGTAGATAACTACGGATGAAAAGGGTAATACCTTCCCTTTTCATAATCTACCCCCCGAACCCGAGAAATAATCTCTAAAGGTCTTTCCTGTGTTTTTTTACCATTTCTTTTGGATAAAAGAAAAGCCGGTGGTGACTCTTGCTAATCCGTACAATTACGATCAACCGCAAACGAATAAAATCATAAAATAAAACAAGTCAATAATTAGTGGTTAGTTGGATGACCATCTTGAAACTTGCATTTGGAACTCATTAGAGGATTGGTAGAACCAAAGCCTCCACACAACAAGTTGCATTTGCTTTTTGTCAAGTATATCATCCATTTGGAATTCTCACAAGTACCATTTAATGATCAACGATGTTTAAGTGATCCGCGTTGACCAAAGGTGTTATAGATCCATTAGAGGATTGGTAGAACCAAAGCCTCCACACAATAAATCTCAAGGTTATTGGATCAAAGAGATCAAATTAACATACTTGGGCTTGCAATCATAAGTTTGGGCCACGAATGATCATTTATTCGAATCGGGACAAAATTTAGCGCTATGTTAAGCAATCGTAAGTGGACTTATATAGAAGTCACGCCTATTTTGAGGTCGGTCAATAGCAATCTATGCACCATTTGTTTTGAGACATGATATAGAGATCATGCTCCAACAACATTTAGTGCAATGAGAAGGGGATGAGATGAAGGGGATTTAGGGTAAAAAGAAGAACCACATTTGAATTAATATTTAATCAAACTATTATTAAAATCATTCATCCATTTTTTGTGGAGTTAAACTCAACACCATGGATCCAATGATGTTAATAAAGCCATGACCAAAAAATCAACCCAAGACAGTCAGAAAATATTCATAAAATGATATAACATTTAATATATATATTAAAGGATTAAAAATATTAAAATAAACTAGAAAATAATGAGGAAAATATCAATTATGTTCAAATTATCCAAGAAATGAAATATTAAGCCATAGAAAAATCAGAAATGGATCCAAATATTTTTATAAAAATTTTAGTAATTTTTTAAAAGTCAGAAACTATTTTTAAACCATTTAAAATTTCTAAAACTAACATAAAATAGATCAAAAATAGTAAACCTCAATATAAAATTCCATAAAATTTTCAGAAAGTCAAAAATATGCAAAATAATATTTATGAATTTTTCCAGAATTAAAAAATGTTAGAAAGTATTTTTTTAAGTAATTAAAAGAAAGCAAATAATACAAAAAATATAAAAAATACCAAATGTTAAAATAAAAATGTAAAAAAAATATTTATGAGATCAGAAATAATTCAAAGGTTTTTTTGTGAATTTTTCATAATTTTTGGACAAAAAATAAAAGAGATATGAATTTTTGAAAATTTAATCAAATAAAATATAAAATCAGAAAATAAAATAAAACCAAACAGATGTAGACCATCAGATCAAAGTCAAAATGCGTTAGTAAGCTAATCCAATGGACCAGACGCACTGTGCTTGATATGGACCTTAGTGAAACACACATGTGATCAGAAAAAGGGCAACCAATGAAATTAAAACGCTTGGCACACTATCATTGGCTGAGACGAGATATGTCATCGTCTTCAACCTCCAGACACCCTGCAATGGGGATTTTGTGAGATCCTTCAAATGGAAAAATTAGGATCCCTGGCTAGCATCATTGAACTCGTCTTTTCAAGACGATTCTAACACAACCATCGCGCCAAATTTTATGTAAAGTATGGAGAGAGATATGAATCAAAACACAGAAATATAGCGAGCACCTCCAATTTGAGATTTCTCTCTCAATTCTCAATGGATTTAAAAATTGCAAGCAGCATTAGAATCAGACAAAGGAGTAGAACAGATTAGTGCTTGATTTGGATCCAATTGGTGGAGAATTCTACCTTTTCGAAGTTCAAGTAAGAAGCTCGGAAACTGGACTTCTATAGCTTGGATTATGGGTCGTTTTGATTGGTTTAAGTGCTGGAGAGTTTGTATGAAGTTCAAGGATGATGAATGCGCAAGGAATTTTGGAAAAGGAAGCTTAAATTTCAAAAACTGAATTCAGAAAAGTGGGTTCGTGTGAAGTTTTGGCAGGGTGTTCTTGGCTCTCTAAGCTTGGGAAATTGAATGGGGGATGACCCTCTATTTATAGGGAAGCAAATGGGATCAAAAGGAATAGCAAATGATGTGTTTTGGAGGGAATTCGTGTGGGTCTGCATCATGAAGAAAGTGTGACTCAAACTTGATAAAAACTCAGCCAAATCGTGCGTTCCATGATGCTAATCACTTTTGGCAAGTTGCTAAACATGATTAGAAACAAAAACGCATGGAAATCCTGTGATTAGAAGCCAAAACAAAGATTTCAAAATTCTGACTTTGTGCAAAATTCAGTTTCAAACTACCAAATTCAAATCTATGGCATTTCCACCTCAAGGGGTCTTAGGGCATAATTCTTGATGCTTTGGAAAGATGAGGTTACAAGCTTTGCAATGGAAAAAGAATGGAATCAAATGGATGCTTGATCTGAAAGTTACATGGAGTCAAAGTTGAAGAAAAAGAGTTGACTTTCCATACTTAGAAAAATTTCAAACTCTTCTTTAAAAATGACCTATAATCTTTTGCATCCAAACATGGCCTTCCACTTAGAATTTGCTCTTGACCAAAAAATATGTAATGAAATAGACCTCTTGAATGACATTTTGAAATTTGAACCACTCAAAATCTCCAAAAATTGAGCAAGTTATGACTTGTTGAAGTTGGACAAAAATCATGAAATGACCTATAATCTCTTGCATTCTTAAGCCAACTTCCATCCATTTTCTTACTTTGCACATAAAAGAAAGCATGAAGTACACATACTTAGGGTCATCATGAAAAAATAATGGGCTCAAGGTGATAAAAATTGACCAAGTTATGACCATTTGATGTCACATATGGAAAATGAGGGATTCATCTGGATGACTTGTAATCTTTCTTCTTCACCAAGTTCCTTCCACATGAAAACTCCTTGGAACTTTTGAAGTGATTTGTTGGTAACTCTTTGAAGAGAATAATGTTTTTGGAATCACTCAAAAATACCAAAATATGAGCAAGATATTCCCCTCTGAAATCCAAAACCCTAGCTTTTAGATCAAGAGAATGCTTGGTGGAACTTTTCCAAGTTTGAACAAACTTTTTGTGCCAATATTCTTCCTTTGTGAATAGGATTTGTTGAGGATGATGATGAGGACTCATGGCGACCAAAACTACTTTCATACCAACTTCTAAACAACTTAAATGGTGAGGTTTGGATCTCTCAAGCTTTTGACTAGGGCATGGAAATAAACTCATTAACCCATGATGCAACTTGCTAAACCTAATTGCCTTTACCTACATTATTAACAAGTAAGACAAACCAATATTGTATTTGTTAATTTAGAGAGAAAATCAATGCAAACTATCCATGATCACCAAAGAAAACAAGTCAAGGTGCTTGGTAACTCCTCAAAGAGCAAGGCTAAAGATAGGGAGAGGAACCAAAAGCCCTAATGTGATTTTGTGGTGATTGAAACAATATGGTATGATGAAGGGATCTTAGGGGGGAAAATTGGGGTACAACAGCTTCCCTTATTTAAGTTTCTTCTATCCGTAGATACGAAGGTTAAAAATCTTCGTGTCGACGTGATCGAAGAAACTTAAATATAAAACATAACCTATTTTTGGCCCTAAGATGCCATGAAAACATTTATGCATATGAATGCATATGAATGGAACAAAAGAGACGCAAAGTAGCATTGGGGATGCAACATGAAATGTAGAAACAAAAGAGAAATCCCACCAGGAAAATAAATCACTGGTAAGCCACAAGAAAAGAATCAGAGAGGAGGATAACAAGCATTGACGTTCACTGCCGATGTACTACCAACGTTCACTGAAGGTAGGAAGAGAAAATATATAATATCACCGCCGTTCACTGACGATGAACTATCAATATTCACTGAAGATAGCAAAAAGATAAGAAACACCTACGTTCACTACCGATGTACTACCAACATTCACTGAAGGTAGAATGAGAAAAAAATATCATATCACCGCCGTTCACTGACGATGAACTATCAACGTTCACTGAAGATAGCAAAAGATAACAAACACCGATGTTCACTGCCGATGTACTACCAACGTTCACTGAAGGTAGAAAGAGAAAATATATCATATCACCGCCGTTCACTGACAATGAACTATCAACGTTCACTGAAGATAGCAAAAAGATAACAAACACCAACATTCACTGCCGATGTACTACCAACGTTCACTGAAGGTAGACAGAGAAAATATATCATATCACTGCCGTTCACTGACGATGAACTATCAATGTTCACTGAAGATAGCAAAAAGATAAGAAACACTGACGTTCACTGTCGATGTACTACTAACTTTCACTAAAGGTAGACAGAGAAAATATATCATATCACTGCCATTCACACACGATTAACTATCAACGTTCACTGAAGATAGCAAAAATATAACAAACACCGACGTTCATTGCCGATGTACTACCAACATTCACTGAAGGTAGACAGAGAAAATATATCATATCACCGCTGTTCACTGACGATGAACTATCAACGTTCACTGAAGATAGAAAAAAGATAACAAACACCGACGTTCACTGCCGATGTACTACCAACATTCACTGAAGGTAGAAAGAGAAAATATATCAAGTTTCCCCAAGATTCTGGCGTTTCGCCAAGAACGGGTCTCAACTTCTTCTTCAACCAAGGAAATCTTCCTGGAAAGGGTAATACGTAATCTTTCTCAAATAAAGAGACTTCCACTTATTGTCTAGGGGAATTGCAAAGAGAAATGACTTTCTGGGAATAGAAATATGACTTCCCGGGGACATACCACGATATTCTTACCGAGGAGATAAAGTCTTCCTGTGCAAAATAAATGCACAAACCAAAACTCAAAATTTTCATAGATCCATAAATCCAATTCAGAAATAAACTGGAGCAAGACGGCCAGTGCAGATACATCTTTTGAGAAATAAACTCAAGAGGGAAAACCAGACTCAACTAAGCAAAGAGCGTTGTAGGAAAAGTCAAAACATCAATTTAATGAACGATGGTTTTTAGTCGTGCATGATGTATGTATGAATGTATGAGTGATATCGTGCATATGTTGGTAAAAGGATACATAATTAGTACAAACAAACAAAACCGCCTCAGGTATTAACAACAATAGGCTAAACTTCAACCAGAAAGATCAATCTAAGAAAAGTAAAAGCAACTGCAGAAACCAAACCCATTGCCTGCCTTAACTTTACTGAGGAGAAACAAAATCCTGATGTAGCCAATCAAAAAAATATCGGGATAGAATATCTTTCTTTCGGTTTCATCGGAGAAAATAGTTTTCCAAAAGCAACATGCCTACTGGAGATTGCGAGACCAACCTCAAATAAAGTAGACTGACACCGACACAACCAAACCTCATTGGGGGATTCAAGCCTACCTCCCTGGAGAAAATTTTCATCACAAATACTCCTTCCAAACAAGAGATGCCCTGGGATAACCTTCCTTTCATCATATGAGGGAAAACTTCGTTGGGAAATATGAGACGGAGGCTTATGACCATGCAAATCCGAAATCAAAAGCGAACCAAGACTTGACTGGGGATAATAAGGTCACAAACCCAATATTGTACCTTGTACCCACTGATATAGTCTTTAACTATCTGAGAAACACACAAATATTGCGCACCTACCAGTAAAATAACCTGAGAAAACTTTCATGAAGGGAGTAAATCTTCTTAAAACAACCGGAGTTTGTTCATTCTTGGGACCACCATTCTTGTTGTCATTGTTTCATCACAAATCCCAAAGTAAATTTATTTGTAAAGATCTCTCTTCTTTTTGAAAAGTTAATTTTGCTTTTTAATCCTTTTGCTTTAACAGTTATTATCAGTAATAAATGATGTCTTTGCAAGCTAAATAAAAATAAGAACACAAAAAGTTGGGCAAAAGCTCGAATTTCATTAATAGAATGGTAGTCTGCGAATGGCGAGACTCCATGGATGATTACAAAGTTTGGGAAATGGTAATACATAATTGAAAAGATACATTGAGATACAATGACCACTATCCCCCCTAACAACTTTTGAAATCCTGAGCAGCAGCTTTTGTTGAAGTATGGTGAGGATTCGAGAAGATTGTTGCTTCAACGATCAAGTCTCATCTGACGTAGTTACTTGCCAAGAAAGTCCCTAACTTTTGCCTAAGCTGCCCTTGCGGGTTTTCAACTTAGCGGGAAATTTATTCTGTTTATGTCTCTAATTTTTGCCTAGACCGCCCTTTCTGGTTTTCGGCCTACCGAGATGCTCCTTTTTGCCTAAGTCGCCCTTTCGGGTTTTCAACTTAGCGAGTTGTTCTTTTACTTCTTTAGGCAAATTATTTCTTGACTACGTCAGCATTCATGGGACGTGGGAACTCCTCGCCATCCATAGTTTCAAGAATTAATGCACCACTAGAGAAGGCTTTCTTGACAACATATGGGCCTTCAAAATTGGGAGTCCACTTGCCCCTAGAATCAGTGTTGAAAGACATGATCTTCCTGAGCACGAGGTCGCCTTCTCTGAATTCACGAGGTTTGACATTTTTGTCAAATGCTTTCTTCATTCTTTTCTGATATAACTGCCCATGACATAAAGATGTCATTCTCTTATCTTCAATCAAATTCAATTGGTCAAACCTATTCTGAACCCATCCAGCCTTTTTCAATTTGGCTTCCATTATCACAAGCAACGAGGGAATCTCTACCTCGACAGGGAGTACAGCTTCCATTCCATACACTAGAGAAAACGGGGTTGCTCCTGTTGAAGTGCAAATAGATGTTTGATATCCATGCAGAGCAAAAGGAAGAATTTCATGCCAATCCTTATAAGTAACAACCATTCTCTGGATGATCTTCTTGATATTCTTATTAGCATCTTCAACAGCCCCATTCATCTTTGGCCTGTATGGAGATGAGTTGTGATGGACAATCTTAAATTCTTCGCACAGTTCAGTCATCATCTTGTTGTTCAAATTCAAGCCATTGTCGGTGATGATTCTTCTCGGCACACCATACCGGCATATAATATTGTTTTTTATGAAATGCACAACCACTTGCTTGGTAACATTGGCATACGAAGCAGCCTTTACCCATTTGGTAAAGTAGTCAATTGCTACCAAGATGAAACGGTGTCCATTCGAAGCTTTGGGTTCTATCATCCCGATCATGTCAATACCCCACATAGAGAAAGACCACGGGGAGGAAATCACATTGAGAAGTGTCGGAGGTACATGGATCTTATCTGTGTAAATATGGAATTTATGGAACTTCTTTGAAAATTTGTAACAATCAGATTCCATTGTCAACCAATAATGACATGCCCTTACCATCCTTTTAGTCATTGAATGTCCATTAGCATGAGTACCAAATGAGCCTTCATGGATCTCATGCATCAACATGTCTTCTTCGTGTCTATCCACGCATCTGAGCAAGACCATGTAAAAATTCCTCTTGTATAACACATTTTCATTGAGGAAGAAACTGCCTGCCAATCTTCTCAGTGTCTTTCTATCTTTCTTTGATGCACCAAACAAGTATTCCTGAGTCTGAAGAAAATGCTTGATATTATAATACCAAGTTTTTTCATCTGCTACCTCCTCTGTCGCAAACACATGAGCGGACCTATCTATTCGTCGAACTGTAATTCGGGGTATATCATTCCAAGCATTCACTTGGTACATGGAAGCCAGAGTTGCCAGAGCATCTGCCATTTGATTTTCATCTCTAGGGATGTGATGGAATTCAACTTTATTGAAGAAGGGTAGTATTCTTCTAGCATAATGTTTGTAAGGGATCAAGCCAGGGTGATGAGTGTCCCATTCTCCTTTAATTTGATTTATTACCAAAACTAAATTGCCATAAACATCTAGAATCTTGATTCTGAGATCAATAGCTTCCTCAAGACCCATGATGCAAGCCTCATATTCTGCCATATTATTAGTGCAATCAAATATTAACCTCACGGTAAAGGGAATATGTGATCCATGAGGAGTAACAATCACAGCACCAATTCCTTTACCATAAGCATTCACAGCTCCATCAAATACCATACTCCAACGAGATTCAGGGTCGGGGCCCTCCTTAGGCAATGGTTCATCACAATCTTTCACTTTCAAGAACATCACATCCTCATCGGGGAATTCATACTCTGCAGACTGATGATCACCCACCGGCTGATGAGCAAGGTAATCTGCCAACACACTACTTTTAATAGCCTTTTGAGTGCGGTACTCGATATAATATTCAGATAGCAACATCTGCCACGACCAATTCTCCCAGTAAGAGCAGGCTTTTCAAAAATATACTTGATTGGATCCATTTTGGAGATCAACCAAGTGGTATGATTCAACATATACTGCCGCAAACGCTTTTCCGCCCATGCCAGAGCACAACATGATTTTTCTAGCGTGGAATACCGCGACTCACAATCAGTGAACTTTTTGCTGAGATAATAAATGGCGAACTCTTTCTTTCCCGTTTCATCCTGTTGTCCCGGAATACAACCCATGGATTTATCCAACACTGTTAGATACATAATCAACAGTCTTCCTTCTACGGGAGGGAGCAAGATAGGAGGTTCAAGCAGATATTCTTTAATACTTTCAAATGCCCTTTGGCAGTCCTCTGTCCACACACAACCTTGATATTTCTTTAACAACTTAAAGATCGGTTCACACGTTGCAGTCATGTGGGAAATAAATCTGGAGATATAATTCAAACGCCCGAGGAAACCCCTGACTTGCTTTTCGGTTCTTGGTGCTGGAATTTCTTGAATTACATTGACTTTGTCAGGGTCAACTTCAATTCCTTTCTGGCTAATAATAAAACCCAACAATTTCCCGGATCTAACTCCGAAGGTGCATTTATTTGGATTCAGGCGGAGACGATACTTCCTCAAACGCCGAAATAACTTCAACAGATCTTCTATATTCCCTTCTTCAGTTTGGGATTTGGCAATCATATCATCAACATATACTTCGATTTCTTTGTGCATCAGACCATGGAATATGGTTGTTATAGCCCTCTGGTACGTTGCACCAGCGTTCTTCAACCCGAAGGGCATCACTCTGTAACAGAATGTTCCCCAGGGTGTGATAAACGTTGTTTTTTCCATGTCCCCTAGAGCCATTCTTATTTGATTATACCCGGAAAATCTATCCATGAACGAGAATACTTTGAATTTTGTTGTGCTATCCACTAACATGTCAATGTGAGGCAATGGAAAATCATCTTTTGGACTAGCTTTATTTAGATCTCTGTAATCTACGCACATGCGGACTTTTCCGTCTTTTTTTGGTACTGTGACAATATTGGCAATCCATTGAGGATACACTGATGTCACAAGAAAACTAGCATTAATCTGCTTTAGGACCTCCTCTTTGATCTTTACTGCCATATCCGGGTGGGTTCTTCTCAACTTTTGTTTAACTGGTGGACACTCTGGATTCAACGGCAAACGATGTTCAACAATGTCTGTATCTAGACCAGGCATATCTTGATAAGACCAAGCAAAAATATCCACATATTCTTTCAACAGCTCAATCACCCGCTCTTTACATCAGGATTCAATGATGCTCCAATCTTGACCTCCTTCGGATCTTCTTCTGAACCCAAATTAACCACTTCCAAAGGCTCTTTATATGGCTGAATGGTATTTTCCTCGTGCTCAAGCAACCGTGAGACCTCTTCTGGAATCTCATCATAATCTTCTTCTTCAGCCCCAAACACAGGACAATCAAAGTTGGGAGAGGGTGCAGGGTCATTGTATTCAACGGGTTTTTTAATTAATCTGCACATATGATTTATGATTGTTTTTAGAAACTGACACATATAACAAGTGATCATGCAAATTAATTTTCAGTTATTATTTATTTTGAAAGGTTTTTTTTTATTATTACCATTTCCCAAGAAAAAGGCAGAAAATAAAAGACATAATTTTGGAAGCAAAGACAACTTTTATTAACGATCTTAACAATTATAGAAAACAGATAAGCCCCACAACATTAATACTTCCACCTTGGGAAGAGTGAAAGATTTTCAAAAGAAAGAAACAGATTAGCAAAACAAATTACTTTGAAACAAGTATGCAAGAAGGAATATCAATCGTGACCCAATTCTGAACTCGGACTCCATGCGTCACATGATTTTGTGCTTCCTGCTCTGCTTCATCCCCTTCAACAACATTAATTCCAGAACCAATCGGATGGAGGTAGCCTCCGCTGCGGAAAACATCATGATAATTGTTCACAGAAGACTTTGACTTCAAATTTTCGCCTTTGCCATTCCTCGAAGAGAAACCCAAACCAGCTCTATTCTTGTTCACGGGTGGATCCATAAGTCGTCCCCACACTGCATTATGACCATTGCGCACCACCTGTTGCGCATCCTTCAGGGAAACCACAGAATTATGATTCTTTCTTATGTTGTCAATGGATAGGGCTTGGAACTGGGTTCCAACAGCAGCCTCATCTGCTTCTACAATACTGAAAGAGGATAGATGGGATATCAATAAATCATGCTCCCCATTTATGATCACTACCTTCCCTTCAAGCACAAATTTTAGCTTCTGATGCAGAGTTGAAGTGACAGCCCCTGCTTCGTGTATCCATGGTCGTCCTAGCAAACAACTATACGCGGGAATAATGTCCATTACCTGGAAAGTTATCAAGAACAAGTGTGGTCCTATATGGATGGGTAAGTCCACCTCACTGATGACAGATTTCCTCGACCCATCAAAAGCCTTCACAATGATGCCACTCGGGCGCATAGGTGTTCCTTGATACTTTAACTTCATGAGAGTACTTCTCGGTATAACATTCAATGCAGATCCGTTATCAATTAGCACATTGGATAGCGAGTTATTCTTGAAGTTCATAGATATGTAGAGGGTCAGGTTGTGATTCCTCCCTTCATCTGGTAAGTCATCATCGCAGAAACTCAAGTTATTACATGACGTAATGTTTCCAATTATGCTGCTGAATTAATCTAACGGCATGTCATTCTCTACAAAAGCTTGGTCTAGTACTCTCATCAGTGATTCTCTATGAGCGGAGGAATTCATCAATAAAGCTAGAATGGATATCTTTAAAGGAGTCTGCAATAGCTGGTCTACAATTTTGTAGTCACTTATTTTAATTATCTTCAAGATATCATCCACTTCTTTCTCCAATGTAGCTTCACTAGTCTCTCCTGCAGTCTTCTTAGACTCGTCATTCTCAGCAATTTTCTTCCCAGCAACAACATCTCTTCGAATAACCGGTGCAAACACGCGACCACTACGGGTCACCCTGCTATTATCAGCTATATTTCCAACATATGGAATTGGCTGGATGGGAACTTCCACCCCATCTTCCAAGATTGTAGCGTTGTATTTGTAAGGCACAACCTTACCTGATTTATAAGGAACAGGTCCTGGCAGACTAATTACCAATGGGGTAACAGCTGGTTTGCTACGGTACTCCACCTCAAGGTGAGCGGGTGCACCAAAACAAGGTACAATGACATTTACACCTTCCTCGACACAATCAGCCCTCAAAAGACCATTTCCGGCAAACAAATCTTCGTCTGAAGAGAAATACTCATCCGTGGAAGCATATTCTTCTTTTGACTCTTCTCCCACCAAACAAACCTCAACCATATCAACCTCGTGATAATCATCTCTCTGACCTGTGATCTTGATAGTTCCATTGTCTAACAGCAATTGAACACCCTCTCTCACAATAGAACATCCTCGGGAGTCTCGACAGCAAACTATGCAAGATCCATATTGGTGTTCCACCTGACCAGCAGTACGGAAGAAGGTAGCATGCAACTGTACGAGATCTTCATTCAAATGCTCCACTTCAAAAATTTTGAATTCACTCGGACATCCAGAAACCATATTCACTTCCTCTTCATATTCCGCCCTAGGCCTGATTATATGAATCAGACCTTCATCCATCATCTCCTGTAAATCAGCTTTTATCTTCTCGCAAACCTGTATGTTTGTACTACAAATAGCACAACCGGCGTGGTCATGCATATAATAATTGAATTCACAGAGGTCTGCATGCATCTTCATTAAATCCCCTCTAACCAGATTAATGTCAAAAATCCGAAAGCAACCTGGACAACCGACCACCATATTCATAGCATTCACTCCCCCGTGCTTGGGTAGAGGATTATCTTTCACATTAGGTCCCATGTCTTTGAAAGATAAAATTCCAGACTTCACCAACCTTTGCACTTCAGTCCTTAAAGGATAACAATTTTCAACACTATGCCCTGGTGCTCCCTGATGAAAGGCACATGTCTGGTCTGCTTTGTAATACCAAGGCAATGGTGATGGTACTGCTGGAGGTGGTTGTGTCTGGACCAACTTCTTCTGAATCAATGCTGGTAGTAGCTCTGCATAACTCATGGGAATAGGGTCATAGTTCTCCCTTCGCTGATTATTCCCTTGGTTCCCCTGCTGGGACTGTCTTTGATAAGCAACGGTAGTCAGAGCGACATTTATAATAGGAGTCACTGAGGCAACTTGCTGGTGACGCTGATTTTTTTCTAGGAGCGTTTACCCTCCTCTCTTGCATAACAGCATTGGTATCCCTCGATTTCTTCTTTGTAAACCCATAAGCTGGCTTTTTCACACCTCCGGATCCTTCACCTTTTGTCAAATGACCTTCTCTTACTGCCTCTTCTAGGCGGACACCCATTCCTACCATCTCTGTAAAATCACTTGGGTAACTTGCTACCATTCTTTCGTAGTAGAAAGCTCTTAGCGTCTTCAGAAAAATTTTAGTCATTTCCTTCTCCTCCATGGGAGGAATCACTTGTGCAGCCACTTTGCGCCATCTCTGCATGTACTCTTTGAACGATTCTCTGTCTTTCTGAACCATGGCCCTAAGCTGGTCACAGTCAGGCGCCATGTCCACATTGTACTTGTATTGTTTTATGAATGCTTCTCCCAAATCATTAAAGGTATGGATGTTGGCGCTGTCTAAACTCATGTACCATTTCAACGCAGCGCCGGTCAGACTATCCTGGAAAAAGTGAATCAGCAGACGCTGATCATCGGTGTGGGTAGACATTCTCCTTACATACATCACCAAGTGAGCACGAGGGCAAGTGTTGCCTTTGTACTTCTCAAACTCTGGGACCTTGAACTTAGCAGGCACTTTGACATTCGGGACCAAACACAACTCATTCACATTCTGCCCAAATAACTCTTTTCCCCTAAGATCCTTCATCTCTCTTTGCATTCTATCAAACTACTCTTGGAAACCATCCATTCTGTCATAAAGACCCAAATCTTCACTCGGCGGAGGGAAAGGACGACATACATCTTCATTAACAAACGGAACCAAATTCACCGAAGGAGGTGCAGCAGGAACAGCATGCACCACAAGAGGTGCTGGAGTAACAACATTTGGAACCACTGGAGCATCTTGTGGGCCCAAAGTGAAACCTTCAGGTGCAAAATTCTTCGGCATTCCCCACGGATAACCCTGAGGCATGCGGTTTTGAACAACAGTCGGAGTAGCGGATACAGGAACAGCAGGAACTTAAGCATTTGCCCTTGTTGGTTGAGGTTGAACACTCGGTAGATGATTCTGAGCAACCACCAAAGCTTCCATCAGAGTAGTCAAGTTGGCCAAGCCAACCTTCAAAGTAGAAACTTCTTCGCGTAGCTCGCGATTCTCCTGTTCCAAGTTGTCCATCTTCTTCTTGAAGTTAGCTCGAGTGTTGTAGTGATGAGTCAGCTTGCTGAACGAAGCAAAAAGCTGGGTAAGGCACCTGGATATGCATAGTAAATGCAAGAAATATGTGCAATATTATGCATGATATGCAATGCATATGATTATTTTTACTTTATCATTTTAATATTTCAAGGGATTTAACGTTTATAGACATATTGCAAACATCAAAATAATAACGCATTTGAAATACTGAAAACTTTTATTATAATAACTTCAAAATGGGTTACAAGTTTCAATGATCCCAAGTACAAGATGAAAATACAATCTAAAAATCCTGAGAGAAAGAAACTGATAGAGATCAATCTGTAAGCTGGCGTTTCCCTGTGAGCCTGACAATCTGAGCTCTCAACCTCTGGTTTTCTTCCACATGTCTGATGGCAACCTCCTCCCAATCATCTGGATCAGAAAGTGAGTAATCAGCACCTGTTTGAGGCTTAGGAGAAAATAAATCCCCTTGCCTCTCCATAGACTCTACTGCTCGACTCTCAAGGATCTCGATCAAATCATCTTTCTCCTTCAAGTCTGCTTTGTAGGAACTCTCTAAAGTATGGAACTTGTTCTTCCAAGCATCTCTTTCCTATTGCATCCTAACTAAAGCAAGTTGCAACTCTTCTAGATCATCTAATAAAAGAGGAGTGGTCTTCACAAACAGATCAGGCATGGGTGTATCCCGAGTATACGGCATCTTCAACTGGATGGCTCTCGATCGGATCCACTGAAGATATGGCTCCAAAGAAACAGCACCCCTAGGTCCCAAATCTTTCCTACTTTTCTTATGAATGTGACGCAAGGCCTTCGCAATCTGATCCCTAGCTTCCTTGTGGTCTTCTCCTTCCTTCAGAAAGAAACTACTCAAATGAATGCTATTCAGTTTATCCCTCATCGGATAACCAAGCTGTCGTCGTGCAAGAACAGGGTTATAGTTAATTCCTCCCTTAGTATCAAGAAGAGGCACATTGGGGAAACTACCACAACTGTCAATAATCTCTACATCCTGATAAGCTCGATGATACCAATCAATATCCGAGTGAGTAAGTGCCATGATCTTAGGAGCCCAACGAGGTTCCTTCTTGACATCCTAAAAAGCATCAGACTGAGGCATATGAGAGATTAACCACCGGTACAACAAAGGCGTGAAACATGTAATCCTTTCCCCATGATAAGAACTTCGAAGATGAACAGAGTAATAAGCATCACCCAACAGTGTAGGAACTGGGTTTCCAATCATGAAAATCCTGATAGCGTTAATGTCGACAAACTTGTCCACATTAGGAAATAAGAATAATCCATAAGCAAGTAAAGCAAAGATGGCCTCAAAATCAACCGTACTCTTCATTCTGGCAAAGTAATGAGCTTTCTCCAATAAGAACTGAGCTGGTAATCCTCTAATCCCTCCTTTGGTAGTCATATGGGTTTCCACCTCAGACTTCCCCAGATGAATCAAAGTAGCAATCTCATATGGTTTTGGCTCACCCTCCAAACCAGTAAAAGAAACACGATCGGTAACAGGTAAATCCAATAGATAAGAATACTCCTCCAGTGTAGGCATCAACTGATAATCGGGAAAAGTAAATCAGTGATACATCGGATCATAGAACTGGACTAAGGTCGAGAGAATACCCTCCTTCATCTTCAGCTTCATGAGAGGAATAATGGATCCATACTTCTTCCGAAAGTCTACAGAACACTCGATCTCTGGAATTAGACTGATCAACTCATCTATCTTGGGATCCTTGAAACTGTATTTCCCGATCTTTCTTTTTCCAGAATCCATGGTTAACAGTTCCTGAGATATTCACAAATAGTCAACCTTTAAATCCCTTGAAATACTGTTTTTTTCAAAAGATGCTTATGAGTGCATGGATGCATGATGTAGCAATCACACATAAGATCACACATATAGGGTTCATAGGTTCAACGTCACGAGCATGAGGTTGAAGGTACTACCCATAAGGTGTTAGTCTAAAAAGTTATCACCTGCCGAACAAGGTTCCCAGAGTCTATATCCTTCCTTCAGATATTACCAACTTCCTGATTAACTCGGTAATTTGTAATATTCTCAAGAAAGACTCGTCCGAGTGTAGTATCGCGTGACAACTACTTCCAGATTACTCCGTCATAGCTTCCGCACTACACCTAAAAGGCCAAGATGGGTTTGGTATTCTACGGTCCTCAGTTTCAGCAGGCTCCCAGGTTGAAAGCAGTACGTCTTCCCGATTACTCGATAAACGACACTACAGTCAAAGGGGCCTCCACTGAGTGGGGGATCTCATGCCTCCTTTTTTGGGATTACTCCCTCAAAGTTAACATGACTATACCACCCGCCCTATCTTAAAGTTTACCCAAGTCCGGGTATAGGACTTATGAGTAATCACCAAGCACCCTGAAAACCAGGAAATTCCAGACAAACATATATACAAAATATAACACATAAACAGCAATAGCACATATACAAATATAAACAAAGATAGGCTTAACCCACTTAGGGAAGGACCAGCAAGAGGTCAATCTTTCCCCAGTGAAGTCGCCATTTTTCTATAGTGGTAGAAATATTCAAGACTAAGCCATTGGATTGACTAGCCTTTATACAAATCAAAATAAATATCGCCACCGCGCTTTATTGTTTCTAAAGGAATGGGAAAAGAGAGAATAACCCAAAATAAGGGGGAAAGATTCAAGGTAAGGGGGTTGGTTATGCAAAGGGAAGGTATTAGCACCCTAAACATCTACGGTACTCTGCAAGAACCTCTTTGTAAAATCTGTATATTTTGGCTATAAAAATGTGTTGTATATAAAATGGATAGTGGAGGTGAGAAAAGAAGTATTTTTTATGATTTTTGTACCCGCCGTGGTTGCGAACCTTTAGTGCCTACGTACCACCTTTCATGCAATAGGGGATCAGGGTACACGTAGTTCCTCTTTTAAAAATTTTGAAACACAAGTGTGTTGGTTGATTTTAAGAGATAAGACGTCATCGTCATTGTCCGTGTGGAAAACATACTTACTACCCACAATCACGAGAAAGGAGAATTTGCATCATCTCAAAGTGGAGGATATGGCTTGAATTTTAAAATCAACAATGCCTCACTCAACACCCAAGTGGAAAATATCTCACTTCACTACATATTGTAGAAGTATAGTTGTTTGCATCACTACAAGGATTGACAAGAGTCTAACCTTTTGAGAAAAGTTTAAAGATAAAAGCCAAAGTGGAAAAATGGTTTGAAATGAGATTGATTGACTTTTAGTCTTCTCACCAAAAAAAATGTCAAAGTATTATTAAATTTATTGAAGTATATTGATGAAAATGTTTTGAAAATACATGGACATAAGCCCAAGTTTATTATGAAAATGTTTAAGTTTCAAAGCAAGAAGGGTTTTCAAAAGGAGGGGTGAGATTTTTGAAATTAAAGAAGATGGGAGAAGAAGAAAAGGATATCCTAAAGCATAAAGTAAAAGCTAAGGATAAGAACCATCTAACCAACAAGAAGCCAAAACTTGATATTATGAGTCAAGATAGAATTCCCATTCTTTGGATTGAAACCAAGCAAGCAAAGATACTAGACCTCTTCAAGTGTATTAAGTCTTCACAAAAATTGGGCAGAGTAACGGTTGTATACGGCTGAATTCCAGATTACAAACAGAGAATGTAATCACAAAAACCTGCACACAAAAACAAACAAGTAACCCAATGTCTTGAGGTAAATCTCAAGAACTCCAGACAAAATAATCAGATAAAATCAAAAGGTCTCCAAGATAGGCCAAGGTTTCTAATCCTAAGTCCAAGAAATAGTCCCATGCTCCATAATGCCAAGGATAGTAACCAAATAGTCCAAGTACCATTAAGAGTTTTTTAGGGTTTAAGTTGGTTATTAAGTATCTTAGAAAAAAAGAAAAAGAAAAGCTCAAGTGAGCAAAGTAAAAATGACAAGAAAATAAATGCTCAATTGAGCAAAGATTAAAATGGCATGAAATGTAAAATGCTAAAAAATAAATAGTGCATAAAGCATAAAAGAATAAAAGCATAAAAGAAAACAAGTCAATAATTAGTGGTTAGTTGGATGACCATCTTGAAACTTGCATTTGGAACTCATTAGAGGATTGGTATAACCAAAGCCTCCACACAACAAGTTGCATTTTCTTTTTGTCAAGTATCTCATCCATTTGGAATTCTCACAAGTACCATTTAATGATCAACGATGTTTAAGTGATCAAAGAGATCAAATTAACCAAAGCCTCCACACAATGAATCTCAAGGTTATTGGATCAAAGAGATCAAATTAACATACTTGGGCTTGCAATCATAAGTTTGGGCCACAAATGACCATTTATTCGAATCGGGACAAAATTTAGCGCTATGTTAAGCAATCCTAAGTGGACTTATATAGAAGTCGCACCTATTTTGAGGCCGGTCAATAGCAATCTATGCACCATTTGTTTTGAGACATGATATAGAGATCATGCTCCAACAACATTTAGTGCAATGAGAAGGGGATGAGATGAAGGGGATTTAGGATAAAAAGAAGAACCACATTTGAATTAATATTTAATCAAACTATTATTAAAATCATTCATCCATTTTTTGTGGAGTTAAACTCAACACCATGGATCCAATGATGTTAATAAAGCCATGACCAAAAAATCAACCCAAGACAGCCAGGAAATATTCACAAAATGATATAACATTTAATATATATTAAAGGATTAAAAATATTAAAATAAACTAGAAAATAATGAGGAAAATATCAATTATGTTCAAATTATCCAAGAAATGAAAAATTAAGCCATAGAAAAATCAGAAATGGATCCAAATATTTTTATAAAAATTTTAGTAATTTTTTAAAAGTCAGAAACTATTTTTAAACCATTTAAAATTGCTAAAACTAACATAAAATAGATCAAAAATAGTAAACCTCAACATAAAATTCCATAAAATTTTCAGAAAGTCAAAAATATGCAAAATAATATTTATGAATTTTTTCAGAATTAAAAAATGTTAGAAAGTATTTTTTAAGTAATTAAAAGAAATAAAATAATACAAAAAATATAAAAAATACCAAATGTTAAAATAAAAATGCAAAAAAATATTTATGAGATCAGAAATAATTCAAATGTTTTTTTGTGAATTTTTCATAATTTTTGGATAAAAAATAAAAGAGTTATGAATTTTTGAAAATTTAATCAAATAAAATATAAAATCAGAAAATAAAATAAAACCAAAAAGATGTAGACCATCAGATCAAAGTCAAAACGCGTTAGTAAGCTAATCCAATGGACCAGACGCGTTGTGCTTTATATGGACCTTAGTGAAACACATATGTGATCAGAAAAAGGGCAACCAATGAAATTAAAACCCTTGGCACACTATCATTGGCTGAGATGAGACATGTCATCGTCTTCAACCTCCAGATACCCTGCAATGGGGATTTTTTGAGATCCTTCAAATGGAAAAATTAAGATCCCTGGCTAGCATCATTGAACTCGTCTCTTCAAGACGATTCTAACACAACCATCGCGCCAAATTTATGTAAAGTATGGAGAGAGATATGAATCAAAACACAGAAAAATAGCGAGCACCTTCAATTTGAGATTTCTCTCTCAATTCTTAATGGATTTAAAAATTGTAAGCAGCATTAGAATCAGACAAAGGAGTAGAATATATTAGTGTTTGATTTGGATCCAATTGGTAGAGAATTCTACCTTTTCGAAGTTCAAGTAAGAAGCTCTGAAAGTGGACTTCTGTAGCTTGGATTATGGGTCGTTTTGATTGGTTTAAGTGCTGGAAAGTTTGCATGAATTTCAAGGATGATGAATGCGTAAGGAATTTTGGAAAAGGAAGCTTAAATTTCAAAAACTGAATTCAGCAAAAGTGGGTTCATGTGACGTTTTGGCAGGGTGTTCTTGGCTCTCTAAGCTTGGGAAATTTAATGGGGGATGACCCTCTATTTATAGGGAAGCAAATGGGATCAAAAGGAATAGCAAATGATGCATTTTGGAGGGAATTCGTGTGGGTCTTCATCATGAAGAAAGTGTGACTCAAACTTGATCAAAACTCAGCCAAATCGTGTGTTCCATGATGCTAATCACTTATGGCAAGTTGATAAACATGATTAGAAACAAAAACGCGTGGAAATCCTGTGATTAGAAGCCAAAACAAAGATTTCAAAATTCTGACTTTGTGCAAAATTCAGTTTCAAACTACCAAATTCAAATCTATGGCATTTCCACCTCAAGGGGTCTTAGGGCATAATTCTTGATGCTTTGGAAAGATGAGGTTACAAGCTTAGCAATGGAAAAAGAATGGAATAAAATGGATGCTTGAGCTGAAAGTTACATGGAGTCAAAGTTGAAGAAAAAGAGTTGACTTTCCATACTTAAAAAAATTTCAAACTCTTCTTTAAAAATGACCTATAATCTTTTGCATCCAAACATCGCCTTCCACTTAGAATTTTCTCTTGACCAAAAAAGACGGAATGAATTAGACCTCTTGAATGACATTTTTCAATTTGAACCACTCAAAATCTCCAAAAATTGAGCAAGTTATGACTTGTTGAAGTTGGCCAAAAATCATGAAATGACTTATAATCTCTTGCATGCTTAAGGCAACTTCCATCCATTTTCTTACTTTGCACATAAAAGAAAGCATTAAGTACACATCCTTAGGGTAATCATGAAAAAATAATGGGCTCAAGGTGATAAAAATTGACCAAGTTATAACCATTTGAAGTCACATATGGAAAATGAGGGATTCATCTGGATGACTTGTAATCTTTCTTCTTCACCAAGTTCCTTCCACATGAAAAATCCTTGGAACTTTTGAAGTGATTTGTTGGTAACTCTTTAAAGAGAAGAATGTTTTTGGAATCACTCAAAAATACCAAAAGATGAGCAAGATATGCCCCTCTGAAGTCCAAAACCCTAACTTCTAGATCAAGAGAATGCTTAGTGGAACTTTGCCAAGTTTGAACAAACTTTTTGTGCCAATATCCTTCCTTTGTGAATAGGATTTGTTGAGGATGATGATGAGGACTCATGGCCAGAAAAAATACTTTCATACCAACTTCAAAACAACTTCAATGGTGAGTTTTGGATCTCTCAAGCTTTTGACTAGGGCATGGAAATAAACTCATGAACCCATGATGCAACTTGTTAAACCTCATTGCCTTTACCTACATTATTAACAAGTAAGACAAACCAATATTGTATTTGTTAATTTAGATAGAAAATCAAAGCAAAATATCCATGATCACCAAAGAAAACAAGTCAAGATTATTGGTAACTCCTCAAAGAGCAATGCTAAAGATAGGGAGAGGAACCAAAAGCCCTAATGTGATTTTGTGGTGATTGAAACAATATGGTATGATGAAGGGATCTTAGGGGCAAAAATTGGGGTACAACAGTAATCACAATAACCTGCACACAAAACAAACAAACAACCCAATGTCTTGAGGTAAACCTCAAGAACTCAAGACAAAATATAAATTTAGGTCACAAGGTCTCCAATATAGGCCAAGGTTTCTATTCCTAAGTCCAAGAAGTCCAATACTCCATAATGCCAAGGATAGTAACCAAATAGTCCAAGTATCATTAAAGTTTTTTATGGTTTATGTTGATTATTAAATATCTTCAAAAATAAAAGAAAAGCTCAAGTGAGCAAAGATGAAAAATAGCATGAAATGTAAATGCTAAAGTAAATAGTACATAAAGTAAAAGTATAAAAATAAAAGCATAAAGTAAAGTCAATGGTTAAGAATTAGTGGTTAGTTGGATGACCATCTTGAAACTTGTATTCGGAACTCATTAGAGGATTGGTAGAACCAAAGCCTCTCAAAAATAAGTTGTATTTTCTTTTTTGTCAATTATATCATCCATTTAAGAATTCTCAAGGCAACATTTAATAATCAACGATGTTTAAGTGATCCGCGTTGACCAAAATTTATGAAGATCCATTAGAGGATTGGTAGAACCAAAGCCTCATCACAATGAATGTCAAGGTTATTGGATCAAAGGGAATAAATTAACATACTTGGGCTTGCAAACATAGGTTTGGGCCATGAATGATCATTTATTCGAATTGAGACAAAATTTAGCGCTATGTTAAGCAATCGTAAATGGACTTATGTAGAAGTCGCACCTATTTTGAGGCCGGTCAATAGTAATATATGTATTTCATGTTTGGATAAATGATATAGAGATCATTATCCCATAACAAGTAATACAATAATAAAAGGGGAATAAGATGAAGAGGGAAAGAATTAGAGTTTCAAATATCATCAACATCATTCGTCCATTTTAATGGATTTGGTTTATCAACCTATCAACACTCAAGACCCAATGATGTTGAAGAATTTATCTCAAGATATGCTCCAAGTCAGTACTATATGCTACTTCAAGAACCAAGCAAGAATCATGTACAAAAGTTTTCAATTTACAAAAATTGTTCAAAGGGAAAACCCTAAATGCAATCTTAAGTCAAAAATAGTTTTAAAATATGAAAATGACTTGAAAAATTATGAAATTAAAAGCCTAACTTTCTAAAGTCCTATAAAAGTCAGAAATAAGATTTGGAGCCCCTGGATTGAGGTGGAAATTTACTTTAGAAATGCAAACTTGGAAACTCGTAAGTTTAAGCCTTAAACTAGATGGTTTTGGGAAAATAATTTGTGAAAAATATGAAATCACATTGTAAAATTTCAGAAAAAATGATTTTAAATATCAAAGGATTAGAGTTTCAAATATCATCAACATCATTCGTCCATTTTAATGGATTTGGTTTATCAACCTATCAACACCCAAGACCCAATGATTTTGAAGAATTTGTCTCAAGATATGCTCCAAGTAAGTACCAAATGCTAATTCAAGAACCAAGCAAGAATCATGTACAAAAGTTTTCAATTTACAAACATTGTCCAAAGGGAAAACCCTAAATGCAATCTTAAGTAAAAAATAGTTTTAAAATATGAAAATGACTTGAAAAATTATGAAATTAAAACCCTAACTTCCTAAAGTCATGTAAAAGTCAGAAATAAAATTTGGAGTCCCTGGATTGAGTTGGAAATTTACTTTAGAAATGAAAACTTGGAAACTAGTAAGTTTAAGCCTTAAACTAGATGGTTTTGGAAAAATAATTTGTGAAAAATATGAAATCATATTATAAAATTTCAGAAAAATGATTTTTATGGCCTCAACATGCTCAAGCACTCCAAAACATTTCATCTCTGATTTTATAGGTAAAGGAAGTTAGAAATTTAAATCCATTAATGTGCATGATCAAGCAAAAACCCTAAAAAGAGAAAATAAGTTCAAAAATTAATTAATTAGGTCTAAAGGTCAAATAAATTTGATGTAAAAAATATAAATGTCAAAAAAATTAAAAGGATCAGAAAGCATATTTTTATTGAATTTCATCTCAAAAGGAAAAAAGAAACAAAAAATTATTTACACAAACTAACAAAATTAATGCAAATAAAAGATATTATGTCCAAATGATTTTTTTTAAATGTAACCAAAAATTTTATAAAATTGGACAAAAAATATTTTAAAGTAATAAACTCAGAGAGGAGTCCAAAAATATTTTTTTAGGGATTTTTTTACCTAATAGAAATAGGAAAATAAAATTCAAGATTTAAAAGAAATATTAAAACCCTAATTATTCACATGATTTTATTTAATCAAGAAAAATGATCAAGAAAAAAGAAATCAAAATCAAAATATGAAAATATACTGAAAAAGGAGTTTTGATGATTTTTGAAATGAAGAAAAAATTAAAATGAAATTTGAGAAAACAAAATAAAAATTAATATATGAAGTTTTTAACTCCCTTTCTTGACAAAATGTGCTGCAAAAGATAAAATGCATCCATGTTCAATCAGGCATGGACACGTCATCATCCCTACCAACATTCCAAAACCCAAAACGCGTGTAAAACTGTTTTCATCAAGGAAAATTCTAGCTCCAATTTCTCTCTTATTACTCAACCATTTAAGATGATTCCAAAAGCAAACATGATCATCAAACTTCTAAGAACATCACACATCTTTTAGATTTCAAAAACAAGGCAGGATCAAAGAGAAATTGAAGCTCAAAGTCACTGAAAACTCACTTGAGCATAATTTGCAGAAAACTTCAAAAAATCAGTGGAGTTCAAATCAAACCAATTAGATACATCAGACCTATTGTCTGGCCAGCTAATAACATGTATGCAAGATCTCAAGCATTGAATTAAGCTAGCAATCAAGAAATCCAAATCTGAATTTTACCTTTCAAGTGAAAAATAAATTCACTATTGGATGGATCTAATGATGAGAAACCCAGAGATACTTGCTTCTCTTGCTCCAATTTTGAAGAAATGAAAGAGATATGAGAGCTGGAACAAGGATGAAGGCAGCTTCGAAGAGAAGAAAAATTTCAACACTGGAGTTCAAGCTTGCTTTGAGAGAGAGAAAGAGAGTGTGTTGCTGACTTTGTGAGGAAGAGAGAAAGAGAGTAAGAGTTTTCTACTGAATTCCCTTTTGAATGTTGAATGCCTTACCCTTTTATATAGTGTGGGAAAAGAATGAAATAAAAAGTGAGAAATGGGAAGTGAGAGGCATGTTGTGTTTTGTGTTATTTTAGACTGCAAGAACATGCGTTTTGGAGTAAGTGAAACATGGCTGAGGCATGTGAGCTGGCAAGTGGACTTGGTTGGCACAAAAAAATACCATGCATTTTCATGCAAATATTCTATTTCATGAACATGCCTTTACCTCCTTATATCTTCCTCTATGGTGCATAAAATGTCACAAAGTTTGAATCAAAAATGGAGAGGACATTTCATACTCCATCTTTCATGTTCAAAATTTTCCAAAATTAAGCTTGAATCAATGAGATAATTGGATATGAATGTGTGACTACAAACTGCTTGATGGAATGCCAGGCCAGACTGGGCATTCTGCACGCGCGTAAGGCCTGGCTGGGCAAAACATTTCAGCTTGCATGATGCCATCTTCTTTCAATTATATCTCAAAATTTATGGAGAATTTGGAGAAACTTCCTGAAGCAACATTGTTCCTCACATATAGGGCTTCAACTTTGATGTTGAACATTTTTAAAAATAATTAGTATTTCACATAGAAAATTATTGATGAATGCACGCCCACAACATGTTTGATGAAATGACTGCCTAGCGCGCGTGACTTACCTTGTGTTGGGCAAAAATTTAGTTTTCAACTCAAAATCCTAATCACCATATCTTTCTCTACACTTAACCATTTGAGATGATTCTTGAATGAAAAATGAAGAGAAAGCTTCAATCTACAACTTTCATGTTGCTAACTTTTTGATTTGAGTCCAAATGGTCATTCAAAAATGGACATGAAGAAGTCAAATTTTTGCATTTTTAACCAAAATTTCACTAAGTGTCAAAAATCTTCCAAGCTTCATAACTTTTTTTCCTTTCATTTTTTGGACTTATGGCCACTCCTACAAAGTTGGAGAATTTTTCATCCTATTTCTGGGCATATAAAGTTTGCATATTTTCAACAAAAATTGAGAAAGTTATAGCCAGTTAAAATTCATCCATATGGATACTTAGAAAATTTTCAAAACTTCAAATAACTTCCTTGACAAGTTAACTCCAATTCACACACTTCCTCTTGATATTTTTGTGCTATTGACCATGAAATATGAGAATAGGGATATTGAATTGATGGTTGACCAAAAGTCTACTTGGTCAACAAGTGATTTTGACTGTCTTCTGATAAAATGACCATTTTACCCCCTTTTCATCAATTGAACCCTTTCAAACCAAAGTTGATGATCAAACTTCCAATGATAGATGCTCATGACTATGTAGAGAAGTATGGGATCAAGAATTGCCCAAAAATCCAGATATCTCCTGATTAAACTTCAAACCCTAGTTTTGATCATCTGTGCTAGGAGATGGTGAGATGACTGCAATTGTTCCATGACTTACAAGATGATATTCCAAGAGACAACATATACATATTTTAAGGTTAGTTAGAAGAATATAAGTACAAGATATGAAAATAAAAGTTCTTCAAGGTTCTTGGGGATTCCATAGGCAAACCCTAAGATATGATGCAATAGAAGATAAACCCCAAACCCTAATTTGTGATCTGATTGCATTGTGATGGTATGAGATGATAGAGGAATCTTAGGGGCAAAAATTAGGGTACAACAAATAGTACCAATCCATAGATTAACAGAGCCAAGATCTCCTCGAAAGTATGAAACTCAAAGCATCCAGAAATAGTTGAGCCTTCTCTATCAGAAATTTAGCAAGAAAGCCCTCGACTCCACTTCTCATTTCCCAGTTAGATACAATGTCAGATTGCTTCATATGTAAGGCTACTGCAATATCTTCTGGTTTTGGAGCTTCCTCTAAATCGGTGAAGAATGTATGATCAAGAACAGGTACTTCTAGTAGTTTATAGAACTCTTCTATCGTGGGTACCAACTGATAATATGGAAAGGTGAAACAGTGATATACAGAGTCAAAGAACTGGAATAGAACACTCATCATGTCTTCGTCAAAACCTGGGGTAACCAGACTGAGTAGTCGACCATGTCTTCTGATGAATTGAGAACTTTAGAGAACCCTTGAGACTAGCTCCTTAATCTAAATATGTACCCTTACAAAGTTGATATGGATAGTGTTTCTGCGAGCGGAGGCCATAACCTACAACAAAGAACAAAAATAAATTCCTTGGTCCTTGAAATGGTTAGTGAAAATGTCATGTTCGAACAATTAATCATACATAAACAAAACACACAAGGCCTTAGGTTGAAGCTTGCATGGAGTTTGTAGGTAAGTACCCTCTTGAATTTCAGTTGGCTCAATCTGTCCTAAAAGAAGTAATCAGGTTCTATGAGTCTCAATATCACTGATCTTTCTCCCAGACATTATTTCAGCACAAGCATCTGATTTGCAACCGAAATATCCCGGGAGTTTTATCTCAATGAGTGTAGCATCAAGTATCAACCCATATCAGTTTGCACCAAAGTCGGCCATCTCACTACTTTCTAATGGCTAAGTTGTGTCAACTAAGGTTCTAAGGCCAGTTAGTGCTTTATGACACCATGCGGAAGCTCGGCATTCTCCTTGACTTAACTCAAGGGACACCAGCACCAACCAAAGTGTCACACTAATGTAGCCATCACTTCAACCATATCGGTATATGTCGTATAGTTTTCACGATCTATTGGTACTTACCTAAAATTTCCCAAATCCGAGAATAGGATCTTTACAAAAATAAACCCGAGCAAAACCCTGAAATGAAAAGCATACAAATCAAGCAAGTAAAGCATTTTAAATGTGATATAACTATTAAGGTAACCCCACTTTTATTTCTCCCAGCAGATTCGCTAGTTCTGTAATATGGTGGGAGAACTGACTTTTGTTTTTGTGTTTTATTGCAAATGTTGCAGATAGCAAGAATCGCCACCGACTTTTCTTTTATCTAATAAATGAAAGGGTGAAAAGAACAGGAAAGACCTTCGAGAAATTTCTGAGTAAGGGGGTAGGTTATGAAAAGGGAAGGTATTAGCACCCTTTTCATCCGTAGTTATCTACGGGCTCTTAATCGCTAACTCACTTTTGAAAAATGCTTTGTGAATGTGTAAGTTTGAAAATATTTTGAAAATGCCTAAGTTTGGCAACTTTGTAATGATTCCCATATCGTTGAGAATGCATACAAAGTGTTTATTTTGAAAATATTTATGAAAAGTGTTTGTGTGAAAAATGTTTTGAAATGTTCGCGAGCAAGCGATTAAGAACTATCTACCTACTCATAAAGTCTTTTATTCTTTTCCTCTTACTTTAGATAATGCTATCCTACCATTAGTTAGTAGGAATCCCTATCATTGGATGTTTGAGAGAAGTCGCGGGTCATCCTACAGTCATAAAAGCAACATATAGAGATACCTTTAGCAATTCGAATGGGGAAAAATAGTAAACCCTAGTTTAAGCTATTACAAACCATCAACAGTTACATAATTATAAGAATACAACTAATGCGAGAATAAAAGAGCGCGCAGAGATTGTACAAAGGGAAAGATTTGGAAAAAAATATCTTGATAAAAAAAGATGATTAACCTAAACTAATGTATTTTAATTTAGAAAAAGAATTTGATTATTAATAATTAAAAAAACGTAAGGAAACTAATTTAATTATTTCAATTAAAAATTAATTTAATTAATTTAATTTAAAAAACAAGTTAAGCTGATTTAATTTATTTGATAAAAAAAACTAAGTCTAAGTTGATTTTAAATTATTTAAATAAAAATTAATTATGTAAAAAAAGTTAAAACAAAATATAAATAAAATTAAATGCAATGGGCTTTGAAGAAGAAATCTGGGGGGTGCAAAAAATAATCCACTAGGCCCAAAAAGACAAGGCCCAGGGCGCCTGTCCTGGATCTGGTGAGGATGGCTTCAAGGGTCTCATGATGCACCTTCAAATATGGGGCGCTGGATCTGATCTATTGAGATTTGTTAGTTGTGACATGAGAGAGCATGGCGTGCGTGTGGACTGGCAGGCATTGGATCTTTAAGAATTACACAACATAAAAAAAATGTCCCACGCCTGGATCGAACCCAGGTTTAGACATAGGAGGGTCTTAAGAGCAAGCGCGCTACCACTAGGATGTTCTTTACATTCGTTAGCATAATCGAATAATAAAAATATAGCGTTTAACAAATATGATGATCGGAGAAGCGTCGGAGCCCTAGCTCCGATCGTCTTCTCTGGCAACCTGCGTGATCTGAAACCTGCAAAAATCAAATATTAGTGATCCAAAACATCATGTACCCCCTAATTCGACCCTCCTGGATCCAAATTTGGACTTAGTTTAGGCTATAAACCTCTGGATCATGAGTTTCGAATCAAACGAAACCAATCAGAGAAAATATGGTGCTTTGCAAACCAGCGTGCATCGGACCATAATACCTATTCAATCATGTTCAAGCATGTCTCAGAAACTTGTTAGAAGTATCAATTTAGTTTAAAACGAGACAAAATTAAAGATATGAATTTTCAAAAAATGTAAACCGGTTATGCTATACTGTGTAGTTTCACGTCTTTAGGATATTGGTAAATGACCCAAACCTACCCTTCAATACTCCTGGAAGTGATTGGAATGAAGATCTCACGGTTAGAGGGCTTGCAATGTGAAATTTGAAACTCGAAGGTTTTGAAAATTTTGAGAATTTTGGCAAGGCTATTAGAGGCAAGGACATGTGGTCCTTTGCATCTGGTCTTGTTGTGTTTATATAGAGGAAAGATTAGGGTGAACAAATATGGCAAGAAGACAATGCAATCATGGCCATGAGACAAGAATCAAACATGTTTATAACCTTCCATTTTTATATTTTTCTTTCCCTTTTGAGCTCACATGGTTTTGGCATATTTATCATGTGTTCTTAGGCCTCCATGTGATTGAAATTCAAAGCACATGCTCCTTGGCCCAACGATTTTGTATTTTATTTGATTTACTTGCATTTAAATGAATAAAAATTCAAATAAAAGAAATAAAAGTCATAAAAAAACATTTGCATGGATTAGATATCCTCTAACACATTACGAACATGTTTGAACATCAAAAGTTAGGCCCACTAGTTCAAAATTTCAAGTTTGCTCACTTTGCACTTCATGCATTTTCTCAAAATATCCCACCTTGCATTGGTCATAACTCTCTCAATTTTCATCTTTTGAAGGTGATATTTGACTTTTTGGAAATCTCAAGATGTCCTATTAAATTCTCTTTTTATCATTTTTGAATTTGGATACTTTATCTTGATGTAAGTTGCCTTGACAAAAAGTGTCTTTTGTTGACTTTTGAAATGACCTATAATGTATGGGCTCATATCTCTCAATTGAAGCACTTTTTAGACTTGAGCATACAAATTCAAAGTTGTAGAGAATTGAATTTCCTTAAAAATGGGCTTTGGTTGGGGAAAAGTTGATGAAGCGTGTGAAAGTTATGCTTGGTCAAGGGTTAGTTGACTTCTCCTAAGGAAATCCTAATTTGGCAACTTTTGAATTTTGATGATTTGAGGGATTTCCTTGAGGAATCATGATCAACCCTTGATAAAATGATGAATATTACTTCAAAATGTTTATGTTGACCAAAAATCTTGAAGTTTGACTGTATGTTAGGCATAGTTGACTTTTTACCCAACATAGTTGATTTTCAATCATCTGGGCTATTGACTGAGCAAACTTGTGATGTAAGACTTGAAACTTGACATGAAATTTTTTGAAGACCTATGTATAACCATGGAAACCGCTTTAGACCTTTGAAACCCACACTTCTTTGAAAAAACAAAACCCTAGTTGTCTACCCATTGCTTAGGAGGAGTTTTGATTGGTCAACCCTTGAGTACTTGAGAGTCTTTTGAGAATGTCTTGAAGAAAAATGGGAGGGAAAATTTTGGAGTACAACAGTGACCTCATTTTATTTTTATTTCTGATTTTACTATTTTTTACAAATTTTGGTTTATTTTGCTTATGTCTTTAAATTTTAAAAATAGTTTCTGACGTTAAAAAATTCTAAAATTTTTTGTCAATACTTATTGACTCATGTTTGACCTCTGGTATTTTTCTAGGATTTTTATTTTGTGTTTTAATACATTTTTTATATGTTACCAAGTATTCCCCTTTTATTAATCATTTAAATATTATTTTATTAAATATATTTTATTATTTTTGTTTGGTCCTAATTTGATTATTATTTTGGGACAAGTTCCTTAACCTCATTGAATCTTAGGTGTTGATAGGTTGAAAAACTAAATCCACCAAAATAGATGAATGATGTTGATGATATTTAAAACCCTAATTTCATATGATACATCATTTCCCTCTTCATCGTATCACTTTCTTGTTTTTACTTGTTCTACATGTTTTTGGAGAATGATCTACATATCATTTCTCTAACATGTTGGTGCATAGATTTCTTTTGACTGGCCTCAAAATAGGTGTGACTTTTATATAAGTCCACTTACGATTTCTTAACATAGCGCTAAATTTGTCCTAATTCAAAAAATGACCATTCGTTGCCCAAACCTATGTTTGCAAGCCCAAGTATGTTTAACTTGAAACCTTGAATCCAATAACTTTTAAGTTCATTTTTAGGAGGCTTTGATCCTATCAATCCTCTAATGAACTTCATGAATTTTGGTTTGAGTGAATCATTTAAACATCTTTGATCCCCTGTGGTTATTTTGAGCACTTGAAATGAATGATATACTTCACAAAAGAAGCAAATGAAACTTGTTTTTGAGAGGCTTTGATTTTTATCAATCTTCTAATGAGTTTTCAAATGCAAGTTTCAAGATGGTCATTCAACTAACCCTTTGTACTTAACTTCTAACTTCCAATTCACTAACAATTAACTTTATTTTTTGTCCTTACTTCATGCCTTTACTTTATGCCTTTTATTTTACGCCTTTATTTTCATGTACCATCTATTTTAGCATTTACATTCCATACCATTTTTATTTTGTTCACTTGAGCATTTATTTTTATGTCATTTTATCTTTTCTCACTTGAGCATTTATTTTTACGCCATTTTATCTTTGCTCATTTGAGATTTTATTTTATTTTTGAACACACTTAATAACCAACTTGAACATTAAAAGTCTTAAGGTTACTCAGACTATTTGGTTACTATCCTAATCATTATGGAGTTGTGGATCTCTCAGACTTAGGATTAGAATCCTTGATACTTGGGACCTTGTGGATCTGTTGTTATTTTGTCTAAAGTTCTTGGAGTTTACTCTAAGATATTGATTTGTTTTTCTTTGTGTACAGGTTATTAGAATTGTATGCTTTGTCTGTGATTGAGAATTCCTCTGTATACAGTCGTTACTCTGCCCAATTTTTGTGAAGACTTAATTCATCTGAAGTTTGGCATTTCTCAGAGGTCTGATATTTTTTTATTGCTTGGTTTCAATCCAAAGGATGGGAATTCTACATTAACTTCTTATGTCAAGTGCTGGCATCTCATTGGTTAGATTGTTTTTTTCCTTAGCTTTTACCTTATGCTTTAGGATAGTCCCTTCATCTCCTCTTATCTTCTTTATTTCAAAAATATTCTCCCTCCTTTTCAAAACTCTTCTTGTTTTTCTAACTTGAATCGATTTCATTATAAACTTGGACTTAAGTCCATGCATTTTCAAAATATTTTCTTAATTAAACTTTAATCAACTTAACCATACTTTGACATCTTTCTCAAGACTAAAAGTCATTAACCCCATTCAAACCATTTTTCCACTTTGGCTTTTTACTTTAAAACTTTTCTCAAAAAGATTAGACTCTTATTGATTCTTGTAGTGATGTAAGCTACTATACTTCTATGATATATAGTGAAGTGAGATATTTTCCACTTGGGAATTGAGTGAGGCTTTGTTGATTTTAAAATCTAAGCTATGTCATCCACTTTGAGATGATGCAAATTCTCCTTTCTCGTAATTGTGGGTAGTAAGTATGTTTTCCACTTAGATATGACGATGATGTATCTTCTCTTAAAATTAACCAACACACTTGTGTTTTAAAATTTTTGAGGTGAACTACGAATACCTTGATCCCCTATTTCACAGAAGATGGTATGTAGGCACTAAAGGTTCACAACCACAGCGGGTGCAAAAATTGTAAAAAATACTTCTTTTCTCATCTCCACCATCTACTTTTATATACACCTTTTATAGCCAAAATACACAGATTTTCAAAGAGGTTCATGCGAGTACCGTAGATGTTTAGGGTGCTAATACCTTCCCTTTGCATAACCAACCCCCGTACCTAGATTCTCTCCCCCTCTTTTTTGGGTTTACTCGCTCTTTTCCCATTTCCTTTGGAAACAATAAAGCGTGGTGGTGATTTTTGTTTGATTTGTGCGAGTTAAGTCAATCCAATGGCTTAGTCTCAACATTTCTACTGCTATAAGCATCTACAGGGCGAAAGATCATGTATCGTTCTTTAAGTTATACTCTTATGGGGAATGAATTATTTAAAAAGACCCTGAAGGGATTTTTCTCAAATGCCTTAGTGAAAGTGAGGTGTATTTGGCTCTATCAAATGTCCATAATGGGGTATGTGGGGCTCATCAAGTTGGCCATAAGATGAAATGGATCTTGTTTCGATAAGGTATGTACTGGCCAACAATGTTGAATTATTACACCGAGTTCTCTAAATGGTTTCAAGAGTGCCAGGTACATGCAGGCATCCAACATGTTCCTGAAAGCGAATTACACTCAGTAATCAAACCTTGGCCTTTTGAGGTTAGGCTTTAGAACTGGTTGGCGAAATTCGACCAGCGTCACCTAAAGGTCAAAGGTACATTTTAGTGGGGATTGATTACTTCACTAAATGGACCGAGGCCATCCCTTTGGTAAATGTTGATCAAGAAGCAGTAATCAAAAAGGAAAGTAATTTATAGGTTTGGAATTCCTGAGACCGTTACAACTGATCAAGGGTCGGTATTCACTTATTGAAAGATGCAGCAATTTACTAAAGAAGTAAGGATTAAGCTGTTAACATCCACACCTTATTATGCCCAGTCAAATGGTCAAGTTGAGGCGGAAAATAAAGTAGTGATTGGACTAATAAAGAAATATGTGGGAAAGAAGCTAAATAATTAGCGTAAAACTTTGGATCAAATCCTCTGGGATTATAGGACGTCTCCAAAGGAAGAAACCAACGCTACGCCCTTTTGACTGACATATGGGCACGACGATGTATTACCATTCAAAATATATCTCCAATCAATCAGAGTCCATAGACAATATGAAATCCAACTAGGATCCTATTGGAATATGATGTTGGATGAATTGGTTTATTTGGACGAAGAGAGATTAAATGCCTTGGAATTGTTAAGGAGGCAGAAGAAGATAATAGAAAAAGCTTATAATAAAAAGGTAAAGATTAATTTTTTTTCGATTAGAGAATTGGTATGGAAAGTGATCCTACCTATGAATCGAAAAGATAGAACACTGGGTAAGGTCCCCAAATTGGGAAAGTCCATTCCAAGTTACCCAAATCTTTTTTAATAACGTTTATGAGATTGAAGAGTTAGCATAAGATCGAAGACTTCTGAGAATAAATGGTAAGTATTTGAAAAAATATAAACCTATATTTCAGGAAGTCAAAATATCAGTAGAATAATCGAAATGCAAAATGAAAAGCCAAAAATGGTAATACAAAGATTTCTAAAATGGCTTAGTTTTCGTTACAAATTCCAAAAAAAGACTTCAAAATTATAAATTGAAAGTACTATAACATTTCACTAAGTACTAAAGTCAGTGGGAAGTGAAGCCTTCATTCGTTTGTACTTCCTAGCAGATACCAACAGACAATGTTTGATCATGGAATTACTTAGAGTAAGAGCTTCAACTTCGGCTCCCAATTTTTGTGCCCTCTCGACACGGTGAACTCCCACTTTGATCTACTCATCAAGCTCCTTACGGTCGAGCTTGTTTATTTCCTCTTGGTGAGCTTTGGCTTTCTAGATTTTGGCTAGCAGCGTTTGATTTATTCTTCCCAAGCGAAAATGTTGGCAGCACAATCTTTGAATTCCTTTTTGCTCTACAAAAAATACTTCTCTGGATCTTCAACCTTGTTGGTAGATTCAGTGGCCGCATCCCACTCTACCACTTGGGTTTCTAGTTTGTTGCTAATCTTAGTTGAAACTTCTTGCTTACGCAAGAGATCTGTAGAAACTTGATCCAGAAAGAATCCGTGTTCGACAATGATGTATGCGGCCTCTGAGAAAATCTTTAGAATATCCACCCTTTTCAAGGACTCATTTATGTTATAGCAAGCATGAGTATTATTTTCCACCACTTCAATTAAATCAACATTAAAGGCTTTTGCCTTAATTTGTCGAAGAAGCTGATCAACAGGTTGAGCAGAGGAGTGTCCACCAGAGGCGGTCGAAAAATTGGAACCTTTCTCAGAAGAATTGGCCTTTGCACTCATCCATGCCTTCAAAATCCTAGCAGGATTGTTGGTATTCAATTCATCCAATACTTCTTGAGAAATAGGAGTTGTAGAGTGTTTGAAAGGTTCTTTAAAGTCTTTGACTATCCCAAAAGGTTGATGAGGATCGCTCGCAACATTCGACTGAGCCTTATCACTTTTGGCTTCCTCTTCTTTGTTCTGAGTCTCCTTGTCGAGGTTGGACACGTGTTCATATTCTTTGATTGGTTGAGTTTTGTCATGTTGAGGGATTATTGGTGAATAGTTATCTGTTTTTTCTTGACCTTGGTCTTCATTGAATTGGATTTCCATGTCAGCATACTCTCCATCTTCTCTCTCACTTGTGGAGTCAGATGGCTGAGTTGATTGAGGAGAAGCAAGGGTTGGTTTGTTTTGTTTGACTTTTCCCAAGAGGTTGACGTTGTTGTTGGACTCCTTGTTCGATCCTTTATGGGATGTAAGATGAACAGAAAGAGAACAAGTGCTCATAGGGACATCATATTTGATACTGGAAGTTGCAGTACCAGTTTGAGCACCCAGTGAAAAGAAAAATAAATCCATATTAGTCGAAAATAATAAGGTGTAACGAAAGTAAAACAAAGTAAAGTTGAAATACCTTAAGTTCTTCATTCCCATGGCTAGAATGATCACTTTCTTCCTATTCAGAGACAGTTGGATTTGGTTTGGGATCAATGTTTAATGCTCTGTGAGAAGTAGACTTCACTGGCTTAGATACAACAACAATTTTTTGTTCATAGATGAAGTCAGTGATTTTCGACTTCTTTTTCTTTTTCGCTGGCTTTGTTGTATATGGAGAGAGATCTTTAAGATCTGATTTAACAAGTATAGGTGGAGGTTGAGTTTGTTTTTCATTTTCTCAGAGTGGGAGGGGGATTTCCAGTGTTCTGAAAATAGAGAAAGGATATTAGATAAATATAATTGATACATATAAATGATGAAATATTGAAGTATTGAGCAAATACCTTTATTGTCGCCTTCATCAAGTCAAGTTCTCCAACTTGATCATCACCCTTCGATAGAGCAGCAACTTTTTTTGCAGTCGCAGCCCCAGCCTTATCTTTTATACTTTGTTTCCTCTCAACAGCTAAAAGAAAAACAAGGGAGCCAATTTATTGAAGTTAAGAAAGAAGGTAAATAGATTTCGAAGGGAAAATCGAAAAAGCTTTCCATTTCACCTGATGGAGAGAGTATTTGAACATGCTTCATGTCGATGTGAAGGTGGCCTTTGAAACTATCCAGAGAATGCTTAGTTGGAACCACTTGTTCGGCTAGTTTTTTGGAATCTTGTTGAAGGAGTTTCAGGTGAGACCCACAAACAAACCATTCTGGGAATGGAGGTCCAAATTCCAAGCCAAAACCAACGCTTGGTAATGGTGAGAATTTAGCTGGTTGGAGTTTAAAATTTAACTCATATCTATCTTAGGCCTTGACGCACGAAGGGATTTTATAAGAAGGGAGTTTATTTGTGAACTTTTCCTTTAAAATTAAAGATGCTTCACGAATGGTTCGACTAAGATCATCAGGTTTATACATAATTTTAAAGTACTTTTGGAATGATTTTATCTCTTTGATGTGAGTGGTTTTACCTTTCTTGAAACGTTCTTGTATGGAATCAAAATCACGAGTTAGATATTGAGAAAATCCAGCTACGTCGAAGATTGCATTGGTGTAGTATTCTCTCCACCAAGTGTCAAATTCTTGTGTGTAAAGGGTTGATGGTCGAAAAGAAATGGGAATAAGAGTGGTAATATTGGAATATCGAGAGAGTTGTTTTGTACAATCAGGTTCAAAAAACCACATATACGGAGACAAAGATCACCTTTCTTTTAACAAAGCAGCTTAGGCATTGGTTGAATAAAGTCAAATTATCGAGATACCAGATTAGGCTGATAGCTAGCCAAAACAATTTGTTCTTCGAAGGTCTCAACTTAGTGGCAAGCAATCGAGGGGTGAGAAAAGATTCCTAGATGGCCATAGACTTATCTTCTTGGTCCTTCAAAGGAGCAATAAATTCATGTGTAAATCATTCAGGGCCACACATCTTTTGAGCAAAAGGAGCCATCAAAGAAGTGGAATTATAGTGTTTGGCGAACATCATTATAAACCCAGTAAAGGAAACTCATAGGATTGTCCCTTCGTCATCTAGAGTTAGTTGGGATAATCTTGTCCCTTAGACCCCCTAGTCTTTATTTCATCATCTTCTTTGTTGATGATGTTGTACGTTGAGAGCGAAGGCTCGAAGGTGGCATTCAGCCACAATTGAAGTAGCCAAAATGGGCCAGCAAGTAGAATGTTTGTTCCTAACTTATAATTCCTTAGGATCTCGACAGATTCTTCTAAGTAATCATAGAGGGGGCCCGAAATTATTTGTCTCAAGCATAACTTGTTCCCAACATGAAGTTGCTTCTCCATTATGAGGTATCTCTTTGCCACTTCTTGAGACGCGAGAGCCATAATTCCAGAAAAGCAATGTGTTCTTCGTCATAAACTTCTTCAGACATTTTATTATGATGGTCACCTATGTAATCAGTAAAAATGGGTTTACCACCTCCAAAGTTAATAGTATCTTCATTCATATCATAAGGGTCAAAGGTTTCCCCAGTAGGTCGAAGACCAGTAATGGCAGTAATGTCGAACAAAGTTGGAGTCGTCATTCCACAAGGGAAATGGAAGCTATTGTGGGTAGAATCCCAGAAGTATAATGAAGCCACTAACATACTTTGGCTATACCCAGGACCAGAGTTTGACAGCTAGACCATGTTGTAAATCTCCATATCTTTCTAGAATTGGCTTTTTTGACATTCAACCTTAGCAAGCCAAGAAATATATGGTTCAAGGTCTTTCATCAAATGGAAAGAGTGAAACACTCTAAGAGCGTTTCTCATATAGCCTAAGTTAATTTTGTCTTCTGTTTTTGAAGCGTCAGTCGAAGACTTCGCTTGGTCATCTGTAGATTTTTGGGTATCAGGTTTTTTACTACTTTTATCATCATGCTTTTGTTTAATAGCTAAGGGTTTAGTATAATTGTAAACATGGAAAAAACTCTTTGAGTTTCTTTGCATCTGCATCAGGTTCAGGCAAAGGTCCCTTGTATGCATATGTTTCACCAGAAATAGTTAAAGGAATGAGTACCCGAGATTCATAAATTTTGCGTTTTTCCTCAAGAAGAGGAAGCTTAGGGACATAGCTGATTTCCTTCTAGAAGCAATGCACGTCTAAATGAGACATTTCTGAAAAGTGGTCATCATGGCCATGACTTCACATCAATAGTTTCTTATGCGTTGAAGGCTTTTTAAAAAATGCCTTTTTCTCATCGTATTCAAAAAAGACATTTTTGAGGGGCAATTTGTTAGCTTGAAATTCGATGCTCACAAATTAAATAAATACATAAAGGTTTTGAAAAGAAATCAAGAGTGTTGGAAAAATGCTTTAACATAAGCAAACGATGGTATTTTCGACCAAAGTTTTGACAAAATAGTACGAATTCGAAACTTAGTGTCAATTCTCTATTTTTTATGATTGGCATTATGTTTGATAAAACTAACTTAGCATAAACATGTTATATAAGATGTTCTAATTCTGCAGAAGGAACATGTTAGACATGATGTCCTATCTTGTTTATCCGATATCTTGTTTGTTACAGTTGTTCACTTGGATTTATTATGTTTTAACATATTCTAAATATTTTAGGAATATTAGGATATTATATGTGTCATCCAAGACAAAAGAATCAGAGATTCCCTCTGTATTTAGAAGATTAATTTGTTTCATTAAATGTTGAGATATTTTAGGAAACAAATCATTGGAGTCCTATTTCCATGCAGAAGTTTCTGCTAATTTTATGCAACAGACCAATTGCATTTTTAAAGCCCAAATCTAGTCCATTCAAGGTTATAAAAAGAAGGTTTCAGCCTTAATACTTGTGTGGAACTTACGTTGTATTTTTTAGGGTTTGTGTGTGTTAACTGTGAGTCTCTCTAATATCATCTTGATATAAGAGTAGGACTGTTCTTTCGAGTTGTAAGTTATGTCAATCATTGTTAAGCTTCTAAGTATTGAATGATTGTGTGTCTTTGAAGTGTGACTTGTGTTATTTTCTAAGTGTTTAGAGTTGTTCTTGTCATTATTTGTGATTAAAAGGGAAGTGAGGGGGGTCTCTTACCTAGGTGTGTCTTAGGTATAAGTATATCATGAGTAGTGATTAAGTAAGAAGTTGTAAACAGGGGAGTTTAGCTTTGAATTAATACTATTTAATGGACTTCCTTCCTAGCTTGGTATCCCCCAAAGTAGGTGTAATTGTACACCGAACTGGGTTAACAATTCTGTGTGTTCTGTACTTTTCTATTCTTTTTTAATTGGTATACCTTGTCATTGAATATTTGTTTAGAGATCAGTGTCTCGACATCTCTTAGGACATCTGAGATCTGACTACCAGAATTTCAATTGATATCAGAGCAGGAATCTTGCTCTGTATCTGAGTGATATTTGGGGAAGGTACTTTATGGTACAATGGACAAGGAAGGGGGATTTTTGAACATACCACCCATTCTTGATGGAACCAACTATGATTATTGGAAAGCTCGTATGGTGGCTTTCATCAAGTCCATGGACAACAAGGCTTGGAAATTTATGGTCAAGGAATGAGATCCACCAAAGGTTGTAGGTCAAGATGGGAAGGTTACTAATGTAGAAAAGGCTGAAGAAGACTGGAATAATGAAGATGAAAAATCATCTCAAGGAAACTCAAAATCCTTGAATGTTGTGTTCAAAGGAGTGGACAAGAATATATTCAGACTGATAAGTAATTGCACTATTGCTAAAGAAGCTTGGGAGGTCTTGAAGACTGCTCATAAGGGAACCTCTAAGGTAAAGATGTTAAGACTTCAACTTCTTTCCACCTAGTTTGATAACTTAAGAATGAAGGAGGATTAGAGTATTCATGACTTTCACATGAATATTATTGAGATAGCCAATTCCTTAAGTGCCCTGGGGAGATGGTGTCAGAAGCTAAGTTGGTGAGAAATATTCTCAGATCTCTTCCAAAGAGGTTTGACATAAAGGTGACTGTCATTGAAGAAGCACCAGATATAAATAACCTGAAGTTTGATGAGCTTATGGGGTCTCTGCAGACCTTTGAATTAGGAATTAGTGAAAATTATGAAAAGAAGAAGAGAATTTCCTTTATCTCTAATGCTGATGATATAGAAGATGAATGTGACTTGGATATAGAGGAAGGGTTATCTAATAATTGTTCTTCTTGGAAGACAATTAAATAAAGTTGTGAAGAAGATGGACTGGAAATCGAGGTCAAATGTCAAGAAAAATTCATTTGATATCAACAAAAATCGGGACTATTATAAAAGGCCCAGACCTGAAGAGAAGACCAATCAAGGAAAAGGAGTTCAATGTCATGAATGTGAAGGTTTTGGAAACATACGAGCTGAGTAACCCACTTATATCAAGAAGCTGAAGAAGGGTTTGTCTGTGTCTTGGTCAAAAGAAGATTCTGATAGTGATCCTGAAGTGGAATATGCCAAACAAGCTAATGCACTGACTGGAATTTGTGATTTTAATGAAGAATCAGACTGTGAAGAACTCACCTTTGAGGAACTTGCTGCCTCATACAAGGAGTTGTGCCTCATAAGTGAAGAAGTATGTCAACAGGGAAAAGACCAAAAGAAAGTCATTGCTCAACTACAAGCAGAAAAGCTGGAGCATCTGTCTATTGTTTATGAACTGAAGGATGAAGTTTTATTGCTCAATTCAAAACTTGACAGTATGACTAGGTCTGTAAGAAGGCTTAACAGTAGTTCTGATGTGATGGATGAGATTCTTCATTCTAGAAAGAATGTTGGAAATTTCAAATGTCTTGGTTATGATAATCAAGGTGTGAATAAGAAAGGAAAAGAGCCCGGAGTGAAGTTTGTTCAACCAAAGAAGAAACTGGAACAGAAGATGTCGAATCAAATGTCCCGACATTAGCAAAGACATCAAAAAATCACTCAAGAAACAAGGCTCAAAGATGGAGATGTCATTTTTGTGGAAGGTTTGGTCATATAAAACCCTATTGTTATAGGTTATATGGCTATCCCAAATATGTTACTCAACCTAGAAAAGAATAGGCTGTTGTTAAAGAAAAGAAATAGTGGTTTCCCAAAAATGGTACTTCTGGATTATCATCTTATACTTCTCTCAGAGTTTCTACCAGATATGATTGGTAGTTTGATAGTGGTTGTTCTAGACGCATGACTGGTATCAAAAAATTCTTGAAAGATATTAAATCCCACTCCACTAATTATGTAACTTTTGGAGATGGAGCAAAAGGAGAAATAATGGGTGTTAAAGAGTTGGACTATGCAGGACAACCTAGTCTTGATGATGTGCTATTTGTTAAGGGGCTAACTGCCAATTTGATAAGTATTAGTCAACTATGTGACCAAGGTCTCAAATTTAACTTTACTAAATCTGAATGTTTGGTAACAAATGAGAAGAATGAAGTTATCATGAAGGGAACCAGATCAAAAGATAATTGTTATCTGTGGAGTTCTCAAGAAACAGATTGTCTCTATACATGCTTAATGTCACAAGAAGATCAAGTTAAATTATGGCATTAAAAGCTTGGCCACTTACATATGAAAGGTATGAAGAAGATATTGTCAAAGGAAGTTGTTAGAGGTATTCCCAAGATGAAGATTGATGAAGGAAGAAACTGTGGTGAATTTCAGATTAAGAAGCATACTAGGATATCACACAAGAAGCTCCAGCATCTGATCACTTCAAGAGTTCTGGAGCTGTTTCATATGGACATGATGGAACCTATTCAGGTTAATAGTTTAGGGGGGAAAAGGTATGCTTATGTAGTTGTTGATGACTTCTCAAGATTCATCTGGTTGAATTTCATCAAAGAGAAGTCTGAAGTATTTGAAGCTTTCAAATAATTGTGTCAAAGGATTTAAAGAGAGAAGGATTGTGGCATTGTGATGAGTTCCAAAAAGTCATGTTTTTAGTAGTAGTTTCGTGGCACTTATCAATTCATTTGTATTATATTCTTCGAATAAATCCCTCATTTTTTGTATAAATATGTATATTTAGTGTATAATCGAGTTTTAGTGTAGTTATGTACCGTTTAATAGTTTTCTATTCAACTTATAGGTATTGGTACGTATTTGGAGCATGAGCAATAAAGTGTCGAAGACACGACTTTAAACACGCAATTATGAGCAATTCATCAACAAATAAGGCTAAATATATATATGATAAAAATCATAAATTTTGTTGATATTTAGTCATTTTTATATATGAAATTGAATAAGCTTTCCAATGCTTCCGACCGTGCATAAATCGGAGGTACGGTTCTTAAGTTATGGAAAAAATATAATGTTGATTTTTTTCAGAACAGCTCTGTGCGCACTGAGCGCTGTCTAGTGGGAAGAAACACATTAAAAGAGCCAAAACACACATTTTTTTAGGTTATGTTTTGGTGTATTTTTTACCAACTCATGAAACCTTCATTCTTGGTAGTTTAGTGCTTAGAAAACAACATTAGAGCTTGCACACAGATGATTCGGGGGGGATTTCTCATCTTTCGGTGCTGACAAACCAAGAGATTTTTGGTTTATTTCTCTTCCTCTTTGTTTATTCTTAATTTGTTAGGTTTTTTATATTTATTTACTTTAAACGTATGTATATATATTGATCATGGTGTTGTATAAAGCTTTCTTTCTAAATCATTGTTGATGTCTTTCTTGATCTTTTTGCTTTGTTTGGATTTAGATTGTTATAGACATATACCTCACAAATCTTAATTAGGAATGAACATCTATTAGTTTCTAAATTTTAGAGATATATTTAGAGCTAATAATCACTATGAATATCAGAGCTTAATGCCTCAGTGTTGTTTGTGTTACACTGAGAGATCGTTGATGCAAGAATATGGTTGCTCTCGTAATTTAGGTTAGACATAACCTTCGTTGTGGGTACATCTCGTGGTGTCTGTGATGATTTTGACTAGTACAGTAGGTTGAGTGAAAATAATCAATAGGTTTAAGTTTTTGACGAGTGGATTATATTCATGCTTGATAAGTCTTTTCTCTAAAGAATGAATTATTTTCTTGTTAATAACTTTAAGTTCTTGGATTTGCTTCAAACCCATTTTAACCTAAACTCATTAACGCGATACTTGTTGAACGATAATTCAGTAGTACTAATCCATGTGGAGACGATATGACAAAACTAAAAATACTTACTTTTTCTTTCCGCTTTACCGCTTAAGGAAAATGGCTTCGTTGCCGGGAATTAGTGTTTTTTTATTTTGCATTATGATAGATTTTTTGTTTTTGAGTTTTGTATATAATGTATATATTGTTCATGCATAGTTTCTTGTTTTGTTTTGATACATTTATACTTGTCAATATATACTTGTTTTGTTTTAATGTTTGTTCAAGTGATTGGTTAGGACACTTGCTTATGGTTTGCGCGATGAGGCATCACCATGGCATGAAGGGAGGAAGTTACTAGTTAAGCACAGTAAAGGCGTCGAGCTTACAACGTAAAATAATCATTTTTATTATTTTTGTTTCGTTATTACTTTTTCATTCTAGCTTAGGTAGTATGGTGAACATTCATTAAAAAGTTGTACTCGGATTGTTCGTAAAATTCTCAAAACTTCATTTTACAACTTGTTTAATCCATTTTCACCCAGTCTTTCCGGACCATTTTTGAATTTGAGATTTGTAGGTGATATTGGTGGATTGGTAAGGAGAATCAGATGTGAATCTCATTTTTCTACACAGACATGTGCGTGCAAAGTGCGGGTTTGTGCGCGCTAAGCGCGAGTTTTCTGGTGTAGCGCGCTAAGTGCAGGTCTGCAGGCTAAGTGTGGCCTGAAGTTTGTCCAGTGTAATTCTATTTTACTCGACCATTTTCCCACTTTCACCCCAGTTATTTATAGAGTACATATTAGTAGTAATTTCTAATGTTTTTGTTTGTTGTTTGGACTCCAATTTTGGTCCGATTATTTGAAGTCACATGAGGTATTTATCCATTTTTTATCGTTTCAACTTACGATTGTGTGGTAATGATAGTATTTAAAGTTTCGTAGAAGTCAAAGGTATGTGTTTATTTCTTTCTACACTTTAGCACTTTCATGATACTTAGGCTTTTTTACAATTTTCATATCATTCATTATTTTGTATACTCATTCATCATTTGAATCACTTTAGTCCCCCCTATTGTGAGAAAGCTTTCCATTATTTACCATAGACAAGCATCAAGTTCAAAGTTTTGTGAATTTGACAATTTGAGAATATGGAAAAAGTTGATTGGAATTTTGTGAATTGATCACTCTCTTAGGTTTAAGCAAGTTTTTATTTCTATTAGCTTTAGAAATTACCCCTTGTTTGTTTACTCGACCACATTATAACCTTAAAAAGCCCTTGTGATTCTTGATTTTATGTTTTCAATATGAGTTTTTAGATGATTGCATAATTTAGTCTTTTGTTTGCAAGATTGTTGTGTGAGTGAAAAATCCCTCATTTTGTGAGTTTTTCATCTACCGATGATTGTTTTTGCTAGGTGTGCTTCAACAGTGAACTTGTGTTGTTTTAGAAAGTTTGGCATGACTTTTGTACTTAGCTTTTGTTTTGTGATTATGTTGTCATTGTAGTTCTGTGGTAAGTATGTTTCCTTGTGTGTACCATTTTCGATTGAACCATTACATTTCTTTTTTTGTTTTCAAAACTTGTTGTTTCATGATTTCTTGGATGTCTCTTTTGTGTATTTAGGTGTTTGAACTTTGTTTTAGGACAAACAATTATGTAAGTTGGGGAGAGTGGTGAGTTCCAAAAGGTCGTGTTTTTAGTAGTAGTTTCGTGGCACTTATCGATTCATTTTTATTATATTCTTTAAATAAATCCCCCGTTTTTTGTATAAATATGTATATTTAGTGTACAATCTAGTTTTAATATATTTGTGTAGTGTTTGATAGTTTTCTATTCATTTTGTAGGCATTGATGCGTATTTGGAGCATGAGCAATAAAATGTCGAAGACACGGCTTCAAACGCGCGATTTTGAGCAATTCATCAACAAATAAGGCTCAAAACAAATATGATACAAATCATAAATTTGGTTAATATTTAGTCATTAGATATGAAATTGAAATAATCTTTCCAATGCTTCTAATCATGCGTAAATCAGAGTTACGCTTCTCAAGTTATGGTAAAAATACAACGCTGATTTTTTTCAGAACAGCACAGAGCATCCTCTGTGCGTGATGAGCGCGGCCTGCTGGAAAGGAACATGTTAAAAGGTCCAAAACACACATTTATTAGGTTGTGTTTTGGGGAATTTTTTCCGAACTCATCAAACCTTCATTCTTGGTAGTTTAGTGCTTAGAAACCAACATTGCAGCTTGCACACGAATGATCCAGGGTGGACTTCTCATCTTTCAGCGCTGACAAACCGAGATATTTTTGGTTCATTTCTCTTCCTCTTTGTGTATTCTTTATTTTTTTGGTTTTATATATTTATTTAATTTGAACATATGTATATGTGTTTATCATGGTGTTGTATAAAGCTTGCTTTCCAAATCATTATTGATGTCTTTCTTGATCTTTTTTCTTTATATTTGGATTTGGGTTGTTATAGACATATAACTCACAAATATTGACTAGGGATGGATATTTATTAGTTTCTAGATTCTAGAGATATATTTAGATCTAATAATCACAACGGGTATCAGAGCTTAATGCCTTCGTGCTTTTTGTGTTGTGCTGAGAGATCGTCGACACAGGAATACAGTTGTTCTTGCAATTTGGGTTAGACATAACCTTCATTGTAGGTACACCTCGTGGTGTCTTTGATGATTTTGACGAGTATAGTAGGTTGAGTGCAACTGGTCGATAGGTTTAAGTTTTTGATGAGTGGATTATATTCATTCTTGATAAGTCTCTTCCCCAAAGAATGAATTCGTTTCCTGTTAATAACTTTAAATTCTCGCATTTACTTCAAACCCATTTTAACCCAAATTCATTAACGCGAGACTTGTCGATCGGAAATTCAGTAGCACTAATCCCTGTGGAGACAATATGATAAAACTAAAAATACTTATTTTTGCTTGCCGCTTGACCGTTTCAGCATATTTTCAGAATTAGAAGTGACCATGGGAAGGAACTTGAAAATAGCAGGTTTGATGAATTATGAACCTCTAAAGGGATTAGTCTTGAGTTATCTTCACTTATCTCCCCTCAACAGAATGGTGTGTTTGAGCGCAAGAATAGAAACATTCAAGAATGTGTCAGGGTCATGCTTCATGCTAAGAAACTTCCATATCATTTTTGGGCTGGAGCCATGAACACTGCCTGCTATATTCATAACAAAGTGATTATCAGATCTAGTACATCAGTTACTCTCTAAGAACTATGGAAAGGAAGAAATCCTACTGTGAAATATTTTCATGTTTTTGGAAGTAGGTGTTACATCCTAGTAGATTGTGAACAAAGAAGCAAGAAGGATCCTAAAAGTGATGAGGGAATTTTTTTGGGATACTCTACAAATAGTAGAGCTTATAGAGTATTTAACTCTAGAACCAAGGTAATGATGGAATCCATAACTGTTGTGATTGATGACTCAACCAAAGAAGTTGATATCTCAGATAATGTTAAAACATTTATTCCCATGAATGATGATGTTCCTAAAGATGTTGCAGACTCAAGTGTCAATACTGAACCTGAAGAAACTGATGCAGCCAATAAAGGACCTTCGATTAGGATTCAAAAAGATCACCCTAAGGAGCTTATAATAGAAAGTCTGAATGATGGAGTCAAAACCAGATCAAGGGAAGCTATGTCAAATTTTTGCTTTGTTTCAAAATTTGAACCAAAGAATGTCAAAGAGGCCTTGACTGATGAATTCTGGATTCATGTTATGCAATATGAACTTGGTCATTTCAAGAGAAATGAAGTTTGGGATTTGGTACCAAGACCTTAAAGAGTAAATGTTCTTGGTACTAAATGAGTGTATAAGAATAAGTCAGATGAATAAGGGGTTGTCACAAAAAATAAGGCCATAATTGTTGCTCAAGGGTACACTCAGATTGAAGGAGTGGACATTGATGAAACATTTGCTCCTACAGCTCGTTCAGAATCTATCAGAGTACTACTTAGAGTGGCATGTCTCTTAAAGTTCGAGTTGTTCTAGATGGATGTTAAGAGTTCCTTTTTAAATGGTTATCTGAATGAAGAAGTATATGTTGAACAGCCAAAAGGATTTGTTGATCCTTCTTTTCTAAAGCATGTGTTCAAGTTATAGAAGGTGTTGTATGGTTTAAAGCGGGCTCCAAGATTTTGGTGTGAGAGATTGACTGAGTTTCTCATCGATCATGGGTATAGAAAGGGTGGAATTGACAAGACTCTTTTTGTAAAAGAGAAAGATGGAAAACTTATTATAGCTTAGATCTATGTGGATGATATTGTGTTTGGAGGGATGTCAGATGAGATGGTCCAGCATTTTGTTAAGCATATGCAATCTGAGTTTGAGATGAGCTAACAAACTTTTTTGGTCTACGAGTCAAGCAGATGGAAGGCTCCATTTTTCTTTGTCAAAATAAATACGCAAAGAATATTATGAAGACATTTGGAATGGAGAATGTCATCCATAAGAGAACTCCTGCTCCTACACACATGAAGTTATCCAAATATAAAAATATAGTGAGTTTGATCAGAGTTTATATAGAATCATGATTGGTAGCCTTCTATATCTTACAGCTAGCAGGCCAGATATAACCTTTGTTGTTGGAGTTTTTGCTAGATATCAAGCAGAACCCAAAGTGAGTCACATCATTCAAGTCAAAAGAATTCTGAAATATGTGAATGGTACACGTGAGTATGTGTTGTACCCCAAAATTTGCCCTCTCATTTATCAAGAATTTGCTCACAAGATCTCCTTGGGCTCAAGACTGCACTAGGGTTTGATCAGCTCAAGACACCTCCTTATGCACTGATGACCAAAATTAGGGTTTGAGTTTTCACAAGGATTTTTGAACTATCAATGCTTCGTATGACTTTCATGGATCATTATGGACCCCCAATATTACTCATGTCAAGTTTCAAGCCTTGGATCACAATTTTGATCAGTCAATTGAACAGTTGACCTAAAAATCAACTGTATTGGGGAAAAAGTCAACCATGGCCAATTTACAGTCAAACTTCATAATTTTTTATCCACATCAATATTTAAGACTCATATGTATCATTTGATCAAGTTTGGACCATAATTCCTCAAGAAATTTGATCAAAGGGCAAAATGGTCAAAATTAGGGTTTTGACTAGGAAAGGGCAATTTCTGATTTTTGACCTATTAAATGGTTAATTGGTTTAAGGAATAATCTCAAGAGTCCAATTGCATCATTTTGACCTAATTACATTATTCAAAACATTGAAAATCCATTGGATTGACAGATGAATTTTGCAGTCAACTGATCAAAGGTCAACTGTATACTGAAAAATCAAACTTTGACTTTTAGGTCAAATTTAAGCACCAAAGATCACAATTCATCATAACATGTCAAAATAGGAAACTTATTCATCAAGAAATCAAGAAATCAAGATTCCATTTTGAAAAGTCAAAATTTCTAAACTTAAAAATTTTTCTAAGTGTCAAAAATTTCTTATTTTTTCATAACTTTGAGCCAAATTTTCACCATGATGCAAGATGATTAAAAGGAAACTTCCAACATGAAAGTTGTAGATCCCCGTGAAATATACAACTTTGCTTCACACAACTTCTCCTAAAAGTGTTTGGATCTCAAGTTATAATTTTAAAAATATACATGATCATGAACTAAAAAAGACTTAGTGAAATTTTGCCCTAGTTAGGCAAATTTTTGACCTAACTACATGGAAATTTTTCACATAGTTCCAAGGGGAATCTTCAAAAGAAATTCAAAGATGAGTTTTAGAGAACATTTCAAGCTTTCCAAAATGTCCAAGAAATCCTTGAGATCATTCTTGAGTAGGGAGAACCGAAGAGATGAAGTTGGTGTTTTGTCACTTGAATTATAGGTCATTTTCATGATGAACACAAATGCAAATCAATGTTAGGCTGCATAATCTTTGCTTTACAGGTCTCAAACTTGTTTGTCACTCCATAATTAGTGTATTACACAAACTTTTGAGCTATAATCCAAGTGGTTTAAGCTTTATCCAATTCACATTGCCATTTTGGGAAGAAAGTTGACAATATCATTCTTGTAAAGCAAGCTTTATGCATAAAGTCCACTCTTGAGCCTCTAACTTGTTCCCTCTGATCACACTTCATCTACAAAGTCATAAGCAAGTGTGTTTAAAGCATAACCACTATATCTTAACAAATACACAAGGCATTGAAACTTGTTTTCTCAAAAATCACATGTTTAGCTTAAGAATGCAAATTCAAATTCTGATCAATAACAAGTCTCCAAACTTGTTGCTTATAAATAGAAGCACTATTTTTGAGCTAGAACACGAGTTTGAACACCCTAAAATACAAAAAAACTCTCTCAAATCAGAAATGGCCCAAAAACTCCATTGTCGCACAGTTTCTGACCTTGAATCTCAAACTCACATTTCCCTCGTGCGTTTCTTGGCCTTTTAGTTTCTAAAGCTTCCTTACATCAAGAGTAACTCATCCTTGTACCTGTTTCACTTCTGTAACACCATTTTTCCTGTCTTCCATAACCAAAAACAGAGCATCACATTTGGACTTCTCCAGACCATTCCAGCCATCCTCAGCTCAAGCCAACCATTGCATTAGCTTCCTAGAGGTCCAAGGAAGCTAACCTGATCATCAGCACTGCCTGAAACAAGCTCATTTGCATTTCGCAATTTCCAGTTTTGAGGTATTTTTCTTGAACTTCTATCTCATTACTTAGGCATTGTTAGGATTGCATTTGTGAAGATAAAATGTATACCTCATTGCCAAGAAGTTGTACATATCCATAGTTTGAATTTATATGGCCTGGGCTTAGAGAATTTTAGAGTTGAAGTTTCTGAAATTTTAGGGTTCAAATTAGGGCCAGAGAAATTCTCATTTATCTTTGACTTTTAGCTTTAGTTATTTACATGGTTAGATTCATGAGGAAGAATGCAACAACTTTCATATTGTCATCTTCCATTTTTGTTGAGAAATGAAGAAGTTACAGGTACACCGGCTGGAGGTTGAAGATGAAGTCATCAGGACTTGATTTGCCTTACATATTTATTGTTTTGTTTATATAAACGGATGTATAGCCACCCCAGTGGTAAAGCACGCGCCTGTTAACCTATGGCACCTGGGTTCGAGTCCCAGTGGTACCCTTTTGCCCATTTTCTATATTTTTTGACTTTCTAACATGTTTTCTTGCAGGTGTTGGGCCCTTTGGGCCTGGCATTATTTTTTTATTTGCTAGCTCACCTCCCTGCCTACTTTTGGCACCCCCTGGCCCATTTATTTTTATTTATTTCATTTTTCCTTTTAAATATATTTTCTAAAATACTCAAAAAATCATTAAAAAAATAAAAATAGTAGATTTATGTTTTAACATAATTTAAATATTTTTCTCACACAAAAACTTATTTTTATTCATCATACTTTATTTATCTTTACTAATTATCTTGTAAATTTAATTTAAAACTAGGTTATTATTTATTTTCTTTTACACTAATTAAAATACATTTATTTTAATATTAAAAAAAATCCAAAAATATTTTACAACACCATATATTATTTTCAAGACAAAAATACAAAAGTACAAAAATACTTTTTTTTCTTTAAAATTATTTTCTTTTAATCAACTAAATAGAATTAGGGTTTTATTCAAAAATCTTTTCTTAATTAATTTCTTTTCTTAATTAGTTTAAGTTAATTTAATTTTGATTTAATTATTTTTCTCTAATTAGGTTTAGGTTAAAACCTCTTTCATATAAAAATCCAAACAAAAATCATTTCTTTCCATTTGCATTTGTACTTTATACATTTATTCAATTATTTGTACATATTCAATTTGGTTGTAATAGATTAATTAGGTTTATATTATTGCAATCCCCATTCACAAATTGTATACCCCCTCCCACAAGTATTATAATAGCGTAGTAATTTTAAATTTCGCAATTTATCGCTTTCATATATACAATGCTAGTAATTAGGTTTTGTATAGAAAGATTAAAACAAACCAAATAGCAAACCCTAATTCAAGACAAAATCAAGCATGAAAACAATACACTTACACACAATCATCCCTAGGATTATCCCACTTGGTTTCCTTATACAAAATGGCCATATTACGCATGTAAGGTATCTTAGCAAAAACAAACAAATACAAGATCATAGTCCCTCGATGACGATATCTAAGTTGCCTTACAAATGATCTTAGTCCCTCAAAAAGAATGCTAAGATACCTTGCAACATTGCTAATCATGGTTATACGATGACCCACGCCCGTCCCGTTAACATCCAAAGATAGGGTTGCTTACCAAATCAATGGTAACAAAACAATGTCAAAGGAAAAAAAATGAACAAAAAAGACATTTGAGTAGGTAGATTGCTCCTAATTACTTGCTCCATTTCAAACAAAATATCCTTGCTATTTTCAAAAATAAACACTTACACTTTCAAAACATCTTACAAAACTTGAAAACATTTTCAAAAGATCAAACATCTTTGTATACATTCTTACGAACAAGAATCATTACAAATATTGCCTAAACAATGGCATCTTTACAAAATACTTTCAAAAACCACACTAAGCACAATTTCAAACAAAAGCAAGTGATCTAGCAAGTAACTAAGAGCCCATGGAAAACCATGGATGAAAATGGTGCTAATACCTTCCCTTTTCATAATCTACCCCCCGAACTCAAGAAACAATCTCAAAGGTCTTTCCTGTGCTTTTTCACCTTTCCTTTTTGGATAAAAGAAAAGTCGGTGGCGACTCTTGCTAACCGCAACATTTGCAATCAAACGCAAAACCTTCAAGTCAGTTCTCCCACCATATCATAGAACTTGCGACTCTGTTGAGGAAAATTCTAAAAGTTGGGTTACCTTAGGGATAGATCACATTTATTTGCTTACATTGTTTGACTTGTATGCTTTACATTATGGTTCTTTGTTTGGGTTTGAATCCTCTACCCAGATTTGGGATACATTATAGGTAAGTAGCAATACATTGTGAAAACTGTGCGGGGTATACCGATATGGTCTAAGAAATAGCTATGTTAGTATGACATATTTGTGGGTACCGATAGCCTTTGAGTTAATCAAAGAGAATATGGGGCCGTTGAGTGATGTCATGAAGCACTAATGAACTTTTAGAACCTTTACTTGACCAACTTGGCCTTTAGGATGTAGTGAGATGACCGGCTTTGGTGCAGTCCGAAGTTGGTAGATACTCGATACTACACTCATTGAGGTTTGGTTTCTTGGGATATTTTGGTCGCCATTAAAGAGGCTTGTGCTGAAACAATGACCAAGGAAACAAACCAGTGATATTGAGCTCCTTAGAACTCGGTTACTATTACTAGGACAGGTTTGAGCCAACTAAACTTCAAGATGGTACTTACCTATAAAACTTCATGCAAGCCTAAACCTAAGGATTTGTTTGTTTTGTTTGTATATGCATACTTGTACATAACATCATGAACATCATGAACATCATATACATACACTAACCATTTCAAGGATTTTTTGGGATTCATCTTTGTTCTTGTTTTGTAGGATATGGATTCACTTCGCAGGAAAACTATTCAAGTCAAACTTGTAAAGATCCCTCCACAACTTAAGGAGCTAGCTTCAAGGATTCCTGAAAACTCTCCATTCACCGAGAGACATGGTCGCCTACTCAATTTGGTCACCTCCAACACAGATGAGGATATGACTAAGGTGATTTTTTAGTTCTTTGATCCTTTACACCATTGCTTCACGTTTCCCGACTATCAACTTGTGACTACTTTGGAAGAATTCTCCCAACTCTTGAGGATTCCCATTCTCAATCAACTACCTTTCAACGGTATGGAAAGAGACCCAAAGCCAGAAGAGATTGCTCAAGTTCTATACTTGCACTCATCTGATATCAAAACTCATTGGGAAACAAGGAGTGGTGTCAAAGGTTTCCTAGCAAAGTTCCTGTTTGAGAAAGCCCAAAGTTGTTGGAATTCCTTGGACTTGCAAGCCTTTGAGGAAATTGTGGCTCTCCTCATCTATGGGATGGTTTTGTTTCCAAATCCTGACCAACTCATAGATGTCAACACCGTTAAAATCTTCATATCCCGCAACCCGGTGCCTACATTGCTAGGAGATATCCTACACTCTTTCCACACTCGCACAATGAGGAAAAGAGGTATCCTTATGTGTTGCACTCCTCTCTTGGCAAGGTGGTTTATTTCTCATCTTCCCCAATCTGTATTAAAGAATGAGCAAGGTTCAAGGTGGTCACACAGGTTGATGACGCTCAAACATTCAGACATTCATTGGTGCTCCCGATCCAAAGAGAATGTTATCATTGTCGACAGTTGTGGAGAATTACCTAATGTCCCTTTACTTGGAATTAGGGGAGGTATCACCTACAACCCATGTTTAGCCTTAAGACAGTTTGGTTACGCTCGAAGGGATGGCCCGCACGAGATGATGATTCAAGGTCTTCGCCAGAGATTTATCTGAGATTGGAGGATGTTAAACAAGGTGGATAGTAAGACTTTGGGGCATAAAAATTCAATCCCTCTCGAGCCTTACCTCAAATGGGTACGAACTCGTGCTCAGAGTCTTATGATGCCTTACCCATCCATTCTCCTGGTAATCATTGAGCCTGTCATGGAAGGAGATGTTCCATACACTATCCTACATCCTGATATGCCCACCTCTCTCGAAGACCTACAAAGAGATTGGATAAAACTCAAGTGGGAGCTAGATACTTTCGAAGCCCAATTCTATGCAAGCGAGAAGAAGGCTTTGGAACTCACTAGGCTACTTCATGAGGAGCTGACTCTCAATGCCTACATTTCACCAAAGAGGATGCGAACTACCTTTCTATCTTAGAGTTTTTGTATTATTTTGCCCAAGGGGCATTGATGTACTCGAGCTTTAATTTATTAACATTACGTGTGTTTCCTTTTTGTCTAAAACAAATTTGAATCTTAAAATCCTTGAAATCATTACATATGCATATACCATTCATCATAATATAAGCAGGTCTTTTGCAACAAGTCTCCTCGTCTCTCTACTATTTATTTCAGTAAGATGGATTTCGAGCAAACAGTGAAGGACCTCCAAGCTCAGAATACACAGTTTCAACAGTTGCTCTTGACCCTAGCCAAAGGACAAGAAGAGTTGAAGACTTTGCTAGCTGAGGAGAAGAAAAAGAAGACAAAGAAGGTAATCGGAGTCCTAAACATGGGAAGAAGATTTCATGGGCAGACAAGAAGGACCTTAGATTTTGCAACGAAATCCGGTGAAAGAGACAACCAAGATGAGAAAGGCAAGGAAACAGTTGTCCCGTTAGAATCAAAAGAAGAAGAGGAAGAAGAAGACTATTCTGAAGAACAATACCCTCTAGCTGATGACAAGTATAAACATCTCGAAGAGCGGTTGAGTGCGATGGAAATCTAAAAAGTGTCTGGCTTGGACTTTGAGGAATTGGGGTTAGTGTCGGGGATTATCATTCCTCCAAAATTCAAAGCACCTGTGTTCGCCAAGTATGACAGAGTCTCATGCCCTAAAATGCATCTCCAATCCTATGTGAGGAAAATCCAGCCCCATATCGCTGACAAAGACTTATGGGTACACTTCTTCTAAGATATCCTGTCTGGAACTCAACTTGTCTGGTTTTACCAACTAGAAAGAGTCAACATTCACAACTGGGAAGATCTTGCTGCAGGCTTCTACAAACAATACCAATACAATGTTGATCTTGCGCCTAGCCGTACTCAACTCTAGAGTATGGCCATGGTTTCCAATGAAGGTTTCAAGGACTATACGCAAAAATGGAGAGACTTGGATGGAAGAGTTCAACCCCCTCTATCATAGAGAGAATTGGTAGACATGTTCTTGGACACTTTTTCTGGTCCCTTCTTCAATCATTTAATCGGAAGTTCATCTGCAGGTTTTACTGAACTAATATTGACCGGAGAAAGGGTAGAATCTGGTATAAAGAATGGAGAGATCCAAAAAGATACATCCTCCTCTATTGCCATAAGGAAGCCATTTATCGGAAAGAAAGAAGTGGTTGTTGTTTATCCTCAGAGAAATCAAGATAGGGCTGAACACCGACCAAGGGTGGGGGCTGTTATGATTCCTAAGCCTGCGCCTGATCAGCAAAGAAATAATCAACCAATGATGGAAAGGCCAGTCAGGCAGTTCACTAGAATTAACATGACCCTGTCTCAAGTATTACCGCATCTACTAAGATCCAATTTGGTGACCTTGAAAGAAGCTCCGAAAAACCCCAACACAACATCTCCTCACTATCATCCCAATGCCCGTGGCGCATATCACTTTGAAAGTCCCGGCCATGACACTAATAACTGTTGGACTCTAAAGAACAAAATACAAGATCTCATTGAAGAAAAAGAGATTGAATTCGATGTGCTCGAAAAGCCAAATGTAATTTCTGCCCCTATGCCCAGACATGGCCATAATACTAATGTCATTGAAGAAGCAATATTTGTTACTTCAGTTGATGAACTTATGACCCCACTCTTGACTATTAAAGTGAACTTTTTGAATGTCGGTGTGTTCCCGGGCTGTGATGAAGGTTGTCATTTCTGTTTGTCCACACCAACCAGTTGTCCTTTGTTGAAAGCAGGCGTTCAGTGCCTAATAGATAACAAAGAAATTTTGTTTGAAAAGACTTATGTTCCACCTGTTCCTTTTGAAGATGTTTCTATCATTACCATTTCCGCCAATTCTTCCAGGGTCTCCACCAAAAGACCCGTTAGAATTACATCAGTTCCGAAAGCAACTCCTTTAATAATTGCAATGCCTGGACCAGTCCCGTATTCGTTAGATAAAACCATGCCATGGAATTATGGAGGGGATGTCTACTACCACGGTATTAAGCAAGATTGGCCAGGTACCGAAGATTCAAGTTCTGAGAAAGTGGATTCCAACGTCAGTAATATCACAGGGACTAGTAAGATTACCTGAAGTGGTAGGATATTCTCTCCAGAAATTGCTCCCCCAAAAGCAGTTTTTGGACCCGTAATCATTCTTGTTGTTGCTGCTCCTCTGAAGGCTATTCCCAGTCCTACAATCATCTCAGCCAATACTCCAACTGACAAAGTTGTTACAACCCATGTTATCATTCCTACCAACACTCCTGCTTCCAAGCTAACCGAGACTCGAGGAAAAGATGTTCTGACTGAGCCTGTCAGGACGAAGGCTCAGTCATTGGTTATCCCTGAGACCTCCCGGAAAGAGATGGAGGAAATTCTGAAGATCATTAAAAGAAGCGATTACGATGTAGTTGAACAACTGGGGCAAACTCCCTCTAAAATCTCCATGCTAGCATTACTACTATGTCCCGAGGCGCATGCAAAAGCCTTGGTAAAATTCCTGAAAACTGCCCATGTACCCAAGAGACATCTGCCGATCAGTTTCAAGACTGCGTAGCCAGCCTAACTGCAGATAATGGTCTAGGTTTTTCAGATGTTGATTTTACGCCAAGGGGAAGGAAGCATAATGAGGCATTGCATGTCTCAGTTAAATGTAGGGGCACAACCTTGGCTCATGTTTTAGTGGACACTGGCTCATCTTTGAATGTATTGCCTAAAAAGGCTCTTGATAGACTTGACTGTGAGGGATTGACATTGAAGCCAAGTAACATAGTAGTAAGGGCTTTTGACGGCTCGAAAAGGATGGTACATGGGGAAGTGAATATCCCTATAAAGGTTGGAACCCAAACATTTGATTCAACTTTTTATGAAATGGATATCCATCCCTCATATTCCTGCTTGCTAGGCCGACCATGGATTCACAATGTTGGCGCTGTCACTTCTACGTTACACCAAATGCTGAAATATCTGATTCAAGGGAAGATTATCAACGTTCATGGAGAAGAAGAGTATATGATCAACCATCTCAATTCCTTCAGATATGTCAAATTAGATGGTGAATTTATTGAAACTCCATTCCAACACTTCGAAGAGGTCCCGCAAGATATGGCAGTAACCAAGATTGTTCCCAATATCACAAAGCCTCCACTGTGGATGTCATCTCTGAAGGATGCCAAAGCAGTGGTAGAAGAAGGTGGGTGCACTATCTGGGGACAACTCCCAGATATCCCATATAAGTCTGACAAGTTTGGCCTGGGTTTCACTTCAAGTGCTCAGAAGGTTGTACGTCACGCTCGCGCCGGAGGACCACCCCTGAAGATCAGCAACCGTGAGGTCAACGTCGTAGAAGGAGATGAAGATAGTTATGACGTGGAGGATTGGATATTCCCGAATGTCAGTGGAGTGCTCAACAACTGGGAGGCTAGAGATTTTGTCCCGATCACTTTTATCTCACAGTAATTTGTCTTTATATTTTGTTGGATCTGTAATATTAAAATAATTCGCACTCTTAAAACCTTGTGTCTTACCCGAGGCACAATGGTCCATTTGTAAGGGTTATTATCTCATTTTCATATGACATCAATGAATCATGGACGTTTTCGCATACAAACTTTTGTTCTCATTGTTTTTCTTCTTACATTTTTATTTATTTCAAGGATAGATATACCCTTACACACACTCACACTCACAATGCAGGTATACATCCATTCGGGATCCCATGGGTAACAATACTACTATGGCCTTTTGTGACTCTGAGAATCTAATCTACCAAGCCGAAGACGAAGGTGAGGAAGATTGTGAAGTACCATGAGAACTTGCCAGACTACTACAACAAGAAGAGAGAACCATTCAACCTCACGAGGAACCCGTGGATATAATCAACCTAGGTACCGAAGAAGACAAAAAAGAGGTCAAGATGGGTGCCAATATGGAACCCAGTATCAAGGAGCATCTGACTCAGTTGTTACACGATTATGTCGAAGTCTTTTCCTGGTCATATGAAGACATGCCAGGACTTGATGCAGATATTGTGGTACATCGCCTGCCTACAAGAGAGGATTGTCCGCCAGTAAAGCAAAAGGTTCGCCGCATGAGGCCTGATATGTCAAAAAAGATTAAAGCAAAAGTCATGAAGCAATTCACCGCTGGATTCTTGGCTGTCACCTCTTATCCCCAATGGGTTGCCAATGTTGTTCTTGTGCCCAAAAAGGACGGCAAGGTGCGAATGTGTGTGGGCTACAGAGATTTGAATAGGGCAAGCCCAAAGGATGATTTTCCACTCCCCCACATTGATATTCTAGTTGACAATACGGTACAACACAACGTATTTTCCTTCATGGACGGATTCTCAGGTTACAACCAAATCAAAATAGCACCTAGGGACATGGAGAAAACAATGTTTGTCACGCAGTGGGGCACTTTCTGCTATAAGGTGATGCCATTCGGACTGAAGAATGCTGGGGCAACTGATCCGTTGTCACACGCGGATCAAAACGAGTGTTTTTATAGAGACAACTGTAACTCGAATATCATTCTCAAGAGGATTCTTGATTTTATTATTAACTAATATAAATCGAATGGGGGGTTGGTTTTAGGATCGATTTATAACACGAAATAAGTGATTATCAAAATAAGCTGAAAAGTCAATCTGCTGATTCGGTTTCTACCTATCATCGGCTATCGTAATTCCAATTCCCTAAGCAGATTATTTATTCCTATTCGAGTACAAACTCAATGGCAAGTGCAATGAGAATAGTGTGATGTTAGTTCCTATTATCCGAATTAAGCAAACAGAATTAAGCCTCATGAATTAAGCAAACATGAATTAATCAGACACGGTAACGAATTAAGCAAACGTTGACGTGACTATGGTTAGGATCATACAATTAATCGAATTAAATCAATATACTCTATGCAATTTTAATTAAAAATACAAGAACATAGATTAATATTGAACGAAATAAAAGATGAATTAGAGTTATTATAACCTCAAGGTGTCAGAACCTGAATACAGCAGATTGTCAAGATGAATTAGTTCTCCATGAAAATTTGTACAAAAGGCAAAAGTGATTTTTCTGAATAATCAAAGGTAAAAAAGAAATTATTGTAGCGGCTTCTAGGTATAGCAAGGACAAGGGTTCGGTTCATAACCCAACTGGGTCGAAAATATAACCCAAGCCCATTACAAATGACCCAAAACAAGAAATATTTCTAAAGCTGCAACTTCAACGAAATTTCTGGCCCTGCTACAATTCGATTCAGCTTTCGACTTCTGAATGAAAATCGTATCTCTTTCTCTTAGCTTTCCAACGACTGGTAGCACGCCTCATTCCGACTTATGTAGCTCAAGGTATGAATTTATTTGTGCAGACTGCTAATGCTGAAAATAAAGTGCGAAAATCAAATAAGAGTAGAAATAAACTAAAATAGAAAAACACTATAAAATACAAAAATAAGCTAAACAAACCATAAAAATGCATAAGTACAATCATGGAAAAATGTGCATCAAAATGCAGTGATCAAATTCTCCCACATTTGAACTTTTGCACTCCGAGCAAAATTAAAATAAAACAAAACAAAGAAAACACAAACACATCATTGGCTACTCATTCTAGGCCACAAACTTTTCTTTGGTTAAGGTTGCATCAATAGGTACTAATCTTGCACACTAAGCATATCGTAGGAACACTAATCTTGCCTCCTGAATATACAAACCAATTCGAATCATATTATTATGCAAAAGCCTAACTTACTCATCCTCCTTCTTGCTCTTTTTCATTCAGGTGCAATCACATTAAGCCTGTTATCTCCACACACTCATAGCAAAGCGACTGATTAGTGACTCTGATCCTTTTTGGATTCTGGTACTTACGTGGCATAACCCTTTCTTACTCAGTTGTAGTTGCGGGGGATCGAACCGTAATCCGCCCTACCAAGTTCAGCACCAGAAACCGTTGAACCAACTAACAACGAGTCTTATTATCAACTTTTTTTGTAGGTTCTACAACCGTTGGGTTAAGTGACCGGGTGAGACTCACCAAACTTAGAAGCGCATTCCTTTTTCTTTTTTTTCTTTTTTTCAAATTTATTTTTGGAACACTCACTTATATTCATCGGCTTCCTTGTGTAGAGTGTGTGTGAGATAGTGCTAACTGCTGAAATAAACTACTTAAGGGCTGTCAGAGAATGAGAATTCAAGGCTAAAAACATAATAATAATTCAAATCAATTTCCATATGCAGGAGACTTACAGTGTTAAGACGATACCAATCTTGTGAACTTTTCCCAAGTCTCCACAACTATCCTCAGATTAATCTCTAACCTAGAACTTTCAAAAAGATGCAAATTTTTTTATATTTTTTTTATTTTTTATTTTTATAATTGAAAACAAAATAAGAAAACAAGAAACAAAAACAAATAAAACAAAGGATTCCCTCCCCCACACTTAAAACAAGCATTGTCCTCAATGAAAGGACATAACTATTAAAGTAGAGAGAAGAGAAGAAAAGCTCCCTGATCAAGTTGCAAAGTAGTTGGGTGCTTCCAAAGAAAGATCTTCTATGGTTGCATCTTCAGCTACTTCACTTTTATGGAATAGCTTGAGGCGGTGTCCTTTGACTTTGCAATTTTTATCAGTACCTTCACTTTTTATTCCTGGATCAAAGAATATTCTTCTAAAAGTAAAAGTGTCAAATGGGCACGTGAACGTGATCTCATCTTTCATAACATCAAGGATCAAAAGGTTACAGAGCTACCTCACTGCTTTTGCTACATCTTCAAGTGAGATCCTATGCATGCAAATGGACAGACTAATATCATAAATATCATCTAAGGTCCATCCAATTTCTTTCTTATGCTTCTTCAAAACGAAATAAGCGTATTTCAGGTTTTCAGGGAGTTGTTTCAGCTCTAAGGACGGGGGTTGCTCTATGGGTGGAGTATTTAGGGCAGCAAGGATGTCAAGGGCATCAGCTGCAAAAATAGATTCATCAATAACAACTTCACATGTATGAAACACATCAGCCTGCAAGGCAACATCAATCTCAGCACACATAACACACAAGTTATTGTCAGTACAATCAGAACACACGTAAACATCATCAAATCCAGATAAAGACGGAAAATCAATGGAAAATAATTCAGAACAAGTGTCATCAGCCAATCTAGTGATCAACTCAATGTGAAAAATGGAATTCTCCTCCAGGGGATGTTTCATGGCATAAAAAATGTTGAATTTTGTGATAATATCACCAAATTCCATGGACATGGTTCCATCGTCAACATCAATTTTTGTTTTTGCCATTTTCATGAACGGTCTGCCTAAAATGATGGGAGCTCTGCTGGATTTTGTTTTTCCTTCCATGTCTAGAATATAAAAATCAGCAGGAAAAATCAAATCTTTAACTTGAACAAGGACATCTTCGACTACACCGGTCGGGCGAGTGTTGCTCCTGTTCGCCAATTGAATGATTAAACCTGTATGCTGCAAAGGACCAAGACAAAGGTTATTATAAACAGAAGTAGGCATCACATTAATGCCCGCTCCCAAATCAAGTATGCAATTCTCAAATTTACTGTTCCTGATGGTGCAAGGAATAGCAAATGTTCCTGGATCCTTCTGCTTTTGTGGCAGAACCTGAGTAGTGATGGCTGAAACATTTTGCTCGCCTACAACCTTTTCGGATGAAGATTTGGGCTGAATAAAAGCAGAAATATTTCTCCCTAAGTTGACTCTTTCACTTCCCTTAATCCTCCTCTTGTTGGTACACAAATCCTTCAGAAACTTAGCATACTTAGGAACCTGCTTAATTACATCAAGAAGCGGAATGTTTACCGTGACTTTTCGAAAAACATCCAATATCTCTCTTTCTTTCTCTCCCTCCTCAATTATTTTATTTTTCATAACTCTATGTGGGAAGGGAACTTGTGGAACATACTCCTTTTCTTTAATTTTTTCAGTTTCCACCGCAACAGAAGAAGGCGAGGAAAGTTCAGGTGAAACAGATTCAGAAGGAGAAGGTTCAGATGTTACCTCAATAATTTTTTTATTTTTTTCAGGGGCTAGTTCTGTAACCTTTCCAGATCTCAAAGAAATTGCACTGGCATTAGCATTAGGACCATTCGGATTGACAACTGTTTGGGCTGGAAGTTGGTTTGACCCTTGGGATTGCATGGCGTTTGTTTGAGTAGCAAGTTGTCCCATCTGTGTGTGCAAGGTCTAAATGCTAGAATCGGTCATTTGTTGGAACTGAAGGTTATTGACATCCATTTGTTTGACAAGATCCTCTAAGGACGGTCCCGAAGGTGCAGGGACAGCCACTTGGGGTGGGTTCTGTTGTTGGCTGGTTTGTGGATTTCCATATCGAAGGTTGGGATGGTTCCTCCAATTGGGATGGTATTTGTTGGTGGACAGGTCAGGAGTGTTGTTGTACCTGTTTTGATTGTAAAGGTTGACTGCATAAGCTTGAGGCAGCTCAGTAATGGACTCATCTCTCATAATAGGACAGGTATCGGTCGGATGCTCATGAGAAGTACGAATACCACACACATTTGCTGTTTGAGGTTTTGCTACTGCCAGCTGTTTGACTAAGGCAGTGAGCTCGTCAATTCTGGTCTCTAAAGCTTTGTTGGAAGAAACCTGAATTTGATCCACGCCTTTTATTTGAACATAATTGTCTCTAGTGGTAAACTATTGAGAATTAAGATACAAATTTTCAATAAGGGCTTTGGCAGCAGATGGAGTTTTATCGACGAGTGCTCCACCACTAGCATCATCAAGAATGTTCTTGTCCATCCGTAACAACCCCTCATAAAAGTATTGGATGAGTAGTTGCTCGGTAATCTGGTGTTGACGGCATCTAGATACCAAGTGCTTGAACCTCTCCCAATACTCAGTTAGTGTCTCATTACCTTGTCTAATACCGCAAGTTTCCTTTCTTATTGAGGCAGCTCTAGAGGCAGGAAAATATCTCTCCAAAAACACTTTTTAAAGCATTCCAAGTTGCAATTGAGTTTGGCTCAAGATAGTATAACCAATCCTTCGCTGCACCCTGCAATGAAAAAGGAAAAGCTCAAAGTTTGATATGATCCTTAGTTATCCCTTCAGGCTTTGACGGTGTGGAGCATACGACCTGAAATTCTTTCAAATGTTTGTGCGGATCCTCACCTGCAAGACCACTAAACTTGGGCAACAAGTGTATTAAACCCGATTTTAATTCAAAAGGAGCAGCAACATCATCATAATCAATACACATGCCATTATAATTCACATCAGGGGCAGCCAATTGCCTTAAGGTTCTTTGGTCAGCCATATCAATAACAAGTTCAGAATCTGAAGCAAACAAGTGGTGCAAATATTCGAACTCAGAGTCAGACTCAATTGTGGGTGGTGTGCTAGTGGTAACCTGGACTTTTCTACGTCGTGTGTGCAAGGTTCTTTCTACTTCAGGATCAAAAGCAACAAGTTTGGAACAACAGAACCTAGTATCCAGAACTAAAACACATCAATAAACACAATGCTCAAAATACCAACAATGTCCCTAAGAATCAGAAATAAACACAATGAAGAAAATTGATTAAATAAAATTCGAAAAAATAAAATAAAACTGAAATTAATCTAATGACTCAAAAAGATAATATTGGGATTTTTTTCGATTTTTTTCGACTCTATGAAAACGGGGAAAAAATCGTTAAAAATAGAAAAAAGATGAATTTGTGATTTTTAGGGTCAAAATATTTTAGAATTTTATTCTAAAGGAGTACTGTTCGTCCATTTTTTTCAGAACTTCAGGAAAAAATTCGGAGCAAATCGAAACAGTAGGTTTTAAACTTACTTGTTAGGCTGAAAAACTATACTGCAACCGAAATTGCAACCCTGAAAATCCACAAACACAACAAAAAAAACAAGAACAAAAAAGCAATAACACTATACCTTTGACTAAAATATTAATTAATAACAACAAGAATCCCCGGCAATGGCGCTAATTTGATCCGCTGTCGCGCGCGGATCAAAACGAGTGTTTTTGTGAAATGGTATAATAGCGACAACTGTAACTCGAATATCGTTCTCACAAGGATTCTTGATTTTATTATTAACTAATAGAAATTTAATGGGGGGTTGGTTTTAGGATCGATTTATAACACGAAATAAGTGATTATCAAAATAAGCTGAAAAGTCAATCTGCTGATTCGGTTTCTACCTATCATTGGCTATCGTAATTCCAATTCCCTAAGCGAATTATTTATTCCTATTCGAGTACAAAATTAATGGCAAGCGCAATGAGAATAATGTGATGTTAGTTCCTATTATCCGAATTAAGCAAACGGAATTAAGCCTCGTGAATTAAGCAAACATGAATTAATTAGACACGGTAACGAATTAAGCAAACATTGACGTGACTATGGTTAGGATCATACAATCAATCGAATTAAATCAATATACTCTATGCAATTTTAATTAAGCATACAAGAATATAGATTATTGAACGAAATAAAATATGAATTAGAATTATTATAACCTTAAGGTGTCAGAACCTGAATACAGCAGATTGTCAAGATGAATTAGTTCTGCATGAAAATTCGTACAAAAGCCAAAAGTGATTTTTCTGAATAATCAAAGGTAAAAAAGAAATTATTGTAGCGGCTGCTAGGTATAGCAAGGACAAGGGTTCGGTTCATAACCCAACTGGGTCGAAAATATAACCCAAGCCCATTACAAATGACCCAAAATAAGAAATATTTCTAAAGCTGCAACTTTAACGAAATTTCTGGCCCTGCTACATTCCGATTCAGCTCTTGACTTCTGAATGAAAATCGTATATCTTTCTCTTAGCTTTTCAACGAATGGTAGCACGCCTCATTCCGACTCCTTTAGCTCAAGTTATAAATTTATTCGTGCAGACTGCTAATGCTGAAAATAAAGTGCGAAAATCAAATAAGAGTAGAAATAAACTAAAATAGAAAAACACTATAAAATACAAAAATAAGCTAAACAAACCATGAAAATTCATAAGTACAATCATGGAAAAATGTGCATCAAAATGCACTGATCAGAAACCTATCGGCGTGCCATGGTAGCTCTATTTCACGACCTTATACATCACGAAATAGAGGTCTATGTGGACGACATGATAGTCAGATCTCAAACAGAAGAATAGCATCTTGATCACTTACAAAAACTGTTTGAGAGACTGAAGAAGTATAAACTAAGGTTGAATCCAAACAAGTGCACATTTGGGGTACGTTCTGGTAAACTCCTAGGCTTTATCGTCAGCAACAAAGGTATTGAAGTAGATCCTGCCAAGGTAAAAGCAATACAAGAGATGCCTGCTCCTCGTACTGAGAAGGAAGTTAGAGGGTTCTTGGGACGTTTGAACTACATTTCCAGATTCATCTCTCACCTGACAGCTACTTGTGAACCAATCTTCAAATTGTTGAAGAAAGATCAGGTAGTCAAATGGAATGACGAGTGCCAAGTTGCTTTTGTAAAAATCAAAGAATACTTATAAGAGCCTCTTGTGTTGATGCCACCAGTCGAGGGAAGACCGTTGATCATGTATCAGACTGTTTTAGAAAACTCAATGGGGTGTGTATTGGGGCAGCATGGCGAGTCTCGCCGAAAAGAGCATGATATTTACTACCTGAGCAAAAAGTTTACCGACTATGAAACCAGATATTCACTGCTCGAGAAAACTTGATGTGCTCTGGCATGGGCTGCTCGCCGGCTAAGACAGTATATGCTGACTCATACTACTTTATTGATATCTAAAATGGATCCGATAAAATACATCTTCGAGAAACCTGCTCTCTCCGGGAGAATAGCGAGATGGAAGATGATCCTGACAGAATATGACATACAGTATACTACCTAGAAAGCGATAAAGGGCATTGTATTAGCTTATCACCTCGCTCACCAAGCTGTAGAAGACTACCAATCCATGAAGTTCGAATTTCCAGATGACGATATCATGACGGTAAATAACTGTGAAGAATTCAGGCCACATGACGGACCTGAACAAGGATCCCGATGGACCTTGTTCTTTGATGGGCATCCAATGCACTTGGAAATGGTATCGGTGTTGTACTCATATCTCCGGAAGGGTGTCATACTCCCTTTACCGCAGGACTATGCTTCAATTGTACAAATAACATGGCGGAATACTAAGCATGCATCTTTGGTCTCAAAGCTGCCATAGACCTAGGGATCAAATCTTTGAGTGTGTTTGGAGATTCAGTTTTAGTCATCAGTCAGATAAAGGGGGAATGGGACACCAAACACCCTAACCTGATCCCTTACAAAGAACATGTTTTGATATTGCTACCACATTTTGAGAAGATTACCTTCGAGCATTTCTCGCGAAAAGAGAATCAGCTAGCAGACTCTCTAGCCACAATGTCATCTATGTTTAAACTTAATTAGGATAACGAGGCTCCCCAGATCACCATCGAACGAATGGAAGAACCAGCACACTGTCACGAGATTAATACTGAAGAAGTAGTGGACCAGCCTTGATTTCACGAAGTCAAGAAGTATCTCGAGGCTCAAGAATATCTAGAAGTAGCTTTAATCAATGATAAGAAGTTATTAAGGATATTCTCTGCTAAATTTTTCCTTATTAACGATATTATTTACAAACGCAACCATGACTCTGTGTTACTTTGGTGCATAGATAAGGTTGAAGCAAAAAGGATCATGGCTGAATTGCATGAAGGCACCTTTGGCACCCATTCTAGTGGGCATATGATGGCAAAGAAAATCATATGGGCAGCCTATTACTGGTCTACCATGGAAGCAGATTTCTATCAACACTCTCGAACCTGTCATAAATGCCAGATTTATGCTGACAAGGTGTACGTACCTCCGGTTCCTCTGAATGTCTTGACGGCTCCTTGGCCCTTTTCTAAGTGGGGAATTGATATGATTGGGGAAATCAAGCCGACGGCCTCTATTGTACCCCAAAATTTTCCCTCTCACTTATCAAAGATTTCCTCACAAGATCTCTTGAACTCAAGACTGCATTAGGGTTTGACCAGCTCAAGACAGCTCCTCATGCACTGATGACCAAAATTAGGATTTGAGTTTGAACAAGGATTTTTGGACTATCAATGCTTCATATGACTCACAAATACAATTATGGACCCCCCAAGATTATTCATGTCAAGTTTCAAGCCTTGGATCACACTTTTGATCAGTCAATTGAACAGTTGACCTAAAAATCAGCAGTATTGGGGAAAAAGTCAACCATGGCCAATTTACAGTCAAAATTTATAATTTTTTATCCACATCAACATATTAGACTCATATGTATCATTTGATCAAGTTTGGACCATAATTCCTCAAGAAATTTGATCAAATCATCAAAAGGGCAAAATGGTCAAAATTAGGGTTTTGACTGAAAATGGTCCACTACTTTTGAAGCATGATTTCAAGAGTTCAATTGCATCATCTTTACCTAATGACATGGTTCAAAACATTACAAATCCATTGGATTAACAGATGAATTTTGCAGTCAACTGATCAAAAGTTAACTGTATACTGAAAAATCAAACTTTGACTTTTTGGTCAAAATCAAATGCCAAAGATCATAATTCATCAAAACATGTCAAAATGTGAAAATTGTTCATCAAGAAACCAAGTATTTAAGATTTGGTTTTGAAAAGTTGAAATTTCTTAACTTAGAAATCTTTCTAAGTATAGAAAATTTCTTATTTTTTCTCAACTTTGAGCCAAATTTTCACCATGATGCAAGTTGATTCAAAGGAAACTTCCAACATGAAAGTTGTATATCTCCATGAAATATACAACTTTTCTTCACACAATTTCTCATAAAAATTCTTGGATCTCAAGATATAATTTTGTGAATACATGCTCATGAACCAAAATAACTTAATAAAATTTTGCCCTAGTTAGGCAGATGTTTGACCTAACTTCATGCGAATTTTTCACATAGTTCCAAGGGTAATATTCAAAATAAATTCAAAGATGTGTTGTAGAGAATATTGCAAGCTTTCCAAAATGTCCAAGAACTCCTTGAGATCATTCTTGAGTAGGGAGAATCGAAGAGATGAAGTTGGTGATTTATCACTTTGATTTCAAGCCATTTCATGAAGAATAAAAATTCAAATCCTCAAGCATGCAGAACAAATATTACTTTGCAGGCTCATAACTTGACTTTCACTCCATAATTAAATGTTTTCACAGATGTTGGAAGCTTTAAGCCAAGCATTAAATGCATTGTACAAGAACAATTCTATTTTTGGCACAAAGGTGCCATTTCCATTTTTATAAAGCACTACTTTTGCAATTTTCCACTTCTTGAGCCTTGCACTTGTTTTCTCTGCACACAAGCAAAGCCAAAACCAAAAGTAACTTGCCTGAAGCCTCTACCAAACCAGACCATGCCTGTACAAACTTAGAGACTTGTCTCCTCACTTTTCTTCAAAAGCAAGTTATAGAGCCAAAAGGCTATAACTCAGAAATCTTGAGAAAGCTTGATGTCTAACCTATTCCATACTTAACACAAGTGTATTGCAACCTAACAGACGAATGCTAAGACTCAGAAACACTCCCAAACACTTTGCCATTGAAAATCTGCCATAGCTTGACAGTTTTGAACCCTACTCAGCCATCTCCAAATCCACTCGTGCGTTTTGAGTTTTAACCACCTAAATACTTAATATACATCACACCTAAGTGATCCAGACCCCTGTTCCCTGACTGTAACTCCTCCCCCTCCTCCATCCACCATTTTCAAATATCAAGCTTGCAGGTTGACTTGAGTAGGGAGATTCAGGGACTTTCAAGTCAAAGTAAGGATTGGAATACACCCAGGGAGGTCCAAGCAAGCTAAACAGATCCTCAGGCCTTCTCAAAACTTGCTCAAACTCCATTCACGATCTCAGCTGAAAGAGGTAAAAACTCAAACTTCTATCTCTTCATACAAGCATCATTTGGTCCTGATTTGTGAAAGAAAAAAGTAGATATCCTTGCACTAAAGCTAACCATGTTCATAGTTTTCATTTATATTAACTGTGTATAGAGAATTTTTTATTTGAAATTTCTGTAAAAATTAGGTTTCAAATTAGGGCAAGTAAAATTAGCTTTGATCTTTGACTTTTAGTTTACATAAATTGTATGGTTGAACTCGTGGGAAGAAACGCCATAACATTCATGTTTGAACTTTCCATTTTTATGGAGAAATGAGAGAGATACAGGTGGTCCAGCCATGGCTCAAGGTTGAAGATGAAGTTGCCTTCAGAGGGAGTTTTCTAATATATATTTATCTTTGTGTTTCTATAAACGGATGTACAGCCACCTCAGTGGTAAGGCAACATGCAAAAATGCTATAGGTCACGGGTTCGAGCCTTAGCGCCTGCCTTTTTCATTTTCTCACATTTTTTGCCATTTTTTTGTCCCTTTGCAGCGTGGACCTCTGAACTTTGGGCTTTGTGATTTTTTCTAACACTCACCTCCTGATTGCTTATGACACCCATGGCCCATATGATTTTATTTATTTATTTTGTTTTCATTTTATTTTCTTAAATATATTTTTCTTAATATTAAAAATCATAAAAAAATATAAAAATGATAGATTTATATTTTAGCTTATTTTATTTTATTTTTCTCACAAAAAATATTTTTTATTTAGTTATATATTATCTATTTTCATTAAATAACTTTGTAAATTAAATTAGGTTTAGCTTAATATTTATTTTTTCTTCACACTCATTAAATATTTATTTTAATATAAAAAAAGGACCAAAAATACCTCATAATGCCATGTATTATTTTCAAGAAAAAAATACAAAAATACTTACTCTTTCTTAAAGAAATTTATTTTCTTTTAATCAAATAGAATTAGGGTTTATTCAAAAAATCTTTTCTAAAAAAATAATTTCTTTTATTAATTTATTTAAGATTAATCTTGATTTATTTATTAGATTTAGGTTAAGACTTTTTTCACATAAAAAACCAAACAAAAATCTCCTTTGCATTTACATATCTTTGCATATTTAATTCATCTTGCATATTATTTATTCCAATATTTTTACATATTCAATTTGGTTGTAATATCTTAATTAAGTTTATATTATTGCAATCCCCATTCATAAATTATATACCCCCCTCCCACAAATATTGTAATAGCGTAGTAACTTTAAATTCCAAAATTTATCGCTTTTATACATGCTAGTAATTAGGGTTTGTATGGCAAGATAAAACAAATCAAATAGAAAACCCTAAATCAAGACAAAATCAAGCATGAAAATGACACACTTGCACACAAAACACCCCTAGGGTTATCCCACTTGGTTGCCTTACAAAAATGGCCATATTAGGCATGTAAGGTGTCTTAGCAAAAACAAACAAATACAAGATCATAGTCCCTCGATGACGCTATTCAAAGTTGTCTTACAAAAATGATCTTAGTCCCTCAAAAATGCTAAGATACCTTGCAACATTGCTAATCATGGCTATACGATGACCCACGCCCGTCCCGTTTACATCCAAAGATCGGGTTGCTTACCAAATCAATGGTAAGACAACAATATCAAGGAAAAACAAAATGAACAAGAAAGACATTTGAGTAGGTAGATAACTTTTAGTTACTTGCTCCATTTCAAAACAAATATCCTTTCTATTCTCAAAAACAAACACCTACACATTTTCAAACATCTTACAAACATTGAAAACATTTTCAAAAAAGATCAACATCATTGTATACATTCTTACGAACGAGAACCATTATAAAGATTGCCTAAAAACAATGGCCTCTTTTACAAAATACTTTCAAAACCACACAAAGCACAATTTCAAACAAAAGCAAGTGATCTAGCAAGTAACTAAGAGCTCATGGAAAACCATGGATGAAAAGGATGCTAATACCTTCCCTTTTCATAATCTACCCCCCGAACTCAAGAAACAATATCAAAGGTCTTTCTTGTGCTTTTTCACCTTTCCTTTTTGGATAAAAGAAAAATCGGTGGCGACTCTTACTAACCGCAACATTTGCGATCAAACGCAAAACAATCAAGTCAGTTCTCCCACCATATCACAGAACTGGAGGCTCTGCTGGGGAATATTCTAAAAGTGGGGTTACCTTAGGGATATATCACATTTATTTGCTTCCATTGTTTGACTTGTATGCTTTACATTATGGTTCTTTGTTTTGGTTTGAATCCTCTACCCAGATTTGGGATACATTATAGGTAAGTAGCAATACTTTGTGGAAACTGTGCGGGGTATACCGACATGGTCTAAGCAATAGCTACGTTAGTGCGACATATTTGTGGGTACCGATAGCCTTTGAGTTAATCAAAGAGAATACGGGGCCGCTGAGTGATGTCATGAAGCACTAATGAACTTTTAGAACATTTACTTAACCAACTTGGCCTTTAGGATGTAGTGAGATGACCGACTTTGGTGCAATCTGAAGTTGGTAGATACTCGATACTACACTCATTTAGGTTTGGTTTCTTGGGATATTTCGGTCTCCATTAAAGAGGCTTGAGCTTAAACAATGACCAAGAGACAAACCAGTGATATTGAGCTCCTTAGAAGCCGGTTACTATTACTAGGACAGTTTTAAGTCAACTAAACTTCAAGAGGGTACTTACCTATAAAACTCAATGCAAGCCTAAACTAAGGACTTGTTTGCTTCGCTTGTATATGCATACTTGTACATAACATCATGGACATCATGAACATCATATACATCCACTAACCATTTCAAGGATTTTGGGATTCATCTTTGTTCTTGTTTTGTAGGATATGGATTCACTTCGCGGGAAAACTATTCAAGTCAACCTTGTGAGAATCCCTCCACGGCTTAAGGAGCTAGCTTCAAGGATTCATGAAAACTCTCCATTCACCGAGAGACATGGTCGTCTACTCAACTTGGTCACCTCCAACACAGATGAGGAGATGATGAAGGTGCTCTTTCAGTTCTTTGATCCTTTGCATCATTGCTTCACATTTACCGACTATCAACTTGTGCCTACTTTGGAAGAATTCTCTCAACTCTTGAGGATTCCCATTCTCAATCAACTACCTTTCAACGGTACGGAAAGAGATCCAAATCCAGAAGAGATTGCTTAAGCTCTACACTTGCACTCATCTGATATCACAACTCATTGGGAAACAAGGAGTGGTGTCAAAGGTTTCTTAGCAAAGTTCCTCTTTGAGAAAGCCCAAAGCTGTTGGAATTCCTTAGAATTGCAAGCCTTTGAGGAAATTGTGTCTCTCCTCATATATGTGATGGTTTTGTTTCCAAATCTTGACCAGCTCATAGATGTGAACGCCGTTAAAGTCTTCATATCATACAACCCGGTGCCTACATTGCTAGGGGATATCCTACACTCTTTTCACACTCGCACAATGAGGAAAAGAGGTGTCCTTATGTGTTACACTCCTCTCTTGGCAAGATGGTTTATTTCTCATCTTCCCCAATCAGTATTAAAGAATGAGCAAGGTTCAAGGTGGTCACAAAGGTTGATGACGCTCAAACTTTCAAACATTCATTGGTGCTTCCGATCCAAAGAGAATGTTATCATTGTCGACCGTTATGGAGAATTCCCTAATGTACCTTTACTTGGAATTAGGGGAGGTATCACCTATAACCCATGTTTATCCTTAAGACAGTTTGGTTACACCCGAAGGGATGGCCCACACGAGATGCTGATTCAAGGTTTGGTATTTGACTACGACAATGACGATCAAGGTCTTCGCCGGAGATTTATCCGAGCTTGGAGGATGCTAAACAAGGTGGATAGCAAGACTTTGGGACACAAGAATTCCATTCCTCTTGAGCCTTACCTAAAATGGGTACGAACTCGCGCTCAGAGTTTTATGATGCTTTACCCCTCCATTATCCCGGTAATCATTGAGCCTGTCATGGAGGGAGACGTTCCATACACTATCCTACATCCTGACATGCCCACATCTCTTGAAGACCTACAAAGGGATTGGATACACCCCAAAGGGGAGCAAGATACTTTTGAAGCCCAATTTTATGCAAGCGAGAAGAAGGTTTTGGAGCTCACTAGGCTAATTCATGAGGAGCAGACTCTGAATGCCTACACTGCACCAAAGAGGATGTGCACTACTTTTCTATCTTAGAGTTTTGTATTATTTTGTCCAAAGGGCATTGATGTACTCAAACTTTATCTTATTAATATAACGTGTGTTTCCTTTTTTGTCTAAAACAAATTTGAATCTTTGAAATCCTTGAAAACATTACATATGCATATATCATTCATCATAACATAAACAGGTCTTTTGCAACAAGTCTCCTCATCTCTCTACTGTTTATTTCAGTAAGATGGATCTCGAGCAAACAGTGAAAGATCTCCAATCTCAGAATAAGCAGTTTCAACAGTTGCTCATGACCCTAGCCAAGGAGCAAGAAGAGTTGAAGACTCTGCTGGCTGAAGAGAGAAAGAAGAAAACAAAGAAGGTAATCGGAGTCTTAAACATGGGGAGAGGATTTCATGGGCAGACAAGAAGGACTTTGGACTTTGCAACAACATTCGGTGAAGGAGAGGGGAAAGGCAAGGAGACAGTTATCTCGTCAGAATCATAAGAGGAAGAAGAAGAAGAGGACTACTCTGAGGAACAATACCCTCCAGCTGATGACAAGTATAAACATCTTGAAGAGCGGTTGAGCGCGATGGAAATCCAAAAAGTGCCAGGCTTGGACTTTGAGGAATTGGGACTAGTGTCAGGGATTGTGATTCCTCCGAAATTCAAAGTGCCTATATTTGCCAAATATGACGGAGTGTCATGCCTTAAAATGCATCTTCGGTCATACGTGATAAAAATTCAACCCCACACTGTTGATAAAGACTTATGGGTACATTTCTTCCAAGACAGTCTGTCTGGTACTCAACTTGACTGGTTCTACCAACTAGAAAGGGCTAATGTTCACAATTGGGAAGATCTTGTTGTAGCTTTCTACAAGAAATACCAGTACAATGCTGATTTGGCGCCTACCGGTACTCAACTCCAGAGTATGGCCATGGTGTCCAATGAAGGTTTCAAGGACTATGCATAAAAATGGAGAGATTATGCTGGAAGAGTTCAACCCCCTCTATCTGAGAGAGAATTGGTAGACATGTTATTGGGAACCTTATCTGGTCCATTTTTCAATCATTTAATCGGAAGTTCATCCCCTGGCTTTATTGAACTAATATTGACCGGAGAGAGGATAGAAGCCGGTATAAAGAATGGAAAGATTCGGAAATATTCATCTTCTTCTACAGCTGTAAGAAATCCCTTTATCGGAAAGAAAGAGGTGGCTGTCGTATATCCGCAAAGAAACCAAGATAGGGCCGAACGCCGACCAATGGTAGGGGCTGTTATGATCCCAAAGCCTACGTCTGATCAACAAAGAAATAATCAACCAAGGGTGGAAAGGCCAGTCAGGCAATTCACCAGAATCAACATGACTTCATCTCAAGTATTACCGCATCTTCTAAGATCCAATTTGGTAACCTTGAAATAAGCTCCAAAAAACCCAAATACAACATCCCCTCATTATCATCCCAATGCCCGTTGCGCATATCACTCTGAGAGTCCTGGTCACGATACTAATAATTGTTGGGCCTTGAAGAACAAAATACAAGACCTCATTGAAGCAAAATAAATTGAGTTTGATGCGCCCGAGAAGCCAAATGTCATTTCTTCTCCTATGCCTAGACATAGCCATAATACCAATGCCATTGAAGAAGATTTGTTTGTTACCGCAGTTGACGAGCTCATGACCCCACTTCCGACTATTAAGATAAACTTGTTGAAAGCTGGTGTGTTCCCGGGTTGTAATAAAGTTTGCCATCTCTGCTTATCCTCACCAACTGGTTGTCCCTTGTTGAAGGCAGGCATTCAGTGCTTGATAGATAACAAAGAGATTTTGTTTGAAAAGACTCGTGTTCCACCTATTCCTGTTGAAGATGTTTCTATCATTACCATTTCCGCCAATTCTTCCAGGGTCTCCACCAAAAGACCCGTTAGAATTACATCAGTTATGAAAGCAGCTCCCTTAATAATCACAATGCCTGGGCCAGTCCCATATACATCAGACAAAACCATACCATGGAATTATGGAGGGGATGTCTATTACCATGGTATTAAGGAAGATTGGCCGGCCGCCGAAGAGATAAATTCCGAGAAAGAAGACTCTGACATCAGTAATATTGCCGGAACTAGCAAAATTACCCGAAGTGGTAAGATCTTTTCTCCAAAAATTGCTCCCCGAAAAGCAGTTTCTGGACCCGTAATTATCCTTGTGCCTGCTCCAAAGGTTGCTCTTACACCCATAATCATATCTGCAAGCACTCCAATTAAAAAGTTGTTACAACCCCTGTAATCATTCTTACTGACACTCCTGTTGCCGAGTTAACCAAAGGCTCGAGGAAAAGGTGTTATGGTTGAGCCTGTCCGGACGAAGGCTCAATCATTGGTTACCCCTGAGACCTCTAAGAAAGAAATGGAGGAGATCCTAAAAATTATAAAGAGAAAAGACTATGATGTATTTGAACAACTGGGGAAAACTCCCTCTAAGATCTCCATGCTGGCATTACTACTATGTTCCGAGGCACATGCTAAACCCTTGGTGAAGTTCTTAAAAACCGCCCATGTACCTCAAGAGACACCTGCTGATCAATTTCAAGACTGCGTGGCCAGTCTAACTGTGGACAATGGTTTAGGTTTTTCAGATGATGATCTAACGCCAAGGGGTAGAAATCATAATGAGGCATTACATGTCTCAGTGGAATGTAAGGGCACCACTTTGGCGCATGTTTTGGTGGACACTAGCTCATCTTTAAATGTATTACCCAAAAAAGCTCTTGATAGACTTAACTATGAGGGGTTTACTTTGAAGCCAAGCAACATAGTGGTAAGAGCTTTTGACGGTTCGAAGAGGATGGTACATGGGGAGGTGGACATTCCCATAAAAGTTAGAACCCAAACTTTCAATTCAACTTTTTATGTGATGGACATCTGCCCTTCATACTCCTGCTTGCTAGGCCGACCATGGATCCACAATGCTGGCGCTGTTACCTCTACATTACACCAGATGCTGAAATATCAGGTTCAAGGGAAGATTATCACCATACATAGAGAGGAAGAATACATGAGCAGCCATCTCAATTCCTTCAGATACGTGGAATTGGACGGTGAATTCATTGAAACTCCATTTCAACACTTTGAAGAGGTCCCTCAAGAGGTGGCAGTGACCAAGGTTATTTTCAAGATTACCAGGCCTCCACTCCAGATGTCGTCACTAAAAGATGCTAAAGCAGTGGTAGAAGAAGGTGGGTGCACTATCTGGGGACAACTCCCAGATATCCCATATAAGTCTGACAAGTTTGGCCTAGGTTTCACTTAGAGTTCTCAAAAGGCTGTACACCGTGCCCGTGCTGGAGGGCCACCCTTGAAGATCAGCAATCGTGAGATCAACGCGGTAGAAGATGGTGAAGATGATTATAACCTGGAGGATTGGATCTTTCTGACTGTCAATGGAGGGCTCAGCAATTGGAAGGCCAGAGACTTCGTCCCAATCACTTTCATCCCTCAGTAATTTATCTTTACATTTTGTTGGATCTGTAATATTCAAAACAATTCGCACTCTTAAAACCTTGTGTCTTACCCGAGGCATAATGGTCCATTTGTAAGGGTTATTATCTCATTTTTCATATGACATCAATGAATCATGGACGTTTTCGCATACAACTTTGTTCTCATTGTTTTTCTTCTTACATTTTTATTTATTTCAAGGATAGATATACCCTTACACACACTCACACTCACAATGCAGGTATACATCCATTCGGGATCCCATGGGTAACAATACTACTATGGCCTTTTGTGACTCTGAGAATCTAATCTACCAAGCCGAAGACGAAGGTGAGGAAGATTGTGAAGTACCATGAGAACTTGCCAGACTACTACAACAAGAAGAGAGAACCATTCAACCTCACGAGGAACCCGTGGATATAATCAACCTAGGTACCGAAGAAGACAAAAAAGAGGTCAAGGTGGGTGCCAATCTGGAACCCAGTATCAAGGAGCGTCTGACTCAGTTGTTACACGATTATGTCGAAGTCTTTTCCTGGTCGTATGAAGACATGCCAGGACTTGATGCAGATATTGTGGTACATTGCCTGCCTACAAGAGAGGATTGTCCGCCAGTAAAGCAAAAGGTTCGCCGCATGAGGCCTGATATGTCAGAAAAGATTAAAGCAGAGGTCATGAAGCAATTTAACGCTAGATTCTTGGCTGTCAACTCTTACCCCCAATGGGTTGCCAATGTTGTTCCCGTGCCCAAAAATGACGGCAAAGTGAGAATGTGTGTGGACTACAGAGATTTGAATAGGGCAAGCCCAAAGGATGATTTTCCACTCCCCTACATTGATATCCTAGTTGACAATACGGCACAACACAAAGTGTTTTCCTTCATGGATGGATTCTCAGGTTACAACCAAATCAAAATGGCACCTGAGGACATGGAGAAAACAACATTTGTCACACAATGGGGCACATTCTACTACAAGGTGATGCCATTCGGACTGAAGAATGCTGGGGCAACCTATCAACGTGCCATGGTAGCTTTATTTCATGACATGGTACATCATGAAATAGAAATCTATATGGACGATATGATATCCAGATCACAAATAGAGGAAGAGCATCTTGATCACTTACAAAAACTGTTTGAGAGACTGAAGAAGTAAAAGCTAAGGTTGAATCCAAACAAATGCACTTTTGGGGTACGGTCTGGTGAAATCCTAGGCTTTATCGTCAGCAACAAAGGTATCAAGGTTGATCCTACCAAAGTTAAAGTAATACAAGAGATGCCTGCTCCTCGCACTGAAAAGGAAGTCAGGGGATTCTTGGGACGTTTGAACTATATTTCCAAATTCATTTCTCACCTAACAGCTACTTGTGAGCCAATCTTCAAGCTATTGAAGAAAGATCAAGTAGTCAAATGGAATGACGAGTGCCAAGTTGCTTTTGACATAATCAAAGAATACCTACAAGAGCCTCTTGTGTTGATGCCACCAGTCGAGGGAAGACCATTGATTATGTATCTGACTATTTTAGAAAACTCAATGGGGTGTGTATTGGGGCAGCATGACGAGTCTGGCCGAAAAGAGAACGCTATTTATTACCTGAGCAAAAAGTTTACCTACTGTGAAACCAGATATTCAATGCTCGAGAAAAATTGATGCGCTCTGCATGGGCTGCTCGCCGGCTAAGATAGTATATGCTGACTCATACTACCTTGTTGATATCTAAGATGGATCCGATAAAATACATCTTCGAGAAGCCTGCTCTTTCTGGGAGAATAGCGAGATGGCAAATGATACTGACAGAATATGACATACAGTATACTACCCAGAAAGCTATAAAGGGAAGTGTACTAGCCGATCACCTTGCTCACCAAGCTGTGGAAGACTACCAGTCCATGAAGTTCGATTTTCCAGATGAAGACATCGTGACATTAGACAACTGCGAAGAATTCAGACCATATGACGGACCTGAACAAGGATCTCGATGGACCTTGTTCTTTAATGGAGCCTCCAATGCACTCGGAAATGGTATTGGTGTTGTACTCATATCTATGGAAGGGTGTCATACCCCCCTTTACTTCCAGACTTTGCTTTAATTGTACAAACAAAATGGCGGAATACGAAGCATGTATCTTTGGTCTCAGAAATGCCATAGACTTGGGGATTAAATCCTTGGATGTATTTGGAGATTCAGCTTTGGTTATCAGCCAAATCAAAGGGGAATGGGACACCAAACACCCTAACCTTATCCCTTACAAAGAACATGTTTTGACATTGCTACTACATTTTGAGAAGATTACCTTCGAGCATTTCCCTCGAGAAAAAAATCAGCTAGCAGACGCTCTAGCCACAATGTCATCTATGTTTAAACTTAATTGGGATAACGAGGCTCCCCAGATCACCATCAAACGAATGGATGAACCAACACACTGTCACGAGATTAATACTAAAGAAGTAGTGGACCAGCCTTGGTTTCACGAAGTCAAGAGGTATCTCGAGGCTCAAGAATATCCAGAAGGAGCTTCAATCAATGACAAAAAGTTCTTAAGGAGATTCTCTGCTAAATTCTTCCTTAGTAATAGCATCCTGTACAAACGCAATCATGACTATGTGTTTCTTCGATGCGTAGATAAGGTGGAAGCTGAAAGGATCATGGTTGAATTGCACGAAAGCACTTTTGGTATCCATTCCAGTGGGCATACAATAGCGAAGAAAATCCTATGGGCAGGCTATTACTGGTCTACCATGGAAGCAGATTGATATCAGCACTCTCAAACATGCCATAAGTGTCAAATTTATGCTGACAAGGTGCATGTACCTCTGGTTCCTCTGAATGTCTTAACAGCTCCTTGGCCCTTTGCTATGTGGGGAATTGATATGATTGGGGAAATCAAGCCAACAGCCTCCAATGGACACCGCTTCATCCTAGTGGGCCATTGACTATTTTACAAAGTGGGTTTAAGCAGCCTCCTTCGCCTCTGTTACCAAGAACGTTGTTACCCGCTTCATTAAGCAAAATCTCATCTGCCGGTACGGTATCCCAGAAAGGATCATCACTGACAATGGTACAAATCTCAATAACATTATGATCACCGCCTTGTGCGAGCAATTCAAGATTCAGAATCACAATTCTTCCCCCTATCGGCCAAAGATGAATGGTGTTGTAGAAGCTGCAAATAAAAACATTAAAAAGATCATACAGAAAATGACAGTCACATACAAAGACTAGCATGAGATGTTACCATTCGCTCTCCAAGGATATCGTACCACGACTCGCACATCAACCGGGGCAACACCCTATTCTCTGGTTTACGGCATGGAGGTTGTCTTACCTATCGAGGTTCAGATTCCCTCTCTAAGGATTATGAAGGATGCAGGGTTGAACAAAGATGATTGGATCCAGACTCGACTTGATCAACTGAACTTGATTGATGAAAAGAGACTTTATACTGTTTGCCATGGTTAAATATATCAAAAACGGATGATCAAGGCTTTCAACAAGAAAGTCAGGCGCCAAGTGTATCAAGTTGGAGATCTAGTGATCAAACACATCATCTTGCCACAAGGTGATCCCAGGGGCAAATGGACTCCTACTTATGAAGGACCATTTGTAATCAAAAACGTATTCTCCGATGGGGCAATGATCTTGACCACCATGGATGGTGACGACCTACCACACCCTGCAAACGCAGACATAGTCAAAAGATACTACGCATAAGAGACCTGCTAGGTTGACACACCTAGGCAAAATAAGGGCATCCCAGCGAACCAAAAGGTTCGGGCAAAAACCAGGGATAAAACAAAAAAAAATCTGTACACCCGACAAGTTGAAAACCCGAAAGGGCGACTTGGGCAAAAAAGGGTTTCCCGGTGGACTGAAAACTCGAAAGGGCGGTCCAGGAAAAAGTTAGGGAGTTAAAGCATATGGCTATGACCCGTTGGATCACTTTACGGACAACCTTTGGCTTCCACTGACAAACTCAAAGGTTCTGATCAATTCAATTATCTTCGGACGAGGTAGCAAATAGACAAGACGCTCGGAGATACGAAAGCTATAGCAAAATGGAAACCCCATGGGATTTTTTGTACACGTAGCTATCTTTTTTTTGTATCAAAATTTTCATTTTTTACGACAGCATTCTCTTACTAGAATGTTTGTCTCCTTGTACAAAAAATACTTATTCAAAGTCAATACAAAATATTCCTTTGAAAGTTCAAAAACTATTTTTCTTTTCTTTACGCTTGTTTTGTTTACAAAAACGTCCTATGATTCATTGTTGAGCATATGCATTTGAACATAATTACTGTTTACAAATAAAAGAAATGAAAAGAGGAAATTACTGATAGGTTGAAAGGATAGGAAAATATCTCTAGGCTATTCCATAGGTAATCCCCTGCAGTACGTCGTTTAAATCCCCAGCAGAGCAAAGTTTCAAATTATTGATCCCCAGTAGAAGTCGTCAAATTTTTCAGGATTCCCCAATAAGATTTTACAAACAGCACATGACATTGCCCTTACGACAGAGTTTATTTCTCTCGGCAGAAATTCACCAATATTTCGGCTTCAAGACATGAAGGCTTACACATCCTCAGCAATATTCAGGGATTTATTTTCCTCAACCCAACAGCAATACAGCAAATCAGCTCACATACGCGTACAATGCATACTTATATCATAAACATTGATAAAAGAGAATGCATCACATCATACATTTCATGCAACATGACTTTGCATTTTAGCTAACATTTTACTCTTTTTAGGATAAGATTAACAGCTACCATTAACAAATATTCATAATCTTCTGATACAATAGAGATATGCTCCAAACACGGATGCCATTCTGATACTCATTCAGATTCAACCTTCAGATACAGTTCGGATACACTCCAGACATGGATGTCATTCTGACACTCATTCAAAACTAGCTTTTAGATACAGTTCAGTTATGCTCCAGACACGGATGTCATTCTGATGATCAGTCGAAATCAGCTCCCAAATACAGTTCAGATACGCTCCAGACACGGACGCCATTATGATACTCATTCAAAATCAACTCTTTGATACAGTTCAGATACGCTCCAGACACGGACACCATTCTAATACTCATTCTTTCAGGTTACAAATTACAATTCAACAATCACCTTTGATGGCATCTTTAAGCCTATCTCCTACAACTTTCTATCACCTCTCCAAATGGCATCCGTAAGCCCATTCCCTCTATCATCACATCATCGAGTGCAAATTTATAGGCACTCTAGTGTCCAATCATCTCCCACCTTCGAGTCACGAATGGCAAAACTCGCCAGTCTAACTCTTCAAGTTTAAGAAGATTGAACAGGGGCAGTTGTTGTACCCCAAAATTTTCCCTCTCACTTATCAAATATTTCCTCACAAGATCTTTTGAACTCAAGACTGCATTAGGGTTTGACCAGCTCAAGACAGCTCCTCATGCACTGATGACCAAAATTAGGATTTAAGTTTGAACAAGTATTTTTGGACTATCAATGCATCATATGACTTACAAGGATAATTATGGACCCCCAAGATTATTCATGTCAAGTTTCAAGCCTTGGATCACACTTTTGATCAGTCAATTGAACACTTGACCTAAAAATCAGCTGTATTGGGGAAAAAGTCAACCATGGCCAATTTACAGTCAAACTTCATAATTTTTTATCCACATCAATATATTAGACTCATATGTATCATTTGATCAAGTTTGGACCACAATTCCTCAAGAAATTTGATCAAATCATCAAAAGGGCAAAATGGTCAAAATTAGGGTTTTGATTGAGAAAGGGCAATTTCTGATTTTTGACCTAGCAAATGGTCAACTGGTTTGAAGAATGATTTCAAGAGTTCAATTTCATCATATTTACCTAATTACATGGTTCAAAACATTACAAATCCATTGGATTAACAGATGAATTTTGCAGTCAACTAATCAAAAGTCAACTGTATACTGAAAAGTCAAAATTTGACTTTTTGGTCAAAATCAAATGCCAAAGATCATAATTCATCAAAACATGTCAAAATGTGAAACTTGTTCATCAAGAAACCAAGGATTTAAGATTTGGTTTTGAAAAGTTGAAATTTCTTAACTTCGAAATTTTTCTAAGTATAAAAAATTTCTTATTTTTTCTCAACTTTGAGCCAAATTTTCACCATGATGCAAGTTGATTCAAAGGAAACTTCCAACATGAAATTTGTAGATCTCCATGAAATCTACAACTTTTCTTCACACAATTTCTCCTAAAAATGATTGGATCTCAAGATATAATTTTGTGAATACATGCTCACGAACTAAAATAACTTAGTGAAATTTTGCCCTAGTTAGGCAGATTTTTTACCTAACTTCATGCCAATTTTTCACATAGTTCCAAGGGGAATCTTCAAAAGAAATTCAAATATAGGTTGTAGAGCATATTGCAAGATTTCCAAAAATGTCCAAGAACTCCTTGAGATCATTCTTGAGTAGGGAGAATCGAAGAGATGAAGTTGGTGATTTTTCACTTTGATTTCAAGCCATTTCATGAAGAACAAAAATTCAAATCCTCAAGCATGCTGAACAAATCTTACTTTGCAGGCTCCTAACTTGACTTTCACTCCATAATTAAATATTTTCACAGATGTTGGAAGCTTTAAGCCAAGCATTAAATGCATTGTACAAGAACAATTCCATTCTTGGCACAAAGGTGCCATTTCCATTTTGATAAAGCACTACTTTTGCAATTTTCCACTTCTTGAGCCTTGCACTTGTTTTCTCTGCACACAAGCAAAGAAAAAACCAAAAGCAAATTGCCTTAAGCCTCTACCCAAACAGACCATGCTTGTATAAACTTAGAGACTTATCTCCTCACTTTTCTTCAAAAGCAAGTTATAGAGCCAAAAGGCTATAACTCAGAAATCTTGAAAAAGCTTGATGTCTAACCTCTTCCATACTTATACACAAGTGTATTGTAACCTAACAGACGAATGCTAAGACTCAGAAACACTCCCAAACACTTTGCCATTGAAAATCTGCCATAGCTTAACAGATTTGAACCTTACTCAGCCATCTACAAATCCACTCATGTGTTTTGAGTTTTAACCACCTAAACACTTAATATACATCACATCTAAGTAATCCAGTCCCCTGTTCCCTGACTGTAACTCCTCCTTCTCCATCCACCATTTTCAAATATCAAGCTTGCAGGTTGACTTTAGTAGGGAGATTCAGGGACTTTCAAGACAAAGTAAGGATTGGAATACACTCAGGGAGGTCCAAGCAAGCTAAATAGATCTGGCTTTATCAAAACTTGCTCAAACTCCATTCACGATCTCAGCTGAAAGAGGTAAAAACTCAAACTTCTATCTCTTCATACAAGCATCATTTGGTCCTGATTTGTGAAAGAAAAATATAGATATCCTTGCACTAAAGCTAACCATGTTCATAGTTTTCATTTATATTAACTGTGTATAGAGAATTTTTTATTTGAAATTTTTGTAAAAATTAGGTTTCAAATTAGGGCAAGTAAAATTAGCTTTGATCTTTGACTTTTAGTTTACATAAATTATATGGTTGAACTCGAGGGAAGAAACACCATAACTTTCATGTTTGAACTTTCCATTTTTATGGAGAAATGAGAGAGATACAGGTGGTCCGGCCATGGCTCAAGGTTGAAGATGAAGTTGCCTTCAGGGGGCGTTTTCTAATATATATTTATCTTTGTGTTTCTATAAACGGATGTACAGCCACCCAGTGGTAAGACAGCGCACAAAAATGCTATAGGTCACGGGTTCGAGCCTTAGCACTTGCCTTTTGAATTTTCTCACATTTTTTGCCATTTTTTTGTCCCTTTGCAGCGTGGGCCTCTGAACTTTGGGCTTTGTGATTTTTTTAACACTCACCTCCTAATTGCTTATGACACCCATGGCCCATATAATTTTATTTATTTATTTTGTTTTCATTTTATTTTCTTAAATATATTTTTCTTAATATTAAAAATCATAAAAAATATAAAAATGATATATTTATATTTTAGCTTATTTTATTTTATTTTTCTCACAAAAAATATTTTTTATTTAGTTATATATTATCTATTTTCATTAAATAACTTTGTAAATTAAATTAGATTTAGCTTAATATTTATTTTTTCTTCACACTCATTAAATATTTATTTTAATATAAAAAAAGGACCAAAAATACCTCATAATGCCATGTATTATTTTCAAGACAAAAAAAAATACAAAAATACTTACTCTTTCTTAAAGAAATTTATTTTCTTTTAATCAAATAGAATTAGATTTTATTCAAAAAATCTTTTCTAAAAAAATAATTTCTTTTATTAATTGATTTAAGATTAATCTTGATTTATTTATTAGATTTAGTTTAAGACTTTTTCAAACCAAACAAAAATCTCCTTTGCATTTACATATCTTTGCATATTTAATTCATCTTGCATATTATTTATTCCAATATTTTTACATATTCAATTTGGTTGTAATAGCTTAATTAGGTTTATATTATTGCAATCCCCATTCATAAATTGTATACCCCCTCCCACAAATGTTGTAATAGCGTAGTAACTTTAAATTCTGCAATTTATCGCTTTTATACATAACATGCTAGTAATTAGGGTTTGTATGGCAAGATAAAACCAATCAAATAGAAAACCCTAAATCAAGACAAAATCAAGCATGAAAATGACACACTTGCACACAAAACACCCCTAGGGTTATCCCACTTGGTTGCCTTACAAAAATGGCCATATTACGTGTAATACGGTGGCAGAACCGGCTGTTTTTACTGGTTTGCGTTTTGCGCTTTTTGTGGGCAAAATGTCGCGGTAAGCAAGAGTCGCCACCGACTTTTATTTCATCCAACCGGAAAGGAAAAAAGTACAGAGAAATGCTTTTTCAAGATGTTTCTGAGTACAAGGGGTAGATTATAGAAAGGGAAGATGTTAGCACCCATTCTATCCATGGTTTTCCATGGGCTCTTAGGTACTTTCTCATCTTTTAAAATTGCTTGTGTATGTGCTTTGTTTTGAAAATTTTGACTTCGTGATAACCCTTGTATCAGTCCTCAAAGGTGTGACGAAGTTGTTTTGAAAATTGTTTTGAAAATGTGTAAGTGTGAAGAGTTTTGATTTGAGCAAGTACCTACTAGCATCTACCTACTCGGAGAAAAAAAGATCGTTTCTATTCTTGTTTCCTTTAGACAGCGCTATCCTACTATTGAGAAATAGGTAGCACCATCGTTGAAGTTGTAAGAGTCAATTCGAAAGGGACGTACAATCACTAAAACAATGTTAGGACAACTTAGTAATAACCCTAGAGTCTTAAGATCATACTCGAGGCAACATTTCCAAGGCAACATTTCTGAGGCAACACTTCCGAGGCAACATTCGAATGGGACATTTGATCTTTTTAGACTGGAGGGCAACCACTAAGACACCCTATGCTTAATGATTTTTTACCGAAGGCAACCGAAGTGTGAGTATACCCTAAGAGTGATATGTGCGAGGGATTTGTTTTCAATTATTTAGTCTTTGCACATTAGGGTTTTCTAACTGGATTAATTTGTCATGCATTCTTGTCATACAATCATATTAGCATACATCTAAATAGTTAAATATTTGCGAGAGTTAAAATGCGAGAAAGTAAATCTACGCTATTACAAGGCTTTGGGAAGGGGGATTAATTACATAGCCAAAAACCCGGGAAAAAAGCGATAAGTAAAAAGCCCTAGATTAAACTATTACAAGCCATGAACAGTTACAATAATATTGGCAAAAATAATAAACGCGCGGCTAATTAAATACGGGGCGATTAGGGTTTCGACCCTTGACTAAACCTATTCGCGATTAAAAAAATGTTTTGGTCATGTTTTGTTATTTAAGAAAATAGAGAAATTATTAAATTAAAAAGAAAATCCTAATTCTAATTGATTTTAAATTAAGAAAAATAAATTAATTCATTCTAAAACCTATTTTTGTATTTTTATTTATTTGAAAAGAAAAAAAATAGGAAATTAAATTAAATCAAAAGATAAACCTAATTTCTATTTTTGATTTTTATTTATGAAAACAAATTACAATTTCCTAAGTTAAACTAAGTTGAATTAATTTTGATAATAAAAATAAAACTAATCTTAATTTTGTGAATTATTGATTTTATGGTTTTTGTGAAAAATAAATTAATTTGTGAATTAAATAAATAAGGGAAATTAAAAGAATAAAAAATAAAGAAAAGAAATATAAAAAAAAAGGTTAGTAAATGGGTCTGGTGGTGTTTGCTGAAAAGGGGGTGCTATCTGAATGGCTGGGCCCAAGATTGATGGCCCATTTTGACTTTGTTGGATCTGATGCGTGGGTTGACTAGAGGCGCATGGTAGACCTTCAGAGGGGAAGCCTTGGATCTAGGCTAAGGACGTGTTTGATGGCCAGATGTTGAGGGCACATGGTGAACCTTTTGATGAACAGCGCGCTGGATTACCTATTGAAAAATATCATGAACAAAGGTTGGGACCTGGGGATCGAACCCAGGCCCTCATGCTAATTCCCAATACCACGCTACCATTTGTGCTACGCGTTTCTGTTGTACATATAATAATAATAATTCATAATATATCAAACACGATGGTTAATGAAAAAAAATGTGCGGAATTTCAAAACAGCCAATGGTGCCCAGACACGTTGCCTTCTTTTTCCTTGTCCGTCATATTAGACTGCAAACTTATACCTACGGGCGTGGCTCCATGGCTAAAAATCTGTAAACTTCAATAATCAAGAAAACGCATGCTAAATAAATTCTAATTACATGGTTCCATTTGTTTTGAACCTACGAACAACATGGTATTACTTTCTTGGACCAATTTTACTGATACAGAGAAACCCCAAAACATAAGAGCAAACCCTAACAATGGCATCTCTTGATTCTTGTACTAAAAACACAATTAAACACTACCAAAATCTTGCAAATTCAATGATAAACGAGAATATATGAACAAAACATGCTAATGATGCGTAAACTAATGAAAACAAAATCGAAGTTTTGGGACAAAACCGTGACTTCTGTACCTATGATTCCAGGCGTGAGAAAGCTTACAATTGGTTGAAATCCCTTCTGGAGATGTCCAGGAACCTGTTGGTATTGTGAGAATGGCTTGAACTGGCCTCTAGAATGGAAATTGGATTACCACTTTCTCTTGAATTTTTTTAGTTTTGTTCTTGCTCTGCACGACTACTCCAACCCCCTCATGCCTTGGATCTCTTCTGTATATGTAACACAACCTATTAGGTCAACAAAAACGAATTCAATCTTGCTCATTATGAAGATTTGATTTGGTCTTTCATGGCATATGATATCTTTCCAAATTTGCTCCAATTCAATCTTTTTCCTCCCAAATCAGTCTTGCACGAATTGATTCTCAATTGACAGCATATAAGACCTTCCTTCAATGCAAAAATCATCCCTAAATCACATTATATGATTTATTTAGATTTATTTGATTTTATTTGAATTTTAAGTGAATAAAAATCAAAATAAATTGTATAAAAAAATAAAAAAAATCATGGAGGGTCCCATAGGTCGTGGACTATGTTATCATTGAAGTGCGGGCATAAAAAGTTGGGCCCATTTAGCAAAAAATGCAAATTTGAGTACATTTGACTTTTGGCATTTTTGCAAAAAAGGTCAACTTGGCCAATGCATAACTCTCTCAACTTTGACCCTAGAGAGGTGTTCTTGGACTTTTTAGAAATATTAAGATGTCCTCTAAGCAACCCTTTTGGTCTAATCTCAATTGAGTCTTCCATGTTCATGTATGAAGCTTTGACCCAAAAGGTGTTTTTGTTGACTTTTCAAAATGACATATAATGTCAAAATTCATATCTTTTTGTGAGTGCATATTTTGAACTTGGGAGCTGAAGATGAATTGTAGGGAATTTCATCCTCTTCAAAGTGAGATTTGAATGGGTCATTTTTGATAAATCATGAGAAAGTTATGCTTGGTCAAAGTTGAGTTGACTTTTCCTACAAAACCCTAATTTAGCAACTTTTGGGTTTTGATGAATTGTGAGCAATCCTTGATGAATCATGATCAACCCTTGATCAAATGATTAATGGTACTTCAAAATGAGGATGTTGACCAAAACTCTTGAAGTTTGACTGTATGTGGGCCACAGTTGACTTTTGACCTAGCACTGTTGATTTTCAGGCCTTTAAGCAATTGACTGAGCAAACTTCTTCTGCAAGGCTTGAAACTTGACATGGATGATCTTGAGAACATATTATGGAAATGGTGAGCATTTGGGATCCTTTGGACTCAAACATCTTGATGCAAAATGAAACCCTAATTTAAAGTAGACTGTCTTATGAGAGAATTTGTCTGGTCAACTCTTGGACTTCCTTGAGCAATTTGAGGACCTCACTTAACATGTATTGAGAAATATGGGAGGGAAAATTTTTGGGTACAACATTACGCGTGTAAGGTATCTTAGAAAAAACAAACAAATACAAGATCATAGTCCCTCGATGACGCTATTCAAAGTTGCCTTACAAAAATGATCTTAGCCCCTCAAAAATGCTAAGATACCTTGCAACATTGCTAATCATGGCTATACGATGACCCACGTCCGTCCCGTTTACATCCAAAGATAGGATTGATTACCAAATTAATGGTAAGACAACAATATCAAGGACAAAGAAAATGAACAAGAAAGACATTTGAGTATGTAGATTACTTATAGTTACTTACTCCATTTCAAAACAAATATCCTTGCTATTCTCAAAAACAAACACCTACACATTTTCAAACATCTTACAAAAATTGAAAACATTTTCAAAAAAGATCAACATCTTTGTATACATTCTTACGAACGAGAATCATTACAAAGATTGCCTAAAAACAATGGCCTCTTTTACAAAATACTTTCAAAACCACACAGAGGACAATTTCAAACAAAAGCAAGTGATCTAGCAAGTAACTAAGAGCCCATGGAAAACCATGGATGAAAAGGGTGCTAATACCTTCCCTTTTCATAATCTATCCCCCGAACTCAAGAAACAATCTTAAAGGTCTTTTCTGTGCTTTTTCACCTTTCCTTTTTGGATAAAAGAAAAGTCGTTGGCGACTCTTGCTAACCGCAACATTTGCGATCAAACGCAAAACAATCAAGTCAGTTCTCCCACCGTATCACAGAACTGGGGACTCTGCTGGGGAATATTCTAAAAGTGGGGTTACCTTAGGGATAGATCACATTTATTTTCTTCCATTGTTTGACTTGTATGCTTTACATTATGGTTCTTTGTTTGGGTTTGAATCCTCTACTCGGATTTGGGATACATTATAGGTAAGTAGCAATACGTTGTGGAAACTGTGCGGGGTATACCGACATGGTCTAAGAAATAGCTATGTTAGTGCGGCTTATTTGTGGGTTCCATTAGCCTTTGAGTTAATCAAAGAGAATACAGGGCCGCTGAGTGATGTCATGAAGTACTAATGAACTTTTAGAACCTTTACTTGGCCAACTTGGCATTTAGGATGTAGTGAGATGACCGACTTTGGTGCAGTTCGAAGTTGGTAGATACTCGATACTACATTCATTGAGGTTTGGTTTCTTGGGATATTTTGGTCGCCATTAAAGAGGCTTGAGCTGAAACAATGACAAAGGGAACAAACCAGTGATATTGAGCTCCTTAGAACCCGGTTACTATTACTAGGACAGGTTTAATCCAACTAAACTTCAAGAGGGTACTTACCTATAAAACTCCATGCAAGCCTAAACTAAGGACTTGTTTGCTTTGCTTGTATATGCATACTTGTACATAACATCATAGACATCATGAACATCATATACATCCATTAACTGTTTCAAGGATTTTGGGACTCATTCATCTTTGTTCTTGTTTTGTAGGATATGGATTCACTTCGTAGGAAAACTATTCAAGTCAACCTTGTGAGAATCCCTCCACAGCTTAAGGAGCTAGCTTCAAGGATTCCTGAAAACTCTCCATTCACCGAGATACATGGTCGTCTACTCAACTTGGTCACCTCCAACACAGATGAGGACATTATGAAGGTGTTCTTTCAGTTCTTTGATCCTTTGCACCATTGCTTCACATTTCCCGTCTATCAACTTGTGCCTACTTTGGAAGAATTCTCCTCACTCTTGAGGATTCCCATTCTCAATCAATTACCTTTCAACGGTACAGAAAGAGATCCAAAGCCATAAGAGATTGCTCAAGCTCTACACTTGCACTCATATGATATCACAACTCATTGGGAAACAAGGAGTGGTGTCAAAGGTTTCTTAGTAAAGTTCCTGTTTGAGAAAGCCCAAAGCTATTGGAATTCCTTAGACTTGCAAGCCTTTGAGGAAATTGTGGCTTCCCTCATATATGGGATGGTTTTGTTTCCAAATCCTGACCAGGTCATAGATGTGAACGCCGTCAAAGTCTTCATATCACGCAACCCGGTGCCTACATTACTAGGGGATATCCTACACTCTTTTCACACTCGCACAATGAGGAAAAGAGGTGTCCTTATGTGTTGCACTCCTCTCTTGGCAAGATGGTTTATTTCTCATCTTCCTCAATCAGTATTAAAGAATGAGCAAGGTTCAAGGTGGTCATAAAGGTTGATGACGCTCAAGCATTCAGACATTCATTGGTGCTCCCAATCCAAAGAGAATGTTATCATTGTTGACCATTGTGGAGAATTACCTAATTTCCCTTTACTTGGCATTAGGAAAGGTATCACCTAAAACCCATGTTTAGCCTTAAGACAGTTTGGTTACGCCCGAAGGGATGGCCCGCACAAGATGCTGATTCAAGGTTTGGTATTTAACTACGACAACGACGATCAAGGTCTTCGCCAGAGATTTATACGAGCTTGGAGGATGCTAAACAAGGTGGATAGCAATACTTTGGGACACAAGAATTCCATCCCTCTTGATCCTTACCTCAAATGAGTACGAACTCGCGCTCAGAGTCTTATGATGCCTTACCCCTCCATTCTCCCGGTAATCATTGAGCCTGTCATGGAGGGAGACGTTCCATACACTATCCTACATCCTGACATGCCCACATCTCTTGAAGACCTATAAAGGGATTGGATACAACTCAAAGGGGAGCGAGATACTTTCAAAGCCCAATTCTACACAAGCGAGAAGAAGGTTTTGGAGCTTACTAGGCTTCTTCATGAGGAGCAGACTATGAATTCCTACATTGCACCAAAGAGGATGTGCCCTACTTTTCTATCTTAGAGTTTTGTATTATTTTGTCCAAGGGGCATTGTTGTACTCAAACTTTATCTTATTAATATAACATGTATTTCCTTTTTTGTCTAAAACAAATTTGAATCTTTGAAATCCTTGAAAACATTACATATGCATATACCATTCATCATAACATAAATAGGTCTTTTGCAACAAGTCTCCTTATCTCTCTACTGTTTATTTCAGTAAGATGGATCTCGAGCAAACAGTGAAAGATCTCCAAGCTCAGAATACTCAGTTTCAATAGTTGCTCATTACCCTAGCCAAGGGGCAAGAAGATTTGAAGACTCTGCTGGCTGAAGAGAGAAAGAAGAAAACAAAGAAGGTAACCGGAGTCTTAAACATGGGGAGAAGATTTCATGGGCAGACAAGAAGGACTTTGGACTTTGCAATAACATCCGGTGAAGGAGAGGGGAAAGGCAAGGAGACAGTTATCCCGTCAGAATCATAAGAGGAAGAAGAAGAAGAAGAGGACTACTCTCAGGAACAATACCCTCTAGCTAATGACAAGTATAAACATCTTGAAGAGCGGTTGAGCGCGATGGAAATACAAAAAGTGCCAGGCTTGGACTTTGAGGAATTAGGACTAGTGTCGGGGATTGTGATTCCTCTGAAATTCGAAGTGCCTATATTTGCCAAATATGATGGAGTGTCATGCCCTAAAACGCATCATACTTCCACAAGGTGATCCTAGGGCCAAATGGACTCCCACATACGAAGGACCGTTTGTAATCAAAAATTTATTCTCTGGTGGGGCAATGATCTTGACCACCATGGATGGCGACGACCTGCCGCATCCTGCAAACGCGGACATAGTCAAAAGATACTACGCATAAGAGACCCTCTAGGTTGACATACCTAGGCAAAACAAGGGCATCCCGGTGAACCAAAAAGGTTCGGGAAAAAATTATGGATAAAACAAAAAAAAATCTGTACACCCGGCAAGTTGAAAACCCGAAAGGACGACTTGGGCAAATTAGGGTTTCCCGGTGGACTGAAAACCCGAAAGGGCAGTCCAGGCAAAAGTTAGGGAATTAAAGCATATGACTATGTCTCGTTGGATCACCTTACAGACAACCTGCAAACTCAGAAGTTCTGATCAATTCAATCATCTTCGGACGAGGCAACAAATAGACAAGATGCTCAGAGATACAAAGGCTATAGAAAAATGGGAACCCCATGGGATTTTTACACATAGCTATCTTTTCTTTGTATCAAAATTTTCATTTTTTACGACATCATTCTCTTACTAGAATGCTTGTCTCATTGTACAAATACTTACTCAAATTCAATGCAAAGATACTCCTTTAAAAGTGCAAAACTATCTGTTTTGCTTTACTCTTGTGTCTTGTTTACAAAAACGTCCAATGATTCATTGTTGAACATATGCATTTGAACATAATTACTGTTTACAAATAAACAAAGTAAAAGACAATTACTAAGGGCTTTAAGAGGTAGGGAAATCTCTCTAAGCTATTTCCATAAGTCCCCCATAATTTGCAGTTTAATTTCCAGCGGAACGAGTTTCTAATTATCAATCCCCGGTAGAAGTCATTCATTTTCTCAGGATTTCACAACAGGATTATACAAGAAGTATATGGCATTTCCTTTATAACAGGGTTTATTTCTCTAAGCAGAAATTCATCAACACTTAGACTTCACAACATGAAGACTTATATCCTCAGCAGCAGTCAGGGATTTATTTTCCCTAATCCAACAGCAGTGCAGCAAACTAGCTCACATACGCATACATTGCATCCATATATCATAAGCATTGATAACACGAGTGCATTATACTATGAATTTCATACAACATAAACATTGCATTTTTAGCTAACATTTTACCCTTTTCAGGATAAGGTTAACAACTACCATTAAACAATATTCAAAGTTTTCAGATACAGTTTAGATACACTCCAGATACGTATGCCATTCTGATACTCATTCAGTTGCAACTTTCAGATACGCTCCAGACACAGACGCTATTCTGATACTCATTCATTGCAAGTCTCAGATACAGTTCAGATACGCTCCAGACACGGATGCCATTCTGATACGCATTCAGTTGCAACTTTCGGATACAGTTCGGATACGCTCCAGACACGGACGGTATTCTGATACTCATTCAGTGCAACTCTCAGATATAGTTCAGATACGCTCCAGACGCGGATGCCATTCTGATATTCATTCCATTTCAGTTCTCAAATACATTTCAGATATGCTCCAGACACTTATGCCACTCTGATACTCATTCAGTTTCAACTCTCAGATATAGTTCAGATACGCTCCAGACACGGATGTCATTCTGATACTCATTCAGTTTCAGTTCTCAGATACAGTTCAGATATGCTCCAGACATGGATGCCATTATGATACTCATTCAGATTTAACTCTCAAATACAGTTTAGATACGCTCCAGACACGGACGTCATTCTGATACTCATTCTTACAGCTTACAAATTACAATGCAAACAGTCACTCTTGGATGGCATCTACAAGCCCATCTCCAAAAACTTTATATCACCTCTCCAAATGGCATCTCTAAGCCCATTCCCTCAACCATCACATTATCGATTGCAAATTTATGGGCACTCTAGTGTCCAATAATCTTCCACCTTCGACTCACGACTGGAAAAACATGTCAATCTAACTCTTCAGGATTAAGAAGATTGAAAAGGGGAAGCTGTTGTACCCCAAAATTTTCCCTCTCATTTATCCAAAATTTGCTCACAAGATCTCCTTGGGCTCAAGACTGCACTAGGGTTTGATCAGCTTAAGACACCTCCTTATGCACTAATGACCAAATTAGGGTTTGAGTTTGCACAAGTATTTTTGAACTATCAATGCTTCATATGACTTTCATGTATCATTATGGACCCCCAAGATTACTCATGTCAAGTTTCAAGCCTTGGATCACACTTTTGATCAGTCAATTGAACAGTTAACCTAAAAATCAGTATTATTAGGGAAAAAGTCAACCATGGCCAATTTACAGTCAAACTTCATAATTTTTGCACATCAACATTTTAGACTCGTGTGTATCATTTGATCAAGTTTGGACCATAATTCCTCAAGAAATTTGATCAAAGGGCAAAATGGTCAAAATTAGGGTTTTGACTGGGAAAAGGAAACTTTTGATTTTTGACCTAGCAAATGGTCAATTGGTTTAAGGCATGATCTCAAGATTCCAATTGAATCATTTTTACCTAATGACATGATTCAAAACATTGCAAATCCATTGGGTTGACAGATGAATTTTGCAGTCAACTGATCAAAGGTCAACTGTATACTGAAAAGTCAAACTTTGACTTTTAGGTCAAATTTAAGCACCAAAGATCAAAATTCATCAAAAAAATGTCAAAATAGGAAACTTATTCATCAAGAAATCAAGAAATCAAGATTCCATTTTGAAAAGTCAAAATTTCTAAACTTTGAAATTTTTCTAAGTGTCAAAAATTTCTTATTTTTTCATAACTTTGAGCCAAATTTTCACCATGATGCAAGATGATTCAAAGGAAACTTCCAACATGAAAGTTGTAGATCCCCATGAAATATACAACTTTTATTCACACAACTTCTCCTAAAAGTGTTTGGATCTCAAGTTATAATTTTGGGAATACATGATCATGAACTAAAAAAGACTTAGTGAAATTTTGCCCTAGTTAGGCAGATTTTTGACCTAACTTCATGGAAATTTTTCACATAGTTACAAGGGGAATATTCAAAAGCAATTCAAATATGAGTTATATATCACATTGCAAGCTTTCTAAAATGTACAAGAACTCCTTGAGGTCATTCTTGAGTAGGGAGAATCGAAGAGATGAAGTTGGTGTTTTGTCACTTGAATTATACGTCATTTTCATGATGAACACAAATGCAAATCAATGTTAGGCTGCATAATCTTTGCTTTGCAGGTCTCAATTTGTCACTCCATAATTAATGGATTACACAAACTTTTTAGTATAATCCAAGTGGTTTAAGCTTTATCCAATTCACATTGCCATTTTGGGAAGAAAGTTGACAATACCATTCTTGTAAAGCAAGCTTTATGCATAAAGTCCACTCTTGAGCCTCTAACTTGTTACCTCTGATCACACTTCATCTACAAAGTCAGAAGCAAGTGTGTTTAAAGCATAACCACTCTATCTTAGCAAGTACACAAGGCATTGAAACTTGTTTTCTCAAAAATCACATGTTTAGCTTAAGAATGCAAATTCAAATTTTGATCAACAACAAGTCTAAACTTGTTGCTTATAAATAGAAGCACTATTTGTGAGCTAGAACACGAGTTTGAACACCCTAAAATACACAAAAACTCTCTCAAATCAGAAATTGCCCAAAAACTCCATTGTTGCACAGTTTCTGACCTTGAACCTCAAACTCACATTTCCCTTGTGCGTTTCTTGGCCTTTTAGTTTATAAAGCTTCCTTGCATCAAGAGTAACTCATCCTTGTACGTGTTTCACTTCTGTAACACCATTTTTCCTGTCTTCCATAACCAAAAACAGAGCATCACAGTTGGACTTCTCCAGACCATTCCAACCATCCTCAGCTCAAGCTAACCATTGCATTAGCTTCCTAGAGGTCTAAGGAAGCTAAACTGATCATTAGCACTGCCTGAAACAAGCTCATTTGCATTTCATGATTTCCCGTTTTGAGGTATTTTTCTTGAACTTCTATCCCATTACTTAGGCATTGTTAGGCTTACATTTGTGAAGATAAAATGTATACCTCATTGCCACGAAGCTGTACATATCCATAGTTTGCATATATATGGCCTGAGCTTAGAGAATTTTAGAGTTGAAGTTTCTGAAATTTTTAGGGTTCAAATTAGGGCCAGAGAAATTCTCATTTATCTTTGACTTTTAGCTTTAGTTATTTACATGGTTAGATTCATGAGGAAGAATGCAACAACTTTCATTTTGCCATCTTCCATTTTTGTTGAGAAATGAAGAAGTTACAGGTACACCAGCTGGAGGTTGAAGATGAAGTCATCAGGACTTAATTTGCCTTACATATTTATTGTTTTGTTTATATAAACGGATGTATAGCCACTCCAGTGGTAAAGCGCGCGCCTGTTAACCTATGGGACCTGGGTTCGAGCCCCAGTGGTACCCTTTTGCCCATTTCCCATATTTTTTGACTTTCTAACATGTTTTCTTGCAGGTGCTGGGCCCTTTGGACCTGGCATTGTTTTTTTATTTGCTAGCTCACCTCCCTGCCTACTTTTGGCACCCCCTGACCCATTTATTTTTATTTATTTCATTTTTCCTTTTAAATATATTTTCTAAAATATTAAAAAAATCATTAAAAAATATAAAAATAGTAGATTTATGTTTTGAGATAACTTAAATATTTTTCTCACACAAAAAATTATTTTTATTCATCATACTTTATTTATCTTTACTAATTATCTTGTAAATTTAATTTAAAACTAGGTTATTATTTATTTTCTTTTACACTAATTAAAATAAATTTATTTTAATATAAAAAAGCCAAAAATATTTTACAACACCATATATTATTTTCAAGACAAAAATACTTTTTTTTCTTTAAACTTATTTTCTTTTAATCAACTAAATAGAATTAGGGTTTTATTCAAAAATCTTGTTTTAATTAATTTCTTTTCTTAATTAATTTAAGTTAATTTAATTTTGATTTAATTATTTTTCTCTAATTAGGTTTAGGTTAAAACCTCTTTCATATAAAAAATCCAAACAAAAATCATTTCTTTCCATTTGCATTTGTACTTTATACATTTATTCAATTATTTGTACATATTCAATTTGGTCGTAATAGATTAATTAGATTTATATTATTGCAATCCTCATTCACAAATTGTATACCCCCCTCCCACAAGTATTGTAATAGCGTAGTAATTTTAAATTTCGCAATTTATCGCTTTCATATATACAATGCTAGTAATTAGGTTTTGTATGGAAAGATTAAAACCAACCAAATAGAAAACTCTAATTCAAGACAAAATCAAGCATGAAAACAATACACTTACACACAAGCACCCCTAGGGTTATCCCACTTGGTTTCCTTATACAAAATGGCCATATTACGCATGTAAGGTATCTTAACAAAAACAAACAAATACAAGATCATAGTCCCTCGATGACGCTATCTAAGTTGCCTTACAAATGATCTTAGTCCCTCAAAAAGAATGCTAAGATACCTTGAAACATTTCTAATCATGGTTATACGATGACCCACGCCCATCCCGTTAACATCCAAAGATAGGGTTGCTTACCAAATCAATGGTAAGACAACAATGTCAAAGGAAAAAAAATGAACAAGAAAGACATTTGAGTAGGTAGATTGCTCATAATTACTTGCTCCATTTCAAACAAAACATACTTGCTATTTTCAAAAACAAACACTTACAATTTCAAAACATCTTACAAAACTTGAAAACATTTTCAAAAAATCAAACATCTTTGTATACATTCTTACGAATAAGAATCATTACAAAGATTGCCTAAACAATGGCCTCTTTACAAAATACTTTCAAAAACCACACTAAGCATAATTTCAAACAAAAGCAAGTGATCTAGCAGGTAACTAAGAGCCCATGGAAAACCATGGATGAAAAGGGTGTTAATACCTTCTCTTTTCATAATCTACCCCCCAAACTCAAGAAACAATCGCAAAGGTCTTTCCTGTGCTTTTTCACCTTTCCTTTTTGGATAAAAGAAAAGTCGGTGGCGACTCTTGCTAACCGCAACATTTGCGATCAAACGCAAAACCTTCAAGTCAGTTCTCCCATGGTATCACAGTATGGAATGATGTATTCTCATTATTCAAATTCAGTATTTATGGGGTATTATGATTTTGATTGGGTTGGAAGTGCTTATGATATAAAGAGTACCTTTAGAGGATGTTTCTTCTTGAGAAACAATCTGATTTCATGGTTTAGAAAGAAACAAAATTGTGTATCTTTGTTTACTGCTGAAGTTGAGTACATAACAACAAGTAGTAGCTGCTCTCAATTGGTGTGGATGAAGCAGATGTTGACTGAGTATAATGTCATACAAGATGTCATGACATTATTCTGTAATAACTTGAGTGCTATTAATATTTCTAAAAATCCTATTCAGCATAGTATGACTAAACACATTGATATCAGACACCACTTTATTAGAGAACTTGTTGAGGACAAAGTCACAACTATTGAGCATGTTAGCACTGAAAATTATCTTGTTGATATTTTTACTAAAGCTCTAGATGCAGTTCAGTTTGAAAACTTGAGAAGGATACTAGGGATTTGTATCTATGAAGACTTATAGAAATTATTGCTATTGTTATGGGTCAATAAAATCCTTTAATCATACCACCTATATCCTGGTATTTTATTGGCTATTAGTAGTATTAAGAAAATGGAATCTCCTTTATCTTTGCATTATAATTTGTCTGGTGGAACACATGTTCCAGACATTGTTGTGACATCTTCCCAGGTAAAGACCTTACTAATAAAAGTAATGATGTTGTTGTTGGTGGTGAAATTTTTGCATATGCTGATGTTGGTGCTGATGGAGAAGGAGAAGAGTGTGAGGCTAAGGCTGATGCATGATTATTGCTTCTGTGACCCCCTTTTGGTTTTGTTTTGTGTGCTTGTTTTTACTAGTTTATGACTCTGTAAGGGTTAAATGCCCAGTATATGTTTAGCATTTGTGCACTTGGTGCTACTTAACTTTAGGTGCTAATGTGCTACTGTGGTTACTTAACTTTGTCATATTATGGATAAAAAAGGGGAGTAATATATGTGTGTGATCTACCGATTACTTCTATTGAGGGGGAGAAATGTATATGCTATGTAGTGTTACTTAGCAGGTTTTGAGGGGGAGTCCCTGCTCTGGATTGGACTGCTGTGAAGAATTGTCAGACATGATGTCCTGACATGTTGAGAATTTATTTTTCTCTTGTTTTTGTGATGAGTAACTTCCATTAAACTCTGATAATGGTTTCTGCTACTAACTCTATGATGTTTGTCTTGGCTACTACACCTCTGATATGTGTGTGTTTGATTTATTTTCAAAGCTGGGTTGTTTTAGCCAAACTAAGCCAAATGGAGAGATTGTTAATTCTCTATTTTTTATGAATGACATTATGTTTGGTAAAACTAACTTAGCATAAACATGTTATATAAGATGTTCTAAACCTGCAGGAGGAATATGTTAGACACGATGTCCTATCCTGTTTATCCGACATCTTGTTTTTTACAACTATTCACTTGGATTTATTATGTTTTAACAGATCCTAAATATTCTTGGAATATTAGGATATTATATGTGTCTTCCAAGACAAAAGAATCATAGATTTCCTCTGTATTTAGAATATTAATTTGTTTTATTAAATGTTGAGATATTTTAGGAAACAAATCATTGGAGTCTTATTTTCATGCAAAATTTTCTATTAATTTTCTGCAACAGATCAACTACGTTTTTGAAGTCCAAATCCAGTCCATTCAAGGTTATAAAAAGAAGTCTTCAACCCTAATACTTGTGTGGGAATTATGTTGTATTTATTAGGGTTTGTGTGTATTAATTGTGAGCCTCTCTAATATCATATTGATATAAGAGTAAGATTGTTATTTTGAGTTGTAAGTTCTTTCAATAATTCTTAAGCTTCTAAGTATTGAATGATTGTGTGTCTTTGAAGTATGACTTATGTTACTTTCTAAGTGTTTTGAGTTGTTCTTGTCACTGTTTGTGACTGAAAGAGAAGTGAGAAGGGTTTCATACCTAGGTGTGTCTTAGGTAGAAATATAGCACGGATAGTGATTAAGTGAGAAGTTATAAACGGAGGAGTTTAGCTTTGAATTGATACTATTTAGTGGACTTCCTTCCTGACTTGGTATCCCCCAGAGTAGGTTTTGTTGTACATCGAACTGGGTTAACAATTTTGCGTGTTCTTTACTTTTCTGTTCTGTTTTAATTGTTATACCTTGTGTTGTACCCCAAAATTTGCCCTCGCAGTTTTCCACAAGAAATCGCAGCTTCAAGCGTTTCCTGATTTTTCAAACTGGCTCAAGAATCGGCCAAACAGACTTTTCTCGTCAGTCAAACAAAAATTAGGGTTTTACTGATTTTCAGGGCTTTAGAATGTTTCAAACAGTTGGCTTAGGGTTTTGATTGATTTTGGCTCAACTTTGATCAGGCGAATGTTCTTTGGCATTTAATCAGGAATTACGGTTTTCGTGCACGGTTCCTCAGAAAGATTTAATTCTACGATACTTTGCAAGTTATTCCGAGATTTGGATTGAATTCGCATTGTTTGACTTAATCAGTAAAATAATGCATTTGGATTGAATTCACGTTTGTTTGACTGAATCAGTAAAAGGTTGCATTGGGTTTGAATCTGCAATGTTTGATTGAAGTCAGTAAAGGGAAAAAGCGTCTGGGCAATTGCTGTAATTGACTGTTGTTTTGCTTTGGATGTTGGAAGCGCCAAGTTTAATTGATCAATGCGGAAGCAATATTTATTTAATTGTTTATTATTCTAAGTTAGATAATTGGAATTTATGTCCATTTATTATAATTTTAGAATTATAAATAATAAAATAAGTAATTGAAAAGGATAAAAAAAGAATTAATTGGATAAAAACTTTTTATTTATTTTTAAATTATTCGTACAATTATTGTTTACAATTTGTTTACAACAATGATTTTACAGTAATTTAAACCTAAATAAGACTATCCTAATTTTTTCTAAATCTTCAAATTCTTCATCTTTTGCTGTTCCTCTCCATTTTAATTATTCATCTGCAAAGAAAAGAAGAAAAGTCAATAGCAGATAAATAAATAAAAGAGACAAATAAAATTAAAGTTCATCATTAAGGGCAACTGATTGGGATCAGTTAGCCCTCTCTGCAAATCACGGGATTTCTCCCGGTTCACAGAGAGGGATGAATATTTGCTTGCTAATTTGGAATGCACAAAGTTGAAATTCATAAGTCAAAATTGTCAAACCAACTGTATAGTTCAAAAGCAAACAGCATGTACAACTAAAAGTTCAAATTGCCAAACAAAGTCCAAATTCAAACTTTCTGCCAAAAGTACAAGATACTGTCACAAGGCTACCAAAGCTGTCCACAAGATATCAAGATATCAAAGATATCAGAATGTTCAGATGCAAGTACAAGTGCAGCACAAAATCTGGAAGAAAAGAGATAAAGTATGCAGAGAAGGCATGTTATGCAAGCAAGCTAATTCATTTTCATCATTTTCCCAATGTTGCCCTTTCAGTTAAAAGTACAAATGCAAACATATTTTAATATTTTGACTGTACTAGAGAGAGAAAGAAGAGAGCAAAGAAAGCAAGCTTATAGGGCTTTAGGCTTGAAAAAAAGGAAATATATAAAAAGAAGCTGCAATAGAACAGTACAGGAGGGGGAGATATCAAACAAAGAGAAGAAGCAAAACTGTAAAGCTTTTCAAACCTCTACAGGCCCTGTCAAACAAAGCTTGAAACCTGTAATCAAACTCAAACAATCAGCATAAGCCTGTACCACCAGTTTTCAAACCTCCAGCCTAACCAATCAAGCTTGTACCACCAGTTTTAAAAACCTCCAGTCTAACCAATAAACCCTGTTAAGCCATGCCATACCTGAAGCAAGTTTGTCCAAGACAATAACCTGCAACATCAAACCTGCATTAAACCTGCTAGCCTCAATCAAAGCTCTAAGCCTGCATTAAGCCTAAAACCTGATACTACACAAATAGGTCCATACAAGCCTGAACTGTCCAACCAAAACCAGTTCACCACAACCCAGCCTGCTAAGCCTTAGCCATGCCAAAAACATGAACTCAAAAACCAGCATTAAACCTGTCAAGCCATAGTGCTAAGCCTCACAAAAAACCAGTAAAGCCTTACTACTCAAAACGCATACCCTGTCAAACCACAAGCATAATCCCAAACTACAACACAAAGCCTTAAAAGACCATAACCAGCTCAACCTGCTACAGCAGGCCAAGGCATGAAGCCAGATAAGCCCAAAAAGCATGCCAAACCCACAGACCCCCTCAGAACGGTGTCCATCATTGGGGTAAAAATATACAACATACAAAACAACTCAAAACATCAGAACCAACCCATCAAACCCTCAGAACTCAAGGAGTTCATCATAGGGTTAATCCACAAGCAATTAAACCAAGCATACTCAGGAAACCAAACCCTCAAGGCCCTCAGAATACTCATCATTGGGCAAAGGATAATAAAGCATAGCATACAAAATAGGCAACAGAAGTGAGGAATAGGCAACAGAAGTGAGGTAGAAAGAAGAGAGGCAAACGTTCAAGGCAACTCAGTGTCAAACACAAGGCCCTCAGAATACTCATCATTGGGCAAGGAACAAGCATATTAAGCAACGAGGCAACAGAGAGAAGAAGATCAAAGATACAGATAATTATCATACATAAGCAGAAGCATACAGTAAAAGAGAAGAAGAAAGAAGGAATATCAAAAGGGCTTTCAGAAATACATCATTAAACCCTAAAAGGAAAAGAAAGACAGAGTACCAGAACTCCCAGTAAAGCAAGCTAACGCTCAGCATCACCGTCCAGCTGCCATAGCGCATCCGGCCCCATCTCCTCCATCGTCTTCCTCAAACAAAAGATAGTTCTCTTTTCCTCTTTCCTTCCACCACCTCAACGATAAACGATATAAAAACAATTAATCAGAACCAATTAATCGGAGCATGCAAAAGAAGGAGAATGAGAACCCTAACGCGTTGAAAGAAAAAATAATCGTACCTCTGTTTATCGCCGTTTGAGTGGGCGTGAAGAGGAGGAGGAGCGGTTGCGCTGGTGGCTAGGCGGAGGAGATTGCATTCAGAGGCTAATCGGAGAAGACAAAGTGAAACAAACGGCGCTGCAAACCCTAAGCCCTTTCATCCAAATGAAACAAAACGTTTAACCCTAAAACGAAGCTTAAGCATTGGGCCTAACCCATTCAAATGCCTAAGCCCGTTTCTGATCACACCCCCCCCCCCCCCCCCCCCCCCCCCACGCTTGACATTCTGTTTGGGCCTTAAACCTCTTTAGACCCCTTTAACTCTTAAACTATTTTTTTACTTATCTCTTTTTTCTACAATTTTAAACTAACTTAATCTTATTTGTAAATAAAATTACTTTAATTCCTTTTTATACAAAATTTTCTTTACATGAACTTTAGGGTTAATTAGATTAATAGATTCTTATTTTAATTTTCCTTTGTATATAAAAAATACTAACATAATTAAACAAAATATAAAACATGACAATAATACATTAATACCTTAAATACATAAAAATACATTATTTAAAACACTTTTTTATTATTAAACTTATTTTAATTTGTACATAAATTCTTTTTTAAGTTAGTACATTTTCTTTTCTTAGAAATAGTTGGTACATAGTCAATAAAATACATCTTTCTAATATACATAATTTAAATTTTAAACATTTAATTAAAATACTCTTTTTAACATACGTAATCCAATCAAACTTAGAACATTCTCTTTTCTTTTAGTAAATTTTCTTTTTGTACATATTAAAGAAAAATACGAGATTACAAAGATTAATTAAATAAACATTTAATTCTTTAGGTTAAACAATGCTTAATAATACATTTAAATTCACGTCTTAACTGCTAAATAATTCTCATATACGTACACGTACACTTACACAATATACTTACATTTGATACATTATACATTTGCTTATTTTGTATATTCGTTACATTATTTACATTTTATCGCAATTCGATTTGGTTGTAAATTATTGGACACTACATTCCTAAAGTCTCATCCCCATTTGTAAATTTGTACCCCCACTCTCGGATACTATTTGTAATAGTGTAGACTTTAAATTCTTGCAATTTACCGCTTTCGAATTATACCATGGTTAGACCTAGGGTTTGCATGTACATAAAATCAAACGCTAGATAACCTAATACAAGACAAATACATGAAATCAATACACAATCACACTTGCACCCCCTAGGGTAATCCCACATGTTGCCTTCCAAAATGGGCCATGCTTGCACATCGAGTTGCTTTGGCAAAACGAATTCAAATGATCACAAGTCCCTCGATGACGCTTTCGAAAGTTGCCTAAATGGAATGATCAAGTCCCTTCAAAGCAAATTGCCAAAGACACTTGGCACCATTGCATTCATGGTCCATACGATGACCCGCGCCTGTCCCGAACAAACTTCCTAAACGCGAGATTGTCCACCAAATTCAATGGTGGAACAAAATTGTTAAAAAGGGTTGAAAACATAGAGAAAACCTTTGAGTACAATAGGGGTAGACAAAACTCTTAGTTACTTGAGATCAACTTGCAAAAACACTTGCCTTCTTTTCAAAAACCACACTTCATACACACTTTCAAAACAAACTCTCAAAAACATTTGAAACATCTTTTCGAAAAGATACACACTTTTGTAAAACACTCAAACACGAGTCAAATACATTGGTTGCCTAAGACAAGGCATCTCTTCAAAAACATTTTTCAAAACACACATACACCATTTTCAAGCAATCGAAAATCAAGGCAAGTGATCTAAAAAACCAAGTAACTAAGAGCTCATGGATAACCATGGATAGAAAGGGTGCTAATACCTTCCCTTTCTATAATCTACTCCCCGAACCCACGAAATATCTCAAAGGTTTTTTCTGTGCTTTTTAAACCTTTCCTTAGGATAAAATAAAAAGTCGGTGGCGACTCTTGCTCAACCGAAACATTTGCAAAAACAAACGCAAAACCCTAGTCAGTTCTCCCACCGTATCACAGAACTGGCGACTCTGCTGGGGACAAACTTAAAAGTGGGGTTACCTTAGGGTTTAGATCACCTTTATTTTCTTGCTTTGATTGACTTGATTGCTTTATCTTTTGGGTTCTTGTTTGGGTTTGTTGTAAATCCTACACCCGGATTTGGGGCACCTTTTTAGGTAAATAGAAAAAAACTGCGAGGGAACTGCGCGGGGTATACCGACACGGTTGAAGCAGTAAGCTATGTTAGTGTGACATATTTGTGAGTACCGGTAACCCTTGAGTTCAATCAAGGAGAGTACGGGGCCGCTGAGTGATGTCGTGAAGCACTAACGAACTCTTAGAACCTTAATTGACCATCTTAGCCTTTTTAGGGGTAGTGAGATGATCGACTTTGGTGCAGTCCGAAGTTGGTAGATACTCGATACTACACTCATTTGAGGGTTGTTTTCTTGGAATATTTTGGTCGCCAGTAAGTGGCTAAACCGAAACAATGAACACAGAAAACAATCCAATGATATTGAGCTCCTTAGAACCCAGTTTCTATTTTAGGACAGGATGAGCCAACTAACTTCAAGAGGGTACTTACCTAAACCCCATGCAAGCCTAAACTTAAGGACTTGTTTGCTTTGTGTGAATATGTTTACCTGTATATACACTCACTTGCTTTTGCATACATGTACATAACATCATAACATCATACCATAGCATTTTCAATAACCATTTCAAGGATCTCGAAGGTTCTTTTGATGCAGGGTTACGTTGAACCAGACGTCTACCAAAGGGCAAGGGGTTTCTCCTCTAACCAATGCAATCAAAGATCAAGTACAAAAACTTGAATCAGTGGCTATGACCCACTCGACATGGTGAGCTTGATTCTCGTGGAAAGACATCCACCGATACAAAGTTCTCCAAACAAAGATCAAGTACAACAACTTGAATCAGTGGCTATGACCCACTCGACATGGTGAGCTTGATTCTCGTGGAAAGACATCCACCGATGCAAAGTTCTCCAATCAAAGATCAAGTACAACAACTTGAATCAGGGGTTATGACCCACTTGACATGGTGAGCTTGATTCTCGTGGAAAGACATCCACCGATACAAAGTTCTCCAAACAAAGATCAAGTACAACAACTTGAATCAATGGCTATGACCCACTCGACATGGTGAGCTTGATTCTCGTGGAAAGACATCCACCGGTGCAAAGTTCTCTAATCCAAGAGCAAAGTTCAACCTCTAACATTTTCTTGTGTTTACCCCAAGAGATCTTTGAAAGCATGCATCCACATATCATGCATTGCATCTTAACGATCTTTCCTTTTTCAGGTTTCCTTACTCTCCTGCTGTTTATTTCAGTAAGGGATGGCTCTAGAAAGGTCTGTCAAAGACATCCAAGACCAGACTGCTCAGCTGCAAGAAATGTTCCTGAACTTGTCTATGGGGCAAGAAGAAATGAAGGCTCTCCTCACAAAGGGCTTGGAGAATTCAAACAATGCCAGGAGTGATCAGCTTGCGGAGCTGCAGTTTGATCTGACAACATTGAGGACCTAAGTGATGGGACAATTAGTGGGCCAGATGGCTCTCATCCAAGACCTATTTCAAAGACAAGAGGAACTCAGAGTTCTTGTCCGCCAACTGCTTCCAAACAACCAATTGGGGCAAACATCTGAGGTTGAAGAGCAAGTCACCGCTCAGCCTCCATCCACTCAAGAAGACAAGGGGAAAGCTCCTTCGCTTGCTTCAGGGTCACAAGCCCATCAACAACCTCGCCAGCGTCAACGGGGTAATCGGCGTAAGCAAGAAACGTCGGGAAGACAGTACACGGAGACTGAAATACCATTATTCTTCATACTAAAGCGCCTGTTGGAGGTCAACCAGCTCACCCTAAGGGATCCTCCTCAGAAGCTCAATACCTCCTCTCCTAACTATCGTCCCGACGCATTTTGTGTTTACCACTCCTACAGCCCGGGACACGACACCAACGACTGTTGGGCCTTGAAAAACAAGATTCAAGATCTGATCGACATTGGAGTGCTGGAATTCATGCTAGACGGCGAGATGAAAATCTTCCGTTAAAGGAGTTCTCCACCTGAAGTGACAAAGCTCAAGCTGAAAGACTTTTGCTTCATTTTGAATTTTCAAAGTTGTAATTTCTTTTGTTGTCAAACAATTATCTGTTGATGTTAAACTCTGTTTTCATTAATGCATTGCATATGTTTGTCTTGAATTCATCCATGCGTTTCACTACTCTTATGCTTTTCTTTATGATATCTGACTCTTGATAAAAAGCTGCAAGCCTTTAGAGGGAGGATGACGAAACAATACCATGATCTCATACAGTATGCTTTTGAACAGACCTTGCTGATGATGTACAGGCATTTCTTTCAGATCCCAAACACTGGAGTTATAAGGAAGTTAATCCCTAGTCGACCCCTTCGAGCCAAAGAAGTAGGAGTTTTTTGTTCTAAACAATCAAAACCTTTGATATAAACCCGGGGCAGGGTAGTATCTCAGTTAATTCAAAAGAAAGCGCGCATTGAAGTCGCAAACTCTCAGTTCGTAACACAACGAACGACGTCAAAAAAAAAGCATTCCTTTGGAATCAAAAGACAAGGGTGGTTCCCTATCACATAGGCAGTCAATCTCTCAAAAGAGAAAAACCCGCTGAGCCAAAACCTGTAAAGGAGGCTTAAGAAAGCTGGGGCATCCCGCTGACTGTAATCTCGAAAATGGGAACAGTCAGGCAAAAGTTAGGGATAACAAATCAAAATCAAAATAGTGAGGTCATTACAAATCCTCAACAACATGGAAAATGTTGAAAAAGAAAAAGGAGATGATGACTGTCTCCCCAAGTTCAACTGGTGAACCATTGCCCAAAAGTCGTTCCAAACTCAAAACAGAGTGCGATGCACAATTAACTGAGCTTAGGGTTGGAGAACATCACGAAGAGCGGGTGGGTACAAATACACTTTGAGCCTTTATCCTTTGTTTCTTAAAACCGTGAACCAAGCCACGTTACAACCCTTCAAAAGTCCTAATTGAAGCATGGGTTAGTTCGAAAGCATACTGTTACAAAAGGTATCCTGACTCCTGTAAGGCTTTGCTCTAAATCTTGTGTTGATCTGTCTTATAAAAAGTTTTCTGCTAAAAACGCATTTTTCAAAACTTCGAGACAAACATAAACTTTGCATTGCTTGAATATCACTGTCTGCATTTGGCTTTTTGTTTGACAGCGAAGAATTTCATACAGCGAATGTTCGGAGGAACGAAAACTCTCTCAGTGAGCAGAATCACTTTAAAAGGACGACACTTCCATTACAAATCTCCTATCAACAAGGGGCATGACATAGCACCATCCAGTTAACCTGGGGCAGTCCAGTCAAGGTCCAACAGATCTTTCAAAGTCCAGTCAACCTGGGGCAGTCCAGTCAAGGTTTCAACAGATCTTTCAAAATTCAATTAACCTGGGGCAGTCCAGTCAAGATTTCAAGAAATCTCTCAATCCGCAGAATAATCTGATTCAAGATTCTTTCATCATCACTTGGGGCATTCGAATGTCAAAAGTGTTCAATCATTCCTTCACCACCTGTTGGAAGTTACAACCGCCAACAAATCAACTATCACAAATCCATATTCGATTCCTGTATCCAGCCAGGGCATATTTGTTGACGACTATTTCCAGACTCGATTCCTGTATCTAGCCAGGGCACGTCTGAAGAGTTTGAAGATTCGATTCCTGTATCCAGCCAGGGCATATCTGTTGACGACTATTTCTAGACTCGATTCCTGTATCTAGCCAGGGCACGTCTGAAGAGTTTGAAGATTCGATTCCTGTATCCAGCCAGGGCATATCTGTTGACGACTATTTCCAGACTCGATTCCTGTATCTAGCCAGGGCACGTCTGAAGAGTTTGAAGATTCGATTCCTGTATCCAGCCAGGGCATATCTGTTGACGACTATTTCCAGACTCGATTCCTGTATCTAGCAAGGGCACGTCTGAAGAGTTTGAAGATTCAATTCCTGTATCCAGCCAGGGCATATCTGTTGACGACTATTTCCAGACTCGATTCCTGTATCCAGCCAGGGCACGTCTGAAGAGATTGAAGACCAACACCTGTAACAAGCCAGGGAACCATCTTTCTTTCTCAGGTCAGAGATCAACACCTGTAACAAGCCAGGATAATATCTACTTGACCAACTTTTCTTAAGTTCCAGATCAACACCTGTAACAAGCCAGGAAAATATCTGTGAACGACTGATTGTGGATCAACACCTGTAACAAGCCAGGAAATTATCTACATCACCACTTAGGGCATTCGAATGTCAAAAGTGTTCAAAAACCCGATGCAGTTTTACACGGACTCATCATCAGGAAATCCTACACAGATCTCCTCAAAACAGGAAGTCCCCAGTAGTTTGGCATACAACCCAAGCTTCTGATTTCCCCAAAAATGGTCCCAAGGCTTCCCATTTTTAACAATTGAAGATTCTTGCCCTCCACAGCAGCAGCCCAGGAGTTGTTCTCCCCGGCAGCAGTCAAGATTCTTTTATCTTCAGCCATCCAGGATTCATTTATCCTCAGCAAGATAGCTTATCAGCTTACATGCGCATTCATCACATTCATGTCATAAACATTGATGTCACATACATTGCATCATGCATCATAACATTGCATACAACTAACCCTTTACCTTTTCAGGTAAGATCAGTCGACAGACAAAGATCACCTTCCGAGATTCTTTCTAGAAGTAATTCAGATGTGACCCAGACACGGAAACATTCTGATACTTATTCCAAATTCACTCAGATGCAGTTTTACACGGACGCATCATCAGGAAACCCTACACCGGTTCCTCTTCAACTTCAAGACTTCTGAAAACAGTTTACGGATTCTTCCCAACAACGGATGTTAATCTATCGCTTGTTCAGATTCTTCTCAAGACTTCTGAAAACAGTTCACGGGTTCTCCAGTAACGGATGTTAACTTATCACTTGTTCAGACTCTTCTCAACTTTTGAAAACAGTTTACGGACGCTTCCCAACAATGGATGCTTCTCTATTGCTTATTCAACTTCAAGATTTCTGAAAACAGTTCATGGGTTCTCCAAGTAACGGATGTTAACCTATCGCTTGTTCAGATTCTTCTCAAGACTTATGAAAACAGTTTATGGATTCTTCCCAACAACAGATATTAATCTATCACTTGTTCAGATGCAACTTTTTGAAAACAGTTTACGGACGCTTCCCAACAACGGATGCTGCTCTATTGCTTATTCAACTTCAAGATTTCTGAAAACAGTTCACGGGTTCTCCAAGTAACGGATGTTAACCTATCGCTTGTTCAGATTCTTCTCAAGACTTCTGAAAACAGTTTATGGATTCTTCCCAACAACGGATGTTAATCTATCACTTGTTCAGATACAACTTTTTGAAAACAGTTTACGGACGCTTCCCAACAACGGATGCTGCTCTATTGCTTATTCAACTTCAAGATTTCTGAAAACGGTTCACGGGTTCTCCAAGTAACGGATGTTAACCTATCGCTTGTTCAGATTCTTCTCAAGACTTCTGAAAACAGTTTACGGATTCTTCCCAGCAACGGATGTTAATCTATCGCTTGTTCAGACTCTTCTCAACTTTTGAAAACAGTTCACGGATTCTCCGGACACGGATGTCAATCTATTGCTTATTCAGACCCCCAGTTCAGAGATATTCCAAAACATGGATGCCTTTCTGATACTCGTCCACTCACCATTGACATACAGTTCAACATTTCCAAATGGCATCTTTAAGCCCATTCTCAGATGGCATCTATAAGCCCATCCTCCTACCAGCATTCCCAAATGGCATCTTTAAGCCCATTCTCAGGTGGCATCTCTAAGCCCATCCCTCGACAAGATTCTATCGCATCAGATGGCATCTTTAAGCCCATCACCAAATGGCATCTTTAAGCCCATTCCCTCTACCATCACATCACCGAGTGCAAATTTTAGGGCACTCTAGTGTCCAATCTTCTTTTACCTTCGAGTCGCGAAAGGCAAACTTGCCAATCTAACTCTCCAGGTCCAAGAAGATTGAACAGGGGCAACTGTTGTACCCCAAAATTTGCCCTCGCAATTTTCCACAAGAAATCACAGCTTCAAGCGTTTCCTGATTTTTCAAACTGGCTCAAGAATCGGCCAAACAGACTTTGATCAGGCAAATGTTCTTTGGCATTTAATCAGGAATTAGGGTTTTCGTGCATGGTTCCTCAGAAAGATTTAATTCTACGATACTTTGCAAGTTATTCCGAGATTTGGATTGAATTCGCATTGTTTGACTTAATCAGTAAAAGAATGCATTTGGATTGAATTCACGTTTGTTTGACTGAATCAGTAAAAGGTTGCATTGGGTTTGAATCTGAAGGGGTGAAAAACACAAGAAGGGGGGGGTTGAATTGTAAAACTGAAATCTAATGCAATGAACAAGATATTTTTATCCTGGTTCGTTTGATCTCAAACTACTCCAGTCCACCCGTCAAGGTGATTTCGCCTCTCTCCAACGAGGTCTTAATCCACTATATTCAACTGAATATTACAGACTGCTTTAACAACTGCTAAAGCCTTCTTGATCCAAACCACAACCCGGTTTGTCAAGGTAACACTTTCTTACAAAGAGATAAAAACTAAGTGTGTGAATGTTTTCTACAAAACTTTATCACAACTGTGATGTATACACAAATTGAAGCTTAGAAACTAGATTGCTAAACAATGATAGAATATCAGAGTGAGTGGTTTAGCAAAACTGAGAGAGAAGATTATAATGAGCTTTTGTGCGTGTAGAGATTTGGAGAGCATTAGCCATTTCAATCTTCAAAGCCTTGTTTATATAGCACTGAGATGATGAACGTTGAATGCAATATTCTTGATTCAATGCTAATAACAAGCTTTCCTTATTGAGCAGATCTTGTTTGGAATGAGGCCGTTGGAATTAATTTGCTTTCAATGCACAGTACCGTTGCTTACTTAATGCAAGTTCTGGCTTGGCTCATTCTGACTCTGCTTCGCTGCTGATGAACTGTTGTGTTTCTTTATCAGAGTGTTGAGCGCAGTCTTGTTCATCAGGCTTCAGCATGTACGTGAGTTGATCATCTGATTCTGACATTCTGATATGGCAACTTCTGATGCTGGTGTCTGAAATTAAGTTCTGATGCTGAATAGATCGTGATCTTGCTTATGTTAATCAGAGTATCTGCAAGTCAGAACATAATAATTTTAGGCAGCATATAGTTCATACATGAAACTTATAAATACTATATCTTTTCACTTTGTTATCATCAAAACTTAAATATAGGGTAGTAGATTCAAACTTTGTTCTAACAATCTCCCCCTTTTTGATGATGACAAAAACTAGATATTTTAAATGAAAATAACGTGAAAAGGTATCTGGAATATGTATCAGAATGAGAAGTAAAAGGATAAGGAGTAAAGAGATATCAGAGTTGAGAGATACTCCCCCTGAGTTTATTACTTCCCTTTGATTACACGTGTTCTTCAGGATCAGATCTTTTTGCCTTTCTTTGAACATCAGAGTATCAGAGTCTTTGACTTATCAGAAGCTTTATGTCAGAGCAGAGCTTTAGAGTTTTTCTTGTCAGAGCTTTGCTTTGGATCAAAATATCAGAGCGGATCAGAACTTCATAGTGATCAGAGCTTCAGAGCTTCTAGTCTTCAGAGTGTCCAGGAGCTTCCTTGTACCTGTAGACTTTAAGCAAAACAGAAAAACATTTTCAAGTAATAGAGTTAGAATGTTTGAGAATTTCTGTCTAGTTAGCCGTTATTGATTAAAATATCATTCTTGTTCTCCCCCTTTTTGTCAGCAATCAAAAAGTGTAGGTGATGTGCTAAAACAGTTAAGATCAGAAAAACTAATCATATTGAGAGAGTTCAGAATCAAAACAAGAAAATATTACAAATCAGATTCAAACAGTACATCAGAAAATCAGGGAAAACATGAAAAAGGTCATGAATGAAAAAATGATTAAGGTTGAGGAGGCAAGCGTGTGAACAGGTTCTCCAGCATGGCTTGGATCTTTTCAGCAGTCTCATTCTGCTTGTGCACCATGCTGACAACAGTGTCAATCTTGCTATCCTGCACATCCATTCTCTCTTTCATCTTCTGATCGCTTTCATCCATCCGCTGCTGCAGACGCATGTCATTCAGCCTTAGTTCTTCCAGAGTCTGCCTGTCCAAGGTAGCTTGAGAAGCATCAGAAGCAGGAGGCTTCTGAGAGCTTTCAGCAACATCCTCTGCTTGACTTTCTTCAGCTTGAATGGTCTTGTCTTCTTCTGATTGCACCTTTGCAGCTTGCTGTTTCTCAGACCAAGGTTCACTGTCCAGAGGGAGCACAGCTTCCTGAGGCAGCTGACTTTCAACTTCCTTCAGCAGCTTGCTGAAGTTCTTTTGTGCCTGCTCATAGTTGATATCCTGCAACTTGAGGGCTTCAGCACGTACCCAAAGTCTGAATTGTGACCAGAGCTGATCAGAAGCAGTTGGGTCAATCATTCCAGGACAGACTTGCTTCAAAGACGCAATCCATTGCAGCACACCTGTTTCAAAATTCATAATAGCAGAGCCAACATCTGGTTGCTTTGGTTTTGGGATGGCAATTTTGTGTTTTAGATCAGCAAGACGGTCAAGACTGGTTAAGTCAATGAAAGTCCTGCTGGGGTTTTCGGAGGTTTTCTGAGCAGCTGTTTGTTTTGGAGATGGAGTATCAGTATCAGAGATTATGATTGGACTGGGTGGTGTTTTGGGAGTATTTGGTGGTGTAGATTCTGGTGAGGATGGTAACTGGGGCATGATAACAGTTGTTCCACATGGCAGCTGGATTTCCAGAGGTGATGGTTAAGGTGAATGAGGTTCAGATGGTTGAGGAGAAGGAGTTTCAGAGTGATGAAACTCTGTTTGAGGTGATGGTGGATTAATTTCTGGTTGGGGAGAGGGAGACGGAATTTCTGATTGTTCAGGGATAATGGGTTCTTCTGGAATTGATGAGAGTGGTTGTTATTGTTCTGGTTCTTCAGCAGATTGTTGTGGTTCTGGTTGTGGAGGAGGAACAGTTTGTGGTTCAGAGTTTGGTTGATCAGAGGTGTGTTGATCAATATCAGACAGCACTTGGTCAATTGCTGATGTTGTTGAGATTGTTGGTTGTTTGGGATGTTTGGTTCTGGGTCTTCTGAGTTTTAATGCCTCAGAAGGGTCTTCTTCTTGTACAGTTTCATCTATGGTAGGGATGGGGATTAAGATTCTATGAGAGGTTTGAGGAGGAATAGATGCTGGAATAGTAGAAGAATTTAAAACAGGAGCAGCAGATGAATTACCTCTTTTTCTGGGTGTCTGCTGGGATGATCCTTCTGATGGTGCCTTCCTCTTCTTCGTCTTCTTCAGAGTCACTTCTGGTTGAGGTTGATGCAGATCTCTGATATTCAGATTTGGATCTGTACCATCTGCCTTGCACGCATCCAAGTACCTGAGAATCACCTCTGGTTTGGATTCAATTTCAGAAAATAACGGAAAGTCACTCAGAGGCACTCTTCTGCTGGAGATATCAGCAATAGAAGTGGCTCTGGGTTCCTTCTGAATATTCTCTATCAGCTTCATCTTCTTCAAGTTCTTTGCATTCAGAGGTTTCCCAATTGTTGGTTCAATAGCGCTTAGCTCTTGCGCTTCTATCAGATGTTCAATCAGCCTATTCTCTGTCAGAATATCTGATATCAACCTTCCAAAAGGTATCCAATCCCTCTTGGTTCTTTCTTCTTCCCTTGTTTCCTTCACACTTGTTCTGAGGTGGTTGAACAGGAAGTGAGCCAGATTGATCTTTACCTTCTGATCAATAAAGTAGATCAGAAACTGCTGATCCACATTTATGTAATCAGGAGAACTGGTTGGTTTCATGTGGTTGAAGCACCCCAGAATTATCTTAGCCCACACTCTGTAATGATCCTTCAGATCTTTAATCTTGCTGCTGGACACCCCAAGAGTGAAAATCCTTGCAGCTATCACACCTACATCAGCATATCTTTCAGCCATGTCCACACAACGGACGCCACCGCCACTGTGACCGATTAGCCTTGCAATGTGATCCTCAGTGATCACAATCTTCTTCCCCAAAACAAAGGAGGTGACCAGATGTGTTGAAGCCTTGGCGTGAATCCAGAATTCCTTGACAAGCATTAGGAATGTTGGTCCAACCAACCTATCAAAGTACCTTTCCCACTTCTGAGCCCTAACTTCTTCAGTTAGGTCAAAACCGTTCTCCTTCAAGCTTTCAAAATCAATGATTAATTCAGAAAGCACTTCAAGATTCTTCACAGGAGTGAGGAGAGTTCTGAATGGCACTTGATATTGCTCAGATGATGCTTTCTTCTGAGGACCTGCAGAAGCGCTGCTGGAGGTTGCCATGTTCACACTAAAAGGGTTTTGAGAATAAACTGAGGAAAATAGGTTGCAAGAGATGAACACAGAAATATGCAGAGAAAAAGCTTGAGTATTAGAGAGAAAGCGTAAAGAATGAGAATGAGAGATTAATGTCCTTAAATAGAGTTTTTTTAAAACTGTTTTGAAAGGATAAACGTTTTTTAAGAGAGAGAAAAATCATGATTGCATTTTAAAAACATGATTACTTTTCATTAAATGCTTGCTGATTTTGGGGGATTTGAGAAAGATACTTAAAAACGGTTACCAGACATGTGTCTCAATGCACCCAATCAGCGCTTTGCCTTCTCAGAAGCGTGCACGCGTTCTGCTTCAGAGATATGCTGATGATTGGATGACATTTGTTTGATGTAGTGATCAGCACGTCTGTCTTTGAGCTTGGACTCTCAGATCTTTAGACTTGCATCTGATACAATCTGCATGTTCTATCTTTCTGAAAGGAGATTGATCAGAAGTTCACAGTAAAATAATTACATTCTGAAGGTAAATATATGGAATTAAAACATTTTCACTCTGGACACACTTTCATGCTGAGATGTTTCAGAATGAAATTAAACCTATCTTCTGAAAGGGGTTTAGTAAAGATATCAGCCCATTGATGGTCTGTATCTATAAATTTTAAGTTCAAAATACCTTTCTGAATATAGTCCCTAATGAAGTGATGTTTTATTTCTATATGCTTAGCTCTAGAATGTAAAATGGGATTCTTACTTAAGCAAATAGCAGAAGTATTATCACAAAGTATAGGAATGTTACTCTCAAAAATCTGGAAGTCTTCAAGCTGACTTTTCATCCAGAGCATTTGTGTGCTACAACCTGCTGTTGTTATGTACTCAGCTTCTGCTGTTGACAGAGCAATTGTTGATTGCCTTTTGCTGGACCAAGAGATCAGATTTTCTCCCAGAAACTGGCAGCTTCCAGAAGTACTTTTACGTTCCACTCTGTCTCCAGCAAAATCAGCATCACAGTAGCCTACTAAGCTGTAATCACTAGATTTTCTATAAAACAAACCCAGATTAGTAGTACCTTTCAGATACTTGAAAATTCGCTTAACAGCTGTTAAGTGAGATTCTCTAGGATCTGATTGGAATCTAGCACAAATACAAACACTGAATAATATGTCAGGTCTTGAAGCAGTCAGATAGAGGAGAGAACCAATCATACCTCTGTAGACTTTCTGTTCTACATTTTTGCTCACCTCTTCTCTTTCCAGAATGCACGTGGGATGCATTGGAATCTTTGATGGCTTACATTCTGAGAGGTCAAATTTCTTCAGAAGATCTCTGATGTATTTGCTCTGATGAATGTAAGTTCCTTCTGGAGTTTGATTGATCTGAATTCCTAGAAAGAATTTCAGTTCCCCCATGAGGCTCATCTCAAATTCTGCCTGCATACACTTAGCAAATTTTCTTCCAAGAGAAGGATTGGTAGAACCAAAAATAATATCATCAACATAAATTTGACAGACTAAGATGTCACTCTTAACTGATTTACAGAATAGAGTAGTGTCCACTTTCCCTCTGGTGAATTCATTTTCTAGCAGAAAGTTACTTAGCCTTTCATACCAAGCTCTGGGAGCTTGTTTCAGACCATACAGTGACTTCTTTAGTTTGAAAACATGTTCTGGATGTTTTGTATTTTCAAAACCTGGGGGTTGGTGTACATACACTTCTTCTTCTATATAACCATTTAAGAATGCACTTTTGACATCCATCTGATACAGAGTGATGCCTCTATTAACAGCAAATGAAATTAAAAGTCTGATAGATTCTAACCTGGCGACTGGGGCAAAGGTTTCTGTATAGTCTATCCCCTCTTGCTGACTATAACCTTGTGCAACCAGTCGTGCCTTGTTTCTGATGACTTCACCTTGTTCATTTAGCTTGTTTCTGAACACCCATCTTGTTCCAATGACGTTGAATCCTTTTGGTCTGGGAACGAGATCCCATACGTCGTTTCTGGTGAATTGATTCAGCTCTTCTTACATTGCCAGAATCCAGTCATTATCCAGAAGTGCTTCATCAATAGAAGAAGGTTCAATCAGAGACACAAGTCCCATGAGTGTTTCTTCAGAGTTTCTGAAGCTTGCTCTTGTTCTGATTGAATCTTCCTTTCTTCCTAGGATAGTCTCTTCTGGGTGATCCAAGCTGCTTCTGAGTAATCTCTTCTGAGGTTGATCAGCAGCTGTTGTAGGATTGCTAGCAGTGCTCCTTTCAGACATTGAAGGAATGTCTGTGTTGAGAGCTTCTGATGACTTGTCTTCAGAACCTGCAAATTCAATTTCTATACCTGCAAAAACTTCATTCTGCTTTAACTTTTCAGAGTCAAGCTTATCATCAAAACGAACACTGATTGATTCTTCCACAATCTGTGTTTCTGTATTGTATACTCTGTACCCTCTTGAGCGTTCAGAGTATCCTAACATAATACACTTCTGTGCTTTAGAGTCAAACTTGTTCAAATAATTCTTTGTATTTAATATAAAGCAAGTACATCCAAATGGATGAAAATATGAAATGTTTGGCTTTCTGTTCTTCCACAATTCATATGGAGTCTTTTCCAGAATAGGTCTTATTGAGATTCTATTCTGAATGTAGCACGCTGTGTTTATTGCCTCTGCCCAGAAGGTCTTAGCAACGTTTGTCTCATTGATCATGGTTCTGGCCATTTCTTGCAATGTTTTGTTATTTCGTTCTACAACTCCATTTTGTTGGGGAGTTCTAGGACAAGAGAAATCATGCAGAATGCCTCTGTCATTAAAGAATGACTCAAAATCTTTATTTTCAAATTCTCCACCATGATCACTTCTGACTTTAACGATTCTAAGATCCTTTTCATTCTGAACTTGGTTACAGAAGGTAACAAACACAGAGTGTGACTCGTCCTTGTGTCTTAAGAACTTTACCCATGTCCATCTGCTATAGTCATCTACGATTACTAACCCATACTTCTTACCACTGACTGAGGCAGTTTTAACTGGTCCAAATAAGTCAATGTGCAGAAGTTCTAATGGCTTAGAGGTAGAAACAACATTTTTGGATTTAAAAGAAGGTTTAGCAAATTTGCCTTTCTGACATGCTTCACACAGAGCATCTGAATTGAACTTCAAATTAAGAAGTCCTCTGACCAGATTGAGTTTGTTAATCTGAGATATTCTTCTCATACTAACATGTCCCAATCTTCTGTGCCAGATCCACTGCTCGTTGTTAACAGACAGAAGACATTTTACATTCTGACTCTTTAGTTCAGAAAGTTTGATTTTGTAAATGTTGTTTTTCCTCTTACCATTAAACAGGATAGTCCCATCTTTCTGACTAACAGCTTTACATGATTTTTGATTAAAGATTATATCATAACCGTTATCACTTAATTGACTTATGGATAACAGATTATGCATCAACCCATCTACTAACAGAACATTATTGATAGAGGGAAGATTTCCATTACCTACAGTTCCAGAGCCAATTATCTTTCCCTTCTGATTGCCTCCAAAGCCAACGTGGCCTCCAGGCTTAAGTTCCAGGCTTTGGAACATATGCCTTCTTCCCGTCATGTGTCGTGAGCAGCCAGAGTCCAGGTACCATGACTGGTGTTTCTGACTTGCTGCTAAAGATATCTGCAACATGTATTATTTTATCCTTAGGTACCCAGATTTTCTTGGGTCCTGATTTGTTAGTTTTACCAAAACTCTGGTTGAATTTTGGTTTCACAGAGTGCTTACTGCTAGTATATTTGATATCATGTGTGTGACCATATACAAAATGTGAATTCAGAGGAGTGTGTTTAATGGTTAAGTCCATGACATTCTTTGGTGTAGGAACCTTACCTTGGTATCCTATTCCTTTCCTGCCGTTTCTGCTAACTCCATAGATCATTGAAGCCATTCTGCTTCTATCTATGCTTTTAGCTAGGAACTTCTGGAAACTGTGATCATACTCCTTGATGATCTCATCAGCGTTGCTGGGAGTTTCAGAAATTGGTTCCTTCTGAGAGTTTTGTAAAGTGTTTTCTAATTTTGAAATCTTATTTCTCAGCTCAGAATTTTCCAATTTGAGACTCTCAGTCTTATTAGAGTCAGATTCAAGATTCCTTTTCAGGTCTCTGAATTTAGCTCTAATTTGCTGATAACGTTCCAGAATCTCATTAAGGCTTTCAGCAAGTTCAGCCTTTGTAAAGTTAATAGCAAAGTTAGGAAATACCTCTTCAGTGTCTGATTCTGAGTCTGATTCAGAAGCTTCACTATCTTCTGAAATGTTAGCCATGAGAGCTATGTTTGCCCTTTCATCATCTGATTTTGAGTCAGCTTCAGACGAGTCAGAGTCATCCCATGTAGCCATGAGACTTTTCTTCTTCTCTCTTCCAAACTTCTTTTTGGGCTTTTCCCTCTGAAGCTTTGGGCAGTCACTCTTATAGTGTCCTTGCTCGTTGCACTCATAGCAGATGATGTCTTTGGTGTTTGGCTTTTTGCTACTGGAGGAGCCTTTAGATCTTCTGTATCCAGAGGAAGAATCTGTCCTTCTGTATCTGGAAGAAGACTCGTTCTGATCAGATCTTCTGGGATTCCTGAACTTCCTTTGTCTTTGCTTCCACTGTTGATTTACTCTTCTGGAGAGAAGGGAGAGTTCGTCTTCTTCTGATGAGGATCCATCAGATGTTTCTTCAACTGCCTGCAAAACTTTAGACTCAAATTTTCTGTTAGATTTTAATGCTAAAGGCTTACCTTGCTTCTGAGGCTCATCAGCTTCTAGCTCTATCTCATGACTTCTGAGGGAGCTGATAAGTTCCTCCAGAGTGATTTTGTTGAGATCTTTAGCTAGCTTCAGAGCTGTAACCATAGGTCTCCACTGCTTGGGTAAACTTCTGATGATTTTCTTGACGTGGTCAGCAGTAGAGTATCCTTTGTCCAGAACTTTGAGACCAGCTACCAGAATCTGGAATCTAGAGAACATGGTTTCAATGGATTCAGATTCTTCCATTTTGAACGCCTCATACTTCTGAATGAGCGCCAGAGCTTTTGTTTCTTTGACCTGAACGTTGCCCTCATGCGTCATTCTGAGTGAGTCAAAAATATTCTTTGCTGTGTCTCTGTTGGAGATCTTTTCATACTCAGTATAGGAGATGGCACTAAGGAGGATGGTTCTGGCCTTGTGGTGATTCTTGAAGTCACGCTTTTGTTGATCAGACATTGTTTTTCTATCAATCTTCTGACCACTAGCATTCACAGGGTGCGTGTATCCGTCTGTCACCATATCCCACAGATCAGCATCATGTGCCAGAAAGAAGCTTTCAATTCTGTCTTTCCAGTAATCAAAGTTTTCTCCATCAAAGACTGGAGGTTTGCCACTGAATCTGTCTCTGTCCTCATTATTGTCATTGCTGATGTGAGAATTGTTTCCTGCCATTGTGTTTTTCTGACGCTGGATCTTGTACTGACACGGTTAAGTGTTTTAGCTCAGAACCAGGCGCTCTGATGCCAATTGAAGGGGTGAAAAACACAAGAAGGGGGGGTTGAATTGTAAAACTGAAATCTAATGCAATGAACAAGATATTTTTATCCTGGTTCGTTTGATCTCAAACTACTCTAGTCCACCCGTCAAGGTGATTTCGCCTCTCTCCAACGAGGTCTTAATCCACTATATTCAACTGAATATTACAGACTGCTTTAACAACTGCTAAAGCCTTCTTGATCCAAACCACAACCCGGTTTGTCAAGGTAACACTTTCTTACAAAGAGATAAAAACTAAGTGTGTGAATGTTTTCTACAAAACTTTATCACAACTGTGATGTATACACAAATTGAAGCTTAGAAACTAGATTGCTAAACAATGATAGAATATCAGAGTGAGTGGTTTAGCAAAACTGAGAGAGAAGATTATAATGAGCTTTTGTGCGTGTAGAGATTTGGAGAGCATTAGCCATTTCAATCTTCAAAGCCTTGTTTATATAGCACTGAGATGATGAACGTTGAATGCAATATTCTTGATTCAATGCTAATAACAAGCTTTCCTTATTGAGCAGATCTTGTCTGGAATGAGGCTGTTGGAATTAATTTGCTTTCAATGCACAGTACCGTTGCTTACTTAATGCAAGTTCTGGCTTGGCTCATTCTGACTCTGCTTCGCTGCTGATGAACTGTTGTGTTTCTTTATCAGAGTGTTGAGCGCAGTCTTGTTCATCAGGCTTCAGCATGTACGTGAGTTGATCATCTGATTCTGACATTCTGATATGGCAACTTCTGATGCTGGTGTCTGAAATCAAGTTCTGATGCTGAATAGATCGTGATCTTGCTTATGTTAATCAGAGTATCTGCAAGTCAGAACATAATAATTTTAGGCAGCATATAGTTCATACATGAAACTTATAAATACTATATCTTTTCACTTTGTTATCATCAAAACTTAAATATAGGGTAGTAGATTCAAACTTTGTTCTAACAGAATCTGCAATGTTTGATTGAAGTCAGTAAAGGGAAAAAGCGTCTGGGCAATTGCTGTAATTGACTGTTGTTTTGCTTTGGATGTTGGAAGCGCCAAGTTTAATTGATCAATGCGGAAGCAATATTTATTTAATTGTTTATTATTCTAAGTTAGATAATTGGAATTTATGTCCATTTATTATAATTTTAGAATTATAAATAATAAAATAAGTAATTGAAAAGGATAAAAAAAGAATTAATTGGATAAAAACTTTTTATTTATTTTTAAATTATTCGTACAATTATTGTTTACAATTTGTTTACAACAATGATTTTACAGCAATTTAAACCTAAATAAGACTATCCTAATTTTTTCTAAATCTTCAAATTCTTCATCTTTTGCTGTTCCTCTCCATTTTAATTATTCATCTGCAAAGAAAAGAAGAAAAGTCAATAGCAGATAAATAAATAAAAGAGACAGATAAAATTAAAGTTTATCATTAAGGGCAACTGATTGGGATCAGTTAGACCTCTCTGCAAATCACGGGATTTCTCCCGGTTCACAGAGAGGGATGAATATTTGCTTGCTAATTTGGAATGCACAAAGTTGAAATTCATAAGTCAAAATTGTCAAACCAACTGTATAGTTCAAAAGCAAACAGCATGTACAACTAAAAGTTCAAATTGCCAAACAAAGTCCAAATTCAAACTTTCTGCCAAAAGTACAAGATACTGTCACAAGGCTACCAAAGCTGTCCACAAGATATCAAGATATCAAAGATATCAGAATGTTCAGATGCAAGTACAAGTGCAGCACAAAATCTGGAAGAAAAGAGATAAAGTATGCAGAGAAGGCATGTTATGCAAGCAAGCTAATTCATTTTCATCATTTTCCCAATGTTGCCCTTTCAGTTAAAAGTACAAATGCAAACATATTTTAATATTTTGACTGTACTAGAGAGAGAAAGAAGAGAGCAAAGAAAGCAAGCTTATAGGGCTTTAGGCTTGAAAAAAAGGAAATATATAAAAAGAAGCTGCAATAGAACAGTACAGGAGGGGGAGATATCAAACAAAGAGAAGAAGCAAAACTGTAAAGCTTTTCAAACCTCTACAGGCCCTGTCAAACAAAGCTTGAAACCTGCAATCAAACTCAAACAATCAGCATAAGCCTGTACCACCAGTTTTCAAACCTCCAGCCTAACCAATCAAGCATGTACCACCAGTTTTAAAAACCTCCAGTCTAACCAATAAACCCTGTTAAGCCATGCCATACCTGAAGCAAGTTTGTCCAAGACAATAACCTGCAACATCAAACCTACATTAAACCTGCTAGCCTCAATCAAAGCTCTAAGCTTGCATTAAGCCTAAAACCTGATACTACACAAACAGGTCCATACAAGCCTGAACTGTCCAACCAAAACCTGTTCACCACAACCCAACCTGCTAAGCCTTAGCCATGCCAAAAACATGAACTCAAAAACCAGCATTAAACCTGTCAAGCCATAGTGCTAAGCCTCACAAAAAACCAGTAAAGCCTTACTACTCAAAACGCATACCCTGTCAAACCACAAGCATAATCCCAAACTACAACACAAAGCCTTAAAAGACCATAACCAGCTCAACCTGCTACAGCAGGCCAAGGCATGAAGCCAGATAAGCCCAAAAAGCATGCCAAACCCACAGACCCCCTCAGAACGGTGTCCATCATTGGGGTAAAAATATACAACATACAAAACAAATCAAAACATCAGAACCAATCCATCAAACCCTCGGAACTCAAGGAGTTCATCATAGGGTTAATCCACAAGCAATTAAACCAAGCATACTCAGGAAACCAAACCCTCAAGGCCCTCAGAATACTCATCATTGGGCAAAGGATAATAAAGCATAGCATACAAAATAGGCAACAGAAGTGAGGAATAGGCAACAGAAGTGAGGTAGAAAGAAGAGAGGCAAACGTTCAAGGCAACTCAGTGTCAAACACAAGGCCCTCAGAATACTCATCATTGGGCAAGGAACAAGCATATTAAGCAACGAGGCAACAGAGAGAAGAAGATCAAAGATACAGATAATTATCATACATAAGCAGAAGCATACAGTAAAAGAGAAGAAGAAAGAAGGAATATCAAAAGGGCTTTCAGAAATACATCATTAAACCCTAAAAGGAAAAGAAAGACAGAGTACCAGAACTCCCAGTAAAGCAAGCTAACGCTCAGCATCACCGTCCAGCTGCCATAGCGCATCCGGCCCCATCTCCTCCATCGTCTTCCTCAAACAAAAGATAGTTCTCTTTTCCTCTTTCCTTCCACCACCTCAACGATAAACGATATAAAAACAATTAATCAGAACCAATTAATCGGAGCATGCAAAAGAAGGAGAATGAGAACCCTAACGCGTTGAAAGAAAAAATAATCGTACCTCTGTTTATCGCCGTTTGAGTGGGCGTGAAGAGGAGGAGGAGCGGTTGCGCTGGTGGCTAGGCGGAGGAGATTGCATTCAGAGGCTAATCGGAGAAGACAAAGTGAAACAAACGGCGCTGCAAACCCTAAGCCCTTTCATCCAAATGAAACAAAACGTTTAACCCTAAAACGAAGCTTACTGAAGCACTGGGCCTAACCCATTCAAATGCCTAAGCCCGTTTCTGATCACACCCCCCCCCCCCCCCCCCCACGCTTGACATTCTGTTTGGGCCTTAAACCTCTTTAGACCCCTTTAACTCTTAAACTATTTTTTTACTTATCTCTTTTTTCTACAATTTTAAACTAACTTAATCTTATTTGTAAATAAAATTACTTTAATTCCTTTTTATACAAAATTTTCTTTACATGAACTTTAGGGTTAATTAGATTAATAGATTCTTATTTTAAATTTCCTTTGTATATAAAAAATACTAACATAATTAAACAAAATATAAAACATGACAATAATACATTAATACCTTAAATACATAAAAATACATTATTTAAAACACTTTTTTTATTATTAAACTTATTTTAATTTGTACATAAATTCTTTTTTAAGTTAGTACATTTTCTTTTCTTAGAAATAGTTGGTACATAGTCAATAAAATACATCTTTCTAATATACATAATTTAAATTTTAAACATTTAATTAAAATACTCTTTTTAACATACGTAATCCAATCAAACTTAGAACATTCTCTTTTCTTTTAGTAAATTTTCTTTTTGTACATATTAAAGAAAAATACGAGATTACAAAGATTAATTAAATAAACATTAAATTCTTTAGGTTAAACAATGTTTAATAATACATTTAAATTCACGTCTTAACTGGTAAATAATTCTCATATACGTACACGTACACTTACACAATATACTTACATTTGATACATTATACATTTGCTTATTTTGTATATTCGTTACATTATTTACATTTTATCGCAATTCGATTTGGTTGTAAATTATTGGACACTACATTCCTAAAGTCTCATCCCCATTTGTAAATTTGTACCCCCACTCCCGGATACTATTTGTAATAGTGTAGACTTTAAATTCTTGCAATTTACCGCTTTCGAATTATACCATGGTTAGACCTAGGGTTTGCATGTACATAAAATCAAACGCTAGATAACCTAATACAAGACAAATACATGAAATCAATACACAATCACACTTGCACCCCCTAGGGTAATCCCACATGTTGCCTTCCAAAATGGGCCCTGCTTGCACGTCGAGTTGCTTTGACAAAACGAATTCAAATGATCACAAGTCCCTCGATGACGCTTTCGAAAGTTGCCTAAATGGAATGATCAAGTCCCTTCAAAGCAAATTGCCAAAGACACTTGGCACCATTGCATTCATGGTCCATACGATGACCCGCGCCTGTCCCGAACAAACTTCCTAAACGCAAGATTGTCCACCAAATTCAATGGTGGAACAAAATTGTTAAAAAGGGTTGAAAACATAGAGAAAACCTTTGAGTACAATAGGGGTAGACAAAACTCTTAGTTACTTGAGATCAACTTGCAAAAACACTTGCCTTCTTTTCAAAAACCACACTTCATACACACTTTCAAAACAAACTCTCAAAAACATTTGAAACATCTTTTCGAAAAGATACACACTTTTGTAAAACACTCAAACACGAGTCAAATACATTGGTTGCCTAAGACAAGGCATCTCTTCAAAAACATTTTTCAAAACACACATACACCATTTTCAAGCAATCGAAAATCAAGGCAAGTGATCTAAAAAACCAAGTAACTAAGAGCCCATGGATAACCATGGATAGAAAGGGTGCTAATACCTTCCCTTTCTATAATCTACTCCCCGAACCCACGAAATATCTCAAAGGTTTTTGCTGTACTTTTTAAACCTTTCCTTAGGATAAAATAAAAAGTCGGTGGCGACTCTTGCTCAACCGAAACATTTGCGAAAACAAACGCAAAACCCTAGTCAGTTCTCCCACCGTATCACACCTTGTCATTGTGTTTTTGTTCAGAGATCAGTGTCTCGACATCTCTTAGAACATCTGAGATCAGACTACCAGGATTTCACTTAGCATTTGAAAGATGTTTGAAGCAGGTTCGACATGGATAATTTGAAATAAGGCTGAAAGAATTGAATTTTGGCGCTTATCTGTTCTTTTTGAAAAGCGACGCATGGAAGCATGCGAGAGGTCGAACACATGCAAGCGAGAATGTGTTCTCTTCTGATGAGAAAATCGTTCATGTCAAATTAGTATAAATAGGAGTATTTAGTTTTAGGATTTTGTGTGTTAAATATTGTACAAATTACTCATATCCACTCAAAGTACCAACTGTTATTGAGAAACGGGTTTCTGAGAACGTACGTATGAAACACCACTTTTATCATCTAATGCAAGTTTATGTTTAAAATTTATTTACAATTCCTTTACTTTTTAGTCGAAACCTTTATTTAGTTGTCATTTACATTCTTCACTTTGTCATTTATCTTCAAATATACTTATATGTTCAAAGAGATCAATATCCAGAAAAAACCTATAAAAACAATACAAACTATACACTATCATTCTAGGATCAATCTAGTCGGTCCTGTAAATAATCAAAGTCATTAGATTTTAGAAGACTGGCGGTTGTTTACCAAATTCCACAGTAAATAGACATAAATAACATTCACGGAATGATAGGTAATAATATTAAATATAAATTAAAATATGTATAACTGATTACAAAGATACATTAGAATATGATAATGAAACATAACCCAACCATCTCATCGCATTTGTTAAGTCTATCTTCATTTACCATCATTTTACTTTAGTTCTATAAACAATTTTAAATAAAAAAATTATTTTCCTTAAAATCATAAAGATTATTGAACATCTATAATATCACACTAGTACTTCTGAGTATCATACACAAAAATACTCACTTTTCTTCCTGAATAATAAACGCTCTTAAATAATTGAAAGAAATGAAGCCACTGTTGAATCTAATTAAATTGAGAATGTGAGAAATCCTTGCATTAGGCAGGGGTGGAAAAGTCATGTCCGTTTTGTCTGTATTTTTTGTGGGACGGATTAAGGTTTTAGGTCTGCACCTTCTAATATTTTTGTATGTCTCGTTTATTTGCGTTTATTTGCGAGCGCAAACATTAACATAAAAAATTTGTAATTTTTAAACTTAAAAGATGCAATGTTCGTGGGCCAGATGTTTTTGCGAAGCATGATAGAGTTTTAGGCTCGTGCAATTAACATAGTCTGCCTCGCTCTGTCCTACTTTTTGCGAACTTTTATTAGACGAGTTTAAACTGGACGTGCATGTCAGTTTGTTACCTCTAATAATAGGTATAGAGTTAAAAGAAAGGGAGTCTATGTTGAGTTTAATTAAATTGAGAATATGATTAATACTAAGAATTTTTTTGTACACCTCTTATGGATGGAGAAAAATCCTTGAAAACACCATTCGGAGATACATCTTCGAACGCACCCCAAATCAAGGTGTTTCGGAGATGCATCTTCAAAAGCATCCAATAATATCAAATTTTGGGATGAATTCATAAATACATTTCTGAAATGCAAAAACACTCTATTTTTCTTGTTTTTCCCTTCTTTCATATATTTAGTTCTTTATAAACTGCAATATATTTTATATATTTTTTAAAAGGTGTTTAATTTATTTGTTTATGGATTTTATTTTTACTTGATAGATCTGGTGATTGAGTTTGAGTTAAATGATTGTTTTACTCTATAGCATTTTACTTATATTAAGAATGCTTTTCAATTCAACATTTATGTATTTCTTATCAATTAAAGATCTTGGAATGAATAGTAGTATCAGTCACTTGTTATATATCGTGAGAATTAAAATTAGTTTTGATCCTAATTATATTTGGTAATCGTTGTCCTCCTATCTAAAAACAATGCTAGAAAAGTGCTAGATTCGCCTAAAACTTGGATGTTTATTTCGGGTACTAAAATTTTAATAATCATAATTCTATACAATTAGATATCTTTGAAAATACATCTCCGAATTCACCCTATCTTTGAATTGGATGCAAAGATTCAGAGATACGAAAATATCCTATTTTTATTAAAAAATGAGGGGTTGTTTCGGAAGTGTATTTCCGAAACATGTCAAAAAAATGAAGTTTCATAACTTTGGTAATACATTTTCGAAATCACCTCAAAAAATGAAATTTTGTAACTTCAGAAATACATCTTCGAAATCAACCCAGAAAAAATAAAATTCCGTAACTTTAGAAATACATCTTCGAAAATACTTCAGAAAAAATAAATTATGATGCGTTCATAGATATATCTCCAAATTCTAAAAATAAAAACAGAATTTCATCACAAATAATTAAAAAAATTGTAAGAGTGTACAAAGAAATTCTTTTAATACTTGCTGTAGGTATTGAGCCTAAGAATATTGTAGATTTACTTATATCAATAGCATGACTAGAAGCCTGAGCATATCTAGTGAACATATGAATGAGGGAAGCAGATTCTCGAAGACTAATTAACAAATGGTCTACAAAACGATCTTCTTAACCTTCTTCAAGACAAATCAATTCATAAAATTTAAATATCCTCATCATCATTTTCACTCGAAATTTTTTTTCTTCCGCTTAGCATTTTTTCAAGAAATTATCCATGTGAAATACATTTTCTGAGAGTGCCGTGCCCCTTGATAAATTTTGTGGGTAAAATCAACTATTTCTTGGAGAGAAACTTATAAATTTTATGAATATATATTTAAATTTTTAATATAATATTTACTCCTTTAAAATGATTGAATGCTTATAGTTTATAATAAGTTATATACTTTAATTTATAATTTTTATTACTTAATATTAAATCATTTTAAATATATTTAATTATAGGAAAAGAGTATAATATCATGTTATTTTATTATTCTTTTTAAATTATTAATTTATAAGTATCAACAATTTAAAAAATACTGCTGAGATTAAATCATAAACTAAAAATTTGTTAATTCATGGTGGTTAAATAAAATGGATATAATATACACAAATTTATGTTTTTAAAAAATCATATTTTCATTCTTTAAAAATAAATAAATTGAATACCACATATTTAATATTGGGATGTTCTTATAACTAATAATTGAGCTAGAATTTTTCTTTTTTGCTCATACAATTGAGCTAGATTAAAATAATACAAATACGCACTTAAAATTAATATATAGGAAACATACAGATGAAGATTAATGTTTCTCTTTCCATAAATATAAATTCAGATATAAATATTTTTTCAATTTTTAAACGGCATATATAAAATTACTATATTATCATAAAGAAAAAAAAGTGTTACATTTTTACATAATCAATCAGTTACAGTATCAGAATAAATTATATTTTAATTTTAATTTTTTTTTAATTAAAGCAATTTAGTGATTTTCTATTAGATTTTATACTGTAAATGCATATAAATTAAATTCATTATCTTATTGATTGGTATCTCAGATTTGACTTATAATCTCATATTTGACTTATATTAAACCACCCATGATTTTCTTTTCCAGCTTTTCATGTTACCCATACCCATAGGAAGGGGCAAGTAGTTTGGCATATGATAGATTGTTTCGTGTTTAAGTTGTAATTAACTAAACGGTACTTTAGTTGGAATTGGTTGCAATAGGTGCTTTAGATATCATTTGGTGTTTTGGGACTAGTATAATGGAAACTGGTGTAATATTATGTACTGAGATATAATTGTTGAGATGTGGTTATGGTGTGTATGGCATGTTTCATCCCCCAACTGTTAGTAATAAAATCTTATTTTGCCTTTCAAAAAAAAACTAAACGGTACTTGCGTAACTAGGAGTGGTAAATGGACCTTTTATATAGAAAGATTAAAGTTTTAGAATTTTTTTTTATTTTAAAAAAAGTCAATAACATTAATATAAAATATACATAGCACAAGCAATGCCAAAGAATAACACAGATTTCAAATCACTTCAGTATAAATACAGAATCTAAAACACAGATACTTCTAACACTAAATTTAACATACTGAACTAAACCCCTACCACAGTGTCAGTTAAAAAACTTATATCACATAAATTAGCAGGATTCCGTTTCAGTAACAACTCCAGACCTTGAAAATCAGACCGAAATTCAACACTGAATCGCTCCAAAAACAATACACCCACTCTAGCACCTGCTCCAAAATTCAGCAATGTAGAGAGCCATACAACTCAGATAAAAGAAAGGACCACGAACTTTGCAGTACCCAAAACACGAACAGAATTCCAGCACAATAAGGATTGAACGCTTGAATTCAAACCTCTCAGATTGAAATCAAAACTGACCTCAACACCAACCAATCAGAAACAGTTGAAATATTAAATTAGATTAGATTTAATATTTAAATATAATCTAAGTTGTGTTAGTCCAAATACAATTAAGATTGTATATAAATATTCATAGTGTGTATTATTATTTATATAATTTAATAATACAAATTCTTATTTCCTTTATTATTCTCTCTTTCTCTCTTCACTAGAAGTGTCTCACGCACTAACAAATTGGTATCACAGCTTCCAGTTATTGTTCTTGATCAAGTTTTCAAGAATTTCACGTTAGAGATCGTGTTTATAAGGCAAGTGAATCACCCGCTGCGAAGATGGTTAGTGATAAGGGCATTCCAAATTCTCTTCTAATACTTGACGGTAAAAATTGGATTCGATGGGAAAAAAAACAGATGTAATCCTTGTTTGGCTTCCATGAAACCCTATAAGTGGCTATCAACGGCGTTCCTGTGTTGGTTGCAAATGCAACCGATGAACAAAAAAAAGTCTACAACGAAGTCAAAAAAAAAAAATTGCAAGGCTGCTTATTGCATTCAAATGATTGTCGATGCTGCTAATTTCGATAAAATCTCTCATGCTGAAACGACGAAGGAGACATGGGATATTTTGGTGAAGTATTACGAAGGAGGTGAGAAAGTCAAGGTTGTCAAATTACAAACCTTGCATCGACAATATGAGTTGTTGTCAGTGGGAGAAGATGAAAAAGTTGCAGAATATGTGTCGAAGATTCAGAAACTCGTCTATCTCATGAAGGGTTGTGGTGAAACCATTACTGATAAGATGATAGTTGAGAATGGATGATTTGAATCTTGCATCCTCACCTGTCGAACCAAATGTGAAGTTGGAGAAGAATGGAGAGGAAGACAAAGTCGATGCAACTTTGTTCAAGAAAATTATGGGATCTTTGAGGTATGTGTGCAACAATCGACCTGATATAGGTTTTGCAGTCGGATGATGTGATACGGTGGGAGAACTGACTTGAGGTTTTGCGTTTCGTTCGCACTTGTGCGGTTAGCAAGAGTCGTCACTGACTTTTCTTTTATCCAAAAGGAAAGGTAAAAAAGCACAGGAAAGACCTTTCGAGAGTTTTCTCGAGTTCGGGGGGTAGATTATGAAAAGGGAATGTATTAGCACCCTTTTCATCCATGGTTTTCCATGGGCTCTTAGTTACTCGTTTAGATCACTTGCTTTTGTTTGATTGTGTGCTTGTGGTGTGGGTTTTGAAAGTATTTTGGAAAGTTTCTTTGTAATGGTTCTCGTCTTTATAAGAACATATACAAAGTTTTGTTTTGAAAAATAGTTCAAAAAGGTGTTTGTGAATCGTGTTTCGAAAGGTGTTTTTGAAAAGAGGTTTTGCAATGGCTCTCGTCTCTATAAGAACGTATACAAAACATTTTGTCTTTTGAAAGTGTTTTGAAATGGAGATGTAGGTGTGAAAGTTTTTTGTCGTGAGCAAGCGAGTAACTAAGAGCGAATCTATCTACTTGAAAGGTCTTAAGTTGTTCTTTTCTTCCTTTTAATGGTGTTATCTTACTATTGATTTGGTAAGAAGCCCCACCATTGGATGTAAAAGGGACATGCGCGGGTCAATTTTACAATCATTGAAGGCAACTTGTGAGACGCTCTAGCAATTTTTGTAAGGGACAAGATCGTTTTAATCGAAGGCAACATCGAGGGTCATCGAGGGACTACGATCTTTATTTATCGATTGGGTCATTGCTAGAGTGTCTCATATTCGAGGGACATGATTGTATTTCCGAGGCAACGAGCGAGGTTACCCTAGAGGTGCGCGTGGGAAAAGTGTGTTGGTTTCAAGTTATTTATTCTTGGATTAGGTCATCTAGCGATTTATTTTTGAATCTTGTCATACACGCCTAGTTACTATATAGTATATAGAAAGCAATAAATTGCGGGAATTGAAATTCTAAACTATTACAGAATGTTCGGGGATGGGGTACAATTGTTACAAATGGGGATGAATCAAATAAAAATAGCAATGTCTAAATATCAAATAATACAACCAAATCGAATTGTTGTGCGGTTTAATACAAAGCTATGACAATTTATGAAATAAAATCAACAAGGTATGAAATGTATGTATTTACTTGAAAAGAGAGAAATAAAATTTATTCTAAAAGAGAGATTAAAATTTTTATTGTTATTATTCTTTTTGTATTTTATTAATTAAAAAAGTTTAAAGAAAGAAAACTAACTAAATTAATGTTTTTTGGTGTTTTTATTAAATGTAAGAAAAATAATAAAAATAAGTTTTTTATAAAAAAGAGAAAGTGGTAAAAAGAAAACTAATCACTAAAAACTAAATTAATTTAGTAAAATGAAGTTTTAAAATTCATTAGTATATTATTAACAAAAAAGAAATAAAACAAATTAAATTAAATTTTAAAAAAAAAACAACAGGTGAAAATGGGCTCAAGGGATTGGATGAGAGGCCCAAAGGTATTGTTATATTTGTTGTTAACAAAAGCAGATCAGAATGAGGGGGGTGTTATCAAGCGCGTATGGGCTTTAGGTTTGAACAACAAACAACCCAATGCATTAAGTCTGTCTAATTTTTTTGATTAGGGGAAACAATGAATTAGGGTTTGTGGTTTGGTTGCTCACATCGGCGCCGCTCCGATTGTCTCTATCGTTTCTCTCTTGTTTATCTTTCTCTCTAAACGTCTCTATTCCTCTTCCTAATTTCATGAGTGAAACGCTTTTTGGCCTTTTGGTCTCACTCTGATTTGCCCCTTTTCTAGAAACCCTAAGTTCTGATTCATGCCTAAGATGCTCGATTATAGCTTAATCTGATCTTCCCTCCCCAGTTTCCGTTACCGGAGCGCCACTCAAACTCATCTCTTAACCATGCTCAAATAATTTCTTTAGTGAAAAGGTGATGTTCTATTTTTTTTATACTTGAACAATTTTTTGTTGTTGTTTAATCTTGTTCATGTTTTTTATGTTAATCAGGCTTATTGTCCATTGAGATGTAGAAACGGTTTATGAGGAGTGTGAAGAATCCATACCTTTGGAGCTTTTCTGGGAAATGGAGAGGAATGTGAGACTGAGATGATGATGCTCCTTAGTGGCCGGAAACGGGGCGGGAAGAAATGAAGACAATTGCGTGAGCTTTTCTGGTAACTTCTTTCTGTCCTTTGAACTTTGAATGATGATGATGTTGTACTTCTGGACTCTGTGATTTTTTCGTGCTTTGTTGGATGTTGTTTGTTCATGATCTGATGATGTTGATGGATTCTTGGAATGTTGGGATGTTGGGATGGTTTTGGCAGTTTTGGAAGCTTGGCTTGAACTGTTTTACAGGTTTTGGTTGAGTATATTTTTTCTGGTTTTTACTTGTTACAGTTTAGTTTGAACTATTTGGATTTGAATGTTTTTGATGGAAGATGCTTTGTGGATGTTCTTAGGCCATTTGGTTTTTGAACTGTTTTACAGTTTTGAGGATTGATTTTCTGGTTTTTCGTTTGATTTGTTGGTTTACAGTTTTTTTTTGGAAGTTTAATGGTGTTGGAAGGTTGTGGATTTTTGGTTTGAACTGTTGGCTTTGTAACAGTTTGGATGTTTGATAATGTTTCTGGTTTTGAATGTTTTTTGTTGTTTTGGATTTGTTGACAGTTTTTTGAGGTTTGAACTGAGTTACAGGTTTGAATATTGGTTATGGTTTGGGAGTTTTGTGATTTGAAAATGGTTTGTAACAGTTTTGAATGCTGGTTTGACAGTTTGGGAGTTTTTTCTGAAAGTTGTTGTACAGTTTGGTTATGGCAAGTCTTGTTGATGGATTTGTAGGCTCTGTGAGTTTGAATATTTGAGATTTGCTATGTTGTTGTTGGTTTGGAAGTTTGAGGATGGACTGTTTTTTCAGTTTGTTCAGATTTGGTTATGGTATTGAAATGGTTTATCAGTTTTGAAAGGTTGGTGGCAGTTTGACAGTTTGGAGGTTTTCTGAGTTGAGTTTGATAATTTATGTCCTCTTCCCTTTGCTTGAGCCTTCTCTACTGTTATATTTTTGTTGCTTTTTGTTTGACAGCTTACTCTATGCAACTTGTGACAGGCTGTGGATAGGGTAGCAAGGTTGTGTACCTTTTGTGCAATTCCAATATCCTAGGTGATTTCTTTCCTCTCTCCTCTCTCAATGATAAAAGTAAATTTCTTTTTCACCTTTTTTTCTGAAAAGTTTGCAAAAATCTTGGAAAATGATGATTATGGCTTATTGAACAAGCCTCTTGCTTGTTGACTTAGTTTATCATATGTTATATTTTCTTCTTGGTGATGCCTGCTCTAGCTGTTATGCTGATGTTGCTTGTACTTTGTTTTGCCATGCTGCTGCATTTAGTTTGGACTATTTATTTTGTTCAGCTTGCTTGCATTGTTTGTTTGGTGATGCGCTGCTTGTTTGGCCCTATTTTGCGCCTTCTGATTGTTATATTGCTTGGCTACTGTTTGCGTTTGGCTTGTTTGGATAGTTTGCTTACATTTCCCTTGTTTGGATAGTTTGCTTACATTTCCTATTTCTTCTTTTTGTGAACCAAGAGGAATAATTCTCTTGTGATTTGAAAATAGAGAAAAATAAAAAATATGATGAAATAAAAAATAGCCTTCTGATTTCAAATTGCAAACTTTAATGATGAACACTTTTTCTGTCTTTTGAAAATTCTTTGTTCATGTCCAATTAACTGTACTAACTATTTTTCTGTCTTTCATTTTCATGTGAGCACAACTGGATGGTGGCCAAGCAGGGGAAGCAAGAGACTCCGTGGCAAGCATGGAAGCTCGGTCAACCTTAGGCCTAGATTTAATTTCTTTGTAATTTAGAGAGAAACATTCAATCACTTGTATTAATTTATTTTTCAAATACAATAAGTTGTAAAACCTAAAGCATTCAAATAATAAATTGTTTTGTACCAACTTTTGAAATAAAATGGAGAAATTCTTTATGAGATATTCTGGTGTCCATTAAAAACCCTTTACTGTTAATAACTTGTAATTCTCTTTGTATCTTCACTGATTCTTAAGATTCCCGATCAAGATAATTGAAACTGCATTCCAATAATTCCAATCAAGATAACTTAAATTCCAATAATCAAGTAACCTTGCAACTGCATTCCAATCAAAACGCGTACTGTCTATTCCATAAACAAGCAAATGTTTATTCCATAAACAAGAAAATGTTTTAAAAGATGCAAATCATTTGGTTAACCTTGAAAACAAACACTGTTTTTTCAGTAATCTTGAGAAAGCATGAAAACATGTGAAAGCCAATTGGATCTTTGAGAATTCAATTCTTTTTGAGAATTGCAAGAAAAACCCTAATTGCTGGTTTACTTCCACAGGAGAAAATATGTCTGATCGATTCCTGAGCCAACTTGAACATCTGAGAAACCCTAGGGTTGTGTACTTTATGAAAAATGAGAGGGCAAATTTTGGGGTACAACAATTGCCCCTGTTCAATCTTCTTGAACCTGAAGAGTTAGATCGACGAGTTTTGTCGTTCGTGACTCGAAGGTAAAAGATGATTGGACACTAGAGTGCCTATAAATTTGCACTCGGCAAAAGTGTAATTGAGGGAATGGGCTTAAAGATGCCATTTGGAGAGGTGACAGAATCTTGTCGGAGATGGGCTTGTAGATGCCATCAAGAATGTTTGTTGAGCTGTAAGTTGTAAGTCAAAAGAATGAGTATCAGAATGGTATCCGCATTTGGAACGTATCTGGACTGGATTTGTATGAGCAAGGGAATGACGTCCGTGTCTGGAGCGTATCTGAGCTGTAACTGTATTTGAATTTGAATGAATAACAGAATGATTGTCGTGTCTGGAGTGTATCTGTATTGTATCTGAGTCTGAAATCTGAATAAGCGACAGAATGTCGTCCGTTTCTGGAGCATCTCTGTGCTGGGGAAAAAGTCAGAATAAGTGAGAGAATGGCAACCGATTCTGGAGCGTATCTGGATTGTATCTGAAGTTGAGATCTGTATGAGTAGCAGAATGACTTCCGTGTCTGGAGTGTATCTGAAACTGTAATTGGGATCTGAATAAGTGACAGAATGACTTTTGTGTCTGGAGTGTATCTGAACTTGAAATTGATAGTTGAATCTGAATGAGAAATAGAATGGCTTCCGTGTCTGGAGTGTATCTAGTTTGTATCTTGACTTTGAATTCTGAATGAGTAATAGAATGACTTCCGTGTCTGGAGTGTATCTTTACTATACCTGAAATCTTTGAATATTTGTTAAAGATAGTTGTTAATCTTATCCTGAAAAGAGTAAAATGTTAGTTGAAACACAGAGTTATATTGCATGAAATGCATGATACAATAAAATGTGCCTTATCAATGTTTATGATATATGAATGTAATATATGCGCATGTAAGTTGACTCGTTGTATTGCTGAGGAAAATAAATCCTTGACAATTGGGGATAATGAAATCCTTGACTGCTGCTGGGGAAAATAAATCCATGACCGTGCTGGAGATTCAAAATCTTTGACAGCTTCTGTGGGGATGTGAGGATCCTTCATGTCTTGAAGTTGAAGTATTGACAAAATTTGTTGTGAGAGTAATTTCAGACTGCTTGAGGAATCTACTTGGGAAATCCAGAGAACTTTGAAGACTTCCACTGGGGGTTTAAATAACAGGAATCCTTACTCGGTCGGGGAATAGGGAAAACTCTGATGATTTCTGCAGGGAACTAAGAATGAGAATCTTCAATCTCCTGGGGAATTTGAATCCTTGGGGACTTCATGTTGGGGAGTCAAGAATGAGAATCTTCGATCTGCAGGGGATTAAAAATTCTGACCAAATTCATATTGGGGAGTAATGAAGACTCTGGAAACTTCACTGGGGAATCAAGAATGAGAATCTTCATTCTGTTGGGGAGTAAAAACTCTGTGGGGAAGAAGGCTTCCTGCTGGAGAGTGAGTTCAGGACTCTGGGGGAGTAGCTATACTGCTGGGGGGATCAGGAGTTTGAGTTGTATTCCAATCTATTAGGGAATTATCCTAGTTTGGGGATAAGACAAAAGTTAATTGTTATCTGGTTGATTTTCAGACTTCAAGACAACTTGCTGGGGAAATTGGGGAAAACTGAATGGTTCCCGCTGGGGATTGATAGTTGGAAATTTGACCTGACTGGGGAAGAAGGTTTCATCTTCGTTGAGGATCTGTAGTTCAAAGTTTTTGCTCCGCTGGAGATCTTAATGACGTGCTGTAGAGATTGCTCATGGAAATGGGCTTAAAGATGCCATCCAAAGGTGATTGTTGACGGAAAGTTTGAACTTGATCTGAATAGAGAATGAATCAGAATAAACCATTGGGAGATTTATCTAAAACAACAAAAAGCTGGAAACGAATCAGAATAAATCATTGAGAGATTCATCTAAAACAGTAAAAATCTGGAAATGAATCAGAATAAATCATTGAGAGATTTATCTGAAACAGTAAAAATCTGGAAATGAATCAGAATAAATCGTTGAGAGATTTATCTAAAACAGTAAAAATCTGGAAATGAATCAGAATAAATCATTGAGAGATTTATCTGAAACAGTAAAAATCTGGAAATGAATCAGAATAAATCGTTGAGAGATTTATCTGAAATAGTAAAAAAAACTGGAATATCTTCAACTGGAATAAGAATCAGGGAGATCTTAGTGTCGATCTGACTGAACCAGAGAATGTCTTGAATTAACTTTGACTGGATAAGAATCAGAAAAAAATCTTAGAATTGATTTAACTGAACCAGACGAAAGTCTTGGAATATCTTCAACAGATGCCGGGGAATCGTTAAATCCTGGACTGCTGTTGAGGAGTATGTGTGTCTTTAAACTTTGCTTAGAATGTTTTCACCGGGGATTCCTGTCTCGTTGTTTGAGGAGAAACTCCGCTGGGAAATGTTGATCTTTGTTTTGAGAGAAATAGAATTTTTAGGAGCTTCAGTCGTCTGTTATTCTATTGAGGAATCATCTCTGATGAATTTTGGGAACTTTGGTCGTCCGTTATTCTATTGAGGAATCATCTCTGTTGAATTTTGGGAACTTTGATCGTCCGTTATTCTTCTGAGGAATCATCTCTGTTGAATTTTGGGAACTTTGATCGTCCGTTATTCTTCTGAGGAATCATCTTTGTTGAATTTTGGGAACTTTGATCGTCTGTTATTCTACTGAGGAATCATCTTTGTGGAATTTTGGGAACTTTGATCGTCCGTTATTCTACTGAGGAATCCTCTCTGTTGAATTTTGGGAACTTCGGTCATCCGTTATTCTACTGAGGAATCCTCTCTGTTAAATTTTGGGAACTTCGGTCGTCCATTATTCTTCTGAGGAATCCTCTCTGTTGAAGAGGAAAGTTGGATGAACTACTATCTGGTCATGGTCCAGGCTTCATAGCTTGAATTTCGTGAGAATTTGATTGCATCTTTCCTGAAAGGTAAAGGTTAGTTGCATGACATATATCAAGCAATGATGTTCTCAAAATAAATGAGATTGCATTGTATGATGTCCTGATGTACGGATATGTAATGTTTTCAAGATGATCTCTCGCTGGCGAAAATAAATCCTGAATTGGTGTTGGAGAAAAGAGTTGAATTCTTTGTTTCTGCTAGTGAAAATTCTGGCGACTTTAATGGGAAAAATCCTCAGGGATTCTTGAGGTCGACTTAGCTGGGAAGAGGTTATCAAAGATTGAAACTCTGGCTGGGAGTCCTCTTATGAGAAGGATTTTGGGGAGATTTGTCACTGCCCCTAGTAGCGAGTGTTTACGGCTTTGCCAGGAAATATTCGACTGTATGCAACCCTTTGTTGGGATTGACGTTCAATGCCCCAAGTGACGGGGACAGAGACTTGCCCCTGGTTACTCTGCACTTTGAGAGATTTCTTGAAATCTTGACTGGACTGCCCCAGGTGTGTTGGACAATGACATGTCATGTCCCCTTGTTGATAGGAGATTTTTTTGTAACAGAAGTGTCATCCCGCTTGAAGTGACTTTGTTCACTGAGAGAGTTTTTCGTTCGTTGGATATTCATTGTGTGAATTTCTCCGCTGCCAAACAAATAGCCATATGCAAACAACGATATTCAAATAATGCAAAGTTTATGCTTGTCTTGAAATTTTGAAAATGCATTTTTTAGCAGAAAACTTTTGTAAGAAAAAATTCAACTCAAGATTTAGAGCAAAGCCTTACAGGAGTCACGATACCTTTTGTAACAGTATGCTTTCGAACTAACCCATGCTTCAATTAGGACTTTTGAAGGGTTGTAATGTGGCTTGGTTCACGGTTTAAGAAACAAAGGATAAAAGCTCAAAGTATATTTGTACCCACCCGCTCTTCGTGATGTTCTTCAGTCCTAAACTCAGTTAATTGTGCGTTTGAACTCCAAATGAGTCTGGAACGACATTTTGGTGATGGTTCAAACAAGTTAAATTTGTTGGAAGGCAGTCATTTTTGCAACATTATTTTTGTTGAGGATTTGTAGTGACCTCTTTCTTTCGATTTATTATCCCTAATTTTTTTCTGACTGTTCCTGTTTTTGAGATTACAGTCAGCGGGATGCCCCAGTTTTCTTAAGCCTCCTTTGTAGGTTTCGACTCAGTGGGCTTTTCTTTTTGAGAGATAATGATTGCCTGTGTGATAAGGAACCATCAGTCTTTTGATTCCAAAGGAATGTTTTTGATTTCATTCATTGTATTACAAGATGAGAGTTTGCGACTTTAACGTGCGTTTGAATTAACTGAGAGACTACCCTGCCCCAGGTTTTGATTAAAGGTTTCAATTTGTGTTAAAACAGAAAACTTCTACTTCTTTGGCTCAAAGGGGTTGACTAGGGATTATCTTCCTTATAACTCCAGTGTTTAGGATTTGAAAGGAACGCTTGTACATCGTCAGCAAGGTCTGTCCAAAAGCATGTTGTATGAGATTAAGGCATTGTTTTCGTCATCCTCCCTCTAAAGGTTTGTGTCATAAGAAGAATAAAAAGCATAGTTTTAAATATAGTGAAAATGAAAATATGAATTCAAGACAAACATATGCAATGCATTAATAAAACAGAGTTTGACATCAATAGATAATTGTTTGAATAACAAAAGAAATTACAATTGGAAATTCAAAATGAACAGAAGCCTCTTTGTTCGAACTTGTCATTTTAGGTGGAGAGCCCTCAGCGGAAGATTTTCATCTGGCCATCTTGTGTGAACTCCAGCGTTGTTTCTTTAATCAGATCTTGAATTTTTTTTCTCAATGCCCAACAGCTATCAGTGTCATGTCCAGGACTGTTGGAGTGATACACATACCTTGCATTTGGATTGTAATCTGGAGAGGCTGTGTTGGGATTCCGAGGGGGGTCCCTTAATACAATCAGCTTGACTTCTAACAAGCGTTGCAACACTTGAGATAATGACATGCTAATCTCAGTGAAGCATTTTTCAGATGTATTTCACTTACGCCGATTACCCTGTTGACGTTGGTGAGGTTGTTGTTGGGCTTGTGATCCTGAAGCCAACTGGGGAGGTTTTCTCTCGGCTTCTTGTCTCAAGGGAGGCTGAATGACGACTTGATCCTCAACCCTAGTTGCTTGCCCCATTTGGTTACATTCAACTCGATGAAGTTTGTTGATGAGGACTCTCAGCTCCTCTTGTCATTGTGCCAGGTTTTGGATGAGAGCCATCTGGCCCACCAGTTGTCCCATCATCTGGATTTTCATTATGGCCGTCTCAGTTCGCAGCAGCTCCAACTAATCATCTTTGTTGCTCTCAGGATTCCCCATGATCATGCCCCTAGTGAGGATAGATTTCACTTCTTTCTGCCCCTTGGATAGGTTCAAGAACATCTCTTAAAGTTGGGCGTTTTGAGCTTGGATGTCCTTGATAGTCTTCTCTAGAGCCATCTCTACTGAAATAAACAGTAGGAAGATAAAGAGACCTGAAGGGGAGAAACCTGTCATGATATGATGCATGATATGTGGATGCATGTTTTCAAGGATCTCGCGGGGTAAACACAAGAAAATGTTAGAAGTTGAATTTCGATCAACATCTTTGATTGGAGAGCTTCGTATCGGTGAATGTCTTTCCACGAGAATCAAGCTCACCATGTCAAGTGGGTCATAGCCTTTGACTCAAGTTGTTGTACTTGATCTTTGACTGCGTTTGTTTAGAGGAAGATGAATCCTCTTTCCCTTTGGTAGATGTCTGGTTCAACGTGACCCTGCATCAAAGACCCTCGAGATCCTTGAAATGGTTATTGAAAATGCTATGGTATGATGTTATGTACAGATATACAAAGTAAGCAAGTTTATATACAAATAATCATATTCATACAAAGCAAATAAGTCCTTAGGTTTAGGCTTGCATGGAGTTTGTAGGTAAGTACCCTCTTGAAGTTTAGTTGGATCAACCTGTCCTAGAAATAGTAGCCGGGTTCTAAGGAGCTCAATATCACTGGATTGTTTTCTGTGTTCATTGTTACAGTTTAGCCACTTTACTGGCGACCGAAATATTCCAAGAAAATAACCCTCAATGAGTGTAGTATCGAGTATCTACCAACTTCGGACTGCACCAAAGTCGGTCATCTCACTACATCCTAAAAGGCCAAGTTGGTCAAGTAAGGTTATAAGGTCAGTTGATGTTTCACGACACCACGCGGCGGCCCCGTACTCTCCTTGATTTGACTCAAGGGTTACCGGTACCAACCAAAGTGCTACATCAACGTAGCTACTGCTTCAACCGTGTCGGTATACCCCGCACAGTTCCCTCACAGTCTATTGCTACTTACCTAAAAGGTGTCCCTAAATTCGGGTGTAGGATTTAAAACAAACCCAAGCGATGAACCAAAATGTAAAGCATATAAATCAAACAAGATAAGCATGTAAAGGTGGTCTAAAACCCTAAGGTAACCCCACTTTTACTAATCCCCAGCAGAGTCGACGGTTATGTGATACGGTGGGAGAATTGACTTGAGGTTTTGCATTTCGTTCGCACTTGTGCGGTTAGCAAGAGTCGCCATTGACTTTTATTTTATCCAAAAGGAAAGGTAAAAAAGCACAGGAAAGACCTTTCGAGAATTTTCTCGGGTAAGGGGGGTAGATTATGAAAAGGGAAGGTATTAGCACCCTTTTCATCCATGGTTTTCCATGGGCTCTTAGTTAATCGTTTATATCACTTGCTTTTGTTTGTTTGTGTGCTTGTGGTGTGGGTTTTGAAAGTATTTTGGAAAGTTTCTTTGTAATGATTCTCGTCTCTATAAGAACATATATAAAGTTTTGTTTCGAAAAATAGTTCAAAAAGGTGTTTGTGAATCGTGTTTCGAAAGGTGTTTTTGAAAAGAGGTTTTGCAATGGTTCTCGTCTCTATAAGAACGTATACAAAATGTTTTGTCTTTTGAAAGTGTTTTGAAATGGAGATGTAGGTGTTAAAGTTTTTTGTCGTGAGCAAGCGAGTAACTAAAAGCGAATCTATCTACTCGAAAGATCTTAAGTTGTTCTTTTCTTCCTTTTAATGGTGCTATCTTACCATTGATTTGGTAAGAAGCCCCACCATTGGATATGAAAGGGACAGGCGCGGGTCAATTTTACAATCATTGAAGGCAACTTGTGAGACGCTCTAGTAATATTTGTAAGGGACAAGATCATTTTAATCGAAGGCAACATCGAGGGTCATCGAGGGACTACGATCTTTATTTATCGAAGGGTCATTGCTAGAGTGTCTCATATTCGAGGGACATGATTGTATTTCCGAGGCAACGAGCGAGGTTACCCTAGAGGTGCGCGTGTGAAAAGTGTGTTGGTTTCAAGTTATTTATTCTTGGATTAGGTCATCTAGCGATTTATTTTTGAATCTTGCCATACACGCCTAGTTACTATACAGTATATAGAAAGCAATAAATTGCGGGAATTGAAATTCTAAACTATTACAGAATGTTCGGGGATGGGGGTACAATTGTTACAAATGGGGATGAATCAAATAAAAATAGCAATGTCCAAATATCAAATAATACAACCAAATCGAATTGTTGTGCGATTTAATACAAAGCTATGACAATTTATGAAATAAAATCAACAAGGTATGAAATGTATGTATTTACTTGAAAAGAGAGAAATAAAATTTATTCTAAAAAAGAGATTAAATTTTTTATTGTTATTATTCTTTTTGTATTTTATTAATTAAAAAAGTTTAAAGAAAGAAAACTAACTAAATTAATGCTTTTTGGTGTTTTTATTAAATGTAAGAAAAATAATAAAAATGAGTTTTTTATAAAAAAGAGAAAGTGGTAAAAAGAAAACTAATCACTAAAAACTAAATTAATTGAGTAAAATGAAGTTTTAAAACTCATTAGTATATTATTAACAAAAAAGAAATAAAACAAATTAAATTAAATTTAAAAAAAACAACAAGTGAAAATGGGCTCAAGGGATTGGATGAGAGGCCCAAAGGTATTGCTATCTTTGCTGTTAACAAAAGCAGATCAGAATGAGGGGGGTGTTATCAAGCGCGTATGGGCTTTAGGTTTGAACAACAAACAACCCAATGCATTAAGTTTGTCTAATTTTTTTGATTAGGGGAAACAATGAATTAGGGTTTGTGGTTTGATTGCTCACAGCGACGCCGCTCTGATCGTCTCTATCATTTCTCTCTTGTTCATCTTTCTCTCTAAACGTCTCTATTCCTCTTCCTAATTTCATGAGTGAAACGCTTTTTGGCCTTTTGGTCTCACTCTGATTTTCCCCTTTTCTGGAAACCATAAGTTTTGATTCATGCCTAAGATGCTCGATTATAGCTTAATCTGATCTTCCCTCCCCAGTTTCCGTTACCGGAGCGCCACTCAAACTCATCTCCTAAGCATGCTCAAATAATTTCTTTAGTGAAAAGGTGATGTTATGTTTTTGTTATACTTGAACGATTTTTTGTTGTTGTTTAATCTTGTTCATGTTTTTTATGTTAATCAAGCTTATTGTCCATTGAGATGTAGAAACGGTTTATGAGGAATGTGAAAAATACATACCTTTGGAGCTTTTCTAAGAAATGGAGAGGAATGTGAGACTGAGATGATGGTGTGCCTTGGTGGCCGGAAACGGGGCGGGGAGAAATGAAGATGATTGCGTGAGCTTTTCTGGTAACTTCTTTCTGTCCTTTGAACTTTGAATGATGATGATGTTGTACTTCTGGACTCTGTGATTTTTTCATGCTTTGTTGGATGTTGTTTGTTGATGATCTGATGATGTTGATGGATTCTTGGAATGTTGGGATGTTGGGATGGTTTTGGCAGTTTTGGAAGCTTGGCTTGAACTATTTTACAGGTTTTGGTTGAGTATATTTTTTCTGGTTTTTACTTGTTACAGTTTAGTTTGAAATGTTTGGATTTGAATGTTTTTGATGGAAGATGCTTTGTTGATGTTCTTAGGCCATTTGGTTTTTGAACTGTTTTACAGTTTTGAGGATTGATTTTCTGGTTTTTCGTTTGATTTGTTGGTTTACGTTTTTTTTTGGAAGTTTGATGGTGTTGGAAGGTTGTGGATTTTTGGTTTGAACTGTTGGCTTTGTAACAGTTTGGATGTTTGATAATGTTTCTGGTTTTGAATGTTTTTTGTTGTTTTGGATTTGTTGACAGTTTTTTGAGGTTTAAACTGAGTTACAGCTTTGAATATTGGTTATGGTTTGGGAGTTTTGTGATTTGAAAATGGTTTGTAACAGTTTTGAATGCTGGTTTGACAGTTTGGGAGTTTTTTCTGAAAGTTGTTGTACAGTTTGGTTATGGCAAGTCTTGTTGATGGATTTGCAGGCTTTGTGAGTTTGAATATTTGAGATTTGCTATGTTGTTGTTGGTTTGGAAGTTTGAGGATGGACTGTTTTTTCAGTTTGTTCAGATTTGGTTATGGTATTGAAATGGTTTATCAGTTTTGAAAGGTTGGTGGCAGTTTGACAGTTTGGAGGTTTTATGAGTTGTGTTTGATAATTTATGTCCTCTTCCCTTTGCTTGAGCCTTCTCTACTGTTATATTTTGGTTGCTTTTTGTTTGACAACTTACTCTATGCAACTTGTGACAGGCTGTGGGTAGGGTAGCAAGGTTGTACCTTTTGTGCAATTCCAATATCCTAGGTGATTTCTTTCTTCTCTCCTCTCTCAATGATAAAAGCAAATTGCTTTTTCACCCTTTTTTATGAAAGGTTTGCAAAAATCTTGTAAAATGATGATTATGGCTTATTGAACAAGCCTCTTGCTTGTTGACTTAGTTTATCATATGTTATATTTTCTTCTTGCTGATGCCTGCTCTAGCTGTTATGCTGTTGTTGCTTGTACTTTGTTTTGCCATGCTGCTGCATTCAGTTTGGACTATTTATTTTGTCCAGCTTGCTTGCATTGTTTGTTTGGTGATGCGCTGCTTGTTTGGCCCTGTTTTGCGCCTTCTGTTTGTTATATTGCTTGGCCACTGTTTGCATTTGGCTTGTTTGGATAGTTTGCTTACATTTCCCTTGTTTGGATAGTTTGCTTACATTTCCTATTTTTTCTTTTTGTGAACCAAGAGGAATAATTCACTTGTGATTTGAAAATAGAGAAAAATAAAAAATGTGATGAAATAAAAAATAGCCTTTTGATTCCAAATTGCAAACTTTAATGATGAACACTTTTTCTGTCTTTTGAAAATTCTTTGCTCATGTCCAATTAATTGTACTAACTATTTTTCTGTCTTTCATTTTCATGTGAGCACAACTGGATGGTGGCCAAGCAGGGGAAGCAAGAGACTCAGTGGCAAGCATGGAAGCAATGGAAGCTCAGTCAATCTTAGGCCTAGATTTAATTTCTTTGTAATTTAGAGATAAACATTCAATCACTTGTATTAATTTATTTTTCAAATACAATAAGTTGTAAAACCTAAAGCATTCAAATAATAAATTGTTTTGTACCAACTTTTGAAATAAAATGGAGAAAGTCTTTATGAGATATTCTGGTGTCCATTAAAAACCCTTTTACTGTTAATAACTTGTAATTCTCTTTGTATCTTCACTAATTCTTAAGATTCCCGATCAAGATAATTGAAACTGCATTCCAATAATTCCAATCAAGATAACTTAAATTCCAATAATTAAGTAACCTTGCAACTGCATTCCAATCAAAACATGTATTGTCTATTCCATAAACAAGCAAATGTTTATTCCATAAACAAGCAAATGTTTTAAAAGACGCAAATTATCTGGTTAACCTTAAAACAAACACTATTTTTTCAGTAATCTTGAGAAAGCATGAAAATATGTGAAAGCCAATTTGATCTTTGAGAATTCAATTCTTTTGAGAATTGCAAGAAAAACCCTAATTGCTGGTTTACTGCCACAGGAGAAAATTTGTCTGATCGATTCTTGAGCCAACTTGAACATCTGAGAAACCCTAAGGTTGTGTACTTTATGAAAAATGAGAGGGAAAATTTTAGGGTACAACAGATGAGTAAGCAGATATATGGGTGAACCAAGAGTGTCACATATGAAGGCTGCAAGAAGAATCCTGAGATATTTGGAGGGTTCAATAAATTGTGGAATATTATTTCGATGAGATTCTGAAGGTAAAGAAGCAATAGTTAATTGTTTTCAGATGTTGATTGGTGTGGAGATAAGGAAGATCGAAGAAGCACAATTGGATATTTCTTTCAAGTATTTGGTGCCCCAATTTCATGGTGTTCGAAGAAGCAATCTGTGGTGGCATTGTCGTCGTGTGAAGATGAATATATAGCAGGATCCTATGCTGCATGTCAAGCATTTTGGATCATATTTGTACTTGAAGAAATGACTGTCAAAGTGAAGAAACCTCTAGTATTGCAAATCGATAACAAGTCAGCCATAAATCTGGAGAAGAATCCAGTTTTGCATGGAAGAAGTAAACATATTAAAGCAAGGTTTCACTTCTTGAGGGAAAAAGTAAATCAAGGTGAACTTGAAGTTAGGCATTGCTCAAGTGAAGCACAGTTGGCCGATATTTTCACCAAAGGATTGAAGATCGACAGATTCCTGAATTTGAGAAATAAATTAGGAATAGTTTAGATAGACTATTTTTGAGGATGTTTGACAACTTGGATTATGGGGGTGTGTTGAAATATAAAGTTAGATTAGATTTGATTAGATTTAATATTTAAATATAATCCAAGTTGTGTTATCCCAAACCCAATTAGGGTTGTATATAAATAGTCATAGTATATATCATTATTTGTACAATTCAATAATACAAATCCTTATTTCCTTTATTATTCTCTCTTTCTCTCCTCACTAAAAGTGCCTCACGCACTAATAGAAACAACATTGCTCCGTAAAAAAAATCCAATGTTGAAATCTAGACCCATTTAACTGTCCCAGGAGCTAAAAATATAGACCCCAATTCAAAGAACACCTTCGATGCGATTATTCGAGACTAATTCTGAGACACACAGCAGGATTCAAATACCACGCGTCAATGTCATCCGAAATCATATTTGATTTTATTTTCATCCATTTCCATGCCAAGATTGTTTCCTATTCAACTATTTTCTCAATGCAAATTTCCTTGTTTTTGGAAGAATTTTCAATTCCTTGATTTTCAAATGCTCCACACGCACGCGAACCAGATTACTGACAGTTTCTTTGACAACAGTTTACCTCTTCCTAAAGTTTTAGACTTCTATCTTCTAATATGTTTGTCCCGCCTTGCTCTGTTTTTTGTGGATTTTTACAGACGCAGATATTAACATAAGTTTTTTTTGCAGTTTTTAAGCTAAAAGTTGTAGTATCCGCGCGTCTGCCCCACCCTTATTATTTTGCGGGGCATACCAAAATTTTAAGTCAACATCGTACATAATGTTCACCCTGCCCCTCCCCGTTTTTTTACAGGTTTTTGCGAGACAGACCTGAATGAGGCAGACATGCCCATTTTCCACCTCTACTTGCAATTGAGTTATCCCTGTTAGAAATTCATGTCTCCTTCAATCAAAGTACATACTCCATCTCTCAATCACTTTTACCATATTTCCAAATCTTCTCCTATAGATCTTCCATCAAATATATCGACAATTAAAACTTCTAAAGAAACGTATTCCATCATCCAACAAAAAACTTATGATGAGGCTACCAGAGATCCATGAACTCCTCCTCAAGGGACAAACGATCAAGTCTTGGTGACTTCTTCATCCTTTCCCTCGCCATAAAACCTTGTCTAATAGGGAAATTTAATGAACATTTCAACCTCATCCATTCCATGGATTTGTGCCACAGTTTCACCAAGGAGAGCTTTGCTCAGACCTCTACCACTGCCTATAATTCTCATGCAAGAAATGCTTATTAGCCTGTGTGATTACTTCACCAATGTGTCTATGGTTGTGGGAAGCTTATACAAAAGCCTCAAGTGTTGGATCTTTGAAAGATGCCTTAGGTTGGACTATGCATTCTGAGAAAAAATAGGGTGCATAAAGGCCCATTACCTGAAATTCTTATTGAGTATAGCATAATACTACATCAACTACGAAGAAAAACTCTTGGCCACCAGGGTTAGTCGGGAACTGGGAATGCAAGACCCAGTTGCCCTACTAGAGAATGATGTTGAGAAACCTAAAGAAGAAAATAAGTGTGGTCCTTGTTCCAAGTTTAAATCTTACACTCCCTTGACCATTTCATGGAAGAGAATATGGAAAGAATGTACAAACATAGAGTTCATAGAAGCTGACATAAGGAACTCATATCTAGTAAGCGAGTTTGTCCAGACGGATAAATCCAAATATTGTCATTTTCACAAGAGTTATAACTATAACACAAGATATGGCTGAAAAATGAGAGGTTGGTCTTATAAACGGTCTCATCTATAGGCCTTCAACGACATTATAACTCGTCCTCAGGGTTACATCGAGTTGATGGCCACCTTATGAGAGGGAAGGGATACCAGAAATATTAATTTCAAATTCTTAGTAGTTCATTGCAAGAGTGTGTACAAATGTATCCTAGGGCGACCATCCGGAGCAACCATGGATGCAGTAGCTTCCCTTGGTCCACCTCAAGCTGAAGTACCACAATGTTCATGACGAACCATTGATGATAAGCATCGGCCTTTCTAGAGAAAAAAGATCAATTCAGCCTACTTGTTTAGACACGTAAAATACCATTGTTATACAACCTCATATAGGTAAGGTAAGTCGTCTCAGCCAAACAAGCAGAAATGACTAATCCAAACGAAGTCAAAATTAACTATTACACCTCTCGTGGCCAACAAGTAGTAGCATAGACACTTGGTTATTTTAATCCAGTATTTCTTTTGTAAAAATGAAATGACGTATTAACATATTGTATTGTGATTGTCTGATTAAAGATACTATCTTTTCCCTTTGGGTTATGAAAGGTAACAATGAGCCGGGGGTACAACTAGAGACATCAAATCACCATAAAAAAGACTTAGGGGTGTGTCACAAAAGCCACGTGTGTATGACTAATGCAACCAAAACACCAGGATGCCAATAAACACACAAAGAAAACAAGCCATAAAGGGGCAAATAATCGGCTCACCTCCTCTTGGTAGTTAGACACTTTAGAGGCAGTAATGAGTCTGTCATACGTCAAACTCAAACTAGGTTTTCACCTAGGGGCATGGAAATGGACCGGCCCTTGGATGAGCATGGTCCATAGAGATGTCTAATAAACTTCGAGCATAAACTCAAAGTAAAATCTAAGTCCTAGTGAACAAACTCGAGACTACAATCAATACCATAAATCAAGTAAAATACGAGGAAGTGATAAACTGAATATATATATATATATATATATATATATATATATATATATATCATAGGACATAAACAACAAAGATTTACATACACCAGGCAAAAACACGTTAGTCAAAAAGAAAAGAAAAAAATGCCCAATAGTATGCAAAAGAGAGCACATTCCCTTCATTGATAGCCTTATAAAGATGAACTTGATCTCGGAAGACCACGACAGCAAGATAAAAATATTCCACATGCTTTAAGGCATTCTCAAAGGAATCCTCAACAACATATTAGATTTCCTCTATTGACTTGTCCAACTACTTAGATAGAGCAAAATCCAAATCCTCGAGTACTAATTTTGCTTAACTATAAGGGTATAAAACTATTCCTTAAGATTATACCTCTTGTTAGAGATGGTCAGATAAGAAGGTCTTTCATCAACCAAAATGTTTGATGCTCGGTGGGTATGGTAAGTCAATTCAACCAATTCCCTTTTCCGAGCTTCCTTAGAGAGAACTGATAAGTAAGTATAATATTTGCTAGAAACTAAAGATTGAAGCTCCTTATCCTTCATCGAGCTAAGACGAGCTAGCGACACGAGATTTGACTCCACTTTAATGGAAGGTTACCTTCATGCAAATTTAAGTCGGTGACACTTATTAGGAGATTTCTTAACCTAAATTTCTTTTAACTTCGAGATAGAAGCCAACCCTTCTTCTTCCTCCCGCTGTGGAGATGGTAAAACCTCTTATACCATAACCCGTTAGAGGAAACCTAAACTTCCTTCGATTACGGGGAGGGGAAGTCTTAATAACATGTCCAATAACTGGACTAAAAGGTGTTCTAATGGGCATATGACATACTTGAGGTAGAAGCTCCCCTGTCAGAAGGTGTACTCAGAATTCCAACCAAAATAGAAGTAAACTGGATCTTCTTCCTTATTATCTATGTTGCATCTTTGATCTTCATCACATGCACATAATCAACAAAGGAGACATCAAAGAAGATTCAAGAAAATGAAATAAGGAAATAAGGCTCTTATTCACTCACCGACTATTTTCTTCCTTTCCTTCTCTAATGTGTCATCCACCAACCAACAAGTATAAATTCCCCTTTTCAGACGTTTTCTTGATGCCTTGTCGGATGAGAGAACTCCACCAACATAGCTAATCTTATTACATAAGGACACCAACTGATTCTTCAAGCATAACTCCTCATAAGAGAGGTATACCTCATAGTAAATATATGATTCCTCATCCGTCAAGTAATGACGTTGGTTCTAATACTTACGGAAGATGTCTCTGCAGACAAGTGGATGATATGGTTCTAAGTTGTAGGTATTTGTACGTGATTCTTAATTAAGAGAAGTTGTGAGGTAAAAGTGATCCTTGAAATTCTTCACTATATCAAAATAAGTCTATAAGTATATGATGTTTTGCCTCAAGGAGAGAAAACCGAAATCATTCGTGTAGTTAAGGAAGTTTTGAGTTTTAAAAAGATGAAATAACAATGTCACAATTGGTTTACCCCCTTGTACTCGCACCAGTGCTAGAAAACTTTAACAAATGCCCATCTCACTGAATGTAACTTTGAAGGGGCATAAGAAAATGGTTCAATACACTGACTTTGAATTTATTGAAGGGAATGAGATATCTTATGAAGGAGAATTGACATTCATAAAATTAGATAACACATACATTATATTGTCTGAATATCCTCTTATCTTCATATGCGGAAAATATTCCTCAGTTAGTTTCAGGACCCGTGTCAGTCAAAGCTTAGTAAAAAACATTTTCACGAACAAAAATGAAAAATAATCCCCAGTATGTATGAATCCACTGAGTCTCCTACAATATCCTTATTTACTTTCTTGTCCGAGGTTGACACGATCTCTATGATTAAAATATGTTGTGAAATAAAAATAAATGCATGTGAAATGTAGCAATCAAGAAAGCTTGAACATTGTTGTCACTTGTCAAAAAACACAAACAATAGAGGAAATTTCTCAAGAAAGAAGATAATAGATCAAGGTCTTATTATCATAGAAATCGTAGAAAAGGGGAACTTGAGAAAAGGGAGAACTTTTAACTTTAGGATTGAAAGGAAGAAGTAGTCAAATATGTAAGACCAATGCCAACAAACAAAGTCGTATGAACTTGGCGCAACACTAGAATAAGAACGCTCTTAGAGAAGAATGATGTTAGAAGTGGAAATAATCTTTTATTGGTCGTTAACATAAAAAAAGAGCTAAAAATGACCCATTCGAATGCCTTGTATACCCTTTCGAACATTAAGGACCATAAAATCCACTACACGCCACCAATAGCTGAGATTTCCTAAAGAGTTATTCAAAAAAGATATTCAAGTACTCTAAAGAATGAGAAATATCATTATTAACTAGCGTAGGAAGATATCTCAATCATTCCCAACATTATGTTACATCTTACAAGAGGGACATCTAATGCGCCTATTCCTAAGAACATCAATATCTTATCTAGAGCTTTCACACCTACGGACTTAGTGGCTAGGTAAGAATATGCTCACAACCCCTTACCATGTTAAGAAAAAATAAGGCCATGGGGGGAAACTATTCTGGGTTGTATGCAAGACCCAGAAGACAAAGACCCAATAGTGAAGAAACAAAGAATTGAACTCAAAATAGGTGGACCCTTTAGGTTTCACTAAGAAGACAATCCTTCGCAATAATATCATGTCAAATACCTAGATCATTTTGACGATTTACCATATCTCATGTCAGGACACACACATTAAATTTCCAACCATCTCTCTTATTTAAATAGGAAAGCGCCTCATTTCATAGGTGTGATACGGTGAGAGAACTGACTTGTGTGTTTTGTGTTTGTATTTGCAAATGTTGCGGTTTAGAAAGAGTCGCCACAAACTTTTCTTTTATCCAAAAGGAAAGTTGAAAAAGCACAGGAAAGACCTTTAGAGATGTTTTCTTGAGTTCGGACGTAGATTATGAAAAGGGAAGGTATTACCACCCTTTTCATCCATGGTTTTCCATGGGCTCTTAGTTACTCACTAGATCACTTGCTTTTGTTTGAAAATATGCTTTGTGTTGTGGGTTTGAAAATATTTTGAAAATGTAACTTTGTAATGATTCTCATTTCTATAAGAACACATACAAAGTGTTTGTTTCGAAATAGTTCAAAGATGTGTTTGTGAAATGTGTTTTTGAAAGTGATTTTGAAAAGGGTTTTCTTTGTAATGGCTCTCGTTTCTATAAGAACGCGTACAAAGTGTTATCTTTTGAAAATGTTTCAAATGGAAGTGTGAGTGTAGAAAATGTTTTTGTTGTGAGCAAGCGAGTAACTGAGAGCGAATCTACCTACTAAAAAGGTCTTAAATGCGCTTTTCCTTCTCCTTTAGATGTTGCTATCTTATCATTGATTTGGTAAGAAGCCCCATCGTTGGATGTGAAGGCACGAGCATTGGGACGTTTGTATAGTTATAGAAGGCAACCCATGGAACGTTTTAGCAATGTCATTTTAGGGACTAGATCGTTTACCGAAGGCAACATCAAGGGTCATCGAGGGACTACGATCTTTTATCGAGGGTCTTTTGCTAAAACGCCTGTGTTCGAGGGACATGACTATTTTTCCGATAGGTAACAAGTGAGATTACCCTAAGGGTGCGTGTGTGCAAGTGTGTTTGATTGCATGCATTTAGTCTTGATTCGGGTGATCTATTTGTTGGTTTTAGTCTTGCCATACACGCCTAATTACTATATAGTATAAGAAAAACAGTAAATTGTGGAAAATGAAATTCTATGCTATTACAATATTTAGGGGATGGGGGTACATATGTATGAATGGGGATTGCAAGTAAAAATATGTCCTAAGTTACTATTACAACCATATTGAAATGTACAATATAAGAAAGAAATAGACTTGTTTAGAAAATGTTTTTGTCTTAATGAAATAAATTAAAAGAAAAATATTTTTATGATTTTTATGTTAATATTAAAAATGATGAAAAGGAAAATAAATGCAAGATAGAAACAACGTGCTGCTGCAAGAAGAACAACTAGGATCAGAAGTTCTGAAGCCAAGAGCGCTATGACTCAGCAGGAGACGTCAGTGGAATCAGAAGTTATGGATTGGTAAACTTTGAGGTCCTGAAAGACACGTTAGTGGGAAAACACAAAAGTTCTGGATGGTATTCAGACAGTGGGCCACAAGTCAGAAGTTCTGTATTACGCTAAAACAGTGAGCAAACGTCATCAGTTCAGTGCGTTATCAGCATGTAAAAATCAGAAACTCTGAGTGTTTGAAAACAACAAATGGAAACATCAGAAGTTCAGTGTATTTAACATGTAAGGAGACCTCGGAAGTTTTGTGCTATGTTAAAACAATGAGTGAATCATCAAAAGTTCTGTATTGTGCTGAGCCGGTGAGTGAACATCAGTAGTTCAGTGCGTTATCAACATGTAAAAACTAGAAGTTCAGTGCGTGTTAACAGTGAGAAAAAATCATAGAAGTCATGTGTGTTAAAATAGTGAAGAGAACTCATAAGTTCTATGTGCTTAAACAGTGAGAAAATCCTAGAAGTTCCGTGTGTGAACATGATGAGTGAAAAACAGAAGTTATGTGTTACATTTTGACTTTTTAATCCACACACAAGCAATTCATTCAATTTTCAACAAACAGCAAATCAGAAGGATAACAGCACAACAACTTATTAAAGTTCTAATCCTAAATCTGAGTCTAGCCATAATCAAGAAGTTTTGATCCACAGTTTTTCTACTTAAGCAATGATATGTACAACATTAATACTATGACATTTACATGTTAATGATGTTCAGAATGAAAAACAAGCAAAGTCAAAGAGACTTACCTTGAACCTGGAGCGTGCTTGGAGCTTTGAGTGGCTGCCTTTGGATGTTTTAGAATCAGCAAGAGTAACGGAAGAGAAAATGCTAAGTTCTTTGATTCAAAGGGAAGAACAAAGGTTTGGTTTTCTGTTTGGGAAATCTGGATTTTTATGAAGGGTTTCACAGGTTTCTTTTTCTCTTTTGATAATTCTCTCTTTCCAAAATCCAACCCTTTGAACGTGTGATGGAGCAAAGTATTTATAGATGGGTTTGTTGTGGTTTTGGGGGGGAAAACAAAAAGGGGTTCAAACCTTTTTGGTATACTGTTCCATTGCTTTTTAGTCACAATTTGCGTATGCCAATTTGATGCAGGTATGAGGTTTGAGAAAGTGCAGACATGGATTGGGTCAGCAGCAATTTGGAGCATTGTGGAAGCTGGTTGCAAGACTGCGCCATAGCAGGGGAGTAGGTTACTTAAATGAGGGTTTGGGATTTGGTGATGTTCTTATTGCAGAAGATCAGAAACGTAACCTCCAAATGCTGAAGGGGCATTTTCTGAACAGAGCGTTGAACATAGCCTCCATATGCTGAAGAATCATGTTCTGACTGAAGCATTATGTTCTGACCAAAGAGAAACGCTTCTGCATGTTCTGATTGAAGCGTCATGTTCTGACCAAAGAGCAACGCTTCTGCATGTTCTGATTGAAGCGTTATGTTCTGACCAAAGAGCAACGCTTCTGCATGTTCTGATTAAAGCGTCATATTCTGGACCATGTTTGCAACTTCTGACTGCACTTGCATAGAGGCTGGCTCAGAAGTTCTGAAGTATCATATACTCTAAACACTTAGAAAATTTTCTAAATGTTTAGAAAATTTGATTTTTTTTCAAAGTAACTTCTGACTTCTGATTTTTGATGAACCAATTTCATGCCTTAAAGAAATATGATTCTTGGAACTTGATTTCTATTTAAAAGTCAAAATTTGACTTTTTCAGTGTGCTTTTGACCATTTTGCTCTTATGGATGATTTCCTTGAAAAGTGATGATTCAAGACTAGGAACTTGATAGAAGCAAAACTGAGAGTCCAGGATAAATCTTTGAGAAATGGGAGGGAAAATTTTGGGGTACAACAATTTCCCCTGTTCAATCTTCTTAAGCCTGAGGATGTAGATTGGATGACCTGCCTTTCGTGATCTGAAGGCGGAAGATGATTGAACACTAGAGTGCCCAGAAATTTGCACTCGCATGAAGTAATACTGATTGGTGATGTCGGTAATGGGCTTACAGATGCCATTTGGAAGGCGATGAGAAATCATAGGAGATGGGCTTAAAGATGCCATACAGAAAAGATTGGTTGCATAAGAGATTCCTGGGTGAAAATTCCTGTACCTGCTGTCAAGGGGGACTTTGTCGGGGAATGTTGATTTATGCACTAGGAAGTAAAGTCTAGGATCTTTTGGTTGTCCATTACTCTACTGGGGAATTAACTCTTGATTGAAGAGGTGAAAGCAGACTATATACCTGGTCAGGGTCCAGGCTGTACAGTAACTCACTGGGGAAATGTGAAATCGACCGTATTTGATCGGGTCCAGGCTTTACAGTGTTGTAACCTGTTGTCTGGAGATAAGGGAGAAGGAACCTGGATAGTAGGGTTACTTCGGAATGAGATCTTGGATAGTAGGATTGTAAGAAGGAACCTGAATAGTATGGTTACTTCGAAATGAGAGCCTGGATAATAGGGTTGTGAGAAGGAACCTGGATAGTAGGGTTACTTCGAAATGAGAGCCTGGATAGTAGGGCTGTGAGAAGGAACCTAGGTAGTAGGGTTACTTCGAGATGAAAGCCTGGATAGTAGGGCTTGGTGAAGGAACCTGGGTAGTAGGGTTACTTTGAGATGAAAGCCTGAATAGTAGGGCTTGGGGAAGGAACCTGGGTAGTAGGGTTACTTCGAGATAAAAGCTTGGATAGTAGGGCTTGGGGAAGGAAACTGGGTAGTAGGGTTACTTCGAGATGAAAGCCTGGATAGTAGGGCTTGGGGAAGGAACCTGAGTAGTAGGGTTACTTTGAAATGAAAGCCTGGATAATAGGGCTTGGTGAAGGAACCTGAGTAGTAGGGTTACTTCGAGATGAAATCCTGGATAGTAGGGCTTGGGGAAGGAACCTGGGTAGTAGGGTTACTTCGAGATGAAAGCCTGGATAGCAGGGCTTGGTGAAGGAACCCAGGTAGTAGGGTTACTTCGAAATGAAAGCCTGGATAGTAGGGCTTGGGGAAGGAACCTTGATAGTAGGATTACTTCGAGATGAAAGCTTGGATAGTAGGGCTTGGGGAAGGAACCTGGGTAGTAGGGTTACTTTGAGATGAAATCCTGGATAGTAGGGCTTGGTGAAGGAACCTGGGTAGTAGGGTTACTTCGAGATGACAGCCTAGATAGTAGGGCTTGGGGAAGGAACCTGGGTAGTAGGATTACTTCAAGATGAAAGCCTGGATAGTAGGGCTTGGTGAAGGAACCTGGGTAGTAGGGTTACTTCAAGATGACAGCCTGGATAATAGGGCTTGGGGAAGAAACTTGGGTAGTAGGGTTACTTCGAGATGAAAGCCTGGATAGTAGGGCTTGGTGAAGGAGCCTGGGTATTAGAGTTACTTCGAAATGAAAGCCTGGATAGTAGGGCTTTGGGAAGGAACCTGGGTAGTAGGGTTACTTCGCTTGATCATGTAGATTAGTTGACCCGTTTAGTTTCGGGAACTGATTTTTCGTTAGACGTCATCCAGAAATGATCGTTGAATCGTATCTGTAAGCTGAAATTGGAGCGTATCTGAATAGAATGATGAAGGAATCTTGGATGGTTACTACTCCAAAAGATGATTAAGGAATCTTGGACGATTGCTACTCCAAAAAGATGATGAAGGAATCTTGGACGATTACTACCTCAAAAGATGATGACCTTTATCTGTCGATTGATCTTTCCTGAAAAGGTAAAGAGTTAGTTGTATGCAATGTCATGATGTATGCATTATGTAATGATGTTCTCAAAATAAATGAGATTTGTGTTATATATAATTTTTATGCATATGCTATGAACGTTGTTGAAATGTAATTTTGTCTTGGAGAATAAATCCTTAACAAGTGTTGGGGAGTTATTAAATCCCGGATTGCTGTTGAAGAGTAGGTGTGTCTTCAAACTTTGCTTAGAATGTTTCCACTGAGGATTCCTATTTATTGTTCGAGGAGAACTTTGTCGGGGGATGTCGAAAGCTCTGTATAGAGCGTTGATTCCTGCTTGGGGAAAAGAAGTTCATGAGTCTTGGTTCCGTTTCTCTTATTGGTGGTCGAAGTTGAATTGATATCTGGTCGGGTCCAGGTTTCACAGTAACTTGCTAGGGATTGTAGAGTAGTCTACTGGAGAAGAGGAGTTGTGGTCCTTTGATTTGTAGTGGTCGGAGAGGCCACCTCAAGCTGGGGAATCATGTCGTTTGTTGGGGAAATAAACCCTGTTGCTTAGTCTGTTGGAGAGGCAGCGACTTCACTGGCAGAAATCCTCGAGGATTCTTGAAGTCGATTCAATTGGGAAAAAGTTTTCAGAGATTGAAACTCTGGCTGGGAGTCATCCTATGAGAAGGATTTTGGGGAGATTTGTCACTGCCCCTAGTAGCGAGTGTTTGTGGCACTGCCAGGAAATGTTTGACTATACGTAACCCTTTGTCGGGATTCACGTTCAATGCCCCAAGTGATTCAGATGGAGACCTGTCCCTGGTTATTCAACATTTTTTGAGATATTTCTTGGAATCTTGACTGGACTTCCCCAGGTGTGCTTAGATAGTGACATGTCATGCCCCCTTGTTGATAGGAGATCTGTTATAGGAGGCGTCTTCCCGCTTGAAATGATTTTGTTCATTGAGAGAGTTTTTGTTCACTAGATCTTCCTTGTGTGAATTTCTCTGCTGTCAAATAAATAGCCATATCAATATTCAAATAATGCAAATTTTATGCTTGCCTTGAAATTTTTGAAAATGTGTTTTAGCAAGTAAAGAAATTTTGTAAGAAAAATTCAACTCGGGATTTAGAGTAAAGCCTTATAGGAGTCAGGATACCTTTTGTAACAGTATGCTTTCGAACTAACCCATGCTTCAATTAGTACTTTTGAAGGGTTGTAGCGTGGCTTGGCTCACGGTTTAAGAAACAAAGGATAAAGGCTCAAAGTGTATTTGTACCCGCCCGTTCTTCGTGATGTTCTTCGGTCCTAAACTCAGCTAATTGTGCGTTTGAACTCCAAATGAGTCTGGAATGACGTTTTGGTGATGGTTCAGACAAGTTAAGTTTGTCGGAAGACAATCATTTTTGCAACATTTTTTTCATGTTGTTGAGGATTTGAGTGACCTCTTTCTTTTGATTTGTTATCCCTGATTTTTGCCTGAATGTTCTTGTTTTGATATTACAGTCAGCGGGATGCCCCAATTTTTCTTAAGTCTCTTTTGTAGGTTTTGACTTAGTGGGCTTTAGTTTTTTGAGAGATAATGACTGTCTATTTGGTAGGGAACCATCATTGTCTTTTGATCCCATAGGAATGTTTTTTGATGTCATTCGTTGTATTACGAGATAAGAGTTTGCGGCTTAATACGCGTTTGAATTAACTGAGAGACTACCCTGCCCCAAGTTTTGTTTAAAGGTTTTAATTTTGTGAAAAAACAGAAAAACTTCTACTTCTTTGGGCTCGAAGGGGTTGACTAGGGATTATCTTCCTTATAACTCCAGTGTTTAGGATTTGAAAGAATGCCTGTACATCGTCAGCAAGTTCTGTTCAAAAGCATACTGTATGAGATTATGACATTGTTTTTTCGTCATTCTCCCTCTAAAGGCTTGTAACTTTTATCAAGAGTTGAATGTCATAAAGAGAGTAAAAGGCATAGTTTAAATATAGTGAAAACGAATGGATGAATTCAAGACAAACATGTGCAATGCATTAACGAAACAAAGTTTGACATTAATAGATAATTGTTTGAATAACAAAAGAGAAATTACAACTTGAAAATTCAAAATGAACAGAAGCCTCTTTGTTTGAACTTGTCACTTTAGATGGTGAGCCTTTGGCAGAAGAATTCAGTCTGGCAATCTTGTGTGAACTCCAGCATTCCTTCGTCGATCAGGTTTTGAATCTTGTACTTCAACGCCCAACAATCGTTTGTATCATGTTCAGGACTATCAGAATGATAGGCACACCTTTCATTGGGATGATAGGTAGGAGCGGAAGTATTTGGGTTCCGGAGAGGAGCCTTTAACGTAATCAGCTCTGCCTTCAACATGTGTTGTAGCGCTTGAGCCAGTGACATGTTGATCTTAGTAAACTGTCTTTTAGGCTCGCTTTGCCTTTGCTGATTTTCTGGTTGATATTGACGAAGTCGTTGTTGGGCTCGTGACGTGGAAGCAAAATGGGAAGGTCTTCTCTCCCTTAAACCGGCTTCTTTTCTCATGGGAGGCTGAATAATGACCTGATCCCCAATTCTAGATGTTTGCCCCATTTGGTTACATTCATCTTGACGAAGCTTGTTGATGAGGACTCTCAGCTCTTCTTGTCCCTGAGCCAAGTTTTGGATGAGATCCATCTGGCCCACCAGTTGTCCCATCATTTGGACCTTCATTATGGCTATCTCGGTTTGTAGCTGCTCCAATTGGTCATCTCTGTCATCCCCAGGATTTACCATGATCATGCCCCTGGTGAGGAGCGCCTTGACCTCTTCTTGTCCCTTGGATAGGTTCAAGAACATCTCTTGAAGTTGAGCATTTCGAATCTGAATGCTCTTAAGGGTCCGTTCTAGGGCCATATCTACTGAAATAAACAGTAGGAAGATAAGGAAACATGTGTGGCATAAAAACTGTCATGATATGATGCATGATATGTGGATGCATGTTTTTAATGATCTTGCGGGGTAAACAAGAAACTGTTAGAATTTGATTGCAGCTTGATTGAAGAAACTTAGTGTCGTTGAGAGCCCTTCTTCAAGAGTCAAGCTCACCATATCGAGTGGGTCATAGCCATTGACTTTGGTTCGTTGTACCTGATTTTGACAGAGTTTGGCTAGAGGAAAATAAATCCTCTTGCCCCTTGATAAACGTCTGGTTCAATGCGGCCCTGCATCATAGGCCCTCGAGATCCTTGAAACGGCTATTGAAAATGCTATGGTATGATGTTATGTACAAATATGCAAGGTAAGCAATTTTATATACAAATAATCATATTCACACAAAGCAGACAAGTCCTTAGGTTTAGGCTTGTATGGAGTTTGTAGGTAAGTACCCTCTTGAAGTTTAGTTGGCTCAACATGTCCTAGTTAATAGTAACCGGGTTCTAAGGGATCTCAATATCACTGATCTTTCTCCCAGCTTCGTTCAATAGGCGATTGACTCGCAATCAAACAAAGCTCAAGATTCCAACCTCAATGAGTGTAGCATCGAGTATCTGTCGACCTTGGGAATACACCAAGGCCGACCACCTCGTTATGTCCTACTGGCCAAGTTGTGCAATCTAAAGGTTCTAAGGTCAGTTGATGCTTTATGACACCACGCGGCGACCCCGTACTCTCCTTGATTGACTCAAGGGTTACCGGTACCAACCAAATTGCCACATCAACGTAGCTACTGCTTCAACCGTGTCGGTATACCCCGCACAGTTCCCTCACAGTTTATTGCTACTTACCTAAAAGGTGTCTCCAAATCCGGGTGTAGGATTTTTAATAGTAACCCAAACAAGGACCCATAATGTAAAGCAAAAAAATCAAACAATGTAAGCAAGTAAATATGATCTAACCCTAAGGTAACCCCACTTTAAGACTTTCCCCAACAGAGTCGCCAGTTCTGTGATACGGTGGGAGAACTGACTTGTGTGTTTTGTGTTTGTATTCACAAATGTTGCGGTTTAGCAAGAGTCACCACCGACTTTTCTTTTATCCAAAAGGAAAGGTGAAAAAGCACAGGAAAGACCTTTGTATATGTTTTCTTGAGTTCGGGGGATAGATTATGAAAAGGGAAGGTATTAGCACCCTTTTCATCCATGGTTTTCCATGGGCTCTTAGTTACTCGCTAGATCACTTGCTTTTGTTTAAATGTGTGCTTGTGATGTGGGTTTTGAAAGTATTTTGAAAATGTAACTTTGTAATGATTCTCGTTTCTATAAGAACGTATACAAAGTGTTTGTTTCAAAAATAGTTCAAAGATGTGTTTGTGAAATGTGTTTTTGAAAGTGATTTTGAAAAGGGTTTTCTTTGTAATGGCTCTCGTTTCTATAAGAACGCGTACAAAGTGTTATCTTTTGAAAATGTTTCAAATGTAAGTATGAGTGTATAAAATGTTTTTGTTGTGACCAACGAGTAACTGAGAGCGAATCTACCTACTCAAAAGGTCTTAAATGTGCTTTTCCTCCTCCTTTAGATGTTGCTATCTTATCATTGATTTGGTAAGAAGCCCCATCGTTGGATGTGAAGGGATGGGCATTGGGACATTTGTATAGTCATAGAAGGCAACCCATGGAACGTTTTAGCAATGTCGTTTTAGGGACTAGATCGTTTACCAAAGGCAACATCAAGGGTCATCGAGGGACTACGATCTTTTATCGAGGGTCTTTTGCTAAAACGCCCGTGTTAGAGGTACATGACTATTTTTCCGATAGGCAATAAGTGAGAATACCCTAGGGTGCGTGTGTGCAAGTGTGTTTGATTACATGCATTTAGTCTTGATTAGGGTGATCTATTTGTTGGTTTTAGTCTTGCCATACACGCCTAATTACTATACAGTATAAGGAAAACAGTAAATTGCGGAAAATGAAATTCTACGCTATTACAATATTTAGGGGATGGGGGTACATATGTATGAATGGGGATTGCAAGTAAAAATAAGTCCTAAGTTACTATTACAACCATATTGAAATGTACAATATAAGAAAGAAACGAACTTGTTTAGAAAATGTTTTTGTCTTAATGAAATAAATTAAAAGAAAAATATTTTTATGATTTTTATGTTAATATTAAAAATGATGAAAAGGAAAATAAATGCAAGATAGAAACAACGTGCTGCTTCAAGAAGAACAACTAGGATCAGAAGTTCTGAAGCCAAGAGCGCTATGACTCAGCAGGAGACGTCAGTGGAATCAGAAGTTCTGGATTGGTAAACTCTGAGGTCCTACAAGACACGTTAGAGGGAAAACATAGAAGTTCTGGGTGGTATTCAGACAGTGGGCCACAAGTCAAAAGTTTTGTATTAAGCTAAAACAGTGAGCCAACGTCATCAGTTCAGTGCGTTATCAGCATGTAAAAATCAAAAACTCGGAGTGTTTGAAAATAGCAAATGGAAACATCAGAAGTTCAGTGTATTTAACATGTAAGGAGAACTCAAAAGTTTTATGTTGTGTTAAAACAGTGAGTGAATCATCAGAAGTTCTGTATTGTGCTGAGCCAGTGAGTGAACATCAGCAGTTCAGTGCGTTATCAACATGTAAAAACCAGAAGTTCAGTGCGTGTTAACAGTGAGAAAAAATCATAGAAGTTTTGTGTGTTAAAACAGTGAAGAGAACTCAGAAGTTCTGCGTGCTTAAACAGTGAGAAAATCCTAGAAGTTCTATGTGTGAACATGATGAGTAAAAAACAGAAGTTCTGTGTTACATTTTGACTTTTTAATCAGCACACGAGAAATTCATTCAGTTTTCAACAAACAGCAAATCAGAAGGATAACAACACAACTGCTTATAGAAGTTATAATCCTAAACCTGAGTCTAGCCCTAATCAAGAAGTTCTGATCCATAGTTTTTCTACTTAAGCAATGATATGTACAACATTAATACTATGATATTTACATGTTAATGATGTTCAGAATTAAAAACAAGCAAAGTCAGAGAGACTTACCTTGAACCTGGAGCGTGCTTGGAGCTTTGAGTGGCTGCCTTTGGATGTTCTGGAATCAGCAAGAGTAACGGAAGAGAAAATGCCAAGTTCTTTGATTCAAAGGGAAGAACAAAGGTTTGGTTTTCTGTTTGGGAAATCTGGATTTTTATGAAGGGTTTCACATGTTTCTTTTTCTCTTTTGATAGTTTCCTCTTTCCAAAATCCAACCCCTTGAACGTGTGATGGAGCAAAGTATTTATAGATGTGTTTGTTGTGGTTTTGGGGGGAAAAAGAAAAGGGATTCAAACCTTTTTGGTATACTGTTCCATTGCTTTTTAGTCACAGTTTTCATATGCCAATTTGATGCAGGTATGGGGTTTGAGAAAGTGCAGGCGTGGATTGGGTCAGCAGCAATTTGGAGCGTTATGGCAGCTGGTTGCAAGACTGTGCCATAGCAGGGCAGCAAATTACTTAAACGAGGGTTTGGGATTTGGTGATGTTCTGATTGCAGAAGATCAGAAACGTAACCTCCAAATGCTGAAGGGGCATCTTCTGACCAGAGTGTTGAACATAGCCTCCATATGCTGAAGAATCATGTTCTGACTGAAGCATTATGTTCTGACCAAAGAGCAACGCTTTTGCATGTTCTGATTGAAGCGTCATGTTCTAACCTAAGAGCAACGCTTCTGTATGTTCTGATTGAAGTGTTATGTTCTGACCAAAGAGCAACGCTTATGCATGTTCTGATTGAAGCGTCATGTTTTGGATCGTGTTTGCAACTTCTGACTGCACTTGCATAGAGGCTGGCTCAGAAGTTCTAAAGTATCATATTCTCTAAACACTTAGAAAATTTTCTAAATGTTTAGAAAATTTGATTTTTTCAAAGTAACTTCTGACTTCTGATTTTTGATGAACCAATTTCATGCCTTAATGAAATATGATTCTTGGAACTTGATTTTGATTTAAAAGTCAAATTTGACTTTTTCAGTGTGCTTTTAACCATTTTTCCCTTATGGATGATTTCCTTGAAAAGTGATGATTCTAGACTTGGAACTTGATAGAAGCAAAACTGAGAGTCCAGGACTAATCTTTGAGAAATGGGAGGGCAAATTTTGGGGTACAACAATAGGTATTAAGATTCTTTCTCATTCAAACATCATTTTCACTCTCATACTATCTTGAGCATTAGAGTGCTAATCATGCAGATTAACCCCTTTCTCCATTACACTAAAAGCTCATAACCACTGTAGCAAGCTCTACATCCCCACTTTCTGATCCATTCTAGTTCCACCACAAAACAATATGTTTATTTCCTTTTGAGTGAGTCTTGCCTTGGTCCCATACTCCTTTTTGTGATCTCCTTTTCTTCTTCAATATATAATCGTTTACTAAAAAATTAATTCTCTTATGATTATTACATTTAATGTAATTATTCTAAATTTACCTTTAATTTAATTGATTTATTTCTCAATTTTCTCCCTTCATGTTCTCCTATTTTTAATTGTTTCTAAATTAAAACTAAGTACTATCTCCATCCCTAAATATATTACTTTCTTGAATTTTTTCTTTACTCATAACTTATTTACTCATATATCCTAATTATATTGCATATTTTTCTATCATAGACATTAAATAATATTTTAGGTTTGCAAAGTCTCAAAGTAAAGGCCCAATCAGATGCAAGGACAATCAAAATAGTTCAACATAAAAAGCCAGTACATGCAGGATTCAACATACACTTTTCTAATCTCCACTATTCACTATACTTGTCTTGGACTCTGAACTAACTTGGACGTTAGATTTCTAACCTGGGAGGTCCATATTATGCCACCAGATCGAAGATCAACACCACCAATCCAGGGTCCCCTATCATCAATCAAAACTAATTTTAGTTTCAATACGAAATAGTGGCATCGTTTATAGGAATCGACTCCTAATTCCTGGGAAATTCCACAAATAGATCATCCTCGATCCAAAGTCAAATCTCTATCGAAACCACTGAGATAAGAAGGAATACACTTCATATATCACAATGAAGAGCTCTATTAGGTCTCTAGATTCCATTCCACCTAAGCTGATCATCGTCTGTGAGATCTGTAGTGCAGCGAAATTCAACATTGATCCATCATCAGAGTGCCATACCAAACCGCGAAATGAGGATCAAAGGAAACTAAGTTGTCTAGGTCGCGAGAATATAAATGGTATATCAAGTGTGGAGTTTCCTTCAGTTATCACTGTCATCATCATAGGTGGAGCGCTCATAAGATCCCTCATAGATGACATAATTTGCGTAATGAATTTTACCTGACATAATCGAGAAATTAAATCTCCATTAATAAGATTTGAATGCATACAATGAGATAGATCCATTGTCCTTCAACAATTCGGTAACTCTACCTTGCAGAGTGAAAAATTTAACATTGTCGATGGAAAAGGAGAGGAAGAGAAAAGATAGCCTCAAATTTCTAATAATTTTGTGCATGAGCACCTTTACAAACCTCCTTAGCAAATCCTTCTTGGCAAGGTTAAACGCCAAGGCTTCGCCAAGTTTCTTGGAGATTTCATATCAGAAAAGAGAAACCAGACTCAACCCATGAAGACTGGAATGGGCATACACATTAAAGAATCCATCTTAAAAAAACTTAATCACTTCTTCAACGATAATTTTCAAGCATGCCAGATTGAGACTAGTCCAACTAGATCAATGGAGGTAGATTTCAGCCTTCTTTCAAACACACCATTGACTGAACTTTAGAGGATCGGTAGAGACGAACGTTAGCCTTAATAGAAATACACAAATGGGATAAATAACTCAGTCGATCATTACTAAGAGCCAATTGAGAACACCCGTTCAGAGGCGACCTAACCTCTACAACCATGGACAAGTAAGCTAGCCACAAAGACGATGGTCACACAACATCACCCCTCAAGAAAAGGTACACAAATGAGATATCCTAAGAGACAGGTGCAACCTCTGGTCATCCACAAAGGAGGACCACACCTACAACATCCAAGATACATTTCCTTGCAAAACAAAGTCGGGCATTAAATAGTTACACATTAATAATCCTCAATTATACAGTCAGTCGAAAGAATAAAAAAGAAGATGAATATGCTTCATTTATAGTTCTCTCTGCAAGATAAGTATTACGTAAGGTTTTTTTAATGAAAATTCAATAAATAATTTGCTAAATATGAGAAACATTGTGAATACAAAGGTTTTTATAACCCTGTGCATAATGGCGTAAACTGCTCTTCTAAGGCAGATCTCTCGTTTGGTGAACACGCTTCAAGTGTAGTTGGCGCACCCCCTATTAGGAACTAGCCACTCCAAGAACATATACGGTAGAGGCCGAAGACATATGCCTCGAACCAGGACAAACTTAGGGTATGGAAAAGAGCCCTACCTTTGACCCAAGATGATCCCTAATGATGTTAGAGGATAACACTAACTCGTTCCGATTGGATCCAATAACGACAAAGCTTAGGTGTCATTTTGCATTGCCCCGATCTGGACCATAAAGATTGACAAACACACCAAATGCAATATCGAACATGTGACGAACAAATTCAAAAGTCTGGGGATGAGAATCTAGTTTGAGTGCAGCAAGGATATAAACCATCAATTGATTCAATGCCCGGAAGTCAACAACTCATACATTGAATCAGAGGACCACAAAGGTTAAATAAAGCATATCATGCAAAATAATATAAATAAAGGCCCCAAAAAGGTAAGTATACAAATATTATTATATTTTCAAAGGCATAAAGCCCCCTAGAAATTTAGATAAGAAGAAAAAAAGAGAAAAAGAAGAAAGTTAGCCTCCTTGCTCTGAGATGTTGCACCACGGTTTTCCACCAAAGCTCTGTCCTGAACATCCTTGAATGGATCCAACTCCAAGAAGGGAAGAGACGTGTCTAGGCGAAGCCTTTTCACTTGTTTAACTGCCTAATCAAAATGCTAATACACGTTAATTAGAGTTTGTTAGAAGGACTCGTCAAATTTCTTCCACAGCTCAGCTACCTAGTCATTATGTGCCTTATAATCCTCAACATGAGACACCTTATCTTTCAGAAGGGACTCCGCAGTCTCCTCAACACGATATTTCGCCTCCACGACAAGAACAACAATTATTTCCTTATGCTTCTCTTTAGCCTCCAGATAAGACTCAAGCTCAATAACTCTGGAACCTAAAGAAGAAGTGGAGCCATGAGTCTTCATGTGCTCCTGGAATGCCTCTGCATAGCGAAACTTTTCCCGAAGTGCGAGCATCCCCTCTTAAAACTTGGAGCATTTCTACTCCATAACTTCATATTTACCATTCCAAGTACCCCTCTCATTGGAAGGATTACCCATAGTGAGGATATCACCCGACCATCAACAACGAGAGAGAATAAAGAGGCCGTTTGATATGTGTAAAAGGTAACCTATAAATTCTTTCCATTTTATCTGCGTCAAGAAGATTCTTAAGGTAGATTATATACTCCTTAAGAATAGTAGTAGTGGTGTCCTCATGAGTGCGGGAATTCGTGCAGGTAGTATGTATGGAAACTTGAGAAGAGGGATGACCAATTCTAAAGCACCACCCTCTGACAAACAAGTCTCTTTAGGAGAATCTTCTTTCATAAGAGGACCGTGATCTTGATCCCGATATCTCTTTAGCGGGGAAATAAGAGACCGAGGCTAATCCTCCATAATATAAGAAACATTGACAATTTGAGGTTGGTCGGGTATAAGAGCAACCAAGGAAACCTCAATAGTCATAGACGCGATGAGCTTTGTTAGAAGAGGAGCAACAACCCGAGTTAGGGGACCATATTTAGCACCCTGAGCAGCAACGATAACATATAAATTTTGCAAAAATTGCATTTTATTTGTAAGTACAAACACTCGTGTTAAAAAAACATGCACGTGACTCCATCATCCCCAAATATATCTTTCCTTCCATCCTCTTAGCCAAGTCCCCAATATAAAGATTTCATATCACTCTTCGTCATGATTTTTCAGTAGCAAGAGAGACCAATTTAACACTATACGGATGAGGATCGAGATGGAAGTGGTGCCAAGTCTAATATTTCAAAAACCTACCCTTACAAGGCCTATGCAATTTAATAGGGCTAGAACAGAATGCAAAGTGAACCTCTTGACTACGAGGCCTCACCAGCACAAAGCGCCCCAGAAATTCACCACAATCTTTATAAAATGAGTCAAACAAGGGAATGTGTTGACGTAGATCAATACGTCCATGATTCCATATATTATACTAAGAAGTGTGTATTATTATTAACATATTGAAGAACAATTGGAAGATGGGTTTTTAAGATTTATGATCGGCCCAAAATAGGAATACCTTCATGAAATCCCAAGAACCCAACTAAAGCTGGAAGGGGTGATCTTCAAGTACTTCAACACCTCTATCTCAAATTTAGAAAAAGGTAACCACATATGTATCCTGGTGAACAAACACACATAAAAAGGAACAAAACACCCTTCAAAGGTGTTGCATATCCTTTTTTTCAAAATCCACCAGAAAGACCGACTAATCTGAAGGACGAATGATGATGATGTTAGTCGTACTTACAATCGTTTGATCACTTAAAATAGAGGGGGTTCCCACTATTTTGGAGTCCACCTAGTTATATTTGCTTGTGTTGGCAAATTCCACTAGCGTAGCCCTTCTCAAGGATAATTCATTAACCTTAAAGATCCCTAAGGGTTTAAGCCAGCTAACATCATCCGGTCAAGCCCCATGCTCCATATGATCTTTGATGTCGCATCACTAGGGCCGTGAACGTATGCCTTCCTATAAGCCTTAATGTAATATTTATCACCCTCCCCATTTAGAATAATAACGTTCATTTTGAGAGTCATCATAACAGGAAGAGCCAAAGCTTCTACAACTTGAGAGAAGGAGGGGGGAATTGAAGTGATTGTGTGATCACCTTGTCATAGTCATCATAGAAGAGAGCATCGAAAGAATAATCACCTGAGAAATCTCCCTCGTTTGGAGAGTCCCTAAAGAGCTTTTCCAGTCAGAATCATCAATTATAGATATGACTTTGTCGGTTCGTTGATCAATAATTAAGGGGGAATTGCTTGGACTAGAAGATACTCTTATCCCTAACTAAGGGAGAGAAATTGTCACTCCCATAATTGCTAGACAAACTTATAGGACTATCATGTAAAATTAAGCTTCTCAAAAGAACTTTTGTTTTGATGAAGACAAACCATGATTGACAAAGAAGGCAAAGATTTGTGATCAAGCTCAAAGCATCTATGGGCAAAGTCTTCAGTTCAAGCTATTAGCAACTTTCAAGGTATAATGATAATATTTACTTTGAACTTAAGACATAAATGTTCAATGGTGAAAAGAAATGTTTTATAAATCATTACTCAAGTTTTTTAAAGTTAAAATTCATTTTTCACTTGAGTGCAATCGTTTTGCATATTAGTGCAATCGATTGCATGCTTCAATTTTTCAGATCTTTTGCTTCTGTTTCTCAGTGCAATCGATTTGCATGGCTTGTGCAATCAATTGCATGCTTAAAATTTTCAAAACGTTTGCTTCTGTTTGTCAGTGCAATCGATTTACATTGCTTGTGCAATCGATTACACTCAATCATTTTTTTGCTACTGACTTCACATGCAATCGATTTACATTGCTTGTGCAATCGATTGCACACTTAAACCTTTTGAAAATATAGCTGTTGAAACCCCGTGCAATCGATTTACACAAAGGGTGCAATCGATTGCATGCTGCACGATTTTGAAAAACAACAGCTTTGCACATGCCTGTTCATAATACCTTTTCATTGAAACCTTTCACTCAATCTTGGAAATTATTCATGATCCATTTTTAGAACATTATGATGTTTCAAAAGGGTGTTATGAACATATAAATATTAATTTTCAACACCTCTTCCAAATATATTTTCTGAATTTTCAAAATACAAACTCAAGCTTTTCTTCACTTTCATACATAAGTTTTCTGCACACTTTCATATATTGTTAAACAGAAAACTTTGAGCATTTATATCTTGAGTTATTGTACAATATTATCATTGGAAGAGAAGATCATTCATTGTTAAATCACTCTAAGTGATCAATACTACTCAACTCACTCAAAATCAAATATTGATAGTTACTTACTTATTTTTCCAAGATTGTTGGAAATAAGTTTAAGTGGTTTTTTAAATCTTGTCTTTCCAGGATTGTTGGATACAAGTGTAGTCACTTTGAGAGGATTGTTCTCATTGTTGACATAGTGAAAATCCAAGAGGATTGTTATTGGTGTTTGGTTGTATATTGCTGTCCAGGATTGTTGGAAGCAAGAGAGTCATTAAGAGAGGATTGTTCTCTTAGTGTACTTAGTGAAAATCTAAGAGGATTGTTCTTGGTGGTTTTATTGGTTAGAGTCTTGTATAGAAGGACTAGGGTGTCTTTTCTAGAGATCTAACAATAAGGAAATCTCTTTCATGTTGAAAGGGGACTAAATTACTCTCAGACTGTAAGGGGAACCAGGATACATCTTTGTGTTCTTTACTTTTCCGTATTTACCGCTTTCATCACTAGTCATAAACCAGAAAAGAAAGAAACACAATTGTAAACTCATGCACTAAACCAGAAAAATAATATCCATCATCGCTAAACGGTAAAACTTTTAAAGTACATAATTCATCCCCCCTCTTAGGCGCACTCTCAAACTTACAATTGGTATTAGAGCAGGTTATAGGTAACCTGCTCCTAAAAGATCCAGAATGACTTCCGCAAATCAAAATCCCGTTTTCAGAGATGGTGGTAGTAATAACAAGCCTCCTCTATTTTGTGGTGAATATTTTTACTTCTGGAAAATTCGCACGAAGGCACATCTAGAAGCACAAGGAGAAGAAATATGGGATGCCGTCGAGAATGGTCCATTTATTCCTATAACAGTAATCAATGGTGCTGGCTCATCAAAGCCTAAAACTGCATGGGACGAAGATGATAAGAAGAAGGTTCTCTATGATAAAAAGACAATAAATCTTCTTCAAGGTGCACTTAGAATGGATGAATTCTTCCGTGTCTCGGCATGAAAAATAGCAAAAGAAATATGGGATACCTTAGTAGAAACCCGTGAAGGAACCGCTGAAGTTAAAAGATCGAGATTAAATACATTGAGTCAAGAATATGAACTATTCAGAATGCAGCCTCGAGAATCAATCCTCGAATTGCAGAAAAGATTTGTACACTTGACAAATAATTTGAAAGCACTTGGTAAGACTTTAACTAATGATGAACTTAATCTTAAAGTGCTTAGATCTTTATCCAGGGAATGGCAAACAAAAGTAACAGCAATATCCGAGAAGAAGAATCTATCCACAATGACTTCCGCCACTTTGTTCGGAAAACTTCAAGAATATGAGACGGAACTTGCAAGACTTGAAAAACATGAAATCCAAGTAAAAGATTCAAAATACATGGCTATAAATACAAGGATAAAAAATCATGATAGCAATCAATAGGATGAATCCACTAGTAGTGAAGATGATGATCTTATCAAGAAGATTGAAAAGGTTCTACGAAAAGAAAGAAAAAGGGAAGCACCAACAAGGAAAGTTATATGCTTTGAATGTGGAGAAAAGGGACATGTTAAAAGTGAACATCCTACACTTGAAAATAAGAAGAAATATTTCAAGAGAAATAAAGATAAGAAGTCAAAGAAAGCATATATAGCATGGGAAAGTTCATCTTCCGATTCCGAAAACAATCAACGTGTTAATCTCGCATTGATGGCCTCACACCATTCCGATGATGAAGACAATGAGGTTAGTAATAAGTTTTCTCTTTTTGATAGTGATACACAAGGTTCTATAGATAAACTATTGAATGAATGCAAAAATCTGTATAAAACTATTTCATCACAAAAGAAACAAATTTCATCCTTAGAAGAAAAATGTAAATCTATGGAAAAAGATTTCAAAGAAGAAAAACAAAAATCAAGTGATGAACAAAAACAAAAATTTGTATGCAAAAATTGTGAATCACTCTCTTTCCAAATTGTCCAATTAAAAAGAGTCATTGAAAGATATGAAAAAGGCCAAATTGGATTGGAAGGTGTTCTTAGCCAATAAAGATATTCCAATGATAAAAGTGGACTTGGATATTCAAAGTTTTCAAAAACAAGTTCTAATAAAACTATCTTTGTTAAGGCTAGTGATCAATCATCCAAATAGAAAGTGAACAAACCTAAAGTAGTTCATAAATATCCTAAAAATAAAAGATTTGTTCAGAATAAATCTTACCCTTCTATATATAGAAGTAACTTTGAACTTACTTGTTTTTATTGTGGTATTGTTGGCCATACACCTAATGCTTGCTATGTTAGAAACTTTAGTGTAGCAAGTGGGCATTATGTGTGGGTTAAGAAAGGAACTAACTATGATGGATCCAAAGCACATTGGGTATCAAATCAAACTTAATTTGTTTTGTAGGTATTCTTGATGACCACATGCAATCTTTGGTATCTTGATAGTGGTTGTTCAAAGCATATGATGGGAGACATACACTAACTTTCAAATCTAGTCAAAGTTCAAGGATTATTTCACATATGGGAAATACCTTAAAGGAAGAATTCTTGGCATTGGCAAAGTTGATACACTAACTTTTATATCCATTGAAGATGTACTTTACGTTGAAAAACAAAAGACAACTTCTAAGTAAAAGACAACTTTGTTGAAAAGGCTTCAAATTCATCAAAGATGAATGATTTATGAAGTCACTCTTGAGGTGAAACTCATTGGTATAAATTGTTTTTTACTTTCAATAATTTCTTTATGTATTATAAGGCTTTTCCCATCCTTTTAAAATGACAAGAGGGAAGAATAAATATATACATGTATGTGTATGCTTGTCTCTAACTATTGCAGCCCAAAGAAAGATGCAAAATCTCTATGATTCAAGGGAGAATTTTGATCAAGAGGGAGTTATCAAAGATAGGGGGAGCATTCACATAAGAGTTTCTCATTTTGCCTAAAAGAGTCAAGCATCTTCAACATCATGTTTTGATAAAGATAACTACTATGTGCATTTATCAAAGGATGAGAAAAAGCATCATGAAACAATATGGCTTTAGTTAAGCTTTCAATATTATTACATATATTTTGTCCATTTTTACTACATCTTTCCCTTCTTTTTGACAATGTCAAAGGGGGAGAAGGATGTTGTACTTTATGCTTGTGTATTTTCGTGTCTTAATCTTTTAAGGCACTCTCCAACCAAGATGAACAAATACAAAGGATTCCAACCTCTCATACATAGGGGGAGTTATGCATCTTAGGGGGAGAAGCTCTTTCCGGAAAATACACCGCATAAAGAAAGATTGTTTGTCATCATCAAAAAGTGGGAGAATGTAAAATCAAGCTTCTCAAATGAACTTTTGTTTTGATGAAGACAAACCATGATTGACAAAGAAGACAAAGATTTGTGATCAAGCTCAAAGCATCTATGGACAAAGTCTTCAGTTCAAGCTCTTAGCAACTTTCAAGGTATAATGATAATATTTACTTTGAACTTAAGACATAAATGCTCAATGGTGAAAAGAAATGTTTTATAAATCATTACTCAAGTTTTTTAAAGTTAAAATTCATTTTTCACTTGAGTGCAATCGATTTGCATATTAGTGCAATCGATTGCATGCTTCAATTTTTCAGATCTTTTGCTTCTGTTTTTCAGTGCAATCGATTTACATTGCTCGTGCAATCGATTGCATGCTTAAAAATTTCAAAATGTTTGCTTCTGTTTCTCAGTGCAATCGATTTACATTGCTTGTGCAATCGATTGCACTCAATCATTTTTTTGATATTGACTTCACATGCAATCGATTTACATTGCTTGTGCAATCGATTGCACACTTAAAACTTTTGAAAATATAACTGTTGAAACCTCGTGCAATCGATTTACACAAAGGATGCAATTGATTGCATGCTGCACGATTTTGAAAAATAGCAGCTTTGCACATGCCTGTTCATAATACCTTTTCATTGAAACCTTTCACTCAATCTTGGAAATTGTTCATGATCCATTTTCAGAACTTTATGATGTTTCAAAAGGGTATTATGAACATATAAATATTCATTTTCAAAATCATTTTCAACACCTCTTCCAAATATATTTTCTGAATTTTCAAAATACAAACTCAAGCTTTTCTTCACTTTCATACATAAGTTTTCTGCACACTTTCATATATTGTTAAACAGAAAACTTTGAGCATTTATATCTTGAGTTATTGTACAATATTATCATTGGAAGAGAAGATCATTCATTGTTAAATCACTCTAAGTGATCAATACTACTCAACTCACTCAAAATCAAATATTGATAGTTACTTACTTATTTTTCCAGGATTGTTGGAAATAAGTTTAAGTGGTTTTTTAAATCTTGTCTTTCCAGGATTGTTGGATACAAGTGTAGTCACTTTGAGAGGATTGTTCTCATTGTTGACATAGTGAAAATCCAAGAGAATTGTTCTTGGTGTTTGGTTGTATATTGCTGTCCAGGATTGTTTGAAGCAAGAGAGTCATTAAGAGATGATTGTTCTCTTAGTGTACTTAGTGAAAATCCGAGAGGATTGTTCTTGGTGGTTTTATTGGTTAGAGTCTTGTATAGAAGGACTATGGTGTCTTGTCTAGAGATCTAACAATAAGGAAATCTCTTTCATGTTGAAAGGGGACTGAAGTACTCTCGGACTGTGAGGGGAACCAAGATACATATTTGTGTTCTTTACTTTTCCGCATTTACCGCTTTCATCACTAGTCATAAACCAGAAAAGAAAGAAATACAATTGTAAACTCATGCACTAAACGATAAAAATTTTAAAGTACCTAATTCACCCCCCTCTTAGGCGCACTCTCAAACTTACATATCATTTATATTGGCTATGATAAAAGAAATGTTGAATATATGGAAAAGTTTAAAGTAATGATGGTATCTGGTAGAAGTAGAATATGGCGAGAAAGGTGAAGTTCAAATGGGAAAATGGAAGCTTTGTTCAAAGAATAAAAATCACTCTGAGAAATATTCTTAGAGAAGAAGAAGGAAATACATTCTCAAGTTGAAAATGATTTTCAAGGGTGGCAAAAATTTATCTCAAAGCTCGAAAATCCTTATATATAGGAGAAAGATAATCAACGAACCAAATCAACGAGAGCAAGAATACAAGATTTAACGTCTGGATTTCTCCTAGGAAATATAAACGAACTAAAGTGCACTCAAGTGCTCTAGGAGGAAGAGCCATACCCTAAGTTGATCCCCTAAAACCACACGTATGAAAAATTTGGCGAAACGTTTCAATGAAGAAAAAATATTTAATTCACCCATTCTCCACTAATCCTATAGTTGATCCAAAACGTTTCCACTTCTCTCCAAAGTAAGACACCACTAGTAAAAGGCCAACCACGACTTTGAAGACTTTTCTTATTGGTTTTCATCCAACAAAGTCTTAGGTGCAATTATTCTAGACCGACTAAAGACAAAAAACAAAGACCCAATCAAATAAGTTCAATCAAAATAATTCAATGTATAACGTTCGCATACACGAGATTTTATTTTGCTGGATAAAATCTTATATTTAAGAACATATTAGTATAAAATTAAAAGGAGTGTCTAAATTAGATGCATTTAAATTACTTTAAATTGAAAGTCTTATTTTTTGCATTTTTGTTTATATATGAGGAAGTATTTTAAGTAAATATTAAATCACCAGTACATAAAATAATAAATTTCTTGACGAAAAATTTATTGAAAAATTGATAGATTGGGCGAATTGATCCGCCAGCCGAAGTTGGTAGTTGCACCAGATTCACTCTTTTTCAACACACATCACCTCACTCTTTTCACCTACTACCCAATTCCCATTCCCATTCTCTTTTTCTTTTCCATTTCCTTCGCACCCATCACAAACCCATTTTTCAAATCATGGATTTCTTACAAACACCGGAAAATCAGATACTTGTGGGCGTTGCTGTTGCTGTTGTAGCTGTTGGGGTTGCTGCTGTCTATCTCTTTTCTTCCAAGAAGTCCAAAGGTTTCACCTTTTTTGAATTTCATCTTTTGCCCACTTCAGATTCTTTGATTCTGCTTTGATTTATTCTTATGGGTCGATTGAATTTTCATTCTATGGAGATTTAGGATTCCGGGTCTATTATTTTTTTGCTTGTTTTGGTTCTATAATTTAAACAAGACCCAACATAGTTTTGTTGATCTTTTATATGTCAAAAAGGTTTTTTGTTTTTGTTTTTCCTATGATGTTTTGATTCTTAATATCGCTCATAAAATTAGTTGCTATGAACTTGTATTGCTAATGGCTATTCTGTGTGTTTGTATATACCAAACGTAATATTGTCAACCTGTATTATTGTATGGAGAATGCTTGTTGCATGTATGTGAATTTTTCATGTTTTTCTACTCATGGTGCAATTGGCTGTTTATGTTTTTGACAAATTAGTAGCTGATCCATGTAATTTGGTTAGACTTTGCATTAAGTTGAGATATTGAACCCCATTGAGTTGATCTGTTGGTGAAAGTTTGGGTCCTGAGAGTCTGCATCTCTCAAGGTCTCGGGTTTGAATTCCGCTAGTTGCAAATGATTCCTTTGTTGGGCCAAGTCCATACAGAGTTTTGCTCTAAACGGCCCCCACAAGTGGACGGTGGGATTGGTCCCCTTGGATTAGTCGGTCGCGAGGCTGAATACCAAGTTTTTTTAAAAAACGTCAAGAGATATTGGCTCTAGACACTGCTCTTGCCTATTTGTTTTACTATACTTTGTATGTTTTATGTTGTAAGTGTGTTTGATGACTACCTTTCAGTTTTTAATTTATTATCATCGGATTTTGGTGTTTTCCCCGCTGGAAATTATTTGATATGAAGTGAAACTCATTGCACTCAAACTTTAGATATCACTATATTTTTTTACTTATTTTTCTTGTTATTTTGTTGGATTTTGTTGTTTTTGTATTTGGTTTAAACATTCAATCGAATCATATGTGTGGTTATAGGTATCTTGAACCCGGAGCAGTTCAAGGAGTTTAAACTTGTCAAGAAAGATCAACTGAGCCATAATGTTGCAAAGTTCACTTTTGCACTCCCAACACCTACTTCTGTTTTGGGCCTTCCAATCGGACAACACATAAGTTGCAGGTTCGGTTGCCTGGTCCTGTTTCGTGTCCATTTTTCATGTCACTCTAATTATTTCAACATATATTTATGTTTCGTAGAAGTAAGTATAGTAGGAGTTTTTCCTTTATACCAATGTTCTCTTTTTGTATTGTGAACACGTTTTTTTCCGAACAGGGGTAAGGATGGTGAAGGTGCTGAGGTTATCAAACCGTATACTCCAACAACATTAGATTCTGATGTCGGACATTTTGAACTCGTTATCAAGGTGTTTATTGAAGTTATTGGTTTTATGTGTTATAATGCTTTTTCTAACTTACGTGCAACATTCTTCGTTTTGTCCCTTAATTATTTGGTTTTGTCTGAAATATTCCTTCATTAGATGTACCCACAAGGAAGGATGTCACACCATTTCCGTGAGATGCGCGTTGGCGAGTATCTTGCTGTTAAAGGACCAAAGGTAAATTTTATTTTCTTCAACTTAGGAATGAACTGTTTTTATACTGAATAAAAGAATAGTTATTTGGGTAGTTGGAGATTTAAAACGTAATTGCTTTCAGGGACGTTTCAAGTACCAACTGGGTGATGTTCGAGCATTTGGGATGCTTGCCGGAGGATCTGGAATCACTCCAATGTTCCAAGTACGTTATTAAGATGTATTATGTTTTCTTGTTCGTCGTTAAGAAAAATATTCTTTCTTGTAGTTCTAAATGTTCTCAATTTGTTTGCTTGTTGTCATTCTAGGTTGCTAGGGCAATTTTAGAAAACCCGAATGACAAGACCAAGGTGCATCTTATCTACGCCAATGTTACATACGAGGACATTCTTTTGAAGGTAATATCATTTATCCTTTCACTTGATATTGCTAATAGATATTGAAATTTAATCTTCAAAGTTCAAAATATTTAGTGCAAAAAGTCATTTGAAAAATGTCTCTCTTAGAGACAATATATGCTAGCCTCGTCGGTATTGTAGATTCATAATTGTTGTTTTTAGTATGTTTCCTTTTGCAATGCTCACAATTTCCTGTCACTGACCAATGGCTATTGGAAATCTACTTATATGCACGTGCAGGAAGAACTTGACGGTCTCGCTAGTAACTATCCGGATCGATTCAAAATTTACTATGTTCTAAATCAGGTTAGTTGTGATGTCTTGTAAGAACTATTATTTTCTCTCGTCTCTAGCATTTGTTGCTTTTCCTTTCTTTATTTGAAAAGAAGAGGAGCTTGTTCATTGAACTCTTTATGTAATCTTTTTAGCCCCCCGAGGTATGGGACGGTGGCGTCGGATTTGTATCAAAGGAGATGATTCAAACTCATTTGCCTCCTCCAGCACAAGATATTAAGGTAAATCGTGTTTGTTGTTTCGTGTATTCCTCCAAAATGATGTTTTTTTATTCTTGGGCATATTGAAAGTAAAAGGGGAGATAACTTATTAGTGACATGTTTTTGAGGATTTTCAGATATTGAGATGTGGTCCGCCACCAATGAACAAAGCAATGGCTGCTCATCTTGAAGCCCTGGAATATGCTCCTGAGACGCAGTTCCAGTTTTGATCCACCGGCTTCATCACAGTACATTCCGTGGCCTTAGCTGATTAAGAAACTCTTACCATTTTTGTTTTGTTAAGAATGTGGGAACATTGGATTCATAATGCATTTAGTTTCACAGCTTTCTTGAGATTTGAAGTCTAAAATAATTGCTTCTAGTGTGATATTGAGACATTGAGATTGAACTCTGCATCGCCTCATGGCCATGGCAAGTAGTGAATTTCTGTAACAATGGAAGAAATGTTGCACACTGCTGCATCTTCGGTCTTATTGAAATAATTGGTTGTTGAGTTTAATGATATACAACATATACAAAACAAGCATTACGAAACTAAGCAAAAACAACAATGTTGAATAATTATCTTTTCAAGCTGACATGAAATTTCAATTTAGATAAGAAATTTATCTCAAACAGGTGAAGGTAAATATTCCTAAATTGATCGCAATAACAAACACAATTCTAAACCTATTATTTTTTACAACAAAAAAACTAATGAATAGTGAAAGTAGGTTGAATTTTCAAGCAAGAAGTTTACAAATAGTTGAACTAATTGACTTGAACAATTTAAAGATACTTGGTAAAATTATTTTGTTCATCATCCATCAAGAAAATAATAATTAAAGAAGAATTAAAACTAGAGTTTATATAAGTTCAACCCTTAAAAAGTTTTATTTTTTCTACTATGATATGATGTACAGTACAGGATTTGTGATTAATAGACTTTTGTCCATTTACCAATTTACTACTAAAACTTAGCTTTCTAACAATTTTCATCTGGATAATTCAAAATCCAAAATCCCAGCCTCTAATTCTGAACACCAATCCTTATTTCCTTCTACGACTTTCAATGCTTGAGAACTCTAATTTATAGAACTCTTCTAGTTAAGCTTACTCCTATGAAAGGTTTTAAAATGGAATTTTCAAGTAAACCCATGACTATGGAGGAAAAAAGATTCACTACCAGGAATCTGAATCTCAATCAGGGGTGTTAAAAAAAATGTGAACTAACTAAATTGTCCAACCTATTTGAAGTTTAAATAACCGAACCGTTATGCTTAGTTAGTGAACCAGATCATATTGTACTAACGGTTATAAAACCAAATTATATGAAAAATAAATCGAATCGAAACTGAAACCGACCTTAAAAATGAAAAATTCTAAAAACAAGTTTTAATTTAAAAAAAAAAATAGTTTAACGGTCCGACTCTTTAACAAATGGTTCGGTTTGAAATAAATTGACTTCTAACAATTTGGTATAATTTAAAATTTCAAAACGGTTTACTAAATCAATAATTTTGGTTCGGTATAATTATGAATAAATTGAAATAATTCAATATAATTTGATTCGATTTAGTTCATTTTTCTTAAAAAAATCATACCATAAATTAACCCTAACCTCAATCACCTATTAAATTCTTTAGGAAACAATGCACTACAATCATTTGAAAATTATGAGATATGATTATATTTATACTCATTAGAACACAAAACACCGTTAAAAACAATACAAACACGTTTTAAAAAATCAATTCAATCAGAAAACTGTTGTACTCCAAAATTCGCCCTCTCTTTTCTTAAGACATTTCTCACAAAGATTTTCAAAAGTTCAAGTTTGCACAAGTACAATTGGACTTTCAAGCATCAGGTCGAAGATGGAACTTCTGAATCTTCGAAAGAAGGAAGAGGAAATTGTCGAAAGGGCAACGCAGATAAAAGAAAAAGTGTGCAAAATCTGGTTCGGGCTGTTCGAACTACATGACTGATCGAAAGGAGTGGTTGGCAGATTTTGACAAGTCGAAGAAGAGCAAGCTTGCTTCGATTTCCTAAGTTTCGACTGGAGAATGGCTTCCTTCATGCTTGCTTTGATCCACAAGGCAATGGCTTTCTTCATGCTTGCTTCGATCCACAAGACAATGGCTTCCTTCATGTTTGCTTCGATCCACAAGACAATGACTTCCTTCATGCTTGCTTCGATCCACATCTAAACCCTTCGACGCACATAGTTTCTACACTATGAATTACAATTTGAGGTTTGGAAATTTGAACTTTCGACCACTTAATAAACTGATGGTTACTGGTAGGAAAGCAATCCATAAATTTTTTCGTTTTGACTATGCCAATGAGATCATCTTACATGCTCAAAGTGGTACATTCAGATGAATGTGGTCCATTCAAAGAATATACAATTGGTGGATTCGAAGAACATACATTTGGTGGCCTATTCGAAGAACATACATTTGGTGGATTCGAAGAACATACAATTGGTGGATTCGAAGGACATACAATTGATGGTCCATTTGAAGAACATACAATTGGTGGATTCAAAGAAAATATAATTGGTGGATTCGAAGAACATACAATTGGTGGTCCATTCAAAGAACATACAATTGATGGATTTAAAGAACATACAATTGTTGATCCATTCGAAGGACACACATTTGTTGGAAACAAATATTGTTTCGTCTATTGATGAGTTTGGTCGAAGGTTGTGGATCTATATGATCAAAACGAAAGGGTGAAGTATTCAAGATGCTTGCTTAACAAAGTCCAATATACTGTCAAACCCAAGTTTGCTGTACTGTCCACATAACAGCCTAAAACCATGTCAAAAACAATTTGTTGTACTACCATGAAACAACCCTACACCAAGCTGCCACAACACTTCAAAACTGCTGTAAAACAGTCATGCTATGCTGCTCTTAAACCAGTTCCATATTTGCACCAAACTAGCATATAAGAGCTGCACCTCGAAAGCTATGAAAAAACATACCCAAACTGTTCAAATTTTATTTTTTTCTCCCTAAAACCCCAACGAGACTGTTCTATAAATAGTTTGTTTCATAACACACAAAGGGGGCTTTTGAAAATAGAAAAAAGAGGAGAAGAAAAAATTAGAGAAGAGTGAACACGAAGGCTGAAGCCTTGAAAAACTCTTAAACCCAGAAACAAAAAAACACAACACCTCTATTCTTTTCTTTTGAACCCAGAACCAAAAAACACAACACCTCTTTTCTTTTCTTTCGAATCCAAGAGCATTCGAAGGCAACAACTCAAGTCCATAACACACATTCCAGCTTTAAGGTAAGTCTTCTTGACTTTAAACCCTTTGTTTCAAGCATCATTGATGATTCATCTTCGAAGATAACATGTAATAATCATTTCCTTCGAAGCCCCCCTTTTGTTGTTTTACTTTCTTGTCAATTATGTTAAGAACTAACCTGTACAGACCATAAAACAATGTTGGAGTGAGAAATTACAACATGCTTTGACACAAAGCCTTAGGCTTCGACCCATACTGCTTCACAGGCCCAAACAAAAGGGAAAAGGGGTCGAAAGAAGGATATGTTTGGATTCACATAAGCATGCTTTGACACATGCTTCGACTCATAACATTATGCCTCGATTTGGAACTACAGAATATGCTTCGATGCATATAAAGCATATTTCGAAACATGCTTCGACACATGCTGTCGAAGGGTTTATTTTTTCTCTCTTTTGCGCTTTTTTTTATTTATATTTTCATATCTATTTTAACTAACCAAAAGCTTTCCATAAAAAAAACTAAAAAAATGATTTCTTGATTAGTTTGATTTCCTTTTAACTTAAGATTAATTTTTCTTTTTTTAATCATATCCCTTTAGGTTAATTAGGTCAAAAACAATTTTCCTAACAAAAATTCAAAGCAAAATCCATTTCTTTTATATTTCTTGTACATTTATTCAGTATAATTGTAATAGATAATTTGGTTTAATTTCTTGCAATCCCCGTTTGTACATTTGTATCCCCCATCCCTTAATGATGTAATAGCTTAGGATTTTAATTTCCGCAATTTACTGCTTTAATATAAACTATTAGTAATTAGGGGGTGTATGGCAAGATAAAATCAACAAGTAGACAACCATAATTTCAAAGACAAAAATGCATGCAATCAAACATACTATTCACACACGTGCACCTCTAGGGTAATCTCGCTTGTTGCCTCGGAAAATAGTCATGTCCCTCGAATATGGGCGTTTTAGCAAAGACCCTTGATAAAAAAGATCGCAGTCCCTCGATGTCCCTCGATGTTGCCTCCGGTAAACGATCTAGTTCCTTATGAAAATTGCTAAAATGTCTCATAAGTTGCCTTCTATGACTATACGATGACCCACGCCTGTCTCTTCACATCTAATGATGGGGCTTCTTACCAATCAATGGTAAGATAACAACATCTAAAGGAGGAGGAAAAGAACATAGACCTTTTGAGTAGGTAGGACGCTCGTAGTTGCTTGCTCACCAAACGAAAACCATTTCCACACTTACACTTTCAAAACATCTTCAAAGACAAATATCTCTTTATTTTTAAAACCAACACTTTGTATAAATTCTTATAGAGAGGAGAATCATTACAAAGTTTGTCGTAACAAAGGCGTTTTCAAAATACTTTCAAAAACCCATCACAAAACACATTTTCAAACAAAGCATTTTCAAAGTGATCTAGCAAGTAACTAAGAGCCCGTAGATAACTACAGATGAAAAAGGTGCTAACACCTTTCCTTTTCATAACCTACCCCCCAAATTCAAGAAAATATCTCAAAGGTCTTTCCTGTTCTTTTCACCTTTCCTTTATTGGATAAAAGAAAAGTCGATGGCGACTCTTGCTATTCGTAACATCTGCGATAAAATGCAAAACACCTAAGTTAGTTCTCCTACCGTATGACAGAACTAGAGACTCTGCTGGAGACATCAAACTTAAAAGTGGAGTTACCTTAGAGCTAGATCACTTTTATAATGCTTTCTTTGTTTGACTTGCTTGCTTTACATTTTTGGGTTCTTGTTTGGCTTTTGTTTTGATCCTACACCTGGATCTAGGGCACCTTTTAGGTAAGTAGAAATAGATTGTGGAAACTGTACGACGTAGACCGATATAGTTGAAGCAATGTCTATGTTAGTGTGATGCATTTGTTGGTATCGATATCCCTTGTGTTGAATCAAGGAGAATACAGGGCCGCTGAGCAGTGTCATGAAGCACTAACAGACCATAGAACCTTAATTGAACAACTTGGCCATTAGAAAGTAGTGAGATAGCCGAATTTGGTGTAAAGATGAAGATTGGTTAATACTCGATACTAAACTCATTGAGATCGGAATTTTGGAATATTTTGGCCGCAAGAAAAGATTGATTGTGCTGAGACAATGCCCAATGAAGAAAGATCAATGATATTGAGATCCCCTAGAACCCGATTACTTTCTAGGATAGGTTGAGCCAACTAAACTTCAAGAGGGTACTTACCTATGACTTTATGCAAGCCTAAACCTAAGGACTTGACTTCTTTGTGTGTATATGGTTATTTGTACATAGCGACTTGTTTGCTTTGTGTGCATATGTTTATTTGTACATAACATCACAACATCATACCATATCATTTCCACTGACCATTTCAAGGATCTCAAAGGTCCTGTGATGCAGGGTCATGATGAACCATATGTCTATCAAGGGGCAAGAGGACTTATTCTCCTCTAATCAAACGCTGTCAAAGACCAAGGCATGATAACTTTAGTCAAGGGCTATGACCCACTTGACATGGCGAGCTTGATTCTTGTAGAAGGACATTCAACAACACAAAGTTCTTAAATCAAAGCTGTAATCAAAGTTTAACTTCTAACATTTTCTTGTGTTTACCCCGCGAGATCCTTGAAAACATTGCATCCACATATCATGCATCATATCATGACAAGTTTTCCCCTTACAGGTTTTCTCATCTGCCTACTGTTTATTTCAGTAGAGACGACTCTCGAACAGAATATTAAGGATCTTCAAGCACATAATGCTCAATTCCAACAGAGGTTCCTCGATATGGATAAGGGACAAGAGGACCTGAAGAATCTCATTCTCAAAGACAAGAAGAAAAAGACAAAGAAACTAGTGGGTGTCCTGAATATGGGAAGGAGACTCAGAGGACCAACAAAGCGAGATCTAGAATTTGCAACTCCATCAAATGAAGGGGAAAATCAAGAAGAGAAGATAAAAGAAGGGGACCACAATCTAGGGTCTGATGAAGAAGAGGCTAACTATGCTGAAGAACAATATCCTCCTGCTGATGACAAATATAAACAGCTGGAGGATCGTCTCAATGCCATGGAAATTCAGAGGGTACCTGGTCTAGATTTTGAAGAATTAGAGTTGGTTTTTGGAGTGGTAATTCCACCGAAGTTCAAGGTTCCCATATTTGCTAAATATGACGGGGTTTCATGTCCTAAGCTGCATCTGAGGTCTTATGTCAGTAAGATCCAACCTCACACCGCTGGTAGGAATTTATGGGTGCACTTCTTCCAGGAAAGTTTATCGGGGAGTCAATTGGAATGGTTCTATCAGCTGGAGGAAACCAACATCCACAACTGGGAGGATTTGGATGCTGCTTTTTATAGGCAGTACCAATACAATACTGACCTCGCTCCAACCCGTACACAACTCCAAAGCATGTCTATGGCTTCCAGTGAGGGCTTCAAAGATTATGCCCAGAAATAGAGAGATCTTGCGGGAAGAGTCCAACCTCCTTTATCTGATAGAGAGCTGGTAGATATGTTCTTGGGTACTTTGTCAGGCCCATTTTTCAACCATATGATCGGAAGCTCTTCAGCTGGGTTGACCGAGCTGATATTGACAGGTGAAAGAGTAGAAGCTGGTATCAAGAGCGGTAATATTCAAAGGGATGCATCTTCAAGTGCAGTGAAGCAACCTTACAATGGGAAGAAAGAGTCCAATGCTGTGTACAGCCTAAAGGGTCATAACAAGAGTAACCACGACCAATCAGTAGGGGAAATTTTAATTTCCAATCCCATATCTACTCAATCGCAACAAGAGGGTAGGTGTAGGAAGAAATTTCAGGAGAGACAATACACCATGATTGGTATGTCCTTGCCACAAGCCCTACAACATTTACTGAAAGCTGAGCTCATTTCACTAAGGGACCCTCCACAAAATCCCAATACATCTTCGTCTTAATACAACCCCAATGCCAAATGTGCTTACCATTAAAATAGCCCCGGACACGATACCAATGATTGTTGGACTCTAAAGAATAAAATCCAAGACCTAATCGATAACAAGACAATTGAATTCGACCCTCCGACAAATCCCAACGTGATCACTGCTCCCATGCCAAATAATTGAGCGTCCAGTTCGTTTTGAATTTTCAATTGTAATTTCTTTGTTTGTTTAAACATTTGTCCTTATGTCAGACTTTGGTTATTCTCATTAATGCATTGAATATGTTTGTCTTGAATTAATTCATTCATTGTCACTATATTTAAACTGTGCTTTCTACTTCTTTTTGTGATATTCAACTCTCGACTACAAGTTGCAAGCCTTTAGAGGGAGGATGACAAAAACATACCATAATCTCATACAATATGCTTTTGGACAGACCTTGTTGACAATGTACAGACGTTGTTTCGAATTTCTAAACACTGGAGTTATAAAGAAGATAATCCCTAGTTAACCCTTTTGAGCCAAAGAAGTAGGAGTTTTCTTTTTCACACAAATTGAGACCTTTAATCAGAACCTGGGGCATGGTAGTTTCTAAATTAATCCAAATGCACATTCAGTTGCAAACCTTCACTTCATACACAACAAATGACATCAAAAATATCCTTATGAATCAAAAGACGACAGTGGTTCCCCGTAAAATGGGAAGTCATTATCTCTCAAAAGAAAAGCCCACTAAGTCAAAACCTATGAAGGAGACTTAAGAAAAACCGGGGCATCCCGTTGGCTGTAATCTTAAAACAAGAACAGTCAGGCAAAAATTAGGGACGGTAAATCAAAAAGAGGTAACTACAAATCCTCGACAACATGAAAAATATTGCAAAAATGACTTCCTTCACGAATAAACTTGCAGTATCCGAACCATCACCAAAACGTCATTCCAGACTCAATTGGAATTCAAAATGCACAATTAACTAAGTATAGGGCTGAAGAATGTCATGAAGAACGGGCAGGTACAAATACACTTTAAGCCTTATCCTTTGTTTCTTAAACCGTGAACCAGACCATGCTACAATCCTTTAAAATTCCTAATTGAAGCATGGGTTAGTTCGAAAGCATACTGTTTCAAAAGGTATCCTGACTCCTGTAAGACTTATTATAAATCCCGAGTTGAATTCATATTATTACAAAACTCTTCTATTTGTTAAAACTACATTTTCAAAACATCAAGACAAACATAAACTTTGCATTGTTTGAATATCACTGTTTGCATAGGGCTAATTGATTGACAATGGAGAAATTCGCAAGACGAATATCCAGTGAACAAAAACTCTCTCAATAAACAAGAATCATTTCAAATGGAAAAACACTTCCAATGACAAACTCTCCATAATCAAGGGGGCATGACATGTTATAGTCCAACTCATCAGTGGAAGTCAAGACAAAATTCCAATAAATCTCTCATAAAGTCCTGAATAGCCAAGGGCAGGTCTGCATTCGAATCACTCGAGGCATTGAACATGAATTCCATCAAAGGGGCATGTACAATCAAGCAAAATTTTTCTGGCAGTAACTACAACACTTACTGTTATGGACAGTGACAAATCCCCACAAAATCCCTTTCACAAGGTGATCCCCGTTAAAGTCACCAGAGCCACCTCTATAAGGTTATCCCCACAGAATAATCTTCACATATAAGAGTCAAAACCCCACAAGGATGAATTCACAGATATCTCCAAAGAATTATTCCTACAAAGTTGGATTCATGCAATCCCCAGCCAGAGTTTCAATCTCTGGAAGATCCTCTCCCCAACTGAGTTGGTATTAAAAGGGAGCCTTATGGAATTCTTTCTAAAAAATCCTCCCCAGCAGTTCGTCAAAAATCCTCTTCAACAAGGTTTATTTCCCCAACAGACTACAAATTCCCCAGCTTGAGTTTGCCTCATAGACCAATACAAATCAACAGACAAAACCCTTTAATCCCCGGTAGAGTCATTGATATCCCCAAGAGTTTCTACGAAGCCTGGACCCGACCAGATACCAATTAACCTCAAGTATAAATAACTAAAACCTGGACCCGACTAGATAACAGTTGATCTCAAGTTCAGATTGCTGAAGACTGGACCCGACCAGATAATAGTTTAACTTCTTCATATCACTAACAAAACTCCTCTTCCCCAGTAGAGTTTTCCACTATTCCCAGTGAGTTACTGCAAAGCCTGAAAGCTGATCAAATGACAGTTAACTTCTTTATCCCCAACAAGTTGTTGACTTCCATTCTCTCTAATCAAGAGTATAACTCCCTAGTAGAGCAACAGACAATTAAAACTCCTGAACTCTTTTCCCCAAGCAGAAATCAACACTCTCTACAGAGTTTCCCTCAAGCAAAATCAACGTCCCCCAATAAATTTCTCCTCAAACAACAAAACGGGAATCCCCAGTGGAAACATTCTAAACAAGGTTCGAATATGTGCATACTCTTTATCCCTAACAACATTCCAGGATTTCATTTCCCAAGGCTCACCAGCATTTGTCAAGGATTTATTTTCCCAGACAAAGATACACTTCAATAACATTTCACATTTCATACATCATAGCATATGCATACGAAACACATATAGCACAATCTCATTTATTTTGAGAACACCATTACACAGTGCATTTCATACATCATGATATTGCATACAACTAACCCTTTACCTTTTCAGGAAAAGATCAATCAACAGATGGACGTCATCAACTATTTGTAAATTTCTCCGAGACAAAATGAAGCTTGGATTTTTCTGATACTTGTTGAAGTAGTAGTCATCAAAGATTCCTTTATTACCTATTGAAGTAGTATTCATCAGATTCCTTCATTACTTGTTGAAGTAGTAGTCGTAAAAGATTCCTTCATTACCTGTTGAAGTAGTAGTCGTCGAATTCCTTCATTACCAGTTGAAGTAGTAGTCGTCAAAGATTCCTTCATTACCTATTGAAGTAGTTGTCATCAGATTCCTTCATTACCTGTTGAAGTAGAAGTCGTTAAAGATTCCTTCATTACCTGTTGAAGTAGTAGTCGTCAGATTCCTTCATTACCTGTTGAAGTAGTAGTCGTCAGATTCCTTCATTACCTGTTGAATTAGTAGTCGTCAAAGATTCCTTCATTACCTGTTGAAGTAGTAGTCATCAAAGATTCCTTCATTACCTTTTGAAGTAGTAGTCATAAGATTCCTTCATTACCTATTGAAGTAGTAGTCATAAGATTCCTTCATTATCCGTTGAAGTAGTAGTCATCAAAGATTCCTTCATTACCTGTTGAAGTAGTAGTCGTCAAAGATTCCTTCATTACCTGTTGAAGTAGTAGTCGTCAGATTCCTTCATTACCTATTGAAGTAGTAGTCGTCATATTCCTTCATTATCTGTTGAAGTAGTAGTTGTCAAATATTACTTCATTACTTGTTGAAGTAGTAGTAGTCAGATTTCTTCATTACTTGTTGAAGTAGTAATCGTCGTCAGATTCCTTCATTACCTGTTGAAGTAGTAGTCGTCAGATTCCTTCATTACCTGTTGAAGTAGTAGTCATCAAATATTACTTCATTAACTGTTGAAGTAGTAGTCATCAGATTCCTTCATTACTTATTAAAGTAATAGTTGTCAGATTCCTTCATTACCTGTTGAAGTAGTAGTCGTCAGATTCCTTCATTACCTGTTGAAGTAGTAGTCGTCAAAGATTCCTTCATTACCTGTTGAAGTAGTAGTCGTCAAAGATTCCTTCATTACCTGTTGAGGTAGTAGTCGTCTAAGATTCCTTCATTACCTGCTGAAGTAGTAGTCGTCAGATTCCTTCATAATACCTCACAATCAAGCTTTATACTTACCAATAGTCACTCTGGATGGCATCTGTAAGCCCATCCCAGACATACTCTCCATCACCTCTTTAAATGGCATCTTTAAGCCCATTCTCGACACAATCAACCACCACATTATCGAGTGCAAATTTCTGGGAACTCTAGTGTTCAATCATCTTCCACCTTCAGATCACGAATAACGGACTCGCCAATCTAACTCTTCAGGTTTAAGAAGATTGAACAGGGGCAGCTATTGTACCCCCAAAATTTGCCCTCTCTTTTCTCAAGACATTTCTCACAAAGATTTTCAAAAGTTCAAGTTTGCACAAGTACAATTGGACTTTTAAGTATCAGGTCGAAGATGGAACTTCTGAATCTTTGAAAGAAGGAAGAGGAAACTGTCGAAAGGTCAAAGCATATAAAAGAAAAAGTGTGCAAAATCTGGTTCGGGCTATTCGAACTACATGACTGATCAAAAGGAGTGGTTGGCAGATTTTGACAAGTCGAAGAAGAGAAAGCTTGCTTCGATTTCCCAATTTTCGACCGGGAAATGGCTTCTTTCATGCTTGCTTTGATCCACGAGGCAATGGCTTCCTTCATGCTTGCTTTGATCCATAAGACAATGGCTTCCTTCATGTTTGCTTCGATCCACAAGACAATGACTTCCTTCATGCTTGCTTCGATCCACATCTAAACCCTTCGACGCACATAGTTTCTACACTATGAATTACAATTTGAGGTTTGGACATTTGAACTTTCGACCACTTAATAAACTGATGGTTACTGGTAGGAAAGCAATCCAAAAATTCTTTCGTTTTGACTATGCCAATGAGATCATTTTGCATGCTCAAAGTGGTATATTAAGATGAATGTTGTCCATTCGAAGAACATACAATTGGTGGATTCAAAGAACATACATTTGGTGGCCCATTCGAAGAACATACATTTGGTGGATTTGAAGAACATACAATTGGGGGATTCAAAGAACATACAATTGGTGGTCCATTCAAAGAATATACAATTGGTGTATTCGAAGAAAATATAATTGGTGGATTCGAAGAACATAAAATTGATGGTCCACTCGAAGAACATACAATTGATGGATTCGAAGAACATACAATTGTTGGTCCATTCGAAGGACACACATTTGTTAGAAACAAATATTGTTTCATCTGTTGATGAGTTTGGTCGAAGGTTGTGGATCTATGTGATAAAAATGAAAGGTGAAGTATTCAAGATGCTTGCTAAATAAAGTCCAATATGCTGCCAAACCCAAGCTTGCTGTACTGTCCACATAACAACCTAAAACCATGTCAAAAACAGTCTGCTGTACTGCCACGAAACAACCCTGCACCAAGCTGCCACAACACTCCAAAACTGCTGCAAAACAGTCTTGCTATGCTGCTCCTAAACCAGCCCCATATTTGCACCAAATTAGCATATAAGAGTTGTACCTCGGAAGCTATGAAAAGAACATACCCAAACTGTTTAAATTTTATTTGTTTTCCCCCCAAAACCCCAGCAAGACTCTTTTATAAATAATTTGTTTCACAACACACAAAGGGGGCTTTTGAAACAAGAAAAAAGAGGAGAAGAAAAAAAGAGAGAAGAGTGAACACGAAGGCCGAAGCCTTGAAAAAATCTTAAACCCAGAACAAAAAAAACATAACACCTTTGTTCTTTTCATTCGAACCCAGAACCAAAAAAACACAACACCTCTTTTCTTTTCTTTCAAATCCAAGAGCATTCGGAGGCAACAACTCAAGTCCAAAACACACATTCCAGCTTCAAGGTAAGTCTTCTTGACTTTAAACCCTTCATTTCAAGCATCATTGATGATTCATCTTCGAAGATAACATGTAATAATCATTGACTTCGAAGCTCCCCTTTTGTTGTTTTACTTTCTCGTCAATTATGTTAAGAACTAACCTGTACAGACCATAAAACAATGTTGGAGTGAGAAATTACAGCATGCTTCGACACAAAGCCTTAGGCTTCGATCCATATTGCTTCACAGGACCAAACATAAAGGAAAAGGGGTCGAAAGAAGGATATGCTTCGATGCACATAAGCATGCTTTGACACATACTTCGACTCATAACATTATGCTTCAATTTGGAACTACAGGATATGCTTCGATGCATATAAAGCATGTTTCGAAACATGCTTCGACACATGCTGTCGAGTGGTTTATTTTTTTTCTCTATTTTGTGCATTTTTTTTAATATTTTCATATCTATTTTAACTAACCAAAAGCCTTCCATAAAAAAAACTAAAAAAAATGATTTCTTGATTAGTTTGATTTCCTTTTAACTTAGGATTAATTTTCCTTTTTTTAATCATATCCCTTTAGGTTAATTAGGTCAAAACAATTTTCCTAACAAAAATCCAAAGCAAAATCCACTTCTTTTATATTTCTTGTACATTTATTCAATATGGTTGTAATAGATAATTAGGTTTAATTTCTTGCAATCCCTATTTGTACATTTGTATCCCCCATCCCCTAATGATATAATAGCTTAGGATTTTAATTTCCACAATTGACTGCTTTAATATAAATTGTTAGTAATTAAGGGGTGTATGGCAAGATAAAATCAACAAGTAGACAACCCTAATTTCAAAGACAAAAATGCATGCAATCAAACACACTATTCACATACGTGAACCTCTAGGGTAATCTCGCTTGTTGCCTCGGAAAACAGTCGTGTCCCTCGAATATGGGCGTTTTAGAAAAGACCCTCGATAAAAAAGATCGTAGTCCCTCGATGTCCCTCGATGTTGCCTCCGGTAAACGATCTAGTCCCTTACAAAAATTGCTAAAACGTCTCTTAAGTTGCCTTCTATGACTATACGATGACCCACGCATGTCCTTTCAGATCTAATGATGGGGCTTCTTACCAATCAATGGTAAGATAACAACATGTAAAGGAGGAGTAAAAGAACATAGACCTTTTGAGTAGGTAGGACACTCATAGTTGCTTGCTCACCAAACGAAAACCATTTCCACACTTACACTTTCAAAACATCTTCAAAAACAAATATCTCTTTGAACTATTTTTAAAACCAACACTTTGTACAAATTTTATAGAGACGAGAATCATTACAAAGTTTGCTGTAACAAAGGCGTTTTCAAAATACTTTCAAAAACCCATCACAAAATACATTTTCAAACAAAGCATTTTTCAAAGTGATCTAGCAAGCAACTAAGAGCCCGTAGATAACTACGGATGAAAAGGGTGCTAACACCTTTCCTTTTCATAACCTGCCCCCCGAACTCAAGAAAATATCTCAAAGGTCTTTCCTGTTTTTTTCACCCTTTCCTTTATTGGATAAAAGAAAAGTCGGTGGCGACTCTTTCTATTTGCAACATTTGCGATAAAACGCAAAACACCCAAGTCAATTCTCCCACCGTATGACAGAAACAATTTGATTTTTTTTAATCCTTACTCCATTTTTTATTATAAATTATTTTAAATTTTTCACGCATGTTACGAAATGTAATATTTATCATATGAAAAATAAAAATTATAAATGATTTTACAATGTTGTGATTCATTAATGGTACAAGGAAGATAAATTTACATAATTGAAATAAAGAGGATAATAAATATCTAAGGGTATTATATGAAAAATAATATTAATGATTTATTGATATTTTTAAACGACTAATAATGTGGTATAATTTTTTTCTCTCAAAACGACTTATAATAAAAATTAGAGGGAGTAATTGATGTTGTACTTGTGACATACAATGAGGATGATTCCCTTGCTTATGTGAGCAATTGCAAAAGGGTACTTATGCTCTAATTACACGTGATTAATGAATAAATTTTCCAACTCATAGGGTTAAGATATTAATAGATGGTTTCTTGAGTGGGTAACAGGGAGGAACCAACTTTCTCCTACTTCCTCAATGAGTATGTAGAAGTAAGGGATGCTTGTTTCTTCCTCCTAAACGGGTTGGAAAATTTACTTCCTTTCTGCTATGGTCAAACTTACTTTCTCCTGGGCACCTCGTTTTCCATGTATGATTTATTTGATGTATCAGGTGGTAATTGTGATACGGTGGCAGAAATGACTGTTAATACTGGTTTGTGTTTTTTGTTTGCAAATGTGCGGTAAGAAAGACCCGCCATCGACTTTTATTTCATCCAACAAAGGAAAAGGAAAAAGAACATAAAAAACATTTTTCGAGATGTTTCCGATTACGGGGGGTAGATTATAGAAAGGGAATGTGTTAGCACCCTTTCCATCCATGGTTTTCCATAGGCTCTTAGGTACTTGCTCATTTTTGAAAATTGCTTTCGTGTGTTTGTGTGTTTGAAAATGTTTTGAAATATGCCTTAGTGCGATGTTTCACTTTATGATAACCCTTGTATCAGTCCTCAAGGGTGTGCTAAAATGTTTTGGAAAACTTTGTTTGAAAAGCTTGTTTGAAAGTGTATGTGTAAAAAGTTTACTTGAGCAAGTACCTAAAAGTTTCTACCTACTCGAAAAAAGTCTGTTCATTTTCTTATTTCCTTTAGACAGCGCTATCCTGCTATTAAGGAGTAGGTAGCTCCATCGTTGGAGTTTAAGGATCAATCGAAAGAGATGAAATAGACAATTACGATCACTAAAGCAATGGTTTGGAATCCTTAGTAATTACCCTAGAGTCCTAAAGATCTTTCCGAGGCAACATTCGAATGGGTAATTTTTTATCTTTTGGGACTAGAGGACAACCACTAAGACTCCCTATACTTCATGATCGTTTACCGAAGGCAACCGAAGTGGGGCAAACCCTAGGAGTGAGCGTGTGCAAGTGTTTATTTTTCAGTTTATTTATCTTTACACAATTAGGGTTTTCTACCATATTAATTTGATTTATCTTTTGCATGCAACCCTATTATCAATCATCTAACAGTTTATAGTTACAGAAAACTTAAAAGCGGAAAAGTAAATCTACGCTAGTATAAGGCTTCGGGGAGGGGGTTACATAACTAAAAACTGGGGATTGAACAGTAAAAGAATAAGCAACAAAATAAACCCTAATTAAAATCTATTACAAACTCGAAGCAAATACAATAATTGGAATTAAAAACAAAATATTGCGCGTGCGACGAATTAAATACAGGAATCAAAGTCTAAAATCAAAGGAAATCAAAGAAAATATTTTTGTTATTTTTTGATTGAGAAAATTAAATGTTTGCAAATTAACCCTAATTTTCAAATTGATTTTAATTATGGAAAAACATAATTTAAATTGCCCTAGTTAAACTAATCTAATTAATTAATGAAATAAAATATTTTATGAAAAATCTGATTTTAATGTTTTTGTGAATTTTTGATTTAATAAAAAAATGATTTTATTTTTGTAAAAATAATTAAACAAATAATTAAAACAAATAAAAGAAATTAAAAAGAAATAGTGGGCCTGGTGGGGGTGCAACCCAGATTGAAGGGTTACTAGCTGAATTCTGTCCAAAAAGCCCAATCCAATGGCCTAGCATAACGCTGGATTTGGTGTGATTATGCCAGGGATGTCCATCATGAGCTGCAACCTGGAAGCGTTAGATCTGGGCCATGTGATGATCCAAGGCGTGAGATCTTGAGGTGCATGGTAGGCGTTTGGTTGTGAGGCGTATTGGATCTACAGTTAAACATTAAGAAAAATATTATGAAGGAGGCAGGGATCGAACCCCTGACCTCCTACACACGCACGTCCTGAAACCTCCCCCCTTTGCCACTGAACCATTTGCTTCATTCATTACTATCAATGAAAATAATATATCATAAATAATGAAAAGTTAACTTCTTATAAAAATGCGTGAATTTTTAAATGGACCATTCAGGGTCTGCCACACCTTCATCTTCCTCGCTGGGACTGTTGTCTTAGGTAAAGACCTTTACCTACGAACGTTTGCCATAGCTACAACCTGTGCATCTCAAAAATCATATCCAAGCAATATAAATTAGATTCAAAATCATGGATCAATTGGGTTTGATCCTCTGATCATGATGGTGTCCATCTTTAGAGCCAATTGTTCCAACATTTGAAAGCCCTAAAACGACCTTATAAACCCTAGCAATGGCGTTTCATACAACAGGAATCGAAACACGTAATTAAATATGCAAACACATTCCAAAGGATGATACAAACATGAATATATACTTAGAAATCATTTATCATGTGTGAATTGTAAAAATCAAATTCAAGAATATGAGCAAACCGTGGCAATGATACATGCAATTTCTAAAGGTGTTGATGCATGAAAATGATGCTGTTAGCTTCAGGAGATTGCCAGGAATGGATTGCTGGCTTTGAAACACTTTGAATCGCCCTCTATAACGAAATTCGTTTCTCACTTTTTGTCCAAAAAATGAGTTTTTATTATTGCAGTTTACACGAACAATCCTTGTTTTCTTGCTCTGGGAATGTTGTGGACATATAAGAGACTGATTTAGGTTAACAAAATTGGATTGTATCTTCACACATTATTGAGATTTGATTTGATTTTGTTCCTTGCATTATTTGTTTCTAAAATAAGCCAAATCATGATCTTTTCCAATCAATTAGCTTTTGCACGATTTTTCTGATTTACTAGCTATTCATGGACTCATAATATGCTCATAAAATCAAATCTTTGATTTTATTTGATTATTCTACTATTTAAATTGATTTATTCTGATTTAAATGGATAAAAAATCAAAATAAATAATAAAAATAATAGAATAATAGGTGGATAAGCTCAGGGGTCATGGGCCATCTTAGGAACAAGTTTCAAACAAGAAAACATGGGCCCATTTGGAAAAAAGTCATTTTGATCAATGTTGACTTCATGCACATTTCCAAAAATTGGTCAACTTTGACAATACATATCCCCCTCAATTTTAACCCTAAGAAGGTGTTCTTTGACTTTTTAGAAATCTTATGATGTCCTCTAAGTAGCCTCTTTGGTTTCATCTCAATTGGATCTTCCATGTTCATGTAAGAAGCTTTGACCCAAAAGGTGTTTTTGTTGACTTTTTGAAATGACTTATAATGTCTGAATTTATATCTCTTCATGAGTGCATTTTTTGAACTTAAGGGCTGAAGATGAGTTGTATGGAATTGAATTCTCTTCAAAATGAGCCTTGGATGAGAAATTTCTGATAAAGTATGAGAAAGTTATGCCTGGTCAAAGTTTGGTTGACTTTTCCTATAGAAACCCTAATTTAGCATTTTGAGTTTTGATGAAATAGGAGCATTCCTTGAGGAATCATGATCAAACCTTGATCAAATGATGGATATAACTTCAAAATGTTGATGTTTACCAAAAATCTTGAAGTTTGACTGTATGTGGGTCACATTTGACTTTTGACCTATTATAGTTGATTTTCAAGCATTTAAGCAGTTGACTGAGCAAACTCCTTGTGAAAGGCATGAAACTTGGGATGGATGATCTTGAGAACATATTAGGGAAATGGAAGTCATTTAGGACCCTTGAAACTCAAACATCTTGATGAAAATCGAAACTCTAGTTTGAGGCTCATTGTCTTAGGAGGGGGATTTGTCTGGTCAATCCTTAGTCAACTTGAGCAATTGAGGACCTCTAGGAATATGTTATGAGTAAAAATGGGAGTGAAAATTTTGGGGTACAAAAACTGCCTCTGTTCAATCTTCTTATACTTGAGGATGTAGATTGGCTTGTCTGCCTTTCGTGATTTGAGGGTGCAAGATGATTGAACACTAAAGTGCCTAGAAATTTGGACTCGCATGAAGTGAATGTTGATCGATAATATTAGGAATGGGCTTACAGATTCCATTTGGAAGGTGATGGAGAATCATCGGAGATGGGCTTAAAGATGCCATATAGAAAAGATATCGGCTGCATAAGAGATTCCTTTACGGGAATTCCTGTACCTGCCGTTGAGGAGGACTTTGCCAGGGAATGTTGATTTATATCCTGGGAAATAGAGTCTAGGAGCTTCGGTTGTCCATTACTCTACTGGGGAATTAACTCTTGATTGAGGAGGCGGAAGTGAGATGTATATCTGGTCAGGGTCCAGGTTGTACAATGACTTATTGGGGAAATGTGAAATCGACTGTACCTGGTCGGGTCCAGGTCTTACAGTGTTGTAAATTGTTGTCTAGAGATAAAAGAGAAGGAACCTGGATAGTAGGGTTACTTCGGAATGAAAGCCTAGATAGTAGGGCTATGAGAAGGAACCTGGGTAGGGTTGCTTCGTGATGAGTTTGGGTAAAACTGCATCTGAACCGAGAAGGGACCTGGGTAGGGTTTCTTCACGAGGAGTTTGGGTAAAACTGCATCTGAACCGAGAAGGAACCCGGGTAAGGTTGCTTCGTGAGGAGTTTGGGTAAAACTGCATCTGAACCGAGAAGGAACCTGGGTAAGGTTGCTTTGTGAGGAGTTTGGGTAAAACTGCATCTGAACCGATAAGGGACCTGGGTAAGGTTGCTTGGTGAGGAGTTTGGGTAAAACTGCATCTGAATCAAGAAGGGACCTGGGTAAGGTTGCTTCAGGATGAGTCTGAGTAAAACTTCAAAAGGAACCTGGGTAAGGTTACTTCGGGATAAGTCAGTGTAAAACTTCAGAAGGAACCTGGGTAAGGTTACTTCGGGATAAGTCTGTGTAAAACTTCAGAAGGAACCTGGGTAAGGTTTCTTCGGGATAAGTTTGTGTAAAACTTCAGAAGGAACCTGGGTAAGGTTACTCCGGGATAAGTCCGCGTAGGGCTATGGGAAGGAACCTGGATTGTAGGGTTACTTCGTGATGAGTTCATGTGAAACTTTATTTGGAAATGTATGAGAAGGGGCCCGTGTGAGATTTTTCAGGATAAACCCGTGTGAAGTCTGTTTAGTTTCAGGAGCTAATCTTGGACCCGTTGGAAATTGTTGATGGTAACCATCTTTCCTGAAAAAGTACAGGATTAATTATATGCGATGCATGAAATGCATTGTGTGATGATGTTCTCAAAATAAATGAGATTATGCTGTATGCAATATGTGTGCGCACATCATGATGTATGACCATGAAATGCTATTGTGACATATCCGAGTCTGGGAAAATAAATCCATGACTGCTACTGGAGAGTACTGGAAATTAAATTTCTGGCCGTTGTATAAAAAGTGGTTCTTCTACTTCCGCTGGGGATGGTGAACGGAGATAACTATGTTGTGGATTTACTCCTGTTTGTGAATAGTCTGCCGGGGAGAGACTCTGCTTGAGAATAACTCTGAGGAAATATCTCTATTTGAGAGAGGAGATGCTTTGCTGGAAGATTTTGCCGATTCAGAGAAATAAGCTCCGCTGGGGGATGAAATTCCGTAGCTGGGGGAATAAGATCTGTTGAGGATTGAGCTTCTATATTCATAGAAATAAACTCTGCTTGGAAGACAACTTTATGAACCGCTTGTGATTATAAAATTCGGCTGGGGAACATAAATGTCAGTTTTCTGAAGGAACTTTGCTGGGGAAAGTAAATCCTGTTTGGGGAAGCCTATATCAAAGCTTTAGTTGCCTCTACTCCGTGGGGAGTGTATATGTAACTGGGGCGTATGCTGAGGATACGAAAATGACTTTGCATCAAGACTTTTTCTGCCCCTGTACCTGCTGGAGAAAGTACATGCGAAGGCTTTGTGGATAGCTTGAGTGTTATCCCAACTCTTGGGGTGCTTGGTAACTGCCAACCGGAATGATAAGTCTTCTACTGATAGGAAAGTGACAAGATGATGAGACATAGTCGTACGCTTTAATCCCTAACTTTTGCCTGGATTGTCTTTCTAGATTTTCAGTCCACTGGGATACCCTTTTTTGCCCAAGCTGCCTTTTCAGGTTTTTGACTTGCCGGGTGTACATATTTTTTTATTTTTATCCCAAACTTTTGCATAGGCCAGTCAACCTAGTGGGTCTTTGTTCATGCGTAGTATTTTCTGACTATGTCCATGTTCACCGGGTATGGATAATTGTCACTGTCCATAGTAGTAAGTGTTGCCACACTGCCAGAAGATGTTTGTTTGATCGTACATGCTTCGTTGCTGGAATCCATGTTCAATGCCCCAAGTGATTCAGATGGAGATCTGCCCCTGGTTATTTGGCACCTTTAGAGAGACTTCCCCCAGGTGTGTTAGACATCATATCATGCCCCCTTGCTTATGGAAGACCTGTTATTGGAAGTGTCTTTCCCGCTGAGGTGATTTTGTCCATTGAGAGGGTGTCTGTTCATTGAATATCCATTGTGCGGATTTCTCTACTGTCAAACAATTAGTCATATGCAAACAATATCATTTAAAGAATGCAAAACTCATGTCTGTCTTGAAGTTTGAAAATTCATTTTTTTGAAAATATGTTTTGTGTAGTAAAAATTTTTTTACAAGAATGTGATATCAACTCAGGATTCGTGACAAGTCCTACAGGAGTCAGGATACCTTGGTAACAATATGCTCTAAAACTAACCCATGCTCCAACTAGGACTTTTAAGGGTTATAACGTCCCCTGGTTCACGGTTTAAGAAACAAAGGATAAAGGCTCAAAGTTTATTTGTACCCACCCGCTCTTCTTGATGTTCTTCAGTCCTATGCTCAGTTAATTATGCGTTTAAATCCTGATTGAGTCTGGCATCTTGCCCTTGATGTTCCAATGATGGTTCAGATACTGAAAGTTTATTTTGAATAGGCAGTCGTTTTTTTGTCTAGGATTTGTAGGACCTCTTTCTTTTTGATTTTACTATCCCTGTCTTTTTCCTGAACTGTTTCTTTTTGTGATTACAGTCAGCAGGATGCCCTAGTTTATTTCTTAAGTCTCCTTCATAGGTTTTGACTTAGAGGGCTTTTATTTTGAGAGATAATGACTGCATGTCTTGATGATTATGCAGAACCATCACCGTCTTTTGATTTGGAAGGACGTCTTTGATGCCATTCATTATGTACGAAGCGGAAGATTGCGATTGAATGCGCCTCTGAATTAACTGAGAAACTACCCTGCCCCAGGTTATGATTAAGGGTTTTACTTTGTGTGAAAAGAAAAACTCCTACTTCTTTGGCTCAAAGGGGTTGACTAGGGATTATCTTCCTTATAACTCCACTATTTAGGATTTGAAATAATGCCTGTACATCGTCAGCGAGGTCTGTTCAAAATCATACTGTAGAGATTGTTGTATCATTCTCGTCATCCTCCCTCTAAAGGCTTAGAGCTTTTAATCGAGAGTTGAATATCCCGAAAAGGAAGTATAAAGCAGTTTAAGCATAATGAAAACAAATTAATTCAAGACAAAACATGTGTAATGCATTAATGAAATAACAAAGTTTTGCATGACAATAATTGTTTGAATAAACAAAGAAAATACAACTTGAAAATTCAAATGAACAAAAATGCTTTCAATCCTAGCCATGATTTGGCATGGGAGCAGTGATCACGTTGGGAGTCTCATGAGGGTCGAATTCAATCTCCTTGGCGTCAATCATATTCTGAATGTTGTATTTCAGCACCCAACAATCAATAGTATCGTGCCCCGGGCTTCCAGAATGATAAGCACATCTTGCATCTGGATTGTAGTTAGGAGAGGAATTCTTAGGGTTTGGATGAATGTTTATCACCGTGACTAGATTCATCTTCAACATGTGTTGCAATGCTTGTGACAATGGCATGTTAATTTGGGTGAACAACCTTTGAGGTCTTTCTACCCTTGGCTGATTGTTCCGTTGTTGTGGTCGTTGTGTGCGTGCCGAATTAGAGACCAACACTGCCCCCACATATTGGTGATAGTCTTCCTTATTACACCCCTTATGGCCGTGCACAACATTAGCTTCCCTCTTACCACCAACTGACTTCTTCTCAGCACTAGAAGATGCAGCCATCGGGATCTTCCCGCTCCTGATACCATTTTCGATCCCCTCTCCTGTCAGAACCATCTTTGTGAACCCGGATGAGGAACTCCTAATTAGAAAATTGAAGAATGGTCCTGTCAGAGTGCCCATGAACATGTCTACCATTTCACGATCAGTCAGAGGAGGTTGTACTCTTCCAGCTAGATCTCTCCATTTTTGTGCATATTCCTTGAACCCTTCTTTCGAGCCCATGGACATATTCTGCAGTTGCACTCGAGTTGGTGCCAAGTCAGTGTCGTATTGGTACTGCTTGTAGAAAGGAGTAGCCAAGTCTTCCCAGGTATGGATGTTGGTTCCTTCCAACTGATAGAACCAATCCAGTTGAGTGCCGGCCAAAATTTCTTGGAAGAAGTGGACCCATAACTTCCGGTCAGCAGTGTGAGGCTGGATCTTCCTGACATAGGATCTTAAATGCAACTTAGGGCAGGAGACACCGTCATACTTAGCAAATGTGGGGACCTTGAATTTTGGTGGGATGACAACTCCAGGAACAAGACCTAACTCTTTGAAATCCAAGCCTGGCACCCTTTGGATCTCCATTGCGCTCAGACGACCCTCTAACTGTTTGTATCTATCCTCAGTGGGAGGATACTGTTCATCGTTGTAATCGGATTCATCTTTAGAAACCCTTGGACTAGGGTCTTCCTCCCTTGTTTCAACCTCCTGGTTATCCCCTTCTTTGGACGAAGAGGTCAGATCAACCGATTGTTTCAACGGTCCCTTGAATCTTCTGCCTAGATTCAGGACACCAGTGGCCTTCTTCTTCTCCTTCTTCTTCTTCTTTTTCTCTTTCAGAATAAGGGCATTCAAATCTTCCTGCCCTTTAGCCAAGGCTACAAACATTTGCTGAAATTGGACATTTTGTGCTTGGAGATCCTTGGTGCTTTGTTCAGAAGACATTATTGCTGAAATAAACAGCAAAGAAGATGAGAAACCTGTTATGATATCTGTTTATGCATTGATATGTATGGCATGTGTATGCAATGATTTCAAGGACTTTGGGAAATTTAAATTTGCGAACCAAAATGAAACAAATATTTTATTAGTAGAATTCAAAATACAATTGCCTTTTAGGCGTTACAATTGAAAATTCTAAAAAACTAAAAGAAATCAAGTTTCCCATGGATGCTTCCTCTTCATGCCGAGATAGACATTACGACTTCTTTCCTCATGAAGCTGCTTTGTGAGCTCTAAAACTTTCTTCTCCTGGGCATAAAACTGGTCCCTATAAGTATCCTTCTCCTTCTTCAACTGAATCCAGGACCTCTGTAGTTCTTCAAGATCGGTGGGCATATCAGGATGAAGAACCGTATAGGGAATATCCCCTTCAGTAATGGGCTCCACAATCACTGGTAAGACGGCTACGTAGGGCATCATAAGTTTCTGAGCAGGAGCTCGTACCCATTGGAGATAAGGTTCCATAAGAATGGAATTCTTCGGCTCCAAAGTCTTGGCGTCAGATCTGTTTACCATGCCCCAAGCTCGTATGAACCTCTTGCGATACCCTTGAACATCATCCTCATAGTTAAACACAATACCCTGGATAAGCATCTCATGAGGACCATCCCTTCGAGCGTAACCAAATTGTCACAGAGCCAAACAAGGATTGTAAGTTATGCCTCCCCTAATGCCAAGTAGTGGCACATTAGGGAACTTCCCGCAGTGGTCAATAATAGAAATATCTCTCATAGATCGGGAATACTAGAGAATATCCGCGTGACAAAGTGACACTATCCTTTGTGACCAGCCCAAACCTTCTTCATTCTTTAGCACTGACTTAGGGAGGTGAGAAATAAACCACCTCGACAGTAATGACATGCAGCACATAAGAACCCCTCTTCTCTTTATAGTGCGAGTGTGGAGAGCATGCAAGATATCTCCGAGCAAAGTAGGCACCGGGTTACGAGAGAGGAAGATCTTGATAGCATTCACATCTATGAGTAAGTCTGGATTAGGGAAGAGTACTAACCCATAAATTAGAAGGGCCAAAACCTCCTCAAAATCCTGAAAGTCTAAATCATTCTAAAACAGTTGGGCCTTCTCTATTAGGAACTTGGCTAGAAAACCCTTGACTCCGCTTCTTGTTTCCCAATTGGATACCATGTTGGCCCGTTTCAGATGCAAAGCTGAGGCAATGACTTCTGGCTTAGGAACCTCTTCTAAACCCGTGAAAGGCATCTGGTCAAGAATGGGTAAATCCAATAACTGAGAGAACTCTTCCATGGTAGGCACCAACTGATAGTCTGGAAAGGTGAAGCAGTGGTGCTTGGGATCAAAGAACTGAAAGAGTACACCCATTATCTTTTCATCCAAGCTCGAAGTAACCAGGTTGAGAAGTCGACCATGTCTCTTAGTGAACAAAGAAGTTTCAGGAACCCTTGATACTAGATCCTTGAGTTGGAGAGGTATTCTCACAAATCTGATTCAGATAGTGTTTCTATGAGCGGAAGCCATGATCTGCAAAACAGAACAAAGATAAATTCCCTTGGTCCTTGAAATGGTTAGTGTAATAAGAATGGATGCTATGTTATGATGCATGATGTTATGTTCAAATAGATTAAATCACACACAAGCAAAGCACACAAATAGGCCTTAGGGTCAAAGGCTTGCATGAGGTCAAAGGTAAGTATCCTCTTGAAGTTTAGTTGGTTTCAAACCTGTCTTAGAAAAGTAACCGGGTCTTAAGGATTCTCAATATCACTGATCATCCTTTATCGGGCATTGTTTCAGCTCAGGCAATCTTTTCTTGCGGCCGAAATATCCCGAAAGTCTGATCTCAATGAGTGTAGCATCGAGTATCAACCAACCCCCAGCTTTATACAGAGGCCGGCTATCTCACTACTTTCTAATGGCCAAGTTTGTTCAACTAAGGTTCTAAGGTCCGTTAGTGCTTCACGACACCATGCGGCGGCCCCGTATTCTCCTCGTTTCCACATGAAGGATACCGGTACCAACCAAAGTTCCACACCAAGACATCCATTGCTTAAACCATATCGGTCTATGCCGTACAGTCTCCACGATCTATTGCTATTTTCCTAATAAGTTCCCCCCAGATCCGGGTGTAAGATCTTCAACAATACCCAAGCAAAAACCCTTAAAGATAAAGTAGGCAAAGCAAACAAGAAAGAAATTTAAAAATGACCTAGATCCTAAGGTAAACCCCACTTTATTAACTATATTTCCCCAGTAGATTCACAAGTTCTGTGATACAGGGGCAGAACCGACTGTTAATACTGGTTTTCATTTTTTGTTTGCAAATATGCAGTAAGAAAGAGTCGCAACTGACTTTTATTTTATCCAACAAAGGAAAAGGAAAAAGAACAAAAAAAACCTTTTTCGAGATGTTTCTGAGTACGGGGGGTAGATTATAGAAAGGGAAGGTGTTAGCACCCTTTCTATCCATGGTTTTCCATGGGCTCTTAGGTACTTTCTCATTTTTGAAAAATGCTTTCGTATGTTTGCGTGTTTGAAAATGCTTTGAAATATGCCTTAGTGCAGCGTTTCACTTTATGACAACCCTTGTATCAGTCCTCAAGGGTGTGATAAAATGTTTTCAAAAAATTTGTTTGAAAAGCTTGTTTGAAAGTGTATGTGTAAAAAGTTTACTTGAGCAAGTACCTAAAAGTTTCTACCTACTCGAAAAAAGTCTGTTCATTTTCTTATTTTCTTTAGACAACGCTATCCTGCTATTAAGGAGTAGGTAGCTCTATCGTTGGAGTTTAAGGGTTAATCAAAAGAGACGAAAGAGACAATTACGATCACTAAAGCAATGGTTTGGAAACCTTAGTAATTACCCTAAAGTCCTAAAGATCTTTCCGAGGCAACATTCTAATGGCTCATTTTTTTATCTTTTGGGACTAGAGGACAACCACTAAGAATCCCTATACTTCATGATCGTTTACCGAAGGCAACCGAAGTGGGGCAAACCCTAGGAGTGAGCGTGTGCAAGTGTTTATTTTTCAGTTTATTTATCTTTACACAATTAGGGTTTTCTACCGTATTAAGGCTTTAGGGAGGGGGTTACATAACCAAAAACTGGGGATTGAACAGTAAAATAATAAGCAACAAAATAAACCCTAATTAAAATCTATTACAAACTCGAAGCAAATACAATAATTGGAATTAAAAAATAATATTACGCGCGTGACGAATTAAATACATGAATCAAAGTTTAAAATCAAAGGAAATCAAAGAAAATATTTTTGTTATTTTTTGATTGAGAAAATTAAATATTTGCAAATTAACCCTAATTTTCTAATTGATTTTAATTATGGAAAAAAAGAATTTAAATTGCCCTAGTTAAATTAATCTAATCAACTAATGAAATAAAATATTTTATGAAAAATCTGATTTTAATGTTTTTGGGATTTTTTGATTTAATAAAAAAATGATTTTGTTTTTGTAAAAATAATTAAACAAATAATTAAAACAAATAAAAGAAATTAAAAAGAAATAGTGGGCCTGGTGGGGATGCAACCCAGATTGAAGGGTTGCAAGCTGAATTCTGTCCAAAAAGCACAACCCAATGGCCTAGCACAACGCTAGATTTGGTGTGATTATGCCAAGGATGTCCATCATGAGCTACAACCTGGAAGCGTTAGATCTAGGCCATGTGATGATCCAAGGCATGATATCTTGAGGTGCATGGTAGGCGCTTGGTTGTGAGGCGTATTGGATCTACAGTTAAACATTGAGAAAAATATTATGTATGAGGCATGGATCGAACCCCTGACCTCCTACACACGCACGTCCTGAAACCTCCTCCCTTTGCCACTGAACCATTTTCTTCATTCATTACTATTAATGCAAATAATATATCATAAAGAATGAAAAGTTAGTTTCTTATAAAAACGCGCGGATTTTTAAATGGACCATTCAGGGTCTGCCACGCCTTCATCTTCCTCACTGGGACTGTTGTCTTAGGTAAAGACCTTTACCTACGGACGTTTGCCATAGTTAGAACCTGTGCATCTCAAAAATCATATCTAGGAAATATAAATTAGATTCAAAATCATGGATCAATTGGGTTTGATCCTCTGATCATGATGGTGTCCATCTTTAGAGCCAATTGTTCCTGCATTTGAAATCCCTAAAACGACCTTATAAACCCTAGCCATGGCGTTTCATCCAACATGAATCAAAACACGTAATTAAATATGCAAACACATTCCAAAGGATGATACAAACATGAATATATACTTAGAAATCATTTATCATGCGTGAATTGTAAAAATCAAATTCAAGAATATGAGCAAACCGTGGCAATGATACATGCAATTTCTAAAGGTGTTGATGCATGCAAATGATGCTGTTAGCTTCAGGAGATTGCTAGGAATGGATTGCTGGCTTTGAAACACTTTGAATCGCCCTCTATAACGAAATTCGTTTCTCACTTTTTGTCCAAAAATTGAGTTTTTATTCTTGCAGTTTACACGACCAATCCTTGTTTTCTTGCTCTGGGAATGTTGTGGACATATAAGAGACTGATTTAGGTTAACAAAATTGGATTGTATCTTCACACATTATTGAGATTTGATTTGATTTTGTTCCTTGCATTATTTGTTTCTAAAATAAGCCAAATCATGATCTTTTCCAATCAATTAGCTTTTGCACGATTTTTCTGATTTACTAGCTGTTCATGGACTCATAATATGCTCATAAAATCAAATCTTTGATTTTATTTGATTATTCTACTATTTAAATTGATTTATTCTGATTTAAATGGATAAAAAATCAAAATAAATAATAAAAATAATAGAATAATAGGTGGATAAGCTCAGGGGTCATGGGCCATCTTAGGAACAAGTTTCAAACAAGAAAACATGGGCCCATTTGGAAAAAAGTCATTTTGATCAATGTTGACTTCATGCACATTTCCAAAAATTGGTCAACTTTGACAATACATATCCCCCTCAATTTTAACCCTAAGAAGGTGTTCTTTGACTTTTTAGAAATCTTATGATGTCATCTAAGTAGCCTCTTTGGTTTCATCTCAATTGGATCTTCCATGTTCATGTAAGAAGCTTTGACCCAAAAGGTGTTTTTGTTGACTTTTTGAAATGACTTATAATGTCTGAATTTATATCTCTTCAAGAGTGCATTTTTTGAACTTGAGGGCTGAAGATGAGTTGTAGGGAATTAAATTCTATTCAAATGAGCCTTGGATTAGAAATTTATGATAAAGTATGAGAAAGTTATGTCTGGTCAAAATTTGGTTGACTTTTCCTATAGAAACCCTAATTTAGCATTTTGAGTTTTGATGAAATAGGAGCATTCCTTGAGGAATCATGATCAACCCTTGATCAAATGATGGATATCACTTCAAAATGTTGACCAAAAATCTTGAAGTTTGACTGTATGTGGGTCACAATTGACTTTTGACCTAGTATAGTTGACTTTCAAGCATTTGATTAGTTGGCTGAGCAATCTCCTTGTGCAAGGCATGAAACTTGGCATGGATGATCTTGAGAACATATTAGGGCAATGGAAGTCATTTAGGACCCTTGGAAGTCAAATATCTTGATGAAAATGGAAACCCTAGTTTGAGGCTCATTGTCTTAGGAGGGGGATTTGTCTGGTCAATCCTTAGTCAACTTGAGAAATTGAGGACCTCTAGGAATGTTGAGTAAAAATGGGAGGGAAAATTTTGGGGTACAACAGTAATCATAAGCCCAGGTCAGGTGACATGAAGTAACACCCACAAATTTTTTTCATGCCTCTAGGCTACTTCTGTAAAATCCTAATAAATTTATCGCAATCCACAGTCCCTCCATAACAAATCTTGGGAAATGTGAAATGATTAATTTAGATGTGCAATGTTTTTTGTGAAAGATGTGCTAACGAGTCCCTCAAGCAATGCTTGAGGCAAGCCCCTCAAGAATTTCTTGGAGCAAGTCCCTCACTCGTTGCTTAGGAGTGATTCCCTCAAGTGTTACTTGAGGAGTTTCCCTCAAGTGTTGCTTGTGGTGAATCCCTTAACATTAGGGAGAGTCCTTCAAATGTTGCATAGGGATACATGCACAACATTTGATGCTTAAGCATGCTATTTTTTCTTGGGAAGATGTGATTAGTGTGAGTCGTTGATTATATGCATGCGTAAATACTAAGTCATAAATGCTTCCATTATCGAATCCTTGGCATGTATCTATGTTTGGGAAATGATAACCTATGAGACCTAGGTAATTGACTTTTTAATAGAGATATTCTTACCCTTTTCATCTTCACGCTAACTCCATATTTTATTTATTTCCTAAGCACAAACTTCTTCTTAGATTTTTCAAACATTTACTCCGTCTTTCATTCTTCATCACCTAAGTGCATGTATTAAAATTCCCCTTATTTCCTCCATCCTTTTCATTTTCCAACAATGGCGATTATTAGGGATTTAGAAGAGATTGATAATGTAGTTGAGCCCTCTATTGATAGGGAGTGTATAAATATGTGGAGTTTGTGTATGAAAAATTGAAGGTGTCCCAACGAGATAATTGATCATATACTTTTTGAAATAAGGATGTTTGGACGTTACGAAAGTAGTTTTGATTCTAGATACTGACCCAAATTTCCCTTACTCTTTCTCGGGAAAATTAGGATCACTGATGGCGTTAAGATCATCAAAATGCTTAGGAGTTGAATACTATGAGAATGTCTACATAACCCAGAAAAACGTGGATTCCTATCGCAAGGGCACAAACTTGTCAGGTTCGGGTGATAATTGTAACTCCCTTCTAAACCCAACAAACAATTCACAAATAATTATAATATTAATCAAACATAAATCACCAACATGGGTGTCACATATTCATAAAAACATCATACAAAATATTCTGCTCCATAACACGGGTTTCAACTCATTTTAAACAATCATTTCTTTGGTAACATCAACAAATAATTCAAACTTCACAACAAAATCATAGTATCAAAGTAACTTCATTTAGTTCAACAATATTAAAACCTTTTGGTCAATACCAAAAGTCATTATCAAATGAGTCCATCATAGTAAAACTCAAAAAATATGTTTATCAAAATAACTGAAACTTTAACTCAAGCGTTTCCCCACCCGATGCTACAATATCAGAGCAAGACCACTATCATTAATGGAAATAAATAAATAACTCCAAGCTATACTCAAACTTATACAAGCTATTCTTGATTACTTGCAATTTACCTACATATAGAGGCAACATTTCCAAGAAGAGAGGGTGAGAAATCACGAATAATTATAAAAGATATACAAAATAAATATAGTAGTTACAACAACAATCACCAAGGATTTCACATATTCATCATAATTAACATATATACTCACACTTTCGCATTACCAATACACATATAATATATCATTATATAATAAATTAACATTCATCATCAAACATCACTTAGATCACAACATCATCAACATCACTCAATCAATAATAATGAAATGTCACAAAGAATGCAATGCAACATCATTGACTCATGCATGTGGTACCAAACTTCACTAATGACCTAATTTATCTTCCTATAAAGATCTCCACCATAGGATCAATTCCCGCTTGGAACCGTAGTACTTCATAAAAATGCACTCAATCCATACTATGGGATTGAGGATATCGTTGGACCAACTTCCTAACAACATCACTGGACCAATGTTATAATATATGCCATGAATGCATAATGCGCAACAACATAAGTAACACCTGACCACTGCTAGTCAAAACGCATCATCATCCATGTAATCATCATAATATCATCACATACTTCATAATACACATAACATCGACATAACAACACCGATTCATTATTCAAACCTACATCGTATTACGTCAACTCATATTCACATCAATTTGTCATAGCGACATCATAATTCACCACTGAAAATATAATTTAATCATAGCAAAGGTACTGGGAAAATACATCATCCTACTTTGTCTATTCTACCAAAACATAGTTCATCACATTAGCTCTCTAATGCTTCAAACGATGCGTCAAACGACGTCCTGAAACTCAAGTTACGACACTTTAACAAAATTATGTCTGTTGTGCCTCGCCTGAGGCTCGCTCGACGAATTGGCTTGCTCGCCTGAGACTCGCCTGACTGTTGTAACCGGTTTTAAATTGAGAGTCGCCACCCTTAATTTTGATCCTAAGGAAGGGAATATAAAGGGTAACCCTAATTTGGCCATAGATTCTAAGTTGTTGGACTCGTTCTTAGACAAAGGGAAGGTGTTAGGAACCCATTTTCTACCTTGTTCAGGGTTTAGAAGTGCGGTCTTTGAGAAATAGGGTTTTAATTTTTATTAGGGGAACTCGCCACGATTTTTAGTCGTATGCCTATGTATCCTCTTATGAGGAATCAGAGTCCCAATTCATAGTTCGCAGTTGGTTGGTGTTTTTTATGGATTACGAAGATGTTTTGAATTCCCCTTGAACCAAGTATGGGTGTGTGAATAGCGAAATTGTTAGACGAAGTTCGCAGTCGATTAAAAATATCTCCATAATCCTTTTTGAAAATAGTTTTGAATTAGTTAAATTATTAAGAAAAATAGATTTGGTGTTAGTTAAGTATTTTTTTAAATATATTAATATATAAATAACCTTATTAATGCATGGTCAAAATAATTTTAATGCAATAAATAAATATTTGAATGAGTTAGAAAATAATTATTTGATTTTATAATAATAGTAAAATATTAGAATATATTAAATTATAAAAAATAATAATTATAGATAATAAAAGAAAAAAAAACACAGGGGGGTGTATTTTGTGTTAGGCTAGCAAAATAGGGGGTATGGGAAGTAGGACCCTGAACTCAGATATTGAATTCAAGCCCAAAAAAGGGGGGGGGGGTAAGTTATGGCATATATTAGTAAAAATAGAGGGTGTAAAAGACATGACCTTGAATTCAGATATTGAATTCAGGCCGAGATCAAAAGGGGGTGCAAGTTTGTTATACGTAGCAGAATTGGGGGTGTGATTAAGAATGAGCTTAGGCCCAAGAACGAAAACACAAGGAGGGTCCATTTGGCAAAGTGTGGACGAACGCACAGGATTATGGTGGGCACGCGTTCGATAATCGTCTGATGGTGATCAAAGGGACAAGGAGAGGGAGTGTATAGTAAAGACGCTGGGACCGCGTGCATCAGATCATGGGAAGTTTATAAAAGTACAGACCAAATCTCTCTCTATCCTCATTCTCTCATCTCTCAAACAAAACTCTAGAGAGATATGCTCTCTCATCTCTCCAGAATTCAGGAGACCGAGAATCTCCCCAACCGTGGTGCTTCCTTGCACCACCCTTCATCTGCCATAGAAACCCAGTTCTTCGATTGAACTTCAACTGGGAACTTCATATATTCATCTGAACCACCACCAAAACCCAGAACCCTTTGAATCTGAACCCTAACCCTAGGGTTCTCACATGAACCCTAGCAATCTTCAACCTAGAAACCAAACAACTGTGATGAAGCCTAACACATGTGATGAAGCATAACCTAACCCTGATGAACCCTAACCTAACTCTGATGAACCCTAACCCTAAACAAGAACCCTAATGAACCCTATTTCTCAGAAACCTATAAATTTAATACCAAACACCAATCGACCCCAAATCCGACAATGATACTAATTAAAGCTAAGTTTGAGGCATACTTTTCTTGTAGTGATTCTTCTTGTAATTTGATTTCCTCTTTCTGATTCCCTCACTCCTTCTTTGTTTGCAGGTATGATGGTGCGTGATGGCTTGAAACAAAAATCTAGGGTTTCAGAAACTGAAACCCAGATCTCAAGGAGGCAATTGACTCATGGATTTTATTTCAGTGATAACTTCTTCTCTCCAAAATTTCCTCTCCTAGATTTCTTTTTTCTTCCTTTTCTTTTAGTCTTAATTTGTAGGGTTTATATAGTTTTTAGGAATTAATGTGAATTAGGAAATTTCCTTCTGATTGTCGTTACAATTGTAATTTGTTAGGAATTAGGGGATTTAAATTGATTGTAATTGATTTGATTTGATTCTGTTTGTAAATTTTTTGGACAATTCATTATGTAAAGATTCGATTTTCTTTTGATTTGTTATTGCAAATATGCCTTTCCCCTTTTGAATATGTACAGTAGCTGTTGAAGAATCTGGGCTTAGGTAGCGTAGTTGATGAAGAAAAGTGACAAATAGTGCATCGTTGGTTGAGGGAATTAGGGTTTTCGTCCCTAATTTTGACTTAATCAACTTAATAAAAAATAATTAATAAAACAAAAGCAATTATAATTAATTTAAAGATAATAGTAATAGATATAGTAATAACAATGATAATAAGTACTGGTTTAAGATAGTTGTAAAACAATACAGGCTTTTAATAAATGGGCCAATTTGTTTAGTTATTGGGCAACCTATCTCAAAAAAACATACCTCCCTTTTGCACATAAATGGATCATTCTGATTTAGAAAGGCCCAAGAATTCTCAATAATATAAACCTTCCTTCAAAATTTGAAATGGGCTGAAAGCGAAACCAAAAGCCTTAACCAAAACGAAATGGGCTTAGCAAATTGGATGCTAAGCCCCTAACCTAAGACGCACCCGGTTAGCAAGTGAAGCCTTAATGGGCTTAAAACAAGATCAAAATGAGCTAAGAAGTCTCAAACATATACACCTTCTCTCTAATTAAAAAACCTAATAGGCCACCGCACCCCCTTTATAAAGTTAAACCCTCTATATATATGAATTTGATAGTAATATATTATAAAGCAAATGATAACTCTAGAAATTAATAAGGAATAAAAATGATTAGAAATCAATAGGGAAAATTTGGGGTATGACAGCTGACCCTATTTAATTGCCTTTAGATTGAATAATGTAAGAATACACAAGTCTCGCACGCTCTGATCGGAAGTTTATTAAATAATGGAAGACCCCAAAATTTGTCCGAAAGATTATAAGGATACGCTGTACAACATTCCCATGGGTATGAAAAGTAGGCTTAGATGATGATGTATCATCTTACCAGCGTTTGAACCAAAGTTTTTGTTTTGACTTAGATACAACGATGCAGATAACTCCTCATTATCTAAAAGAGATTTTAAATCTTTGCATATTTACCATAACCTAGCAGGTAAAATAATACAAGTTTTTGAAAGTTGACTTACTAATGCTTCGAGACTAACATAGTAAGCTTAACGCATATTTTGTCTATTCATCGCAACCTAGGGGATGAATAAAACATAGTTTGGATAATGCATCATTGCATGGAGATTGATGCGATGAATCATGCTGTAGATTTCATTATGTTTACTACAACCTAGGGAGTAAGCAGTACAATGATGAACCTGTGCATTTATCACAACCTAGGGGATAAAAGACAACATAGGTGGCTTTATGGTTTTCATCATAACCTAGGGAAAGAATAGTATAACCCTATAATTTCGCATACCTATCACAACCTAGGGGATATATATTTGAAGAATTTATGCGTTTACCATGACCTAGGGGATAAACGACACAAAGATAGATTCACATATTCATTACTACCTAGGGAATGAATAATATGAACCCGATGATTCGCACACATACCACAACCTAAGGGGTAGATGATTGAAAAGTGTTTTGGTGATCAAATCTTAGATAACTAGATCAAAGATGAGATTGAAGTTTTACCGGTTGTGTCTGTTCTCAAACAAGGTAAATGCTTGCTTTGATAGTCTGACAAAGGGCCCCAAGAAGATGTCTTACCCAAAGTGTGTGTTTTTTATAAAAAAAATGCCATGTATGATGTATGTGCATAGTGTCCTAGATTAATATGGGAACCATAATGTATATGTATCAAGTACTTTATGTATGTCCCAAATGTTTAAATATGCACCAAATTTATGTATATGCCCCAAAATGTAATGAAAAATGTTTTTCGATATTCTCTCATTTTAACCCAATGGTTTTGTGTTACCGACCCTCCAACGTTGCGTTGTTGTGGTATTTTTGAATTAATTTGAACAAGATAAAAGTTGTTAGCAGGATTTGAAGATTTCATCGTAGGCGTAGACGTAGTTGTCGATACAGGAAGGGACATAGACATAGATGCGGGCGTAGGCGTAGGCATGGGCATAAGCATGGACATAGGCGTGGGCGTAGGCGTGGATTTTTTCTTTTGATGTTTTTCTAACCAAAATGCCTTTTGATGTTATATAAAATGCTTTTATTTGTCAAATCCCCAAAATGATTTCAACGCAGTATTCACAAAAATAATCGTAGTATTTTACAAACAAGTCAGAAAAGTGAAAAACACAATTGAAAGATTTGCAAAAGTAAATGTTTTATTGATAAATATGCCTTTGAATAAGCGAGAGTGCAAGATGTAATTCCTTAAAAGAGGTAATTACAGAAAGTTTTAAAACTGAAAATGGCAATGAAAATGATAATTGTTAATGCTATTTCCCCAATATCCTTTTGATAGCTCCAATTTTCTTTTCTTCCGAGTCAAATGATTTGGATTAATCCATCTCTTTCATGGTCATAGTCGTGATTCTTAGATCGCAGTCTTTTTTTTCCTTTATTTTGAGTAAGGTCCCTAACTTTTTCCTAGACTGCCCTTTCGGGTTTTCAATCCACTGGGATTTTTTGTGTGTATGTCCCTAATTTTTGCCTAGATCGGCCTTTATGGTTTTCAATCCACTAGAACGCTCCTTTTTTACCAAGTCTCCCGTTTAGGGTTCGAAATTAGCGATATTTTTATACAGTATTTTTTGATTGCATCTGAATTCACCGGATGTGGTAGTTCTTCCCCATCCATTATTGTGAGGATGAGACCACCACCGGACAATACTGTTTTTACCATGTATGGACCTTCATAGTTGGGTGTCCATTTACCACGTGAATTGAGGCCAGGTAGTAGAATCTTCTTGAGCACCAAATCCCCTTCTTTGAACACTCGAGGATGAACTTTCTTGTCGAATGCTTTCTTCATCCTCTTTTGATATAATTGATCATGGCACAAAGCCGTCAAGCACTTTTCTTCAATGATGTTAAGCTGATAAATTCACGTTTGAACCCACTCTACTTCTTCAAGCTTTGTTTCTATTAGAACTCGAAGTGATGGAATTTCTACCTCAACTGGGAGTACTGCCTCCATGCTATATACCAGAGAGAAAGGAGTTACACCTGTTGATGTACGTACACTAGTACAATAGACTTGTAAATCAAAGGTAAGCATTTCATGCCAATCTCTATAAGTCTTTACCATTTTCTAGATGATTTTCTTGATGTTTTTGTTGGCAGCTTCAACAGCCCCGTTCATCTTGGGACGATATGATGAGGAATTATGATGTATAGTATTGAAATTATCACATAATTCCTTCATCATTTTTTTGTACAAATTGGACCCGTTGTCTGTAATGATCCTACTTGGGACCCTATATTTTCATATAAGATTTTGCTTGACGAATCGAGTAACCACTTGACTTGTTACATTTGTGTAGGATGCCGCTTCTACCCATTTGGTGAAGTAATCAATTGCAACTAGTATGAACCGGTGTCTGTTAGATGCTTTCGGTTCGATCGCGCCTATCATATCAATTCCCCAAATTGAAAATGGCCAAAGAGAGCTCATGACATTCAGAGGAGTTGGTGGCACATTCATTTTCTCGGCATAGATTTTGCATTTGTGACATGTCTTTGTATAATGGTAGCAATCCACTTCCATCATCAGCCAATAATAGCCTACTCACAAGATTTTTCTAGCCATGGAATGTCCATTTGTATGCGTTGCAAAAGCACCTTCATGTATTTTTCTCATAAGTGTATATGCTTCATGTTTCTCCATACACCTGAGTAACACTATATCGTAGTTTCTTTTGTATAACATGTCACCACTCAAAAAGAACTTTGAAGCTAGCTTCCGCATAGTTCATTTGTCAATGATAGTGGCATTTTACAGATATTCTTGTTTCTCCAGATACCTCTTGATGTCATAAAACCAAGGCTTGTTATCCGGTCCCTCTTCAATAGAAAGGCAATATGCAGGTTCTTAAAAATGTCTGATTGTAATACGTGGCTTGTGGTTGGGTTAAGTTACTCTGGACATGGCTGATAGAGTTGCCAAGGCATCAGCCATTTGATTTTCTTCTTGTGGGATATGATTGAAGGTAATCTTAGTGAATTACGTGGCTAGCTTCAAAACGCGATTCCGATATGGAATCAATCTGGGATGTTTAGTGTCCCATTTGCCATTGACTTGATATATGACTAGAGTGAAGTCTCCAAATACTTCGAGATATTTTATTCTTAGATCGATAGCAGCTTTTAGGCCCAAGATATAAGATTTGTATTCTGCGATATTGTTGGTGCAGTCAAAACATAACCTTGCAGTATAAGGCTTGCGAATTTTTTTTGGAGAAGTCAAAACTGCCCCAATGTTGTGCCCTAGTGCATTTGAAGCCCCGTCGAACATGAGTGTCTAACGTGCCTCTGGTTCAGGTCCTTTGTCGAGCCCTGGTATTTCGTATTCACCTATAACCATGACATCTTTGTCTGGAAAGTCGAACTTCATTGATTGATATTATGGTAATGGCTGATGAGCTAGATGGTCATCTAGTATACTACCCTTGATGGCCTTTTGAGTAATGTATTGGGTGTCGTACTCTGATAGTAACAGTTGCCATCGGGCAATCTTTCCTGTAAAAGCTGGTTTTTCGAACACATACTTTAAATGATCCATTCTTGCTATTAACCACGTGGTGTGAGTTAGCATGTATTGCCTCAATCTTTTAGTAGCCCAATCCAATGCATAACAAGTCTTCTTGAGAAGTGAGTACCTGGTTTTGCAGTAGGTGAATTTCTTACTGAGGTAGTATATTGCATACTCTTTTCTACATGTTTCATCATATCCCAATACAAATCCCATTGATCCTTCATGCACTTTCAGATACATGATGAGTGGTCTTTCGGGAATTGGTGGCATCAAGATTGATGGCTCTTGTAAATATTACTTTATTGTCTCAAAAGCTGTCTGACAATCATTATTCCATACCACCGTCTGATCTTTTCGCAGTAGTTTGAATATAGGCTCGCACGTAGCCGTTAGATGTGGTATGAACCTTCAAATGTAATTCAATCTTCCTAAGAAACCATGAACCTCTCTCTCTATCCTCGGAGCTGAAATTTCTTGTATGGCTTTTACCTTAAGGGGTCTACCTCAATACCGTGCTAACTTACAATAAAACACAATAACTTGCCGGATCTGGCACCAAATGTACACTTGTTTGGGTTCAATCTTAGTTTTAACCTTTGTAGACGCTTGAATAACTTTTGTAAATGTATGATGTGATCCTCTTTTGTATGAGGTTTGACAATCATATCATATACGTATACTTCAACCTCTTTGTGAATCATATCATGGAATAGTGTGACCGTAACCCGTTGATAAGTTACCCCATGTGTTCTTCAGACTGAATGGCATTACCTTGTAATAGAAAGTGCCCCAAGGTGTCATGAAAGTAGTATTTTCCATATCTTCGGGTGCGATTTTAATTTGATTATAGCTTGAGAAACCGTCATGAACGAGAATACCGAAGCTTGAGTTATATTGTCCACTAAAACATCTATGTGAGGTAATGGGAAATCATCTTTGGGCCTTGCTTTGTTTAGATCCTGATAATTTACACACATGCGTACTTTTCCATCCTTCTTAGGTACTGGTATGATGTTAGCTATCCAAGGTGGATAGTCTACCACCGCTAAGAACCATGCGTCAAATAATTTAAGGACCTCTTCTCGAATCTTGTTGGACATGTCTAAACGAGTTCTTCTAAGCTTCTGCATAACTGGAGAGAAACCTTTTTTGAGAGGTAATCTGTGTACCACAATGTTTGTACCCAATCCTGGCATATCTGTGTAAGTCCAGGCAAATATATCCACATATTCATGTAGTAACTTGATCAGTCTTTCCTTGATGCTTTTCTCCAATATTGACCCTAGCTTGATCTCTTTCGAATCTTCTTTTGTGCCAAGGTTAATGGTCTCAATGGATTCCTGGTATGGTTGTATATTGTCAGCTTTTTGTTCTATCTTCCTCGCCAATTCTTTAGAAAGTTCAAGATCTTCATCATCTTCCTCTCCCGCTTGGTTAATGGATGCATCAAAATTATATCTGATAGCAACAGTAACATTATCAGTGATTTTGGGCATGGGTCTGCACATTTATCATATTTTGGTGCAATTTTTAGTATGTGGATTTGGAAAATGCATATGAAGAAAAGTATTGCCATTTTCAAATATAAGAGATAAATGCAAGAGAAAGACATGGATCTCAATTGAACTCGAAATATAACTTTTATTAATTATGAATATTGTCTAAAACAAATTGGGGGACCCTTACAAGAAACCCTTATGCCTCGGGCTAGACATAGGTTCTTTCAAAACAAGAAAAATTACTCCGGAAAGAAAAAGATCTCAGAAATCTCCATAGCTGTCCAATTCTTGAGTTCTTAGCCTGGGGCGCATTCATGGATGAAATTTAATGCTTTCTTGATGTTGCTCTTGTTAGATATCATTTCCACGTGTCCGCCATGCTCTATTATTTTGTTGACAAAGGTCTCTTGGATTGGAGGAAACCGTGCTTTACCTTTTAGAGTAGCCTTTGATAATTCGTATCCCAAACCAAAATGATTCTTCTTCTTAGGTATTTCCGGGAGTTTACCTCAACCGTTTGAGGCACCGTTCTCCACAGCTATTTGCAGATCTCTCCACGAAGTCACAATAAGTTTCTTGATTTTTTCCATTGGTAGGGTTACCATTGAGGCAACCTCTAAGACTTGAAATGGTGTGGCTATACAGTCTTCATCAACACTGATATACCTATAGGATTCTATGTGACTTACAAATATGTCCTCTTCGTTATCGATTATGAACAATCTTCCTTCAACGAAGAACTTTAGTTTCAAATGTAAAGTTGAAGTGACTGCTCTTTCCACATGAATCCAGGGTCGTCCGAGTAAACATGTATACGCTGGTTCTATATTCATAACTTGAAAAGTGATGTAGAACATATATGGGCCGATCTTGACAGGAAGGTCCACTTCTACGAATACCGAGCTTTGAGAACCGTCGAAAGCTTTTACTACCATAGAAATTGGTCTTATTACAACACCATCTAGTGTTAACTTCATCAAGCTGGATTTTGGTAACACATTAAGGGCATAACCAGTATCGGTGAGTACCCTGAACATGCTTGTGGTGCATATCTGAATAGATATATGCAATGCTTTGTTGTGAGCTCGGCCTCGCGGAGGAAACTCACTGTCATTAAAACCCAGATATGATCCAGAAGTCAAATTTTTACTACAACATTGTCAAATTGGTTTACAATAATCTCCTCTACGACATGAGAAGAACTTAGAACTTTCATTAGAGAATCTTGATTCGCTTCTGAATTAATGAGCAATGAGAGTATAGAAATTTTGACTGGGGTTTGGTGAAGCTGATCCATCACCCTATAATCACTCCTCTTGAATTTTTTCAAAAATTCTTCCGCCTCTTAATCAGTAAAGTTCTTTCTCGGAGGCTCTTATTCTTGACTTGCTTCCACCACTGCTTTTCCTTTGCCTTTCACCAATGTATCATTTTTATTTTTCACCATAACATCATTCTTCTTTTATGGTTCGGATCCAAAGATTCGACCACTGCGAGTCATGCCCCCTGTTCCTGCTATATTTGAGATTGCAGATCATTGACTTGATGATGGCTTACATTCATGTTTTAAGCTGTTGACGTGTACTGTCGAATCATAACTCCAGGGTACTGCTTTGTCACTTTCGTAAGGGGTAGGAGATGGCCCCCTAATTACCATCGTAGTATTTAGAACTAATGGTATCCTCAGAGTTTGTCTTGGTGCCATTACTGGTGTTTATGTTGATTCTCCCCATGGAATCACAAGAGTCTTATTATTAAGGTTTGGACCTTGGAAAGGAATTACCAATGGCTTCTTTGTACTTCCATCGATCGTAGCTACACATTTTTCTTAAGGGTATGTGATGTACCCCAAAATTTTCCCTCTCTTTCCTTTAAAATTTTCTTCTAGGGTTTTTCAACTGTTCAAGGTTTCTCAGACCTCCAAACCACGTCATTAATTCCTCCAGGATTCAAATTTGAAAGTGCTTAAAATGTCTCCTTTCCTTTAGTATTTAACTAGGGTTTTGACTCTTAAAAGATGAGATGTCTGTTGAGATCAAGATTCGTGTTTTAGTGGTTGCACAATAATAAGGTCTGTACTTGAGTTCACCTTAAATTAAGGGTTTTTGATTCATGACAAGACGAATTAGGGTCATGTTGATTCAAACTCTGGTGTTCATTTAGCGCTCACTAAGGAAGCTTCAATTGGAATTTAATCACACGGTCTGACAACTTTGTTTTGTTCTAAGAAATACGAGCCTAATTCAAGTTTTCATGGCTTAGATTCCAAGTTTGTTTGTCGTGGGCAGAGCAAGGATATTGAGTCTCTCATTTCACCAGATAAAATTCTTGGTTTCTTCTTTCACATTTTTCTTTTAAAGCGCATTATATTTTATTTACATTTGTTTTTCAAAACGTCACATTTCCTACTTACATTTTGTCCCAATATTACAAACTCCATTTTTTATTCGTTTTTCAAACATCATATTTATTTTTACATTTTTCTATGAATCATATTTATTTTTATTTTTTCAAAATATTATATTTTTATTTTATTTTATATCTACAATTCTTTTTATAAACTACGTCACATTTTCTTTTTTATTTTTCAAAGTCACAACTTACATTATTATTTTTCAAAATATTATGTTTTTATTTTCAAACATTACAAATTACATTTTATTTCTTTCAACATTATAACTTACATCACATTATTGTTTTAAACATATTATATTTTTATCTCTTTCAACATTATAACTTATATCACATTATTCTTTCAAATTCTTTCACATTTATTCAAATTTCCAAAATTTCCAATGTTCATTATTCAAACAATTTCAAAATCATTACAAAATTCAATTACAGTTTTCAGAGGCATAAACTATAAATTTTTTTCCTATTTCTATTACAAAATAAAGAGATGTCTTCATTTTCAAACTTTCCTTCTTGATCTTGCCATTTTTATCTTTTACATGAAACACAGAAAGCAAGAGTTAGTTTATCAAACAATTCAAAAAGAACAAACAATGTTAAACTCATCATTAGGGTGGTTTTTAAGAATTAGAAAATAGGGTTTTTGTATGATAAAGCCTCAAACATTAAGTTTTTATCATGGACCAGTTTCCATTGCAAATCACAATTTGACCTGGTTCACAATGAATAAATTCAAAGAGGTTCAAATCAGAATTCAAGTCCAAATACCTCAAACAATATCATGGGCCTAAAAGACAAAAGATAAAAAATAATTGTACAAGCCTCACAAATCGGATTCTATCATTCGCTAGGGAGCATTTCTATTGCAAATCATAAGTTTGGTTTAAAATCAGAAAAGTCAGAAATCATAGAAAAAAAATCAGAACTAGCATCATGTTTTCACGCAAAATACCAGCAGACCTCATAGTTATGTTGTTTCAATGAAAATATCAGAGCTATAATGAAAAGTCATAGACCAAGATTACTTTACTGCAAAATCTCAAAGACCATGCTTTTGTTCACAGAAAAGAGAGAAAAATTCAGAAAATTATTCATCACAGTAGAACAAGCATATGGTACAGAAAACTAGCAAAAGCAAAGTCACAAAACCAACAAAAGTATAGCAAGTACAGAAACCAACATACCCACCAAGTAAGCTAGTATGACAAGTACTAAAAGTTAGCCTGTATCAAATAACTTGTACAAAAATTCAACAAGCAAACCCGTACAAAGTTAAACAATCAAGTCAAAGCTGAAACTCTCAAAGTCAGCATCATTTACAGAAAAATGAGCAAAGACCAACCACAGTATAAAAAGGCAGCAAGACTGTTCTGAGAAAAAGGAGAATTTTGGTCCAACAGAAAAAATATACACAGTTCAAGTAAGAGAGAGGTCGATTCACAAAAATACACAAAACATACAGAGATACAAAACCAGAGGGGAAAACCACATACCCAAGCCATTGTTACATCACACTATAAACCCTCAAAAACCATAAACACAAAAATATATAGAGAATCAAATACAGAATCAAACTGAGTCACCATAACAAAGACTCCATCATCTTTTCTATAACATGCAAAATCGCGACAGAATACACAAACCCTAAACTAACTTTTTCCATCATTTTCTAAAACCATTACCCATCTGAAATTGCACAAAAAAAGAATGAAAAGAAAGATAGTACCGAGGAAGCATCAAGAAGAATGGAGGCCTTACGGATACAAACATCATGATTCCTTTCCTTCCCCTTTCCTTCCATTATCGTTCATGTATGTTGTAAATCACAAATTTCTGTAACATCTAACATTTAGGGTTTTGTTTTTGCCCCTTTCAGGTTGAGGCAAAATCGTTGATTTTATACAAAAACGAGCCAGAGATTAGTAACCAGGAAGACAAGGCGAACCAGAAGATGTAAAAAAAATCACAATCGGAGCTACGCCACTACCGTAACCGCTGTGAGGAGATTTTTGGTGCAATGCGACTCTCTTCTCTGGCGAGAGAGTTTCAGAGAGAATGAGAGAGAGCGTTAGGGTTAGAGAGAGAGTATTATTGTAAAATGAGACAACATTTTCCTTTTTTTATTTATTTTTTTTCCTTTTTTCTTTTTACCAGTAACTAGGCCCATCTCAATCAAACTCTCTAGGCCCAACACTGTTCTGCTTGCATACCCCCTCTTTTCTCCAACGTTGCGCAAATAACAACTCCATTGGGCCTTACCCTCTGTTTACTACTACCACGCATCCCACTTCACTTTATTTTTTTTATTTTTTATTATTCTGATTACAAAAAACTCAGTTGAGCCTCAAAATAAAACCTTTTGCTTACAAACTACCCTCTTCACTTTTACACCCACCTGATTTAATTTTAATTGTATTTTCTTTATTATTTTTATTATTATTATTATTATTATTATTATTATTATTATTATTATTATTATTATTATTATTGATCAAAAATACCAAAAATAGTTAGTATTTATTATTTTTATATTTAATATATTTTTATTTTATTTCTTTTAAACAAAAAGGACAAAAACATTTCTTTAATAAATTACTTTTAATTAAATTATTATTAGGTTTAAATTTATTCTTTAATCTTCTTTTAATAATTTAGAACTTAGGAATTAAATTAATTAATTTTGTCTCTTTTATTTTAGTTTAATTAATTACTTTATAAAAAACCTTTTCATAAAGAAAAACCTAAAGAGATGTTTTCTTAATTAATTTTCTTTTCTTGAATAATTTAGTTTTATTTCTTTCTTAGTTTAATTAGATTAAGACCTTTCATAAAATAAAAAAACCAAACAAAACAATTTTTTAGTGTACTTTTTTTTCATATTCTTGTACATTTTATCTTGCAATATTCAATATTCAATATGATTGTAATAGTAAATTAGGGTTTAATTACTTTTATTCCCCCATTTGTAATTGTATCCCCATCCCCCAGATGCTGTAATAGCGTAGAATTTTACATTTCTGCAATTTATCGCTTTCAATACAAATGCGAGTAATTAGGGTTTGTATGGCAAGACATAAAATCAACAAGTAGAAAACCCTAATCCAAAACAAAACAAGCATAAAATCAAAACACTTGCACACGTGCACCTCTAGGGTTAACTCCACTTGTTGCCTTGAGAAAATGGTCATGTTATGCATGTGAGACGTCTTAGCAAAAACAAAAAAAATACAAGATCATAGTCCCTCGATGACGCTACGAATGTTGCCTTACAAATGATCTTAGTCCCTTAATAAAAATGCTAAGGTATCTCGCAACATTACATCTTATGACTATGCGATGACCCACGCTCGTCCCTTTACATCCAAAAATAAGGCTTCTTACCAATCAATATTAAGGTAACAATGTCAAAGGAAGAGAGAAATGAACAAAAGACTTTTGAGTAGGTAGAATGTTCTTAGTTGCTTGCTCACAATCCATCTTCAAAACAAACATCTTTCAAAATACACTAAACACTTTCAAAACATGTAATATTTTCAAAAAATCCAACACTTTGTATGCATTCTTATAGAGACGAGAATCATTACAAAGTTTGCCTAAACGAAGGCGCTTTTCAAAAATACTTTCAAAAACCACCAAAAACACATTTTAAACAAAGCAATTACAAAATTGATCTAGCAAGAAACTAAGAGCCCATAAATAACATTGAATGAAAAGGGTGCTAACACCTTCACTTTTTATAACTTACCCCCCAAACTCAAGAAAATATCTCAAAGGTCTTTCCTGTTCTTTTCACCCTTTCCTTATTGGATAAAAGAAAATTCAGCGACGACTCTTGCTATCTGCAACAATTGTGATCAAACACAAAATAACCAAGTCAGTTCTCCCACCGTATTACAGAACTGGAGACTCTTCTGGGGAATACATAAAAGTGGGGTTACCTTAGAGTTAGATCACATTTACTTTCTTTCATTGTTTGATTTGTTTGCTTTACATTTATGGGTCCTTGTTTGGGTTTATATTGATCCTCTACCCGGATCTGGGAACACCATTAGGTGAATAGCAAAGATTATGGAGACCGTACGGCGTAGAGCGATATGGTTGAAACAATAGCTATGTTAGTGTGACATATTTGTGGGTACCGGTATCCCTTATGGAAAATTAAGTAGAATACGGGGCCGCTGAGTGATGTCATGAAGCACTAAATGACCTTAGAACCTTTAATTGAACAACTTGGACATTAGGAAGTAGCGAGATAGCCGACTTTGGTGTAGAGCCGAAGACTGGTTGATACTCGATGCTACGCTAATTGAGATCAGAATTTTGGGATATTTCGGTCTCCAATAAAGAGGCTTGCGTTGAAATAATTCCCGATTAAGAATGATCAATGATATTGAGATCCCCTAAAACCCTGTTACTTTCTAGGACAGGTTGAGCCAACTAAACTTCAAGAGGGTACTTACCTATGAAACAAATGCAAGCCTAAACCTAGGGAATTGTGTGCTTTGTGTGTATGCTTATTTGTACATAACATCATGACATCATATCATATCATTTTCAATAACCATTTCAAGGGTTTGTGATGCAAGGTTATATTGAACCAGTCGTTCATCAAGGGGTAAGAGGATTTATTTTCCTCTAACCAAATGCCGTCAAAGACCAAGGCATGATAACTTGAGTCAAGGGCTATGACCCACTTGACATGGTGAGCTAGATTCTCATAGAAGGACATTAAACGATACAAAGTTCTTCAAAGCTGTGATCAAAATTCAACTTTTGACATCTTCTAGTGTTTATCCCGTGAGATCCTTGAAAACATTGCATCCACATATCATACAATGATAGGTTTTCCCCATACAGGTTTTCTCACCCGCTTGCTGTTTATTTCAGTAAAAATGGCTCTTGAACAAGCTGTCCAAGATCTTCAGACCAAAAATAATCAGCTTCAAGAATTGTTCCTGAATATATCCAATGGGCAAGAAGAAGTGAAAGCACTTCTTATTGAGAGCATCACTAAGAAGAATCCTGAAGACGATATGGATAGCCAATTGAAGCAATTGCAAGCAGAGATAGCAACAATGAGAATCTAGATGTTAGGACAGATGGATCTTATCCAAAACTTATCTTGGGGACAAGAAGAGCTGAGAGCCCTCGTCAACAAGCTTCATCAAGACAAGTGCAACCATGTGGAACAAACAGTAAGAATTGGGGATCAAGTCATTCATCATCCTCCGGTAGGACAAGAAGTTGGTTTGGTTGAGATAACACCTTTCAAAATGGCTACTACACCAAGAGTCCAATAACGTCCTTGCCAACCATGACCGAGTGGTCAGTGTAAGCAAGATACGCCCAAAAGACAATTTACCGAGATCAACATGTTCTTGGCTCAAGCATTACATCATATGTTGGAAGCCAAACTGGTTACATTAAGGGAGCCTCCTCAAAAACCTAACACTTATGCTCCTAACTACAAATACAATGAAAGGTGTGCATACCACTCCAACAGTCAGGGACACGACACTAATCACTATTGGGCATTGAAGAACAAGATTCAAGACCTGAACGACAAATGAGTGTTGGAATTTACACAAGATGGTCAACTGGAGTTTTTCTGTCACCCCTCAAAGACACACTGTCTGAAGTGACAAAGTTTAGGCGAAGAAATTTTTGTTCATTCGAATTTTCAGTTGTAATTTCTTTGTTTGTTTAAACATTTGTCCTTATGTCAGACTTTGTTTGTTCTCATTAATGCATCGCATATGTTTGTCTTGAGTTTGTCCATTCGTTTTCACTATACTGAAACTATACTTTTACTCCTTTTTGTATGATATTCAACTATGGATTACAAGCTGTTAGCCTTTAGAGGGAGGATGACAAAAATAATACCATAATCTCATACAGTATGCTCTAGGACAGACCTTGCTGATGATGTACAAGCATAGTTTCAAATCCCAAAACAGTGGAGTTATAAGGAAGATAATCCATAGTCAACCCCTTTGAGCCAAAGAAGTAGGAGTTTTCTTTTCCGCACAAACTGAAACCTTTAATCATAACCTGGGGAAGGGTAGTTTCTCAGTTGATTCAAATGCGCATTTAGTTGCAAGCTGTCACTTTACAACGAAAATATTCTTCAGAATCAAAAGATGGTGTTGGTTCCCCATAAATAAGGCAGTCTTTAGAAAAGCCCACTAGGTTAAAAACCTATGAAGGAGACTTAAGAAAAACCGGGGCATCCCGCTGACTATAATCTCAAGATAAAAACAGTCAGGCAAAAGTTAGGGGTAGTAAATAAAAAAGGAGGTCACTACAAATCCTCGACAATATGAAAAATGTTACAAAAATGATTTCCTTCCCAAATGAACTTCCAGTATCTGAACCATCACCAAAATATCATTCCATATTCTAGTAGGTGATAAACGCACGATCGACTGAGTTTAGGATTGGAGAATATTATGGAGAACGGTTTGGGTACAAATAAACTTTGAGCCTTATCCTTTGTTTCTTAAACCGTGAACCAGACTACGTTACAACCCTTTAAAAGTCCTAATTGAAGCATGTGTTAGTTCGAAAGCATGCTGTTACAAAAGGTATCATGACTCCTGTAAGGTTTATTATAGATCCTGAGTTAAATTCATATTCTTACAAATTTTTGTTGCTCTTTAAAAGTGCAGTCGTCAAAATATTTTCTCAAGACAAACATAAACTTTGCATTGTTTGAATACCACTGTTTGCATAGGGTAATTGTTTGACAACGGAGAAATTCGCACGACGAATATCCAATGAACTAAAAATATCTCAATAAACAAGAATCACTTCAAAGGGAAAGACACTTCCAATGACAAATCTCTCATAATCAAGGGGCAGGACATGATCATTGTCCAACACATCTGGGGCAGTCAAGTCGAGATTCAAAGAATCTCTCAAAGAAATGTTGAATAAACAGGGCAAGTCTCCATCCGAATCACTCGAGGGGCAATGGTACAGGCATAAACAAAATCCACTATGAAGACTTTTGGTACCATCAAATTGCTTATCTGTGCCAGTAGTATCAAATGGTGTCAATATCATGTCTTCAGATCCTTCCATGAAAGTTCTTAGAAAAGGTACATAGGAAGTTCAAGACTATCAGAAATTTGATCAAAACTTCAAACATCAAGTGCACCAGACTAACTCTAGGGGAAAACAGGCTCCCACATATGAAAGGTCACGTGCAATCGAATAATTAATTTCTGGCATTTCTACAACACTTACTACCATAGAAAATGACAATTCTCTGCATCCTATGAACGTGGACATATCAGAAAATACTACGCATGAAAAAAGACCCGCTAGATTGATATACCTAGGAAAAAATAAGGACATACCGAAGAACCAAAAGGTTCGGGCAAAAGTTAGGGATATATACAAAAGATTATACACCCGGCAAGTCGAAAACCTAAAAAGGCGGCTTGGGCAAAAAAGGGTATCCTGTTGGACTGAAAATATGAAAAGACAGTTCATGAAAAACTTAGGGATTAAAGCGTATGACTATGTCCCATTATCTCATCAGTTTGTCTATCAGTATAGGATTTGTCACTCTGACAGAATTCAAACTGTCTACAAATCCCCACAAGGCTAATTTCATGGATATCCCCATATATTTGAATTCATGAAATCCCCAACCAGAGTTTCAATCTTCGGAAAACTCTCTCCCAACTGATTTGGTCTTAAAAGAAGAAGTCTTGTGGAATTCCTTCCTAAAGAATACACTTCCCCCGCAGGTCGTCTAAATATTCTCTTCAACAAGGTTTATTTCCCCCAACAAACTACAAATTCCCCAGCTTGAGTTTGCTTCTCATACTATTAGAAATCAATGAACAAAACCCCTTAACCTCTGGTTAAGTCATTAGAGCCCCCAACGGAGTCGTTGCTATCATCAAAAGTCATTGTAAAGCCTGGAACCCGACCAGATAGCAGTTGACTCTATTCCTCAAAAGCAAGTTACTACGAAGCATGGACCCGACCAGATACTAGTTCAACTTCATCTCTTTCAAAGAAAGTTACTACGAAGCATGGACCCGACCAGATACTAGTTCAATTTCATCTCTTTCAAAGCTAGTCACTGCGAATCCTGGAATCCAACCAGATAATAGTTTAACTTCAATTTTTTGTAAAGCCTGAAATCCGACTAGATAACAGATTAATCTCAGTAAGTTATTGCGAAGCCTGGAATCCGACCAGATAACAATTAATTTCATCCTTTCATCTAAGTTACTACGAATCCTGGACCCGACCAAAAGCTAGTTCAACTTTATCTCTTTCAAAATAAGTTACTGTGAAATCTAGAAATCGACCAGATAACAGTAAATCTAAATTTTTAGTTGCTAAAGCCTGGACCAGACCAAATAATAGTTTAACTTCTTCAATTGCTGAAGCCTGGACCCGACCAGTTAACAGTTCAAGTTACTGAAACCTAGACCCGAATAGATAACAGTTTAATCACTAACAAAACTCCTCTTCCTCAGTAGAGTTTGCCACTATCCGTAGTGATTTGCTGTAAAGCCCGGAATCTGACCAGATAAGAGTTAACTTCTTTATCCCCAGCAAGTTGGTATGAAACCTGGAATCTGACCAGATAACATCTAAACTTTCTTCCTCTCCAATCAAGAGATAGCTCCCCAATAGAGCAATGGACAACTAAAACTCCTGAACTCTAGTTCCCAAGTAGAAATCAACACTCTCCGCAGAGTTTTCTCAAGCCAAAGTCAATGTTCCCCAGCAGAGTTCTCCTCAAACAACAAAACAGGAATCCCCAACGGAAGCATTATAAACAAATTTTGAAGATACACATATTCTTCATCTCCAACAACAATATGGGATTTGACTCCCCGAAGCTCCCCAGTATTTGTCAAAGATACACTTCAATAATATTCCGCATTCATAACATCACATTACATACATAACAAATGCATACAACACATTCTCATTTATTTTGAGAACATCATGCATACATCTGCATGCAACTAATCCCTTTTCCTTGCAGGAAAAAAAGGTTCAATCAACAATCAAAGACCTCTTCTGGTTAGATTTACTTCTTCCAGTTAAAGACAGACAAATATCATCAAAATTTCCCAAATAGGTCAGAGATTAATTCCCGAAGCAAGCCGGGGAAACTATCTCTATGACCAACAAAAAGCAGGTTCTGAATTAATACCTGAAACAAGACATGACAACTATCTGTGGATAACCAATTGTAGATTAATACCTGAAACAAGACAGGGCAACTATCTACATGAGCAGATTGAAGATTAACTCCTAAAATAGGACGAGGAAACTATCTTTCTTTCTCTTTGGTTAGATAAATATCAATTCCCGAAACAGAACGGGGCGACTATCTTTATCACCAATGGTATGAATACCCAAAATAGGACGGGTTTACCACGAAACTGATTGTAGATTAATACCTAAAATAAGATAAGCAACTATCTACATGAGCAGATTAAAGATTAACTCCCAAAACAGGACGGGAAACTGTTTTTCTTTCTCTTTGGTTAGATAAAGATCAATTCCCGAAACAGGACGAGGCGACTATCTTTATCACCAATGGTATGAATACCAGAAATAGGACGGGTTTACCAACAAACTGATTGTAGATTAATATCTGAAACAAGACAGAGCAACTATCTACATAAGTAGATTAAAGATTAACTCCTGAAATAGGACGGGGAAATTATCTTTCTTTCTCTTTGGTTAGATAAAGATAAATTCCCGAAACAGGATGGGGCGACTATCTTTATCACCAATGATATGAACTCCCGAAACAGGACGGGTTTACCAACAAGTTGATTGTAGATCAATTCCCGAAACAAGACAGGGCGACTATTTACAAGACAAAACTTCCTTCAAGACATCTGTTGTTTCAGTTTAAATCGACCATTGATTTATCCTGATTTCATTCCAGTATACACTTTCCCTTGTTCAGTTAAATCGCTCCGAAGATTTATACTGATTCATTATCCAGTGAAAGATTATTCAAGACATCTATTGTTTCAGTATAAATCAACCAAAGATTTATTCTGATATTTCTTCCAATCTTTATCAATAATCACTTTAGATGGCATCTATAAGCCCATCTCTGATGAATCTCTATCACTTTTGGATGACATCTATAAGCCCATCTCCAACAATATTCCATTATTCCCCAAATGGCATCTTTAAGCCCATTCCCGACTCAATCAGCTAACACATCAGCGAGTGTAAATTTCTGGGTACTCTAGTGTTCAATCATCTTTCACCTTCAAGTCATGAATGGAGGACCCACCAATCTAACTCTTCAGGCTTAAGAAGATTGAACAAGGGCAACTGTTGTACCCTAAAATTTGCCCTCTCTTTCCTTTAAAATTTTCTTCTAGGGTTTTTCAACTGTTCAAGGTTTCTCAGACCTCCAAACCACGTCAATAATTCCTCCAGGATTCAAATTTGAAAGTGCTTAAAATGTCTCCTTTCCTTTAGTATTTAACTAGGGTTTTGACTCTTAAAAGATGAGATGTCTGTTGAGATCAAGATTCGTGTTTTAGTGGTTGCACAATAATAAGGCCTGTACTTGAGTTCACCTTAAATTAAGGGTTTTTGATTCATGACAAGATGAATTAGGGTCATGTTGATTCAAACTCTGGTGTTCATTTAGCGCTCACTAAGGAAGCTTCAATTGGAATTTAATCACACGGTCTGACAACTTTGTTTTGTTCTAAGAAATACGAGCCTAATTCAAGTTTTCATGGCTTAGATTCCAAGTTTGTTTGTCGTGGGCAGAGCAAGGATATTGAGTCTCTCATTTCACCAGATAAAATTCTTGGTTTCTTCTTTCACATTTTTCTTTCACATTTTTATTTCAAAACACATTATATTTTATTTACATTAGTTTTTGAAAACGTCACATTTCCTACTTACATTTTGTCCGAATATTACAAACTCCATTTTTTATTCATTTTTCAAACATCATATTTATTTTTACATTTTTCTATGAATCATATTTATTTTTATTTTTTCAAAACATTACATTTTTATTTTATTTTACATCTACAATTCTTTTTATAAACTACATCACATTTTCTTTTTTATTTTTCAAAGTCACAACTTACATTATTATTTTTCAAAATATTATGTTTTTATTTTCAAACATTACAAATTACATTTTATTTCTTTCAACATTATAACTTACATCACATTATTCTTTTAAACATATTACATTTTTATCTCTTTCAACATTATAACTTACATCACATTATTCTTTCAAATTCTTTCACATTTATTCAAGTTTCCAAATTTCCAATGTTCATTATTCAAACAATTCCAAAATCATTACAAAATTCAATTACAGTTTTCAGAGGCATAAACCATAAGTTTTTTTCCTATTTTTCCTATTTCTATTACAAAATAAAGAGATGACTTCATCTTTAAGCATATTCAAACTTTCCTTCTTGATCTTGCCAGTTTTATCTTGTACATGAAACACAGAAAGCAAGAGTTAGTTTATCAAACAATTCAAAAAGAACAAACAATGTTAAACTCACCATTAAGGTGGTTTTTATGAATAAGAAAATAGGGTTTTTGTATGATAAAGCCTCAAACATTAAGTTTTTATCATGGGCTAGTTTCCATTGCAAATCACAATTTGACTTGGTTCACAATGAATAAATTCAAAGAGGTGCAAATCAGAATTCAAGTCCAAAGACCTCAAACAATATCATGGGCCTAAAATATAAAAGACACAAAAGAATTGTACAAGCCTCACAAATCAGATTCTATCATTGGCTAGGGAGCATTTCTATTACAAATCAGAAGTTTGGTTCACAATCAGAAAAGTCAGAAATCAAAGAAAAAATCAGAACTAGCATCATGTTTTCATGCAAAAAACCAGCAGGACTCATAATTATGTTGTTTCAATGAAAAGATCAGAGCTATAATGAAAATTGATAGGCCAAGATTACTTTATTTCAAAATCTCAAAGACCATGCTTTTGTTCACAAAAAAGAGAGAAAAATTCAGAAAAGTATTCATCACAGTACAACAAGCATAGGGTACAGAAAACCAACAAAAGTATAGCAAGTACATAACCCAACATACCCAACAAGCAAGCTAGTATGACAAGTACTAAAAGTCATCCTGTATCAAATAACTTGTACAAAATTCAACAAGAAAACCAGTACAAAGTTGAACAATCAAGTCAAAGCTGAAACTCTCAAACTCAACATCAATTACAGAAAAATGAGCAAAGGCCAACCACACTATAAAAAGGCAGCAAGACTGTTCTGAGAAAAAGGAGAATTTTGGTCCAACAGAAAAAATATACACAGTTCATGATAAGAGAGAGGTCGATTCACAAAAATACACAAAACATACAGAGATACAGAACCGGAGGGGAAAACCACAAACCCAAGCCATTGTTCCATCACACTATAAACCCTCAAAAACCATAAACACATTTTTTTTACAGAGAATCAAATATAGAACCAAACTGAGTCACCACAATAAAGACTCCATCATCTTTTCTATAACATGCAAAATTGCGACAAAATACACAAACCCTAAACAATTTTTTCCCATCATTTTCTAAAACCATCACCCTTCAGAAATTGCACAGAAAAAAGAACGAAAAGAAAGATAGTACCGAGGAAGCATCAAGAGGAATGGAGGACGCACATATACGAATATCACGATTCCTTTCCTTCCCTTTTCCTCCATTTTCTTTCATACATGTTGTAAATCACAGATTTCTATAACATCTAACATTTAGGGTTTTGTTTTGCCCCTTTCAGGTTGAGGCCAAATCGTTGATTTCCTGCAAAAACGAGCTAGAGATTAGTAACCAGGAAGGAAAGGCGAACCATAAGATGTAAAAAAAAATCACGATTGGAGCTACGCCACTGCCGTCACCGCCGTGAGGTGATTACCGACGCGGCGCGTCTCTCTTCTCCGGCGAGAGAGTTTCAGAGAGAACGAGAGAGAGCATTAGGGTTAGAGAGAGAGAGAGTATTGTTGTAAAATGAGACAACATTTTCCTTTTTATTTTATTTTATTTCATTTTTCTTTTTACCAGTAACCAGGCCCATCTCAACCAAACTCTCCAGGCCCAACTCTGTACTGCTTGTGTTGTACCCCAAAATTTTCTCTCTCATTTCTCAAGGCATTTCTCACAAAGATTCTCAAAATTCAAGCTTGCACAAGTGCAATTGGATTTTTCAGCATCAAACTAAAGAGGAAGCTGTTAAAAAGGGGAAAATAGATAAAAATAATATTTTTGACAAAATTGGAGAAAAAACAAGTATTCTTCGATTCGCCTCCTTTGATTGGCCTTTTGGCCTCTTTCGATGCAAGCTTGGATTGCATCCTTCTATTGGGCATTGGCCTCTGACATGCTGTCTTTGATTCACAAGGCAGGACCTCCCTGCATGCAACCTTCGATTGCATCTTTGGCCTCACATGGTTCACAATACAATGGCTGCCTATATGCCTGTTTCGATTGGACTTTGGATGCCGACATGCCTATGTTGATTAGACAAACATTCCATCCTTGCTTGCCTTGATTCACATAGTTGATGACTGGCTGCATGCAGCCTTCGATTGAGCCATGGGTTCCTTCGCGCATGCAAGAGGCTCCCACCAAGCCAGCAGGCACAAGGCAAAAGCCTCTTTTTCGCATCCTTCGATTACATAATTTTGCCTCCAATAGCTTCCTTCAATTCAAGAGGCAAAGGCCTCTTATCTGGTTTCCTTCGTTTGTGCCTTTTACCTCCTGCATGCTTTCTTTGTTTGGGCGTGTGACTTTCTTCAATACAAGCTTGGGTTTACATTCTTTGTTTGGGCTTGTGGTTTCCTTCAAATGCAAGTTCGTTTGGCCATATGGACCTTTGGCAGGCAAGCTTTCGTTTGAGAAAAGGCCTATTGCATGTTTTGTTTGAAGTCACAAAGAAAAGCCCCCCTGCAATTTTCCTTCGACTCATATGCCTTTGGTTTTGCATGTTTTCCAAACTCTCAAGGCATAATTTCCCCTTTATGCTAGCGCCCTAAAGCAGGGACCTCATGCATGCACCCTTTCGTTTGGCCATGTGGCCTCTGGCAGGAAAACCTTCGACTGGACAAGAACCACCTTCACACAAGGTTTCGATTGGAATTTTGATCCCCTTCAAATCAGCATATTTCGAACCCAACTCTGGATCCTTTGAAGCAGGTTTGAGCAAATCTCATAGCCTTACCCTTCTTGTCAGGCTATGTTGCTTCCAAATCTTTATATGATCAAAGGCTTATACAAAGGTTTGAAGCTTTTTCTATTGGATAATACCATTCTTGGTTAAAATAGTAAGAGGATACGTACCCTTTTTTCATAAAGAGTACTTTTATCACAAAATCAGCTCCCAACCTAATTTGTATCTGAATGAAAAATAGTTCTACTAGCACAAGTCCAATCTCCTGCCAGCAGGCCCCCACTTGTACTAGAAACTTGGGATCAACGAAAAGGGACTAAAATTGTTTCATTTTCAACCAAACCATGGTTTGTTATCCTACAAACCTAGTTACTTCAAAACACCTTCAACTTTTTCTCTATAAATAGAGAAACATTTGCAAGCTAAAGGGGACTTTTTTTGGGTGGGGGGGGGGGGGGGGGGGGGGTGGAACGAATCTTCAATCATCAAACTCTCAAAAACTCTCAAGAAAAAAACTCAAACACTCTCAAACACTAAAACACATATTCAAACCCAGAATCCAAAAGAAACACAACACTTGTTTTTTCTCGACCCTTCGAATCCAGAAGAAACAATAAATCTGTTTCCTTGGTCTTTCGAATCTAAAGAAACACAACCCTTGTTTTCTTTTTCTCTTTCAAATCTGAAACCATCCTTCACATCTCCCGACCTTTGAATCCATCACTAAAGGCATAACCCTTTGTCGTACCCCAAAATTTGCCCTCTCATTTCTCAAAGGATCATCCTGGACCCTCAGGTTTGCTTCTATCAAGTTTCAAGTCTTGGATTACAATTTTCCAAGAAAGTCATTCACAAGGCCAAAATGGTAAAAAACAACTGAAAAGTCAAACTTTGACTTTTGGATCAAAAATCAAGTTTCAACAATTATATTTCATCAGGACATGAAATTGGTTCATCAAAAATCAGAAGCCAGAAATTGCTTTGAAAAAGTCAAATTTCTAAACATTTAGAAAATTTTCCAAGTGTTAAGAGAATATGATACTTCAGAACTTCTGGGCCAGCCTCCACGCGAGTACAATCAGAATTTGCAAACTTGGTTCAGAACATGTCTCTTTAATCAGAACATTTGGAAACTTTGTTCTTCGATCAGAACATGACTCTTCAACATATGGAGGCTATGTTCTATGCTTCGATCAGAGCCCCACCCTTCGAATCTCACTCTGGTCTTCTGCGATCAGAATATCACCGAATCCCAAAACCTCATTTGAGCAGCCTGCTGTACTGCTATAACACAGTCCTGCATCCAGCTGCCATAACACTCCAAACTGCTGCTGATCCAGTCCACGCCTGCACTTTCTCAAACCCCATGTTTGCACCAAATTAGCATATGAAAGTTGTGTTTAAAAAGCAATGGAACAGTATGCCAAAAAGGTTTAAAATCCCATTTATTTTCCCCCTAAAACCACAACAAACTCACCTGTAAATAAGTTGTTCCATCACACGTTCAAGGGGATGGCTTTTGAAAAGGGAGAATTATCAAAGAGAGAAAAGAAAACAACCAAAAATTCGTAAACCCAGAATTCCAAAACAAAATCAAACCTTTGTTCTTCCCTTTGAATCAAATAACATAACGTTATGTTCCATTCCTTGCTAACCCCAGAACATCTGAAGGTAGTAGCTCAAGTCCCAAACACACGCTTCAGATTCAAGGTAAGTCTTTCTGACTTTGAATTTTTTTCATTAATAACATAATTAAATATGTAAACATCATAGTGTTGATGCTGTCCATATCATTGCATAAGTAGAAAAAACTGTGGATAAGAACTTCTTGAATAAAGCTAGGCTCAAAATAAGGATTATAACTTCTATAAAATATTGTGCTTTTTTATCTTTCTGATTTGCTGTTGTTGAGAACTGAATAAGTTGCAGATGTTCTGACTAATGTAAGGAAGGAGGTGGAGTGTAACACAAAATTTTTGGGTTTTCTTTCCCACTAATTTAGCACCACACAGAACTTCTGATTTCTCCTCATTGTTTTAACACACAGAAACTTCTAGGTTTTCACATTGTTATGACAAAACACCTGAATTTCTAGGCTGTCTTATTGTTTTAACACACAGAACTTCTGAGTTATCCTCACTGTTTTAACGCACAAAACTTCCAAGCTTTCTTACTATTTTAACACACACAAAACTTCTAGGTTTTCACACTGTTATGACACATCACTGGGATTTCTAGGAATTGTCTTACTGTTTTAACACACATAGAACTTCTAGGATTTTTCTCACTGTTTTAACACTCAGAACTTCAGCATGCGGCAACCAAGAACTTCTGTTTTTCCCTCTAACGTTTCTTTCAGGACTCCAGCGTACGTTAATCCAGAACTTCTGATTTCCACTGACGTTTCTTTCTGAACCACAGCGCGCCTGGAATCAGAACTTCTAGTCCCCTTTATTTCCATTTTCAATAATGTGTTGATCCTGTTTTTTCATTAGTTTTTCCTTTTTCTTTCTTATTCTTATTGTTTTCAGCATTAATACTTTTTTTATTAATATAAAAATGACATAAAAATATTTTCCTTTTATTAACTAATTATTCCTTTTTCTTTTAATTCATTAAGACAAAAAAAATCATTTCCAAAACAAATCCTTTCCTTTTTTTGTATTGTACAATTCAATATGGTTGTAATATGTAATTATGATTTAAATTCTTGCAACCCCCCATTTATAAAATTGTACCCCCATCCCTAAATGATGTAATAGCGTAGGAATTTACATTTCCGCATTTTATTTGCTTTCATATTGTTAGTAATTAGGATGTATGGCAAGATAAAATCAATGAATATATAACCCTAATCAAAGACTAAATGCATGTAAATCAAACACACTTCCACACTAGCACCTCTAGGGTAATCTCACTTTGTTGCCTTTCAGAAAATAGTCATATCCCCCGAATATGGGTGTTTTAGCAAATACCCTCGATAAAAGATCATAGTCCCTCGATGACTCTCAATGTTGCCTTCGGTAAACAATCTAGTCCCTAAACGACATTGCTAAAACGTCCCATAGGTTGCCTTCTATGACTATACAAACGTCCCACGCACGTCCCTTCACATCCAATGACGGGACTTCTTACCAAATCAATGGTAAGATAAAAACATCTAAAGGAGGAGAGAAAGAACATTAAGACCTTTTGAGTAGGTAGGATGCTCCTAGTTGCTCGCTTGCTCACAACAAAAACATTTTATACACCCACAATCTAACTTTGAAACATTTTTCAAAAGACAAAACACTTTGAACGCGTTCTTATAGAGAAGAGAACCATTACAAAGACATTACTTTTCAAAATACTTTCAAAACCCACATCACAAACACATTTTCAAACAAAAAGCAAGTGATCTAGCAAGAAACTAAGAGCCCGTAGATAACTATGGACGAAAAGGGTGCTAATACATTCCCTTTTCATAACCTACCCCCAAACTGAAGAAATAATCTCGAAAGGTCTTTCCTTTTGGATAAAAGAAAAGTTGGTGGCGACTCTTGCTATCCGCAACAATTGCGATCAAATGCAAAACACCCAAGTCAGTTATCCCACCGCATTACAGAACTGGAGACTCTGCTGGGGATGACTTACTTAAAAGTGGGGTTATCTTAGGGCTAGACCACCTTTACTTGATTTCCTTTGTTTGATTTGTTTGCTTTACATTATGGTTCCTTGTTTGGGCTTGTTTTGATCCTCTACCCGGATCTGGGGCACCTTTTTAGTTAAGTAGCAATAGATTGTGGAAACTGTACGACGTAGACCGATATGGTTGAAGCAATGGATATGTTAGTATGACGCATTTGTTGGTACCGGTATCCCTTGTGTTTAATCGAGGAGAATACGGGGCCGCTGAGCAGTGTCATGAAGCACTAACTGACCTTAGAACCTTAATTGAACAACTTGGCCATTAGGAAGTAGTGAGATAGCCGGTTTCAGTGGAAAGTTGAAAATTGGTTGATACTCGATACTACACTCATTGAGATTGGACTTTTGGGATATCTCGGCTGCAAGAAAAGATTGATTATGCTGAGACAATGCCTAAAAGAAAGGTCAGTGATATCGAGATCCCCTAGAACCTGGTTACTTTCTAGGACAGGTTGAGCCAACTAAACTTCAAGAGGGTAGTTACCTACAAACTCCACGCAAGCCTAAACCTAAGGACTTGTCTGTTTTACATAAAAACTTGCTCGCTTTGCATACTTGTACATAACATCATAAACATCATAACATCATAAGCATTCTGACTAACCATTTCAAGGATTTAGGAATTTATCTTTTCTTTGTTTTGTAGGCCATGAATCCCGTCCGAAGGAATACCATCTGGATCAGCTTCGTGAAAGCACACCCTCAATTCCAAGAGTTAGCATAAAGGGTGCTTGGAGATTCTCCCTTCACCAAGAAATATGGTCGACTTCTCAGCTTGGCTACCTCCAAATTCCTAGAGGAAATAATGTGTGTGCTCTTCCAATTCTTTGATCCCATGCATCATTGCTTCACCTTTCCTGACTATCAGTTGGTCCCCACGCTAGAGGAGTTCTCTGAACTGTTGGGAGTGCCTGTGCTTGATCTATTACCATTCACTGGTTTAGAAGGGACTCTGAAGCCTGAAGTCATTGCTGAAGCCCTACATCTGAAGAGAGCCGACATCATAGCAAATTGGGAGATAAGAAGCGAAGTTAAGGGTTTCCTGGCCAAGTTTCTGTTAGAGAAGGCTCGTTCATTCTGGGAAGACATGGATTTCCAAGCCTTTGAAGATGTCTTGGCTCTTCTAATCTATGGTTTGGTTCTATTTTCCAATCCAGACCAATTCATAGATGTGAATGCCATCAAGGTCTTCCTTTCTCGTAATCCTATGCCTACTTTGCTTGGAGACATTTTACATTGTTTCCACACTCGCACAATGAAGAAAAGAGGTACTCTCTTGTGTTGCATTCCTCTACTTGCTAAGTGGTTTACTTCACACTTACCTCGATCAACATTGAAGAATGAGCAAGGATTAACATGGTCTCAAAGGATGATGTCCCTCACACACTCTAACATTTATTGGTGTTCTCGATCCTTGGAGGATACTACCATCATTGACCGTTGTGGGGAATTCCCTAATGTCCCTTTTCTCGGCATAAGGGTAGGTATCACCTATAACCCTTATCTTGCATTACGACAATTTGGCTATGCATGAAGAGATGGTCCCCATGATGCACTCATACAAGGTTTGATGTTCGACTACGAGAGTGATGATCAAAGCTATCGTCAGAGATTTATACGAGCTTGGAGGATGGTAAAAAATTGGATAGCAAGACATTGGGGCGTAAGAACTCCATTTCTTTGGAGCCTTATCTTAAGTGGGTATGAACTCGTGCTCAAAGACTCGGTATGCCATACCCTTCCACTTTGCCTTTCATCATGGAGCCATTAGTTGAAGGAGATATTCCTTATGTTATATCTCACCCTACCATGCCTACTTCTCTTGAAGACTTACAAAGAGCTTGGATCTAGATGAAGGAAGAACGAGACACTTTCGAGGCCCAATTCTATGCGAGTGAAAAGAAGGTCTTGGAGCTTACAAGACAACTTCATGAGGAGCGAAATATGAACGCCTACATCGCGCCAAAGAGGATGCGTTCAACCTTCTTCTCTTAGGAGTTTATTTTGCTTTATTTCCTCCATTGTAAGCCCAAGGGGCATGATTGTAATCAATTTAAACTTATTAATACAATTGAGGTTTTCTCCTTTCTTTGTTTATAACAAATTTAAAATTTCTAAGTCCTTGAAAACATTGCATCCACATACCATGCATCATATCATGACAGGCTTTTCCACACAGGTCTCTCATCTGCTTACTGTTTATTTCAGTAGAGATGGCTCTAGAACAGACTATCAAAGACATTCAAACTCAAAACGCTCAACTTCAGGAAATGTTTTGAACCTGTCCAAGGGACAAGAAGAGGTGAAAGCATTCTTCACTAGGGGCATGATCACGGGGAATCCTGAAGACAATAAGGATGACCAGTTGGAACGACTATAAACTAAAATGGAAACAATGAAGATCCAGATGATGGGACAACTACTGGGCCAAATGGCTCTTATCCAAAACTTAGCTCGGGGACAAGAGGAGCTAAGGACCCTCGTCAACAAACTTCGTCAAGACACTTGCAACCGTATAAAGCGAACAGCCGAGATTAGGGATCAAGTCATTACTCAGCCTCCCATGAGACAAGAAACCAGTTTGAGGGAGAACTGACCTTCCCAAATTACTGCTACATCACGAGCCCAACAACAACCTCGACAACAATAACATGGTAATCGGCGTAAACGGGTCCCATCCGATAGGCAGTTTACCAAAATTTATATGCCAATATCGCAAGTCTTGCGACACATTCTGAAGATGAATTTGGTTACATTAAGGGATCCTCCTCAGAATCCTAATACTACTTATCCCCGTTACAATCATGGAGAAAGGTGTGCATATCATTCCAACAGTCTGGGGCACAATACTGATAACTGTTGGACGTTGAAAAACAAGATCCAAGATCTGATCGACGAAGGGGCGTTGGAGTTCACACAAGACGGTCAACTGGATATTTTTTATCACCCCTCAAGGGCATCCATATAAAGTTGCGTTCTAGGCGAGGAAATTTTTTGTTTATTCGAATTTTCAGTTGTAATTTCTTTGTTTGCTTAAACACCTATCTTTATGTCAAACTTTGGTTACTCTCATTAATGCATTAAATACGTTTGTCTTGAATTAATCCATTCATTTTTATTATATTTAAACTATGCTTTTTACTCCCTTTATGATATTAAACTCTCGTTTCAAAAAGTTGCAAGCCTTTAGAGTGAGGATGACGAAAGCAATGCCATAATCTCATACAATATGCTTTTGGATAGACCTTATTGATGATGTACATGCATTCTTTCAATTCCTAAACACTGGATTTATAAGGAGTATAATCCCTAGTCAACCCTTTTGAGCCAAAGAAGTAGTAGTTTCCTTTTTACACAAACTGAAACCTTTAATTAAAATCTGGGGTAGGGTAGTCTCTCAGTTAATTCAAACGCGCGTTCAGTCGTAAACTTTCACTTCGTATACGATAAATGACATCAAAAACATTCCTCTGGAATCAAAAGACAGTGATGGTTCCCTACGAAAATAGGCAGTCATTATCTCTCAAAAGAAAAGCCCACTAAGTCAAAACCTACGAAGGAGACTTAAGAAAAATTGGGGCATCCCGCTGGCTGTAATCTCAAAACAAAGAACAATCAGGCAAAAAAAAGGGATAATAAATCAAAAAGAGGTCACTACAAATCCTTGACAACATGGAAATATGGCAAAAATGACTGCCTTCCAACAAATAAACTCCCAAATTTGTGAACCATCACCAAAAGTCATTCTAGACTCAATCGGAGTTCAAACGCACAATTAAATGAGTTTAGGGACTAAAGAACATCACGAAGAACGGGCGGGTATAAAATACACTTTGAGACTTATCCTTTGTTTCTTAAACCGTGAACCAAGCCATGCTACAACCTTCAAAAGTCCTAATTGAAGCATGGGTTAGTTCGAAAGCATACTGTTACATAAGGTATCATGACTCCTGTAAGGCTTTACTCCAAATCCTGTGTTGAATTTTATTACAAAAATTCTTTTATCTGCTAAAACGCACTTTCAAAACTTCAAGACAAGCATAAACTTTGCATTATTTGAATATCTCTATTTGCATATGGCTAATTGTTTGACAACAGAGAGATTCGCATGACGAATACCCATAAAACAGAAATTCCCTCAGGAAACAAAATCACTTTAAATAGGATGACGCTTCCAATGACAGATTTCCTGTAAGCAAGGGGGCATCAGCATGATCACTGTCCTGGGGAAGTCAAGTCAAGGTTCTAAGAAATCTCTCGAGAGGTGCTGAATAACCAAGGGTAAGTCTGTATCTGAATCACTTGGGGCACTGAACATGAACTCCAACAAAGGGTTACCTACGGTCAGGAAAAAATTTCCTGGCAATACTACAAACACTTGCTACCAGGGGCATTGACAAATCTCCCACAAAGTCCTTTTCATAGGGTGGTCCCCCATCCAGAATTTCAATCTTTGAAAGCATCTCCAACTGAGTTGATCTCAAGAATCCCCGAGGAGTTCGGCCAAAAGAAAACACTTCTCCAACAGATTGGCGACAAGGTTTATTTCCCTAACAAACGTCAAGACTCCCCAACTTGAATTTTCCTCTCAGACTATCACAAATCAAGGGACCACAACTCCTCTTACTCAGTAGACTTTTCTACAATCCCCGGTGAGCTGCTGTGAAACCTAAAAAAAACAACCAGATAACCGTCAATTTCTTTATCCCCAACAAGTCGTTGTGAAGCCTAGGATCCAACCAGATAACAACTAACTTTAGAGAGACAACTCCCCAGTAGAGAAATTAACAGTTAAGACTCCTGAACTTTTTCCCCAAAAACGGAAATCAACCTCTCCATAGAGTTTTCTTCTCAAGCAAAATCAACACCCCCAGCGGATTTCTCCTAAAACAACAAAAACAGGAATCCCTAGTGGAAACGTTCTAAACAAGGTTTGAAGATGGGAATACTCTTCATCCCCAACGGTCATCCAGGATTCAGCCTCCCGAAACTCCCCAACATTTGTCAAGGCTTTATTTTCCAAGACAAAAATACATTCCAATAACATTTCGCATTTCATGCATCATATTACATACATGACAAGTGCATACGACACAATCTCATTTATTTTGAGAACTAATTGCACCATGCATTTCATACATCATGTTATTGCATGTAGCTAACTCTTTACCTTTTCAGGAAAGATCAAATCAACAGATGGCTATCATCAACGGTCTTCAAAAGGTCAGAGATTAATACCTGAAACCAGACAGGACAACTATCTCAAACGACCAACTTTTTCAAGTTCCAGATTAATACCTGTAACTAGCCAGGAAAAATATCTATGGACGACTGATTGTAGATTAACACCTATAACAAGCAAGGAAAACTATCTACATGAAGAGATTGAAGATTAACCCCTGTAACAAGCCGGGAAAACTATCTTTATTTCTCAGATCAGAGATTAACACCTGTAACAAGCCAAGAAAACTATCTACACGAAGAGATTGAACATTAACACCTGTAACAAGCCAAGAAAACTATCTTTCTTTCTCAGGTAAGAGATTAATACCTGAAACCAGACAGGACAACTATCTCAAACGACCAACTTTTTCAAGTTCCAGATTAATACCTGTAACTTGCCAGGAAAACTATCTGTGGACGACTGATTGTAGATTAACACCTGTAACAAGCCAATAAAACTATCTACATGAAGAGATTGAAGATTAACACCTGTAACAAGCCATGAAAACTATCTTTCTTTCTCAGGTCAGAGATTAATACCTGAAACCAGACAGGACAACCATCTCAAATGACCAACCTTCTTAAGTTCTAGATTAATACTTGTAACTAGCCAGGAAAACTATTTATGGACGACTGATTGTAGATTAACACTTGTAACAAGCCAGGAAAACTATCTACATGAAGAGATTGAAGATTAAACCCTGTAACAAGCCAGGTAGACTATCTTTCTTTCTCAGATCAGAGATTAATACCTGAAACCAGACAAGATAACTATCTACTCGACCAACTGAAGCAACTCTACCCAGGTTCCCTCTCATTTCCAGATGCGGTTTTACACGAACTCATCATGAAGCAATCCTACATAGGCTCTTTCTCATTCAGCTTTCCGATATAGTTTAGATACGCTCCAGATACTGATGCCATTCTGATACTCATTCAGACTCAGATTTTCGATACAGTTCAAATACGCTACAAATACAGATGCCATTCTGATGCTCATTCAGCACATTTCTCAAATACAATTCAGATACGATCCAGATACAGATGTCATTTTGACACTCATTCAGTACATCTTTCAGATGCGAGTTGGATACAATCCATTTATGGATATTTTTCTGATACTCATCCCACTACATCTACTATTTCAGTATAAATCAACTAGATATTTATTCTGATACTTCTTCAAATTTTTGCCACCAATCACTTTTGGATGGCATCTATAAGCCCATCCCCGTCAACTCTCCATCATTTCTCCAAATGGCATCTTTAGGCCCATTCCTTATGCCTCAACCTCAAAATCATCAGAGAGCAAATTTTGGGGCACTCTAGTGTTCAATCATCTTCCACCTTCAAGTCATGAATGACAAATTCGCCAATCTAACTCTTCAGGTTTAAGAAGATTGAACAGGGGCAACAGTGGTACCCCGAAATTTGCCCTCTCATTTCTTAAAGGATCATACTGGACCCTCAGGTTTGCTTCTATCAAGTTTCAAGTCTTGGATTACAATTTTCCAAGAGAGTCAGTCATTCACAAGGGCAAAATGGTCAAAAATACACTGAAAAGTCAAACTTTGACTTTTGGATCAAAAATCAAGTTTCAACAATAATATTTCATCAGGACATGAAATTGGTTCATCAAAAATCAGAAGCCAGAAAGTGCTTTGAAAAAAAAATCAAATTTCTAAACATTTAGAAAATTTTCTAAGTGTTAAGAGAATATGATACTTCAGAACTTTTGGGCCAACTTCCACGCGAGTACAGTCAAAATTTGCAAACTTGGTTCAGAACATGACTCTTCAATCAGAACATTTGGAAACTGTGTTCTTCGATTAGAACATGACTCTTCAGCATATGGAGGCTACGTTCTATGCTTCGGTCAGAGCCTCACCCTTCGAATCTCACTCTGGTCTTCTGTGATCAGAATATCACCAAATCTAAAAACCTCATTTGAGCAGCCTGCTACACTGCTATAACACAGTCCTGCATCCAGCTGCTACAACACTCCAAAGTGCTGCTGATCCAGTCCACGCCTGCACTTTCTCAAACCCCATGTTTGCACCAAATTAGCATATGAAAGCTATGTTTAAAAAGCAATGGAACAGTATGCCAAAAAGGTTTAAAATGCCATTTGTCCCCCCCCCCTAAAACCACAGAAAACTCACCTATAAATAAGTTGTTCCATCACACATTCAAGGGACTGACTTTTGAAAAGGCAGAATTATCAAAGAGAGAAAAGAAAATAGTCAAACATTCGTAAACCCAGAATTCCCAAACAAAATCAAACCTTTGTTCTTCCCTTTGAATCAAAGAACATAACATTATGTTCCATTCCTTTCTAACCCCAGAACATCTGAAGGCAGTAGCTCAAGTCCCAAACACACGATTCAGATTTAAGGTAAGTCTTTCTGACTTTGAATTTTTTTCATTCAGAACATCATTAAATATGTAAATATCATAGTGTTGATGATGTCCATATCATTGCATAAGTAGAAAAAACCGTGGATCAGAACTTCTTGAATAATGCTAGGCTCAAAATTAGGATTAGAACTTCTTTAAACTATTGTGCTTTTTTATCTTTCTGATTTGCTGTTGTTGAGAACTGAATAAGTTGCAGATGTTCTAACTAATGTAAGGAAGGAGGTGAAGTGTAACACAAAATGTTTGGGTTTTCTTTCCCACTATTTTATCACCACACAACTTCTGATTTCTCCTCATTTTTTTAACACACCAGAACTTCTAGGTTTACACATTGTTATGACACATCACCAGAATTTCTAGGTTGTCTTATTGTTTTAACACACAAAACTTCTGAGTTCTCCTTACTGTTTTAACACACAGAACTTCCAGGATTTCTTACTATTTTAACACACACATAACTTCTAGGTTTTCACGCTGTTATGACACAACACCAGAATTTCTAGGATTTTTCTTACTGTTTTAGCACACACAGAACTTATAGGATTTTTCTCACTGTTTTAACACTCAGAACTTCAGCACGCAGCAACCCATAACTTCTATTTTTCCCTCTAATGTTTCATTCAGGATTCCAGCATACGTTAACCCAGAAATTATGATTTCCTCTGACGTTTCTTTCTGAACCACAGCGCGCCTGGCATCAAAACTTCTGGTCCCCTTTATTTCTATTTCCAGCAATGTGCTGATCTTGTTTTTTCATTAGTTTTTCCTTTTTCTTTCTTATTCTTATTGTTTTCAGCATTAATACTTTTTTTATTAATACAAAAAAGACATACAAATATTTTCCTTTTATTAACTAATTATTCCTTTTTCTTTTAATACAATAAGACAAAAAAAGCATTTTCAAAACAAATCCTTTCCTTTTTTTGTATTGTACAATTCAATATGGTTGTAATAGGTAATTAGGATTTAAATTCTTGCAACCCCCCATTTATAAATTTGTACCCCATCCCGAAATGATGTAATAACGTAGGACTTTAAATTTCCACATTTTATTTGCTTTCATATTGTTAGTAATTAGGATGTATGGCAAGATAAAATCAACGAATAGATAACCCTAATCAAAGACTAAATACATGTAAATCAAACACACTTGCACACTAGCACCTCTAGGGAACACTTTGCTGCCTTTCGGAAAATAGTCATATCCTTCGAATATGGGCGTTTTAGCAAAGACCCTCGATAAAATATCGTAGTCCCTCGATGAACCTCAATGTTGCCTTCGGTAAACAATCTAGTCCCTAAACGACATTGCTAAAATGTCCCATAGGTTTCCTTCTATAACTATACAAACGTCCGACGCCCGTCCCTTCACATCCAATGGTGGGGCTTCTTACCAAATCAATGGTAAGATAACAACATCTAAAGGAGGAGGAAAGTAACATTAAGACCTTTTGAGTAGGTAGGATGCTCCTAGTTGCTCGCTTGCTCACAACAAAAACATTTTATACACCCACAATCTCACTTTGAAACATTTTTCAAAAGACAAAACACTTTGTATGCGTTCTTATAGAGACGAGAACCATTACAAAGACATTCCTTTTCAAAATACTTTCAAAACCCATATCACAAACACATTTTCAAAAAAAAGAGCAAGTGATCTAGCAAGCAACTAAGAGTCTGTAGATAACTATGGATGAAAAGGGTGCTAACACCTTCCCTTTTCATAACCTACCCCCCAAACTCAAGAAATAATCCCGAAAGGTCTTTCCTATTCTTTTCAACCTTTCCTTTTGGATAAAAGAAAATTCGGTGGCGACTCTTGCTATCCGCAACAATTGCGATCAAACGCAAAACACCCAAGTCAGTTCTCCCACCGCGTTACACCCCTGTTTCTTCCCTTCGAATCCAGAAGCACTCAGGACAGCCACTCAAAGTCCAACACACATTCCAACTTCAAACAAGGTAAGTTACTCTTAAACTTGAACCTTTTGTTTCTAATATAACATGTGAATAATCTTTCCTTTCGTTTCAAACATGTGCATCACACTTACTTATTTTTCGTTTCAAACATGTACATAACATTTTTCTTCTTTTCGTTTCCACCCTTTTAACTTGTTTTCATTGCTAACCTTCTGGTTTTTGCTTCTTGTTTTATTAAACATGCTTTAAGAACTAACCTAGCCACAAGACAATGCTAGCATGGCCTCAGGCCATGTTGCTATTAAAATCCCAAACGAAGGAAAATAGGAGGAAATAAGTATGAAACAAAGCCTTAGGCTTTCCCCCTGGTTGCCTCACAGTCCTAAACAAAAGTCTAGAAGGACATGGAGGATACGTATTCATCTTTGCTTTGCAGGTCCTTACTGATTTGTAGTCCAAACGAAGAAGAGAATATGGTCCATGCTGACTGCCAAGCTCAGTCGAAGAAGGAAGCAAGGGACTTGAAGTGAAGAGTGCACTTTATGCTGAACGAAGGAGGCAGCTAGAAGGATAGCCACGCTGGCTTCAAGGCCCCCAGTCGAAGGAAGCAAAAAGTCAGGCTACACTTTACTACTTCCACGCCCAGTCGAAAGGCACGCCCACACTGACTTCCAGGCCCCAGTCGAAGGAAGCAGAAAGGCAGACTGCATCTCATGCTGATTCCAGGCCCAATCGAAAGGCACACCTTCACTACTTCCAGGCCAAATCAAAGGGATCTAGAGAAGCAGAATCGAAGGGTTCTGCTGCCCAAATCGAAAAAGCCCATTTTCCTTTCTTTATTTTATTATGACTTTATATTTTCTTGCTATTCAATATGGTTGTAATAGTGTAGGATTTATTTTCTGCATTTTTATTACTTTTGTATAAATGTTAGTAATTAGGATGTATGGCAAGATAAAACCAACAAGTAGACAACCTAAAATTCAAAGACAAAATGCATGCAACCAGACACACAATTCACACATGCACCCTTAGGGTAACCTCACTTGTTGCCTCGGAAAAATAGTCATGTCCCTCGAATATGGGCATTTTAGCAAAGACCCTCGATAAAAGATCGTAGTACCTCGATGACCCTTAATGTTGCCTTAGATAAACGATCTAGTCCCTAAACGACATTGCTAAAACGTCCCATAGGTTGCCTTCTATGACTATACAAACGTCCCACGCCTGTCCCTTCACATCCAATGATGGGGCTTCTTACCAAATCAATGGTAAGATAGAAACATCTAAAGGAGGAGGAAAAGAACATTAAGACCTTTTGAGTAGGTAGTATGCTCATAGTTGCTAGTTTGCTCACAACAAAAACATTTTATACACCTACACATTCATTTTGAAACATTTTCAAAAGACAAAACACTTTGTACGCGTTATTATAGAAACGAGAACCATTACAAAGACACTTTTCAAAATCACTTTCAAAAACACATTCCACAAACACCTCTTTGAACTATTTTCAAAACAACACTTTGTACGCGTTCTTTTAGAAACCAGAACCATTACAATGACGTTTTCAAAATACTTTCAAAACCCACACCACATGCACATTTTCAAACAAAAGCAAGTGATCTAGCAAGCAACTAAGAGCCCGTAGATAAATACGGATGAAAAGGATGCTATTAACTTCCCTTTTCGTAACCTACCCCCCGAACTCAAGAAATAATCTCGAAAGGTCTTTCCTGTTCTTTTCAACCATTCCTTTGTTAGATAAAAGAAAAGCCGGTGGCAAATCTTGCTATCCACAACAATTGCGATCAAACGCAAAACACCCAAGTTAGTTCTCCCACCGTGTTACAGAACTAGCGACTTTGCTGGGGAATACTTAAAAGTGGGGTTACCTTAGGGTTATATCACATTTACTTGCTTTCCTTATTTGACTTGCTTGCTTTACATTATGGTTCCTTGTTTGGGTTTATTTTGATCCCCTACCCAGATCTGGGGCACCTTTTAGGTAAGCAACAATAGATTATGGAAACTGTACGACGTAGACCGACACGGTTGAAGCAATGGCTACGTTAGTGTGACGCATTTGTTGGTACCGGTATCCCTTGAATCGAGGAGAATACGGGGCCACTGAGCGGAGTCATTAAATACAAAGTATAATGATGAATAAATGTATAAGGATGAAAAATGTAAAGAAAATGAATTTGTTTGATTTCTTATGAAAAAGATTGTGTCTTAACCTAATTTAAATAAAGAAAATAATTAAGTTTGAATTTATTAAGAAAAAAAGATTTTAAAAGAAAACCCTAATTATATTAATTAAAAGAAAATAAGTTTAAGAAAAGAGTATTTTTTGTATTTTTGTCTTGAAAATAATATATGGTGTTGTAGAATGTTTTTGGCCTTTTTTTTATATTAAAATAAATATATTTAAATAAGTATAAAAGAAAATAAACAATAACCTAGTTTTAATTTAATTTACAAGATAATTAGTAAAGATAAATAAAGTATAATGAATAAAAATAATATTTTGTGTGGAAAAATATTTAAATTATGTCAAAACATAAACCTACTATTTTTTATATTTTTTATAATATTTTTTTTTAGTATTTTAGAAAATATATTTAAAAGAAAAAATGAAATAAATAAATAAATAAAAATAAATGGGCCAGTGGGTGCCACAAGTAGGCAGGGAGTTAGTCAGCAAAAACAAAAGGAAAGCCAGGCCCAAAGGGCCCAGCGCCTGCAAACACATCACAAAATCTCAAAAAATGAAAAAAAGTAAAAAATAGTCACGCTGGGGCTTGAACCCAGGACCATGGGGTGAACATGCGCGCGCTTTACCACTGGGGTGGCTATACATCCGTTTATATAAACAAAACAACAAATATGTAAGGCAAAATAAGGCTTGATAACTTCATCTTCAACCTCCAGCCGATGTACCTATAACTTCTTCATTTCTCAACAAAAATGGAAAGTGACAAAATGAAAGTTGAGGCATTCTTCTTCACGAATCTAACCATGTAAATAATTAAAGCTAAAAGTCAAAGATAAATGAGAATTTCTCTGGCCCTAATTTGAACCCTAAAAATTTCAGAAACTTCAACTCCAAAATTCTCTAAGCTTAGGCCATGTAAATGCAAACTATGGATATGTAAAGCTTTGTGGCAATGAGTTCTACATTTTATCTACACAAATGCAAGATTAACAATGCCTAAGTAATGAGTTAGAAGTTCAAGAAAAATACCTCAAAACTGGAAATCGTGAAATGCAAATGAGCTTGTTTCAGGCAGTGCTGATGATCAGGTTTGCTTCCTTGGACCTCTAGGAAGCTAATGCAATGGCTGGCTTGAGCTGAGGATGGCTGGAATGGTCTGGAGAAGTCCAACTGTGATGCTTTGTTTTTGGTTATGGAAGACAGGGAAAATGGTGTTACAGAAATGAAACAGGTACAAGGATGAGTTACTCTTGATGCAAGGAAGCTTTAGAAACTAAAAGGCCAAGAAACGCACGAGGGAAATGTGAGTTTGGTATGTAAAGTCAGAACTTGCACAATAATGGTGCTTTGAGACAATTTATGGCTAGAGGAAGTTTGAGTGAGTTTCAGGGTCTTCCAGCTCGTGTCCTTGCTTACAAATAGTGCTTCTATTTATAAGCAACAAGTTTGGAGACTTGTTGTTGATCAGAATTTGAATTTGCATCCTTAAGCTAAACATGCGATTTTTTGAAAAAACAAGTTTCAATGCTTGTGTACTTGATAAGATAGAGTGGTTATGCTTTAAACACACTTGCTTCTGACTTTGTAGATGAACTGTGATCAGAGGGAACAAGTTAGAGGCTCAAGGGTGGACTTTATGCATAAAGCTTGCTTTTCAAGAATGGTATTGTTAACTTTCTTCCCAAAATGGCAATGTGAATTGGATAAAGCTTAAATAACTTGGATTATAGCTCAAAAGTTTGTGTAATCCATTAATTATGTAGTGAAAAACAAGTTTGAGGCCTGCAAAGCAAAGATTATGCAGCCTAACATTGATTTGCCATTGTGTTCATCATGAAAATGACCTATAATTCAAGTGACAAAACACCAACTTCATCTCTTCGATTCTCCCTACTCAAGAATGATCTAAAGGAGTTCTTTGACATTTTAGAAATCTTGCAATGTTCTCTTCAACTCATCTTTGAATTTATTTTGAAGATTCCCCTTGGGACTATGTGAAAAATTTCCATGAAGTTAGGTCAAAAATCTGCCTAACTAGGGCAAAATTTCACTAAGTCTTTTTTAGTTCATGAGCATATATTCATAAAATTATAACTTGAGATCCAAGAACTTTTAGGATAAGTTGTATGAATAAAAGTTGTATATTTAATGGAGATCTACAACTTTAATGTTGGGAGTTTCTCTTGAATCATCTTGCATCATGGTGAAAATTTGGCTCAAAGTTATGAAAAAACATGAAATTTCCAACACTTAGAAAAATTTCTAAGTTTAGAAATTTTGACTTTTCAAAATGAAATCTTGATGAATAAGTTTCATATTTTGACATGTTTTGATGACTTGTGATCTTTGGCACTTGAATTTAACCAAAAAGTCAAAGTTTGACTTTTCAGTATACATTTGACTTTTGATCAGTTGACTACAAAATTCATCTGTCAATCCAATGGATTTGCAATGTTTTGAACCATGTCGTTAGGTTAAAATGATTCAATTGGACTCTTGAGATCATGCCTTAAACAAATTGATCATTTTCTAGGTTAAAAATCAGAAATTGCCCTTTCCCAGTCAAAACCCTAATTTTGACCATTTTGCCCTTTTTGAGATTTGATCAAATTTCTTGAAGAGTTATGGTCCAAACTTGATCAAATGATACATATGAGTCTGATATGTTGATTTGGATAAAAAATTATGAAGTTTGACTGTAAATTGGACATGGTTGACTTGTTCCCCAATATAGTTGATTTTTAGGTCAACTATTCAATTGACTGATCAAAAGTGTGATCCAAGGCTTGAATCTTGACATGAGTAATCTTGGGAGTCCATAATGACCCATGAAAGTCATATGAGGCCTTGAAAGTTCAAATGTACTTGTGCAAACTCAAACCCTAATCCTGGTCATCCGTGCCTAAGGAGGTGCCTTGAGCTGATCAAACCCTAGTGCAGTCTTGAGCCCAAGGAGATCTTGTGAGAAAATTATTGATAAGTGAGAGGGAAAATTTTGGGGTACAACAGCTGCCCCTGTTCAATCTTCTTAAGCTCGAAGAGTTAGATTGGCAAGCTTTGCCATTCGTGACTCGAAGGTGGAAGATGATTGGACACTAGAGTGCCCAGAAATTTACACTCGACGATGTGAAGGTTGAGGGAATGGGCTTAAAGATGCCATTTGGAGAGGTGATAGAAATTTGTAAGAGATGGGCTTAAAGATGCCATCCAAAAGTGATTGTTGGTATTGTACTTTGTAAGCTGGAAGAATGAGTATCAGAATAACGTCTGTGTCTGGAGCGTATCTGAACTGTCTCTGGGAGCTGATTTTGAATGATCATCAGAATGGCATCCGTGTCTGGAGCGTATATGTACTGTATCTGGAAGAGGCTATGAATGAATATCAAAATGGCATCCGCGTCTGGAGCGTATCTGTACTGTATCTGAAAACTGAATCTGAATGAGTATCAGAATGGCATCCGTGTCTGGAGCAGATCTGAACTATATCTGAGAAGTTGAATCTGAATGAGTATCAGAGTGGCATCCGTGTCGGGAGCGTATCAGTACTGTATCTGAAAACTGAATCTGAATGAGTATCAGAATGGCATATGTGTCTGGAGCATATCTAAACTGTATATGAGAAGTTCAACATTGTTAATGGTAGCTGTTAATCTTATCCTCAAAAGGGTAAAATGTTAGCTAAGATGCAAAGTCATGTTGTATGAAATGTATGATATAATGCATTCGTCTTATCAATGTTTATGATATATGGATGCCATATATGCATATGTGAGCTAATTTGCTGCACTGTTGTTGGATTAGGGAAAATAAATCCCTGACTGCTGCTGAGGATATGTAAGTCTTCATGTCTTGAAGTCGAAGTGTTGATGAATTTCTGTTTAGAGAAATAAACTCTGTTGTAAGGGAAATGCCATGTATTGCTTAAACAATCTGTTTGGATAAATTGGATGATTTCTACCGGGGATTGATAACTGGAAGCTTTGTTCAGCTGGGGATTAAACTGCACACTGTGGGGGAAATTTTTTTATGGAAAATAACTTGGAGAGATTTCCCTATCCCTTAAAGCCATCAGTAATTGTCTTTTATTTTGTTTATTTGTAAACAATGATTATGTTAAAATGCATATGTTCAACAATGAATCATTGGACATTTTTATAAACAAAACACAAGAGTAAAGAAAAACAGATAGTTTTGCACTGTCAAAAGAATATCTTTTTATTAACATTGAGCAAGTATTTTTGTACAGTGAGACAAAAATTCTAGTAGGAGAATGCCGTTGTAAAAAATGAAAATTTTAATACAAAGAAAAGATAGCTATGTGTAATCATCCCATGGGGTTCCCATTCTGCTATAGCCTTCGTATCTCTGAGCATCTTGTCTATTTATTGCCTTGTCAGAAGATGATTGAATTGATCAGAACCTCTGAGTTTGCAGGTTGTCTGTAAGGTGATCCAACGGGACATAGTAATACGCTTTAATTCCCTAACTTTTGCCTGGACCACCCTTTCGGGTTTTCAGTCCACCGGGAAACCCTTTTTTGCCCAAGTCGCCCTTTCGAGTTTTCAACTTGCCGGGTGTATAATTTTTTTTTGTTTTATCCCTAATTTTTTCCTGAACCTTTTTGGTTCGCCGGGATGCCCTTGTTTTTCCTAGGTATGTCAACCTAGCGGGTCTCTTATACGTAGTATATTTTGACTATGTTCGTGTTTGCAAGATGCGGCAGGTCGTCATCATCCATGTGGTCAAGATCATTGCCCCACCGGAGAAATTTTTTTTGATTACAAATGGTCCTTCATAGGTAGGAGTCCATTTTCCCCTGGGATCACCTTGTGGCAGTATGATGCGTTTGATCACTAGGTCCCCAACTTGATATACTTGGCGTCTGACCTTCTTGTTGAAAGCCTTGATCATCCGTTTTTGATACATTTGACCATGGCAAACAACAGTAAGTCTCTTCTCATCAATCAAGTTCAGTTGATCAAGCTGAGTCTCGATCCAATCGTCTTCGTTCAGCCCTGCATCCTTCATAATCCTCAGAGAGGGGATATGGACCTCGATAGGCAAGACAACCTCCATGCCGTAAAGCAGAGAATAGGGTGTTGCCCCGGTTGATGTGCAAGTTGTGGTACGATAACCGTGGAGAGCGAATGGTAGCATCTCATGCTAGTCTTTGTACGCGACTGTCATTTTCGGTATGATCTTTTTAATGTTCTTATTTGCAGCTTCGACAACACCATTCATCTTCGATCGATAAGGAGAAGAATTGTGATGCTGAATCTTGAATTGCTCGCACAAGGCGGTGATCATAGTGTTGTTGAGATTTGTACCATTTTCAGTGATGATCCTCTCCGGGATACCGTACCGGCAAATGAGATTTTGCTTGATGAAACGGGCAACAACATTCTTGGTAACGGAAGTGAAAGAAGCTGCCTCCACCCACTTGGTGAAATAGTCAATGGCCACTAAGATGAAGCGGTGTCCATTGGAAGCTATTGGCTTGATTTCCCCAATCATATCAATTGCCCACATAGCAAAGGGCCAAGGAGCCGTCAAGACATTCAGAGAAACCGGAGGTACGTGCACCTTGTCAGCATAAATGTGACACTTATGGCAAGTTCGAGAGTGTTGATAACAATCTGCTTCCATGGTAGACCAGTAGTAGCCTGCCCGTAGGATTTTCTTTTCCATCGTATGCCCACTGGAATGGGTGCCAAAAGTGCCTTCATGTAATTCAACCATGATCCTTTCAGCTTCAACCTTATCTACACATCGAAGTAACACAGAGTCATGATTGCGTTTGTACAGGATGCCGTTACTAAGGAAGAACTTAGCAGAGAATCTTCTTAAGAACTTCTTATCATTGACTGAAGCTCCTTCTGGATATTCTTGAGCCTCGAGATACCTCTTGACTTTGTGAAACCAAGGCTGGTCCACTACTTCTTCAGTATTAATCTCGTGGCAGTGTGCTGGTTCATCCATTTGTTCAATGGTAATATGGGGAGCCTCGTTATCCCAATTAAGTTTAAACATAGATGACATTGTGGCTAGTGCGTCTGCTAGCTGATTTTCTTCTCGCAGGAAATGCTCGAAGGCAATCTTCTCAAAATGTGGTAGCAATGTCAAAACATGTTCTTTGTAAGGGATAAGGTTAGGGTGTTTGGTGTCTCATTCCCCTTTGATCTGACTGATGACCAAAGCTGAATCTCCGAATACATTCAAGGATTTGATCACTAAGTCTATGGCAGTTCTGAGACCAAAGATGCATGCTTCGTATTCCGCCATGTTGTTTGTATAATTGAAGCAGAGTGTGGTAGTAAAGGGAGTATGACACCCTTCCAGAGATATGAGTATAGCACCGATACCATTGCCAAGTGCGTTGGATGCCCCATCAAAGAACAGGGTCCATCGGGATCCTTGTTCAGGTCCGTCATGTGGCTTGCATTCTTCACAATTGTCTAATGTCATGATGTCTTCATCCGGAAATTCGAATTTCATGGACTGGTAGTCTTCTACAGCTTGGTGAGCAACGTGATCAGCTAATACACTTCCCTTTATTGCTTTCTAGGTAGTATATTGTATGTCATATTCCGTCAGGTTCATCTGTCATCTTGCTATTCTCCCGGAGAGAGCAGGTTTCTCGAAGATGTATTTTATCAGATCCATTTTAGATATCAACATGGTAGTATGGGTCAGCATATACTGTCTTAGCCAGCGAGCAGCCCATGCCAGAGCGCAGCAAGTTTTCTCGAGCAGTGAATATCTTGTTTCACAGTCGGTAAAATTTTTGCTCAGGTAAAAAATAGCGTGCTCTTTTCGGCCAGACTCGTCATGTTGCCCCAATACACACCCCATTGAGTTTTCTAAAACAGTCAGATACATGATCAATGGTCTTCCCTCCACTGGTGGCATTAACACAGGATGCTCTTGCAGGTATTCTTTGATTTTGTCAAAATCAGCTTGGCATTCATCATTCCATTTGACTACTTGATCTTTCTTCAATAGTTTGAAGATTGGCTCACAAGTAGCTGTCAGGTGAGAAATGAATCTGGCAATGTAGTTCAAACGTCCCAAGAATCCTCTGACTTCCTTCTCAGTACGAGGAGCAGGCATCTCTTGTATTGCTTTAACTTTGGCAGGATCGACCTTGATACCTTCGTTACTGACGACAAAGCCTAGGAGTTTACCAGACCGTACCCCAAATATGCATTTGTTTGGATTCAACCTCAACTTGTACTTCTTCAGTCTCTCAAACAGTTTTTGTAAGTGATCAAGATGCTCTTCTTCTGTTTGAGATCTGGCTATCATATCGTCCATGTAGACCTCTATTTCGTGATGTATCATGTCATGAAATAAAGCTACCATGGCACGCTGATAGGTTGCCCCAACGTTCTTTAGTCCGAATGACATCACCTTATAGCAGAAAGTGCCCCTTTGTGTGACAAACATTATTTTCTCCATGTCCCCAGGCGCCATTTTGATTTGGTTGTACCCTGAGAAACCGTCCATGAAGGAAAACACTTTGTGTTGTGCCGTATTGTCAACTAGAATATCAATGTGGGGGAGTGGAAAATCATCCTTAGGGCTTGCCCTATTCAAATCTCTGTAGTCCACACACATTCACACTTCGCCGTCTTTTTTGGGTACGGGAACAATATTGGCAACCCATTGGGGATAAGAGGTGACAGCCAGGAATCCAGTGTTGAATTTATTCATGACTTCTGCTTTAATCTTTTCTGACATATCAGGCCTCATGCGGCGAACCTTTTGCTTTACTGGCGGACAATCTTCTCTTGTAGGCAGACGATGTACCACAATGTCTGCATCAAGTCCTGACATGTCTTCATACGACCAGGAAAAGACTTCAACATAATCGTGTAACAACTGAATCAGACGCTCCTTGACACTGGGTTCCAGATTGGCACCCACCTTGACCTCTTTTTTGTCTTCTTCGGTACCTAGGTTGATTGTATCCACGGGTTCCTCGTGAGGCTGAATGGTTCTCTCTTCTTGTTGTAGTAGTCTGGAAAGTTCCCCTGGTACTCCACAATCTTCCTCACCTTCGTCTTCGGCTTGGTAGATTAGATTATCAGAGTCACAAAAGGCCATAGTAGTATCATTACCCATGGGATCCCGAATGGATGTATACCTGCATTGTGAGTGTGAGTGTGTGTACGGGTATAACTATCCTTGAAAGAAATGAAAATGTAAAAATAAAAACAATTAGCACAAAAGTTTGTATGCGAAAACGTCCATGATTCATTGATGTCATATGAAAATGCGATAATAACCCTTACAAATGGACCATTGTGCCTCGGGTAAGACACAAGGTTTTAAGAGTGTGAATTGTTTTAATATTAAAGATCCAACAAAATGTAAATACAAATTACTGTGGGATAAAAGTGATCGGGACAAAATCTCTAGCCTCCCAATTGCTGAGCCCTCCATTGACAGTTGGGAAGATCCAATCCTCTAGGTTGCAGCCATCTTCACCATCTTCTACCACGTTGACTTCACGATTGCTGATCTTTAGGGGTGGTCCTCCAGCACAAGCGCGACATACAGCCTTCTGAGCACTTGAAGTGAAACCTAGGCCAAACTTGTCAGACTTATATGGGATATCCGGGAGTTGTCCCCAGATAGTGCACCCACCTTCTTCTACTACTATTTTGGCATCCTTCAGAGATGACATCCGGAGTGGAGGCCTTGTAATCTTGGGAACCTGAGACCCAGTCTTGGTCACTGCCACATCTTGGGGGACTTCTTCAAAGTGTTAAAATGGAGTTTCAATAAATTCACCATCTAATTCCACATATCTGAAGGAATTAATATGGCTAATCATGTACTCTTCCTCTCCATGAACGGTGATAATCTTCCCTTGAATTGGATACTTCAGCATTTAGTGCAACGTAGAAGTAACAACGCCAACATTGTGGATCCATGGTAGGCCTAACAAGCAGGAGTATGAAGGGCGGATGTCCATCACATAAAAAGTTGAATTGAAAGTTTGGTTTCCAACCTTTATGGGGATATCCACTTCCCCATGCACCATCCTTTTCGAGTCGTCAAAAGCCCTTACTACTATGTTGCTTGGCTTTAATGTCAATCCCTTACAGTCAAGTCTATCAAGAGCTTTTTTAGGCAATACATTCAGGGATGAACCAGTATCAACTAACACACGAGCCAATGTCGTGCCCCTACATTCAACTGAGACATGCAATGCCTCATTATAATTCCTTCCCCTTGGCGTTAGATCAGCATCCGAAAAACCTAAGACATTATCTACAATCAAGCTGGCTACGCAGTCTTGGAACTGATCGGTAGATGTCTCTTGAGGTACATGGGCGGTTTTTAAGAACTTTACCAAGGCCTTTGCATGCGCCTCAGAACACAACAATAAATCCAGCAAGGAGATTTTAGATGGAGTTTACCCTAGTTGTTCAACTACATCGTAGTCACTTCTTTTTATGATTTTTAGAATCTCCTCCATCTCCTTCCTGGAGGTCTCAGGGATAGTCAATGATTGTGCCTTCGTCCGGACAGGCTCAATCAGAACACTTTTCCCTCGAGTCTCGGTCAACTCGGCAGCCAGAGTATCATTAGGGGTGATGACAACTTCGTCAATAGGAGTACTTGCAGAGATGATTATGGGATTGGGAGTAACCTTTGGAACAACAACAAGAATGATTACGGGTCCAGAAACAGCCTTTGGGGGAGTAATTTCTGGAGAGAAGATCCTACCACTTCGGGTAATCTTACTAGTCCCTGCAATATTATTGACGTCGGAATCCAATTTCTCAGAACTTGAGTCTTCGGCATATGACCAATCTTGCTTAATACCGTGGTAGTAGACATCCCCTCCATAATTCCATGGTATGGTTTTGTCTGACGTATACGGGACTGGTCCAGGCATTATAATTATCAAAGGAGTTGCTTTCGGAACTGATGTAATTCTAACGGGTCTTTTGGTGGAGACCCTGGAAGAGTTGGCGGAAATGGTGATGATAGAAACATCTTTAAAAGGAACAGGTGGAACTGAAGTCTTTTCAAACAAAATTTCTTTGTTATCTATTAGGCACTGAACGCCTGCTTTCAACAAAGGACAACTGGTTGCTGAGGATAAGCAGAAATGACAAACTTCATCATAGCCCGGGAACACACCGGCATTCAACAAGTTTACTTTAACAGTCAGGAGCAGGGTCGTAAGGTCATCAACTGAAGTAACAAACACTTCTTCTTCAATGTCATTGGTATTATGGCCATGTTTGGGCATAGGGGAAGAAATGGCATTTGGCTTTTCGGGTGCATCGAATTCAATCTCTTTTGCTTCAATGAGGTCTTGTATTTTGTTCTTTAGAGCCCAACAGTGATTAGTATCGTGACCAGGACTTTCAGAGTGATATGCGCAACGGGCATTGGGATGATAATGAGGAGATGTTGTGTTGGGGTTTTTCGGAGCTTCTTTCAAGGTCACCAAATTGGATCTTAGTAGACGCAGTAATACCTGAGATAGGGTCATGTTAATTCTGGTGAATTGCCTGACCGGTCTTTCTATCCATGGTTGGTTATTTCTTTGCTGATCAGGTGCAGGTTTAGGAATCATAATAGCCCCCACCATTGGACGGCGCTCGGTCCTATCTTGACTTCTTTGAGGATAAACAACAACCACTTCTTTCTTTCCGATAAATGGCTTCCTTATAGTAGCAGAGGATGTATCTTTCTGAATGTTTCCACTCCTTATCCCGGCTTCTACCCTTTCTCCGGTCAATATCAGTTCAGTAAAACCCGCTGACGAACTCCCAATTAGGTGATTGAATAAGGGACCAGACAAGGTGCCCAAAAACATGTCCACTAATTCTCTTTCAGATAGGGGAGGTTGAACTCTTCCAGCCAAGTCTCTCCATTTTTGCGCATAGTCCTTGAAACCTTCATTAGAAACCATGGCCATACTCTGGAGTTGAGTACGGGTAGGCGCAAGATCAGCATTGTATTGGTATTGTTTATAGAAGGCTTCAGCAAGATCTTCCCAATTGTGAATGTTGGCTCTTTCTATTTGGTAAAACCAGTCAAGTTGAGTTCCAGACAGATTGTCTTGGAAGAAGTTTACCCATAAGTCTTTATCAGCGGTATGGGGCTGGATTTTCCTCACATATGACCGAAGATGCATTTTAGGGCATGAAACTCCGTAATATTTGGCAAACACAGGTGCTTTGAATTTTGGAGGAATAAAAATCCCCGACACTAAACCCAATTCCTCAAAGTCCAAGCCAGGAACTTTTTGGATTTCCATCGCACTCAACCGCTCTTCGAGATGTTTATACTTGTGATCAGCTGGAGGGTATTGTTCTTCAAAATAGTCTTCTTCTTCCTCTTCCTCTTATGATTCTGACGGGACAACTGTTTCCTTGCCTTTCCCATCTTGATTGTCTCCTTCACCGGATGTCGTTGCAAAGTTTAAGGTCCTTCTTGTCTGCTCATGAAATCTTCTTCCCATGTTCAGGACTCCGGTTACCTTCTTTGTCTTCTTTTTCCTCTCTTCATCCAGCAAAGTCTTCAATTCTTCTTGACCTTTGGCTAGGGTCAAGAGCAACTGCTGAAACTGTGTATTCTGAGCTTGGAGGTCTTTCACTGTTTGCTCAAGATCCATCTCACTGAAATAAACAGTAGAGAGATGAGGAGGCTTGTTGCAAGAAACCTGCTTATGTTATGATGAATGGCAAATGCATATGCAATGTTTTCAAGTATTTTAAGATTCAAATTTGTTTTAGACAAAAAGGAAGCACACGTTATATTAATAGATTAAAGCTTGAGTACATCAATGCCTTTTTGGGTAAAATAATACAAAAACTCTAAGATAAAAAGGTAGTACGCATCCTCTTTGGTGCAATGTAGGCATTCAGAGTCTGCTCCTCATGAAGTAGCCTAGTGAGTTCCAAAACCTTCTTCTCGATTGTGTAGAATTGGGCTTCGAAGGTATCTCGCTCTCCCTTGAGTTGTATCCAATCCCTTTGTAAGTCTTCAAAAGATGTGGGCATGTCAGGATGTAGGATAGTGTATGGAATGTCTCCTTCCTTAACAAGCTCAATAATTACCGGGAGAACAGAGGGATAAGGCATCATAAGACTCTTAGCGCGAGTTCGTACCCATTTGAGGTAAGGCTCAAGAGGGATGGAATTCTTGTGCCCCAAAGTCTTGCTATCCACCTTGTTCAAGATCCTCCAAGCTCGGATAAATCTTTGGCGAAGACCTTGATCGTCGTTGTCGTAGTCAACTACCAAACCTTGAATCAGCATCTCTTGCGGGCCACCCCTTCGGGCGTAACCAAACTGTCTTAAGGCTAAGCATGGGTTGTAGGTGGTACCTCCCCTAATTCCAAGTAAGGGGACATTAGGAAATTCTCCCCAACAGTCAACAATGATAACATTCTCTTTGGATCGGGAGCACCAATGAATGTCTGAATATTTGAGCGTCATCAACCTTTGTGACCACCTTGAACCTTGCTCATTTTTTAATATAGATTAGGGAAGATGAGAAATAAACCATCTCACCAAGAGAGGAGTGCAACACATAAGAACACCTCTTTTCCTTAATGTGCGAGTGTGAAAAGAATGTAGGATGTCTCCTAGTAATGTAGGCACCGGGTTACGGGATATGAAGATTTTGACGGTGTTCACATCTACGAGTTGGTCAGGATTTGGAAACATAACCATCCCATAGATGAGAAGAGCCATAATTTCCTCGAAGGCTTGCAAATCCAAGGAATTCCAACAACTTTGGGCTTTTTCAAACAAGAACTTTGCTAGGAAGACCTTGACACCACTCCTTGTTTCCCAATGAGTTGTGACATCAGACGAGTGCAAGTGTAGAGCTTGAGCAATCTCTTCTGGATTTGGGTCTCTTTCCGTACCGTTGAAAGGTAGTTGATTGAGAATGGGAATCCTCAAGAGTTAGGAGAATTCTTCCAAAGTAGGCACAAGTTGATAGTCGGGAAATGTGAAGCAATGATGTAAAGGATCAAAGAATTGAAAGAGAACCTTCATTATGTCCTCATCTGTGTTAGAGGTGACCAAGTTGAGTAGGCAACCATGTCTTTCGATGAACGGAGAGTTTTCAGGAATCCTTGAAGCTATCTCCTTAAGTTGTGGAGGGATCCTTACAAGATTGACTTGAATAGTTTTCCTGCGAAGTGAATCCATATCCTAAAAAATAAGAACAAAGATGAATCCCAAAAATCCTTGAAGTGGTTAGTGGATGTATATGATGTTTATGATGTTCATAATGTTATGTACAAGTATGTATATACAAACAAAACAAACAAATCCTTAGGTTTATGCTTGCATGGAGTTTTATAGGTAAGTACCCTCTTGAAGTTTAGTTGGCTTAAACCTGTCCTAGTAATAGTAACCAGGTTCTAAGGAGCTCAATATCACTGGATTGTTTCCTTGGTCATTGTTTCAACTCAAGCCTCTTTAATGGCGACCGAAATATCCCAAGAAACCAAACCTCAATGAGTGTAGTATCGAGTATCTACCAACTTCGGACTGCACCAAAGCCGGTCATCTCACTACATCCTAAAGGCCAAGTTGGTCAAGTAAAGGTTATAAAAGTTCATTAGTGCTTCTCGTCGATCAAATTGAGTTGATCAAGCCGGGTATGAATCCAATCGTCTTCACTCAAACCAGCGTCTTTCATGATCCTTAAAGAAGGAATCTGAACTTCCATGGGTAGGACAACCTCCATGCCATACACCAAAGAAAATGGGGTTGCCCCTGTTGAAGTACGTATCGTGGTACGATATCCATGCAGAGCAAACGGTAACATCTCGTGCCAGTCCTTGTCGGTGACTGTCATCTTTAGAATGATCTTCTTGATATTTTTGTTCGCAGCTTCAACAGCACCGTTCATCTTCGGCCGATAGGGAGATGAATTGTGATGATAAATCTTGAACAGTTCGCATAGAGCGGTGATCATAGTATTGTTCAGATTTGTACCGTTGTCTGTGATGATCCTGTCGGGGATACCATACCGGCATATGAGGTTTTGCTTAATGAAACGGGTAACCACATTATTTGTAACAGAGGCAAAGGAAGCTGCCTCGACCCATTTGGTGAAGTAATCAATAGCCACCAGGATGAAGCGATGTCCATTGGATGCCGTGGGCTTGATCTCTCCAATCATGTCAATGCCCCACATTGCGAATGGCCAAGGAGCTGTCAGAACGTTGAGAGGAACATGAGGAATATGTACCTTGTCGGTGTAGACGTGGCATTTGTGGCAAGTACGGGAATGTTGATGACAATCAGCTTCCATGGTGGACCAGTAGTAACCTGCCCTTAGAATCTTCTTTGCCATTGTATGTCCGCTCAAGTGGGTGCCAAATGTGCCACTGTGTATTTCAGTCATGATCAACTCTGCTTCAGCTTTATCTACACATTGAAGTAAAACAAAATCGTGGCTGCGTTTATAAAGGATGCCATTGCTTAGGAAGAACTTGTCAGCAAATCTCCTTAAGAACTTTTTGTCATTGACTGAAGCTCCTTCGGGATATTCTCTAGTCTGGAGATACCTTTTGATTTCATGAAACCAGGGTTGTTCCACTACTTCTTCGGTATTAATCTCATGATAGTGCGCAGGTTCATCCATTCGCTCGATGGTAATTTGGGGAGTCTCGTTATCCTAGTTGAGTTTAAACATGGAAGACATTGTAGCCAGAGCATCTGCTAGCTGATTCTCTTCTCGCGGGAAATGCTCGAAATTAATATGCTTGAAATGAGGCAGCAATGTCAAGACATGTTCTTTGTATGGGATACAATTAGGATGTTTGGTGTCCCACTCTCCTTTGACTTGACTGATAACTAAAGCCGAGTCCCCAAATACGACCAAAGATTTGATCCCCAGGTCTATAGCAGCCTTGAGACCAAAGATGCAAGCTTCATATTCAGCCATGTTGTTGGTACAGCTGAAACAAAGTCGGGCAGTGAAGGGTGTATGGCAACCTTCCGGAGAGATGAGTACTGCACCGATACCATTTCCAAGTGCATTTGAAGCACCATCAAAGTACAGGGTCCATCGGGATCCTTGTTCAGGTCCGTCATACGGTCCGTTACCTTCGATGCTGTCCAGGGTCATGATGTCTTCGTCAGGGAAGTCGAATTTCATAGATTGATAATCTTCGACGGCTTGATGAGATAGATGGTCAGCCAGTACACTCCCTTTTATAGCTTTTTGGGTAGTATACTGGATGTCATACTCAGTCAGGATCATCTGCCATCTAGCGATTCTTCCAGATAAAGCAGGCTTTTCGAAGATATACTTGATTGGATCTATTTTGGAAATCAACAAAGTGGTATGAGTCAACATGTACTGCCTTAGTTGGCGAGCAGCCCATACCAAAGCGCAGCAAGTTTTCTCGAGCAGTGAGTAGCGAGTCTCACAGTGGGTAAACTTTATGCTAAGGTAATAAATGGCATGCTCTTTTCGACCAGACTCGTCATGTTGGCCCAGTACGCACCCCATTGAGTTGTCCAAAACAGTCAGATACATGATCAACGGTCTTCCTGCGACGGGTGGCATTAGAATAGAAGGTTCCAATAAGTATTCCTTGATCTTATCAAAAGTAACTTGACAATCGTCATTCCATTCAACTACCTGATCCTTCTTTAACAACTTGAAAATCGGCTCACAGGTGGATGTCAGGTGAGAGATGAATCTTGCAATATAGTTCAAGCGTCCCAAGAATCCTCTAACCTCCTTTTCAGTACGGGGGGATGGCATTTATTGTATAGCCTTCACTTTAACAGGATCGACCTTAATACCTTTGTTGCTGACGATAAATCCCAAGAGCTTACCAGACCTAACTCCAAAAGTGCACTTGCTTGGATTCATTTTGAGTTTGTACTCCTTCAACCTGGCAAACAGCTTCTGCAAATGTCCAAGGTGTTCTTCTTCCGTTTGTGATCGAGCTATCATATCGTCTACGTAAACTTCAATCTCATGATGTATCATATAATGAAACAAAGCTACCATGGCACGTTGATAAGTTGCCCCTGCGTTCCTTAGTCCGAACGGCATCACCTTGTAGCAGAAGGTACCCCATTGTGTAACAAAGGTTGTTTTCTCCATGTCCTCGGGGGTCATTTTAATCTGGTTGTAACCCGAGAATCCATCCATGAAGGAAAAAAACCTTGTGTTGAGCGGTGTTATCAACCAAGATGTCAATATAAGGTAGAGGGAAATCATCTTTAGGGCTAGCCCTGTTCAAATCCCGATAGTCCACACACATTCTGACTTTGCCATCCTTTTTGGGTACGGGCACAATGTTGGCGACCCATTATGGATAGATTGTAACAGCCAGAAAGCCAGCGTTGAATTGCTTCATTACCTCAGCTTTAATCTTCTCAAACATGTCAGGTCTCATTCGGCGAACCTTTTGCTTGATCGGTGGACAATCTTCTCTTGTAGGGAGAGGGTGAACCACGATATATGTGTCTAAACCTAGCATGTCTTCATAAGACCAAGCAAAGATCTCAACGTATTCATTTAACAACTGTATTAAGCGTTCCTTGACACTTGGTTCCAAGTTGGCACCCACTTTTACTTCTTTCCTGTCCTCCTATATCCCTAAGTTGATGGTTTCTAACAACTCCTCATGAGGCAGAATGTCCCTCTCTTCTTGTTGTAGAAGTCTGGCTAACTCTCCTGGCACTTCACAATCTTCGTCAACTTCGTACTCAGCTTGATTGACCAAATCTTCAGAGTTATCGAAAGCTAAAACAGAATAGTCACCCATGGAATCCAGAGTGGATTGGTACCTGCATTTGTGAGTGTGGGTGTGTGTAAGGGATAGCCATCTTTAAACAAACAATAATGCAAAAGGAAAGAAAATGAACACAACAATTTATAGATGAAAAATGTCCAATGATTCATTAAAACATGGCATATGATTATGAAGAGAATCAAGCCCTTACAAATGGACCTACCTGCCCCGGGCAAGGCATGAGGTGAAAATAGTGTGCGAATTGTTTTAGTTATTACAGACCATAGAAAATGGGAAATTGTTCAAAGATAAAATTACTGGTTAATAAAGGTGATAGGAACGAAATCCTTTGCTTCCCAATTGCTCAAACCCCCTTCGACAGTCGGAAAAATCTAGTCTTCAAAGTGGCTCTCCTCGTCTTCATTTTCTACAACATTGATTCCATGGAGAGAAATCTTGATGGGTGGTCTTCCAATCTTAGAGCGGCGCATAGCCTTTTGTCCTTCAGCAGTAAACCCTAAACCAAACTTGTCTATCTTATAAGGAATGTCGGGCAACTGTCCCCATACCGTGATCTTCCCCTCCTTAATCACAGCCTCTGCGTCTTTGAGAGATGCCATCCTAGCCACCTGCTTGGGAATGATAGGTACTTCAGCTGTTGTCTTTGCAGTTACTATCTCAGGAGAAACTTCCTCAAAATGCTGGAATGGCGTTTCGATGAACTCGCCATCCAGCTCCACATAGCGGAAGGATTTGAGATGAATTATCATATATTCTTCTTCGCCATGCACCGTTATAATTTTACCCTTAACAGGATATTTCAGCATCTGGTGCAAGGAGGATGTAACTGCCCCGACATAATGAATCCATGGTCTTCCTAGCAAACATGAGTATGATGGGCGGATGTCCATCACGTAGAAGGTAGTGTTGAACACTTCGGTGCCTACCTTGATGGGAATATCAACCTTTCCATGAACCATTCTTTTGGAACCATCGAAAGCTCTAACGACGATGTTGCTAGGTTTGAGGGTTAAACCTTCGCAATCCAAACGGTCTAAGGCCTTCTTAGGCAACACATTCAGGGAAGAACTAGTATCGACCAAGACATGAGCAAGGGTGGTCCCTCGGCACTCAATTGAAACATGTAACGCATCATTGTGCTTCCTTCCTTTCGGAGTCAGGTCGGCATCGGAAAATCCCAGGCCATTGTCAGCAGTAAGACTAGCCACACAATTTTGGAACTGGTCAGCTGAGGTCCCTTGGGGGACATGTGCCGTCTTCAAGAATTTAATCAGAGCCTTAGCATGGGTCTCTAAACAGAGCAGGAGAGCTAACATTGAGATTTTGGAGGGGGTCTGCCCCAGTTGTTCTACAACGTCGTAGTCACTTTTTCTGATTATTTTTAGGATCTCATCCATCTCCTTCTGAGTGGTTTCAGGGATAACCACAGCATGAGCCTTCGTCCTGACAGGCTCTTTCAGTATCCCCTTACCTTTGTTGGTGTTATCAGCGGATGGTCTTTCTTCAGGAGTGTTTAACTCTTCAATCACTGGGCCTTGCACAGAGGGTCCAACAGATGCAAAAATTTTTAAGGGTCCGAAGACTGCTCGGGGAGGAGCAATCTCCGGAGAAAAGATCCGGCCACTGCGGGTGATCTTGCTAGTACCCGCGATGTTTCCTATGTCAGGGTCTTCTTCAGATATTTCTCGGACTGTTTTGATTTGTTTGATGCCGTGGTAGAAGATTTCTCCCCCATAGTTCCACGGTATCATTTTGCTTGATTGGTACGGGACGGGTCCCGGCATTGTGATCTTTAGAGGTGCACATTCAGAGTTGGGTGTAATCCTGACAAGCCTTTTGCAAGCCTTGGGAGGATTGTCGGAAATGGTTATGATGGCAATATCATTGGTTGAGGCATCACAAGTATCTGGAGCAATCGGATTGAAAGCGTTAACATGGGTTTTCTGAAAAAGTATTTCTTGAGTATCCATCAGGCGTTGGACACCCGACTTCAACATTGGACAATCATCTTGAATATTCAAACAAAAATAGCAATCTTCATCACAACCAGGAAAGATCCCGGCTCTCAACAAATTTCCTTTTATCACTAACAATGGAGTCAACAGATCGACGATATCAGTAACATGGAGATTTTCCAAAACAGCATGCACATTGTGGCCGTGCTTGGGCATCGGTGCAGATATAACATTCGGCCTTTCAGGAGCGTCAAATTCGACCTCTTTGGCGTTAATTAAATCCTGAATTTTGTTCTTGAGTGCCTAACAATTATTGGTATCGTGCCCAATACTGTCGGAATGGTAAGCACACTTTGCTTTTGGATTGTAAGACGGAGAGGTGGTATTTACATTCTTTGGCGCCTCTTTTAAATTAGCAAGATTCAATTTCAGGAGATGTGGAAGGATCTGAGCAGGTGTCATATTTACTGGAGTAAACTGCCGTGGTGGCCTTTGCTGATAAGTTTTGGGCTGATCATTCCTCGGTTGGCTGTTTCTAAACTGGTCTGATGCGGACTTCTGTATTAATACGGCCCCCACTGTTGGCCGACGTTCCTCTCTTTCTCGATTTTTCTGGGTGTACACAGCAGATACCTCTTTCTTGGTTGGGAAAGGTTTTCTAGCAGTTGTGGATGCGGAAGCATCCTTTTGAATCTTTCCACTTTTGATACCGGCTTCCACCCTCTCGCCAGTCAAAATCAACTCAGTAAATCCCGTAGAGGAGGTTCCAATTAGATGTTTGAAGAAAGGGCCAGATAGGGTCCCCAAAAACATGTCAACTAATTCCCTATCTAATAGCGGTGGCTGCACCCTTCCAGCCAGGTCGCGCCACTTCTGGGCGTACTCCTTGAACCCTTCATTTGAAGCCATCCCCATACTCTGTAGCCGAGTACGGGTAGGTGCCAAATCAGCATTGTACTGATACTGACGATAGAAAGCGGCTGCCAAGTCTTCCCAATTGTGGACCTCTGATCTCTCGAGCTGGTAAAACCAATCTAACTGAGTGCCAGACAAGCTGTCTTGGAAAAAGTGCACCCAAAGGTTTTTGTCGGATGAATGTGGCTGGATCTTTCTAACATACGACCTCAAGTGCATCTTAGGGAAAGATAGACCGTCGTACTTGGCGAATGTTGGCACTTTGAACTTAGGAGGGATAACAATCCCAGCTACAAGCCCCAGTTCCTCAAAATCCAATCCGGGCACCCTCTGCAACTCCATAGCTGCCAATCTGTCTTCAAGGTTCTTATACTTGTCATCCGCTGGTGGATACTGTTGTTCTGAATAGTCTTCGTCTGCTTCCTCTTCCTCCTCTTCTACCTCAGATTCGGAAGGCACAATAACTCCTTTCCCTTTGCCAATCCCTTCGTCGGACATTGATGGAAACTCAAGAGTCCTTCTAGCATCCCCCTCAAATCTTCTTCCGAAAGTAGCTACCCCCGGTGTCTTTTTCTTTTTCTTCTCTTTACTCTTCTCTAGCAGAGCTTTGAGATCCTCTTGACCCTTTGCCAAGGTCATGAGGAGTTGCTGAAGTTGTGAATTTTGTGCCGGTAGGTCCTTCACTGTTTGCTCCAAATCCATCTTACTAAAATAAACAGCAGAAAGATAAGGAAACCTGGCTTGAAGACCTGTTTATGCATATGATGAATGATATGTTGTTCATGTAATGCATTCAAGGGTTCAAAAATTCAAATTTGCTGTAAACAAAAAGAACGCACGTCATATTAAGAAGAAATTTGTTAGTACATAAATGCCCCATGGGCGAAATATTACAAAATCTTAATGTAAAAAGACGTTGTGCATCCTTTTTAGTGCGATGTAGGTGTTAAGAGTTTCCTCCTCGTGAAGTCGGCGGGTGAGCTCTAAAACCTTCTCCTCACTGGCATAGAAGCTGGCTTCAAAAGTATCCCGTTCTTCTCTGAGTTGGATCCAACTCTTTTGCATTTCCTCCCATGATGTTGGCATGTCAGGATATAGGATGGTGTATGGAACCTCTCCTTCCTTAACAGGCTCTTTGATCAAGGGGAGAATGTGAGGATATGGCATCATGAGATTCTGGGAGCGGGTTCGTACCCACTTGAGGTAAGGCTCAAGGGGGATGGAATTCTTGTGCCCCAGTGTCTTACTATCCATCTTGTTAGGCATCCTCCAAGCTTTGATGAACCTTTGGCGAAGTCCTTGCGCATCATTGTCGAAGTCAAAAACTAGGTCAGGAATCAACATGTCATGAGGGCCATCCCTCAGAGCATATCCAAATTGTCTCAAGGGTAGACAGGGGTTGTAGGTGATGCCTCCCCTAATACCAAGTAGTGGGACATTAGGGAATTCACCACAACGATCAATGAGGATGACATTTTCTCTGGACCGAGAACACCAATGTACATCAGAATGTGTGAGGGTCATCAACCGTTGTGACCACCTTAAACCCTGCTCATTCTTCAGAACTGATTGTGGAAGGTAAGAAATAAACCACCTTGCTAGGAGAGGAGTACAGCACATGAGAACACCTCTTTTCCTCATTGTTCGTGTCTAAAATGAGTGTAGGATGTCCCCAAGTAATGTAGGTATGGGATTCCTGGACATGAAAATCTTAACAGCATTCAGATCTATATGTTGGTCAGGGTTTGGGAACAAGACCAACCCATAAATAAGGAGTGCCACAATTTCTTCAAAGGCTTGTAAATCAAGAGAATTCCAGCATTCTTGGGCCTTCTCAAACAGAAACTTTGCCAAGAATCCTTTGACACCACTTCTGGTTTCCCAATGCCCCTTGATATCAGATGGTTGCAAGTGTAATGCTTGAGCAACATCTTCAGGCTTTGGCTCTTTTTCCGTACCGTTGTAGGGTAGTTGATTAAGAATAGGAATTCTCAGGAGTTGAGAAAATTCCTCCAAAGTAGGCACCAATTGGTAGTCAGTGAATGTGAAACAGTGGTGTAGGGGGTCAAAGAACTGGAAGAGAACTTTAACCATGTCTTCTTCAATGTTGGTGTTGACTAAGCTGAGAAGTCTACCATGTCTTTCACTGAAGAGAGAATTTTCTGGAATTCTGGATGTAAGCTCCTTGAGTTAAGGAGGGATTCTCACAAGGTTGACTTGAATAGTTTTCCTGCGAAGAGTTTCCATGACCTACAAAACAAGAACAAAGATGAAGATCCAAACCCTTGAAATGGTTAGCGGATGCATATGATGCTTTATGATGTTCATGATGTATGCACAAACACATGTACAAGCAAGTCACACAAAAACCCTAGTTTCAGGCTTGCATGAGGTTTCATAGGTAAGTACCCTCTTGAGTTTAGTTGGCTCAAAACCTGTCCTATAAATAGTAACCGGGTTCTAAGGAGCTCAATATCATCGGATTGTTTTCTATGTTCATTGTTTTGGTTTAGCCACTTAACTAGCGACCAATATATTCCAAGAAAACAACCCTCAATGAGTGTAGTATCGAGTATCTACCAACTTCGGACTGCACCAAAGCCGGTCATCTCACTACCCCTAATAAAAGGCCAAGATGGTCAAGTAAGGTTCTAGTTCATTAGTGCTTAATGACATCACTCAGCGGCCCCGTATTCTCTTTGATTGACTCAAAGGCTACCGGTACTCACAAATATGTCGCACTAATATAGCTATTGCTTCAACCGTGTCGGTATACCCCGCACAGTTTCCACAACGTATTGCTATCTATGAATGTTTCCCAAATCCGGGTGGAGGATTTCAAGCCCAAACAAGAGAACCAAAATGTAAAGCAATCAAAACAAACAATTAATCATGCAAAGGGTGATCTAAGCCCTAAGGTTACTCCACTTTTAAATTTTTCCCTAGTAGAGTCTCCAGTTCTGTGATACGGTGGGAGAACTGACTTGGGATTTTGCGTTTGTGTTTGCAAATGTTTCGGTTTAGCAAGAGTCGCCACCGACTTTTTATTTTATCCTAAGCAAAGGTCAAAAAGCACATGAAAGACCTTTGAGATGTTTTCTCGGGTTCGGGGAGTAGATTATAGAAAGGGAAGGTATTAGCACCCTTTCTATCCATGGTTATCCACGGGCTCTTAGTTACTTGCATAGATCACTTGCTTTTGCTTTTCAATTGTTTGAAATGGTGCTTTATGTGTGATTTTGAAATATGTTTTGAAAAGAGGCCATCGTTGTGGCAACCTTTGTAATGATTCTTGTTTGAATGTATACAAAGGTGTTTGTCTTTTTGAAAGGTTTTCAATATTTTTAAAGTTGTTTTGAAATTGTGTTGTGGAGTGTGTTTAAAAAACAACAAGGATGTTTTGCAAGATTTTTGATCAAGTAACTAAGAGCTGTCTACCCTATTTTACTCAAAGATCTTTCTTATGTTTTTAACCCTTTTAACAGTGTTATTTCACCATTGTATTTGGTGAACAACCTTGTGTTAGGATGTTAACGGGAAAGGCGTGGGTCATCGTATGACCATGATAGCAATGTTATGAAACGACTTAGCACTTTTCTGTAGGGACTAAGATCATTTTGAAAGGCAACTTTGATAGCGTCATCGAGGGACTATGATCTTTTTTCAATTCGTTTGTGCTAAGACATCCCACATGCATAACATGGCCATTTTTTATAAGGCAACAAGTGGATGGAACCCTAGGGGTGCAAGTGTGCATTGTGTTTGTTTTTCATGCATTGTTATCTTTGATTTTTGGGTTGTCTAACTGTTGATTTTATCTCGCCATACACACCTAATTACTAGCATTTGTACAAAGCAATAAAAATGCAGAAAATAAATATCCTACACTATTACAACCATATTGAATTGCATGAGAATATAAAGGCAAAAATAAGGTAAAAGCAAGAAAAATGAGTGTCTTTCGACCCAGGCAGGAGCACCCTTCGATCTGCACTCTGCTGGCCTCCTTCGATTGGGGGCTGGCATCAGTAAGGTCCTGTCCTTCGATTGGGAACTGGCGCCAGTGAGGTCATGGACTTCGATTGGGCTTTGGCACCAGTCAGGTCATGTACTTCGATTGGGCTTTGGCACCAGTCAGGTCATGTACTTCGATTGGGCTTTGGCACCAGTCAGGTCATGTACTTCGATTGGAGGCTGACACCAGCATGGGAGTGCCTTTCGCTTGAGCCTGGACTTAGTGCAAGTGTGCCTCTGGCTGAGCCTTTCTGTCTTGTTGCCTTCTTCGATTGGGCCTGGAATCTGTGCAAGATGCAATCTGCCTTTCTGTCTCCTTCGATTTGGTATGGAGTCAGTGAGGAAGCTTGGGGCTTCATTTCATATTCCTGTCTTTTGTTTATTTCGTTTGAGATATTAAATAGAAACATGGCCCAAGGCCATGCTATCATTACCTCAGGGCCAGGTTAGTTCTTAGAGCATTTGTAACGAACCAAAGAACAAAACCAAAAGGAGAGACAATAAAAACAAACTAAAAGAGTGGAAACAAAAAGGTAACAAACACTATGTATATGTTTGAAACGAAAAGGAAGCTTATTTACATGTTATGCCAGAAATGAAGGGTTCAAGGTTAAGAATGACTTACCTTGCTTGAGGCTGGAACGTGTGCTGGGTCTTTAAGTGATTTCCTTGAATGCTTATAGATTCGAAGGGAGGAACCAGGAGTTATGTCTTTGATACTGGATAAGTGTGAGATTCTTCCTACTGGATTCAAATGGTAACAAAGTATAAGGATGTTTCAGATTCTAAAGGGACAAGTGTTTGCTCTTTGATTTAATACAGGCAGGTCTGATTTTTTGTTAGTTTTGATACAAGCTTGCTTGCAGTTTCAGTTGGATTGGCTTTAGGCAGGTTTGTACTGGCTTGAGTTTTCTGGCTTTGGTAAGGAAGGAAGGTTTTGAGGTTATGCAGGCCTCAAGGCTTGTTGTGCCTTAGGCTTGTATTTGTAACACATGTTTGATGTTCTGGTGTTAGGCAGGTGGCTGCAGTTCTAGATTTGTTGTTTAGATTCTGGGTATGTGTTTGAGTGTTTAAGTGTTTAAGTGTTGGAGAATTTTGTGGTGTGTGAGAATTTTGAAGATACGTTCTCCTCTTCTTCTGCCCTTCTTCTTTGTGCAAATGAACTCTCTATTTATAGAGAAAGGCTTTTGGGAAGCTTGGGGAGAGAAAATAATAAAATAAGGCCCAGCTGGAAAGTGAATGTCCACTTGTGCCACAAAAGCAAGATGAATGGTTCAGATGGGGTTGCTTCATGCTGAAGGAAAATAGGCACAAGGCTCAAGACATACTTTCCTGCAAGTGGTCTTAGACAATAAATGGGTACAAGCCTAAAAAGGGAAGACACGTGGCCTAGCCTATGGGTCTGAATGTTCAACTTGATCTTTTGAGTCGAATCCTCCATCTTTCTACACCTTTCAACCAGACTGGAACAAAACAACATTCGTTTTCACCAGCTGTGTGTCCTTCGAATGGACCAACTGTGTGTTCTTCGAATGGCCCTTTTCAGAAGGTTATTAACTTCTGATTCAAAGGAAGCTTTCAGAACATTATTGACTCTTTGAATTGAAGAAAACCAGAGGGAGGCCTTTGCCTCAGTCGAAGCTTGTGGTCAAAACAAGCTAACTCGAAGGAAGCTATTGCCCAATCGAAAGCTCATGCTCGAAGGAAGCATATTGCCCAATCGAAACCTGGGTCGAAGCAAACATATTTCCCAATTGAAAGTTCGTGTTCGAAGGAAGCTTAGAGTTCAACATGAAGGACATATCCAAGTTGCATTCAAAAGAGGCTTTTTCTAAAAACGAAGGATGTAATCCAAGTTGCATTCGAAAGAGGCTTTTGCTAAAACGAAGGATGTAATCCAAGTTGCATTCGAAGGAGGCTCTTGCTCAACTGAAGTTTTCATCCAGGCACACAGAAGGTGAGTGCCCAAACGAAGACTTGCCTTGCAGGGGGATACATGTGACCAGTATGTCATGGCCTTCGATTACAAGCATGCAGGCAACAATCTTTTCCAGTCGAAGCAGGCTTGTAGGCAGCAAAATGTCCAGATTCGAAAGAGGCATACATGAGGCAAAATGTCCAGATTCGAAAGAGGCATGCAGGAGGCCAAATATCCAGATTCGAAAGAGGCACGCTAGTAGCCATTTTGAGCAATCGAAGGAGGCCAAGAGTCAATCGAAAGAGCTGAATCAAAAAACACTTATTTTTATCCAAATTTGCCAAAATATTAATTTTATCTGTTTTCCCCCTTTTTGACAGTTTCCTTTTGGTATTGGAAAATCCCAATGCACTTGTTTAAGCTTGAACCTTGAAATCCTTGTAAGAAAAGCCTTGAGAATTGAGAGGGCAAATTTTGGGGTACAACAGCCTCTAACACGCTGTCTTTGATTCATAAGGCAGGACCTCCCTGCATGCAACCTTCGACTGCATCTTTGGCCTCACATGGTTCACAATATAATGGCTGCCTATATGCATATTTCGATTGGATGTTGGATGCCTACATGCCTATGTTGATTAGACAAACATTCCCTCCATGCTTTCCTTGATTCACAAAGTTGATGACTGGATGCATGCAGCCTTCGATTGAGCCATGGGTTCCTTCGTGCATGCAAGAGGCTCCCACCAAGCCAGCAGGCACAAGGAAAAATTTCTCCTTTTGGCATCCTTCGATTGTACAATTTTTCCTCCTGTAGCTTCCTTCAATTTAAGAGGCAAAGGCCTCTTTTCTGGTTTCCTTTGTTTGTGCCCTTTATGTCCTGCATGCTTTCTTTGTTTGGGCGTGTGACTTTATTCAATACAAGCATGGGTTAACATTCTTCGTTTGGGCTTGTGGTTTACTTCAAATGCAAGTTCGTTTGGCCATATGGACCTTTGGAAGGCAAGCTTTCATTTGAGCAAAGGCCTCTTGCATGTTTTGTTTGAAGTCACAAAGCAAAGGCCTCTTGCAATTCTCCTTCGACTCAGAAGCCTTTGGTTTTGCATGTTTGCCAAACTCTCAAGGCAGAATTTCACCTTTATGCTAGCGCCCCAAAATAGGGACCTTCTGCATGCACCCTTTTGTTTGGCCATGTGAACTTTAGCAGGAAAGCCTTCGACTGGACAAGAACCACCTTCACACAAGGCTTCGATTGGAATTTTGATCCCCTTCGAATCAGCATATTTCGAACCCAACTCTGGATCCTTCGAAGCAGGTTTGAGCAAATCTCATAGCCTTACCCTACTTGTCAGGCTATATTGCTTCCAAATCTTTATATGATTATAGGCTTATACAAAGGTTTGAAGCTTTGTCTACTGGATAATACCATTCTTGGTTAAAATAGCAAGAGGATACATACCCTTTTTTCATAAAGAGTACTTTTATCACAAAATCAGCTCCCAACCTGATTTGTGTATGAACAAAAAACAGTGCCAGAAGCACACGTCTAATCTCCTACCAGCAGGCCCCCACTTGTACTAGAAACTTGGGATCAACGAAAAGGGACTAAAATTGTTTCATTTTCAACCAAACCATGGTTTGTTATCCTAGAAACCTGGTTACTTCAAAACACCTTCAACTTTTTCTCTATAAATAGAGAAACATTTGCAAGCTAAAGGAGACTTTTTTTTGGGGGTGGAACGAATCTTCAATCATCAAACTCTCAAAAAATCTCAAGAAAAAAAATCAAACACTCTCAAACACTAAAACACATATTCAAACCTAGAATCCAGAAGAAACACAACACTTGTTTTTCCTTGACTCTTCGAATCCAGAAGAAACACTACACCTGTTTCCTTGGTCCTTCGAATCTAAAGAAACACAACCCTTGTTTTCTTTTTCTCTTTCGAATCTGAAACCATCCTTCACATCTCCTGACCTTCGAATCCAGCACTAAAGTCATAACCCCTGTTTCTTCCCTTCGAATCCAGAAGCACTCAGGGCAGCCACTCAAAGTCCAACACACGTTCCAGCTTCAAGCCATGTAAGTCACTCTTAAACTTGAACGTTTCGTTTCTAACATAACATGTGAATAATCTTTCCTTTCGTTTCAAACATGTGCATCACACTTACTTCCTTTTTGTTTCAAACATGTACATAACATTTTTCTTCTTTTCGTCTCCACCCTTTTAACTTGTTTTCATTGCTAACATTCTTGGTTTTGCTTCTTGTTTTTATTAAACATACTTTAAGAACTAACCTACCCACAAGACAATGCTAGCATGGCCTCATGCCATGTTGCTATTAAAATCCCAAACAAAGGAAAACAGGAGGAAAGAGGTATGAAATAAAGCCTTAGGCTTTCCCCCTGGCTGCCTCACAGTCCTAAACAAAAGTCTAGAAGGACATGGAGGATACGTATTCATCTTTGCTTTGCAGGTCCTTACTGCTTTGTAGTCCAAACAAAGAAGAGAAGGTGGTCCATGCTGACTGCCAAGCTCAGTCGAAGAAGGCAGCAAAGGACTTGAAGTGAAGAGTGCACTTTATGCTAAACGAAGAAGGCAGCCAGAACGATAGCCACATTGACTTCTAGACCCCTAGTTGAAGGAAGCAGAAAGTTAGGCTACACCTTACTACTTCCAGGCCCAATCGAAAGGCACACCCACACTGACTTCCAGGCCCTAGTCGAAGGAAGCAGAAAGGCAAACTGCATCTCATGCTGATTCCAGGCCCAATCGAAAGGCACACCTTCACTACTTCCAGGCCAAATCGAAAAGCCTATTTTCCTTTCTTTATTTTATTTTGTCTTTATATTTTCTTGCTATTCAATATGGTTGTAATAGTGTAGGATTTATTTTTTGCATTTTTATTACTTTTGTATAAATGTTAGTAATTAGGATGTATGGCAAGATAAAAACAACAAGTAGACAACCTAAAATTCAAAGACAAAATGCATGCAATCAAACACACTATTCACACATGCACCCTTAGGGTAACCTCACTTGTTTCCTCGGAAAAATAGTCATGTCCCTCGAATATGTGCATTTTAGAAAAGATCCTTGATAAAATATCGTAGTCCCTCGATGACCCTTAATGTTTCCTTCGGTAAACGATCTAGTCCCTAAACGACATTGCTAAAATTTCCCATAGGTTTCCTTCTATGACTATATAAACATCCCACACCCGTCCCTTTACATCCAATGATGGAGCTTCTTACCAAATAAATGGAAAGATAGAAACATCTAAAGGAGGAGGAAAAGAACATTAATACCTTTTTGAGTAGGTAGGATTCTCCTAGTTGCTCGCTTGCTCACAACAAAAACATTTTATACACCCACACTTTCATTTTGAAACATTTTCAAAAGACAAAACACTTTGTACGCGTTCTTATAGAAACGAGAGCCATTACAAAGACACTTTTCAAAGTCACTTTCAAAAACATATTCCACAAACACCTCTTTGAACTATAATCAAAACAAAACTTTGTACGCGTTCTTATAGAAACGAGAACCATTACAAAGATGTTTTCAAAATACTTTCAAAACCCACACCACAAGAACATTTTTAAACAAAAGCAAGTGATCTAGAAAGCAATTAAGAGCCCGTAGATAACTACGGATGAAAAGGATGCTAATACATTCCCTTTTCATAACCTACCCCCCGAACTCAAGAAATAATCTCGAAAGGTCTTTCCTGTTCTTTTCAACCTTTCCTTTGTTGGATAAAAGAAAAGTCGGCGGCGAATCTTGCTATCCGCAACAATTGCGATCAAACGCAAAACACCCAAGTCAGTTCTCCCACCATGTTACAACTTGCATACCCCCTCTTTTCTCCAACATTACGCAAATAACAACTCCATTGTGCCTTACCACTTTAATCACAACACCCCCTCTATTTACTACTACCACGCAGCGCACTTCACTTTATTATTTATTTATTTATTATTCTGATTACAAAAAACTCAATTGGGCCTCAAAATAAAACCTTTTGCTTACAAACTACCCTTTTCACTTTTACACCCTCCTGATTTAATTTTAATTGTACTTTCTTTATTATTATTTTATTATTATTATTATTATTATTATTATTATTATTATTATTATTATTATTATTATTATTTTTATTGATAAAAAATACCAAAAATATTTAGTATTTATTATTTTGATATTTAATATATTTTTATTTTATTTCTTTTAAACAAAAAGGCCAAAAACATTTCTTTAATAAATTACTTTTAATTAAATTATTATTAGGTTTAAATTTATTCTTTAATCTTCTTTTAATAATTTAGAACTTAGGAATTAAATTAGTTAATTTTGTCTCTTTCATTTTAGTTTAATTAATTACTTTATAAAAAACCTTTTCATAAAGAAAAACCTAAAGAGTTGTTTTCTTAATTAATTTTCTTTTCTCAAATAATTTAGTTTTATTTCTTTCTTAGTTTAATTAGATTAAGACATTTCATTAAAAAAAAACCAAACAAAATAATTTTCTTATTGTACTTTTTCTTCATATTCTTATACATTTTATCTTGCAATATTTAATATGGTTGTAATAATAAATTAGGGTTTAATTACTTTTATTCCCCTATTTGTAATTTGTACCCCCATCCCCCAAATGATGTAATAGCGTAGAATTTTACATTTCTGCAATTTATCGATTTCAATACAAATGCTAGTAATTAAGGTTTGTATGGCAAGGCACAAAATCAACAAGTAGAAAATCCTAATCCAAAACAAAACAAGCATAAAATCAAAACACTTTCGCATGTGCACCTCTAGGGTTAACTCCACTTGTTGCCTTGAGAAAATGGTCATGTTATGCATGTGAGACGTATTAGCAAAAATAATAAAAAATACAAGATCATAGTCCCTCGATGACGCTATGAATGTTACCTTACAAATGATTTTAGTCCCTTAAGAAAAATGCTAAGGGATTTCGCAACATTGTATCTTATGACTATACGATTACCCACGCTCGTCCCTTTACATCCAAAGATAAGGCTTCTTACCAATCAATGTTAAGATAGCAATGTCAAAGGAGGAGAGAAATGAACAAAAGACTTTTGAGTAGGTAGAATGTTCTTAGTTGCTTGATCACAATTCATCTTCAAAACAAACATCTTTCAAAATACACTAAAGACTTTCAAAACATGAAATCTTTTCAAAAAGTCCAACAATTTGTATGCATTTTATAGAGACGAGAATCATTACAAAGTTTGCCTAAACGAAGGCGTTTTTCAAAAATACTTTCAAAAACCACCACAAACACATTTCAAACAAAGCAATTACAAAAGTGATCTAGCAAGCAACTAAGATCCCATAGATAACTATGGATAAAAAGGGCGCTAACACCTTCCCTTTTTATAACTTACCCCCCGAACTCAAGAAAATATCTCAAAAGTCTTTCATGTTCTTTTCATCCTTTCCTTATTGGATAAAAGAAAAGCCGGTGGCGAATCTTGCTATCCATAACAATTGCGATCAAATGCAAAACAACCAAGTCATTTCTCCCACCGTATTACAGTATGGTCCAAATTGACTATCCCCTGATCCACCAATTTTTGTAATGTCTTCATAAAAACTTCATTATGTTCCAAGAGGAACCCACACTCCAACAGATATTCATTCAAAAGATTTATTGGGGCCTTTACTCTTCTGACTTCCCCAAAGTCGGTGACTACTTCAATTACGTTTATTGTCGGTCCACCATGCGGAGGCATGGGGTTTGATTTGCTATTTGGTTTATCAAAAGTGATATCTTGAGAATCGAATAAATATTGAATCTTATGTTTGAAGGCCCAACATTTTTCTATAGTGTGCCCCGATTGAAGGAGCTAGATGTCTTAGATCTACCAAAGACGCCTTGACAAAGTGTTGTAATGATTGACTGGGTGGCATAGGAAGTGGGTCAAACTTTCTTGGCGGCCTTTTAAATTTAATTTGTTGTTATTCTTGTTGAATCATTAATGGTTGTTGTACCCTTAGATGTGAGGCTAGAATATTAATTTCTCCCTCCTTCTTTTTCGTGAAGTTAGGAACACATATTTTTTGCATTATAAGGGGTACTAGATGATGCCCCTTGTATCTTCCCGCTCTTTATACCAACTTCAATTCTTTCACCAATAGTCACTAAATCAGAAAATCCGAAAGAGACACTTCCTACCATATTTTCATAGTACAACCCTTGTAAAGTTCCTTTGAACATATCGACTAATTCTTTCTCCAGAAGTGGTGGTTATACTCGGGCTGCCATTTATCTCCACCTTTGAGCATACTCCTTGAAAGATTCCTCTTTTTTCTTAGACAAGATCTAGAGTTGCATGCGGGTAGGTGCCATGTCCAAGTTGTACTTGTACTGTCTCAGGAATGCATTTGCAAGATCCGCCCATGTCTGTATATGCACCCGCTCTAACTGTATGTACCAATCTAGGAATGCCCCATTCAAACTGTCTTAGAAACAATGGATCATCAACTTATGATCTTGAGCATAGGAATGCATCTTCCTGCAATACATGTGTAGATGGTTCCTCGCACATGTGAGCCCATTTTATTTTCCAAATTCAGGTACTTTAAATTTCGGAGGGATTATCACATCAGGAACTAGACCCATTTTGAGAGTATCTACATCGAAAGCATCATAACCCTCCACATCCTTTAGCCTTTCTTCAAGGGATTTGTATTGGTTGAGCGCCAATGGATTTTCAGTGGCATGGGTATGGGTTGTTTTTTGAGGCGCTCGATTGATGTCCTCTAGTCTTGGTCTCCATATTGCAAGTCTAAGTAGTTATCTGCATTGTTAATTGGAATCTGCAAGGCATGAGATGCCTCTATTTTTGGTGGAGGTGGAACAAACCCTTCAGTACCAGCTTGTCTTGTTTCCTGTTGAGCCATGGTTGACTTTTGGGGTCCTAACTCCAGTTCTTTCCTTGGTTGGTGACCGCTCGATGCACCAATGGTCTAGGCTACTTCTTCAAAGGCTACCCTAGGAATTTGCTTTTGTCTTTCAATGATGTTCTTCAAGGCTAGAATAACTTGACTCATATATACTTTCATTGAGTCGATGTTGCCCTTAACTTGTTCAAGATATTCCTTGAATGTAGCTTGATTCTATTCAATTTGTTCTATCACTTTTTGTTGATGGGATCTTGCCTGATATGGCAGTCGGGTAGGCGACACTTTTCTAGCTCTTCTACCATTGGTTTAACTGGAGAATGTTTAAAATATGAGTTTTTTGTATGCAAGTTTATCAAATGCAAATTTTTGTGAATGCATGCATGCGCATGAATATGCTAATATTTTGTTTTTGAATGTCTTATTCACTTGGATATATATATTTTCATATACTTTCAGGTTTTGCATTTTTATTGGTGAGTATCTAAAAAATAAATATACAAACGAGATATGGAAACAAAATGCCTTTATTAAAAATAGTAATTGTCTTTAAAAAAGAATACAATTCAGATGTTGAAAAATATTCAAACTTAAAACATAAAACTTGCTGAAAGAAATAATCAAAGGGAAACAAAAAGTATTCTAAGTACGTCTGTAAATGTCTGCTCTGAAACCATCGACCATTGTCCTACAAAGCTTGAGGAAATCTTCGACATCTTTTGGAAGAGGAACCATCACATTCTTCGCATCTCTTAAACTTCTAGGGATGCCTTTAATGATATTCTTGGCTAAGAAGGCGAGTCTTGCAAGCTTGTCCTTGTAGAATCGGTATTCTCGGTAGAGATCAGGAATTATCTTGTGGTTATTTCCCCTACTTTGGCGATCTTCACATATTGCTCTTCCTAATACAACTTTTCATCCCTTATCTCCGCATAAAGTTTATGTTGTATTAGGAAATCCTTTCGGAGGCCTTCTAACTCAAGGCATACTTGCTTGTATTCTTTAGTCTTTTGAGTGAGGAACCTTTCTGCCATCATCCTTTTAAGGCGTCTCCCTACCTTCGATTCTTGGCTATCCTGAATTCTGGTGGTAAGATGCTTCATTATTTCTTCTTGATCTAAAGAAGCTTGCACCAAATTTTGGATTTGAGCCCTCAGATCTTCTTCCATCACCTTCTTATTCTGCATTTCCTTTTCATACCATCGATTTAATCTCCCTATTTCACTAGCAACATACTCTAACTGTTGGTTGCGGGAATCCAAGTTGAAAGTAGCACTTAACAACCTTTCAGTCGAACGTTTCCACTTTAGACTCTCCTTCTCAAATGCCTCACAATCTTTCTGAATATGTTGGTATTTCAATTCAAGTATGCATTGCATTTGTCTTTTCTCCTTGGATAAGTTATGGAGGTTAAGCTCCAATTCTTCCTTCTCCATTTGAGATTGTTTCAAAGCATTCTTCAAATCGTCTATTTCTTCTAAGGACACAGGAGGAGAATCGGGGATATTTGGCTTGTATTCAGGATCTACGTCAAATGGTAACTTAACAAATTGCACCCTATCCAAAACCCATCGATTATAAGGCTTTCTTGCCACTGCATTATTTCTTTCGGCCTTTCTTTTATTAACCCTACTCCAAGCTTGAATGATCTTGTTGAGCAATTCTTGGTCGTTCTTGCCCATGTCATGAATGATTAATTATTGGAGTTGTCCATCTGAGGGCTTATCCTCCAAAGGATACTCTAGTGGTCATAGAGCCAATGTAGGTTTGTAGTTGATGCAACCCTGTGATCCTATCAATGGAACATTCGGAAAGTCTCCACAACTATAATCGATATCTTCGATGTCTAGCTTCCTCACATTCCAAAGTACAAAGTTAGCCGTAAGAGACCTTAATTTTTGAGGCCACTCATATCTTGTCATATTTGGAATCATGTAGTCTTCCTTATAGATATGAGTCATAAAACAAGAATATAAGAGTAGGATGCAACAATTTAGAGTACCCCTCCCCTTTTCGTACCGAGTATGAAGTGCTTAATAAAATTGGTAAGTAAAGCGGGAGTTAGGTACATATTGAAAACTTTTGTGCCCCAAAAAATGCTAATAGCCATAGGGTCAATATAGTCTAAAGTCTATGGAAATAAGATTACACCAAACACAAGCAATCCTAAACAATCAATACAAGACTCCCATTCTTTGTTTTTGGCAAAATCAAAAGCCTTAGTCTCCAAATATTATCTCTCAATCCCTCATACGTCACCTTCTTTTTTTGTAATTAAGTGATAATTCAGGATAAGGGATCTCTAAACCCTCTGCCAATATTCTGACGTCAATAGTCTTCCTGATTCCCACATAATCTTTCTCTTTAGAAAAGTTCATAAGTCTTTCAAATTCTTCCAGAGTCGGTGCTAGATGAAAGTATTGGAAGGTGAAACACCTCAATGGAGGGTCGTAGAACTGAATTAGGGCAGAAACAACATCCAATTGTAACTCTACTTTTGTTAAGTCAAAGGTATCCTCATAACAACGAGTGGAAATCTTCAGAGCCCTTTCAGAAAATTTCCCTTTTATAGCCTTGATTTTCTACATATCTGGCTTGATGGCATTGATACGGACACGTTGTTTTCCTTTGGTATTCATTTTTAGTACACTTCACCAAAACCTTTAATTTTTTTTGATCCTGTGAATAAGACAAAAAAAATAGAAATGGAGGGTGATGAATATATGAAATGCAAGATGTATGAATGCAGGATTGTGTGGCTTAGTGACGAGATTTTATGAATAATACCTTTAGAAGGTAGGCTCCTAGTTTTGGCCTAAAAATATTCTATCCTCTCCATAAGGTGGTTAGTTTCCTTAAGGGTATCATGAATAACACTAGAGGGAAAGACATATGGGCCTCCCTTAAGTGGAGCCTCTTTGCAGACCGAAACTTTTGTCTTTAGGTCATGAAAGGTCTCACCACGAGATTTTGGTTTTAGGGTTATTTAAAGAATCATATGTTTCATTCCAAAGTTCTATCCCCAAGAGGATGTCTCTTGAGACGTATTCCTTTAGCGTAATTCCACCGACTCTAGGCGAAGTCGTCACATAAAATCATAGGGTTGATGTATCCCCTTGGCTAATAGACGAATCTTCTTTCTAAGGGTTTTTGAAAATAATAAATTTTTTTTTGAAATAATAAAATCCCACCACAAGCAAAAATGATAAAAAGTACATAGAAAATAAATAAACTAAAAATAATAAATAAATGTAAAGAAATAACAAAAATAAAAAACCCTAAAACCCTAAATCCAAGGAAAGGCTTCTAACCCTAGGGTTGAGTCCCCAACAGAGTCGCCAGCTATTGTAACCGGTTTTAAATTGAGAGTCGTCACCATTAATTTTTATCCTAAGGAAGAGAATATAAAGGGTAACCCTAATTTGCTCAGAGATTCTAAGTTGTTGGAATCGTTCTTAGACAAAGGGAAGGTGTTAGGCACCCCTCATCTACCATATTCACAAGGATACTAGGGTTTAGATGCGCGATCTTTGAGAAATATGGTTTTAATTTTTATTAGGGGAACTCGCCACGAATTTAATCATATGCCTACGTATCCTCTTTTGAGGAATCAGAGTCCCAATTCGTAGTTCGCAGTTGGTTGGTGTTTTTTATGGATTACGAAGATGTTTTAAATTCCCCTTGAACCAAGTCTGGGTTTATGAATAGTGGAATTGTTAGACAAAGTTCACAGTCGATTAAAAATATCTCCATAATCCTTTTTGAAAATAGTTTTGAACTAATTAAATTATTAAGCAAAAAAAAATTTGGTGTTGGTTAAGCATTTTTTTAAATATATTAATATATAAAAAACCTTATTAATGCATGGTCAAAATAATTTTAATGCAATAAATAAATATTTGAATGAGTTAGAAAATAAATATTTGATTTTATAATAATAGTAAAATAATAGAATATATTAAATTATAAAAATAATAATTATAGATAATAAAATAAATTTAAAAAAACGTAGGGGGTGTGTTTTGTGTTAGGCTAGCAAAACAGGGTGTATGGGAAGTAGGACCCTGAATTCAGATGTTGAATTCAAGCCAAAAAGGCAGGGGGTAAGTTATGGCATAGATTAGTAACAATAGGGGGTGTAAAAGACAGGGCCTTGAAATCAGATATTGAATTCATGCCTAGATCAAAAAGGGGTGCAAGTTTGTTATACGTAGCAGAATTGGGGGCGTGATTAAGAATGGGCTTAGGCCCAAGAACAAAAATGCTGAGAGGGTCCATTTGGCATAGTATGGAAAAACGCACAAGATTACGGTGGGAATGCGTTTGAGAATCGTCTGATGGTGATCAAAGGGACAAGGAGAGGGAGCATATGGTAAAGACACTGGCACCTCGTCTATCAGATCATGGAAAGTTTATAAAAGTATAGGCCCAATGCTGGACCTCATTTCCCTTCCTCTCTCTCTCTCTATCCTTATTCTCTCATATATCAAACAAAATTCTAGAGAGAGATGCTCTCCAATCTCTTTAGAATTCAGGCGATCGGGAATCGCCCTAGCCGACAATGCTACCCTGCACTGCCCTAAGCCACCCTTCATCCGTCATAGAAACCCAATTCTTCAGTTTAACTTCAACTGAGAACTTCATATATTCATCTAAACCACCACCAAAACCCATAACCCTTTGAATCTGAACCCTAACCTTAGGGTTCTTTCATGAACTCTAACAATCTTCAACCCAGAAACCAAACAAGTGTGATGAACCCTAACCTAACCCTGATGAGTCCTAACCTAACCTTGATGAACCATAACCCTAAACAAGAACCCTAATGAACCATAATACTCAGAAACCCATAAATTTAATACCAAACACCAATCGACCCCAAATCCGACAATGATACTAATTAAAGCTAAGTTTGAGGCATACCTTCCTTGCAGTGATTCTTCTTGTAATTTGATTTCCTAATTCTGATTCCCTCCCTCCTTCTTTGTTTGTCAGTATGATGGTGCATGATGCCTTGAAACAAAGATCTAGGATTTCAGAAATTGAAACCCAGATCTCAAGGAGGCAATTGACTCGTGGATTCTATTTCAGTGATAGCTTCTTCTCTCAAAAATTTCCTCTCCCAGATTTCTTTTTTCTGCCTTTTCTTTTAGTCTTAATTTGTAGGGTTTATATAGTTTTTAGGAATTAGTGTGAATTAGGAAATTTTCTCCTGATTGTCATTACAATTGTAATTTGTTATGAATTAGGGGATTTAAATTGATTGTAATTGATTTGATTTGATTTTGTTTGTAAATTTTTTGGATAATTCATTATGTAAAGATTCGATTTTATTTTGATTTGTTATTGCAAATATGCATTTTTCCCTTTTGAATATGTTCAATAGCTGTTGACGAATTTGGCTTGGGTAGCGTAGTCGATGAAGAAAAGTAACGAATAACACACTGTTGGCTGAGGGAATTAGGGTTTTCGTCCCTAATTTTGACTTAGTCAACGTAATAAAAATTAATTAATAAAACAAAAACAATTATAATTAATTTAAAGATAATAGTAATAGATATAGTAATAAAAATAATAATAAATACTGGTTTAAAATATTTGTAAAACAATACATGCTTTTAATAACTGGGCCAATTTGTTTAGTTATTGAGCAACATATCTCAAAAAAACATACCCCTCCTTTTGCACATAAATGGGCCATTCTGATTTAGAAAGGCTCAAGAATTCTCAATAATGTAAACCCTCCTTCAAAATTTGAAATGGGCTGAAAGCGAAACCCAAAGCCTTAACCAAAACAAAATGGACTTATCAAATTGGATGCTAATACCCTAACTTAAGACACACCCTTCTTTATCAAGTGAAGCCTTAATGGGCTTAAAACACGATCAAAATGAGCTAAGAAGTCTCAAACATATACATCTCATCTCTAATTGAAAAACCTAATGGGCCACCGCACACCCCTTTATAAACTTAAACCCCCTATATATGTGTTGTACCTTAAAATTTTCCCTTCCATTTTCTTCAAGACCTTCTTCTAAGATTCTCAAATACTCAAGGATTCTCAAGAGTTGACTGGTCAAAACTCCTCCTAAGCAAGAGCCCACAACTAGGGTTTTGTTTTTATCAAGGGAAATTGGACTTATAATTCCTCAAGTTTATTTCATGGTTCATCATAGGTCTCCAAGAATGCCCATACCAAGTTTCAAGTCTTGCATCACAAATTTGCTCAGTCAATTGCTCAAATGACTGAAAATCAATTGTATTGGGTAAAAAGTCAATTGCGGTCAACATACATGAAATTCCTGGTATGTCACAGACTCAGGATGTCTAATGGAATGTTAAGACATCTGATCTGACATTAAGCGCTGTACAGGTAGAATGGGCTGTACTTTTGATATCTGTTCTACAACAGTCACTGGACTATCATACCAGAGCCTGCAACACCTTTTGACAAACGCGGGTTCTGATTTGCTGAAGTTCAGAACAGTTAAGGTTAATCAAATACGTTGATGTCACGAGGAATGCTGTAACATCAAACACATAACCAATGCAGAAGGTAAATAACACACAGAATTGTTCACCCAGTTCGGTTCAACCAACCTACATCTGGGGGCTTCCAAGCCAGGGATAAAGTTCACTATTAGTAGTATCAATTCAAAGACCCTACAGCCAACACACCCGTTGACAGCCTTCTCACTTAATCACTACCCAATGACACTTTTACCTAAGATCCAATCCTAGATATGAGACCCCTCTCACTCCCCCTCAATCACCGCAGTGATAACTTTCTACAGTACATAAACTGTTCAGAAGATACACTTCCATTACACATCTTAATCATGCTTAAAAGCTTCAATCAAGTACAATGCATACATCCTTTTACCTACAGGTTTCAAGGAGTATGGTGACCATCCCACAGCCCGGGTGGTACAACAAAACTAGCCCTAAATCATTACATCTTGTCAATCCGCGAACCCTCTTAAATTAGGTTACAATGCTTCTATTTATAACCCTCTTTACCCAGCTGGATTTGGGCCTTCACATAACAGCAATGCAGCTCTAACAACCTGCATAAAATAAGCAGAAAACTTCTGCTACAAGTTAGGTCTTCAATCGAGCTTTTCTCCTTATCCTTAGCTTCTGATTGAATCTTCTAGGGCTCCACGTATGCCTTCAATTTTCGCTACTTGTTATGCATTCTATTTGGCAGAATATTCTGCATAACTTTAGGAACAGAACTGCATCAGTCTTGACAGTTCAGTAGCTTGATGTCTGGTATGATGTTATGACATCTCTTGAGACATGTTGTACCAGAGCATGTTTAGGCATTTACAATAGAATTTTCAGGCTGTTCCTATTGTACATTACATTACATTATTGTTGCTATTTGTTTTACAAGAGATGAGCCAATCCCAAACGAAGGCACTTACAATCTCCCCCTTTGGCTAATTTTGGCTAAAACAAATACAACAATAATACTCACCATTCAGGACCTCTTGTGGCACAGGAGGAAGAGGATGCACCTTATTCCCTTTTAGACCACGAACCATTTCTTGTCACTGATGGTGGAAAAAGAGGACCGTGGGAGATAAACTATCCTTTCAGAGGCATCAGAGAACCTTTAAGGAGTGACCAGAATATCTCCCTTGTAACTCAGAACACAGGTCACAACTGTGTTCATAACTCAGATCACAAGTCACAAAGAAATTCACGCCATTTGAATTTCTGCTGAGTTTGTGACAAGGTCTTTGTGATCAAAATTTTGAGTAGTAGCTGCTGCAACGAGGACAGTTTCTAACAGTACTCCTTTCTCCCCCTTTTTGGCCAAAAATTGCCAAAGAAAGCCCTCACAAAACCAGATCCAAGAACAGTTTTCCCAAATCCGTATAAACCCCATGATGGTTGTGAGAGAATAGAATGTGTGACAGGAGGTTATATAGGGAGATAACAGGTTCAAGAAGATGGTAATATAAAATCTTGGTCAAGGATACCTGTTAAAGTTGTTTGCATATTTCAAACTGACTGTGCATGCATTTGTTTGTTTCTGCCAAAAGAACCAGTCCTAATACATGCATAAGTTTGGGTTAAAGCAATTCCTGAATAAAATCAGCCTTTGACCGACTTTTAAGGTTGAAGATTCTTTTGGGAAACAGAATACCAAATATAGCTTCTGAATAGCTACAATTACGTGGTGACGTTATTTTCCACGTATTCTTCTTGATTTCTCCAAGGATGTAATGTCGTTGGTAATGTCATGACACTTACTTAGACATTCTTCAACAACAGCAGCCTTCTTTTTACTTCTCTCAGTTAGGCACAGAGAAGGACACTTTAAACAGCTAGTAACAAGAGACTAGTAACATTAAGCATGGCCATCAATCATGCTTTCTTAAATGTTGCTGAGATCCACCACAATTACTTTCTACCATCTTCCAGACAGCAAAATAAGGAAGGAGGGAATAAACCAGAAGGCTCCAAAATGCTTCACAAGACATCACAAAATTTAGATGCCACGTCAATTTCTTGTAGTAAAAGGACCCCTTGAACATATGCTGAATACATCAGATTTCTTAATCTGATTTACTTCTTCTGATCTACCATTCACTAGTAGTAGCTAGAGCAAGTGAAGTCTTTACCACAAAAGCATTTCTGATTTGCCAGACCAAGTTGTTATTGCTTCAAAGTATCAAAACTGCCACTTATGAGATTTTTAAGAATCTCTGAGATTTTCTTCCTGAACCCAGACAGATAACAAGAGCAATTCTTCAATCTCCTGATGTTGAGACATTATTCATGACTTCACTTAGAAGTTCACAATGTCATATTATCAGAACACATAAACATCAGTATACAACCGTTCTCTTCTGACTTCTGATCTTCAGATCAAGTTCAACAATACACATACAAAGTCTCCCTTTAATGTATATTGTAATTGGGAAAAGTGCAACTCTCAGTGACTCCCCTTGTTAAGGCCAATCAAAACCGTAGCGTGGAAACCAGTAGCACTAGCTCTGAGGTAGTAACTTCAAGCACCCTGAACTAGTCGTAGAATAGTAAGGATATCTCTGATTCATGACCTTGCACTTCCACAGTTATTATGACTCTTTGGATGGCTGAGAAATCATGTAGCCATAGTCTGAAACCAACCTCCAACCTTCTTAGTGTGCTTACAAGCTTTTACTAAGATTCAGACTTTCTAGAAGGATTATCCTTTGATCATGTATAATATATTTACTAGTAGTTGCTAATACTAGTAAGTTCTTCAGACCACAACAGTAGTTATGCATTGTTAAGCATACTACTTTTAAACACAAGTAGAATCTACTTATTCCAAACCAACAATAGAACTGCCACTTCTGAATGAGGCAATAGAATATTAAGATTCACAGACCCAAGTCTCTGCCACTGACTTCTAACAATAATGATGTTACAGCATGAATCTATCTGTTTGGGTTCTGAAGTTAACATCCAGGGGATTGATGCCCTTTTATATTCCCCATAAGAAGGTATGATCTTCATCTTCAGCAATAATTACTCACCAGAATACTCTTAGAGAAAAATAAACTCTCTACCAAGTTCTGAGAAATAGGTTCAGAATACAGCCTTGCATGCACTTAGTCTCCCATCAAGGTGTTTATATATATCTTTATCCAAGATCCTAATGAATACTTAGTCTCCCGTCAAAGTATTCATTATTAGTTAGATTATGCCATCTTCTCAAGGTAGTATAATTACTCCATGCATGAAGAACCAACTGGTCCTTACAAGTTTCCTCTGCTGAAGAGACCCTTCGTTTGAGATGATGTTGCAACATTGATCCCAAGCACACTTTTCTTGTAGAGGATACAAGAGTACACCAGAAGCTAATCATCCTTTATGATCAGATCCATAACAACCACATAACCTGTTCTTATTCCTATCCTCCTTGGAAATCACTAAGATCATGAGAAATAAACCCAAGCATCTTACAGAACAAGGTAAGATGAACTCCCTTTCACATCAGCTTGATCATATTACTGCCTCTGAACAAAGGGTTATCCAACTTCCCTCTTTATGGATACATTGTTGAGCTCTTTACTTTAGACACATAGTAAGTACTCTTTATTTGGAATTTGCCACAGGTTTCAAATTAAGAGTCCTTAGTTTGCTTGCTGTACAAGTTTCAAATTGCCACATTCTGTAACTTGTACTAGAAGAAACTTCATTATCAATCATGAGGATGTTTGATAAGTCTGGAACAACTGAAGTCTTCAATAGTTGTGATGTTGTACATCCTTTTTCATCACGAGCTTTTGATTCTGATTTCCACATATTTATCACAGAATTATTTAATCACACTAGATGTTTCTGACTGATTACTTCTTCATGCTTGCTAAGCATATTTGCTTGTCTGAAGATCCAGAAATGATGTTCCATCATCCATCACATGAGGGAAAACCTGGAAATCATAGCTTTAAAGTCCTTTTAAGTGCATTTAGCTCAGTACATATACTCCCTTAAACTCATAACTGGAGTAGATGACCTGTTGATCGTGTCCTGATCAATTATTCCAAAACAGATGTCTCCTCTTCCAGATCAGGAGTAGGTTCCAAACATATGTACTCACATTACATGTGTTTAGCACCCAGAACATCTGTTCTTCAACTGGCAGTTGCATGATGTTCTAACATCCTTAAGAACATCAATTCCATCTCCTTGGAACACATTATCCTTGATAATCTTCAAGGTCTTCAAGCAGCTTGCAGATGTATATGAGAATCATTGATCAATTGATACTCATCAACACTTACAATAAAAGCCTTTATGAGTGGACTTGAGGAATTCTCAAGTATCTTTGACATTATTGATAGATTGCAAAATCTGCTTACAAATTCTGTTGAAAATAATAACCCTAGAGTTCTTCTTTCACTTTAGGGGTTGTATCAGAAGTTGTGCAGCGGAATAGCAGTAGAACCTGCTTAAATTAATCCTTCAAGTTGTTTGCTTCTTCACCAAGCAACTTTCTAGACCCAACTCTACAGCCCTGTTAAAAGGAAGCTTTATAAGCACATATGATGCCTTATCAATATCTTCACTCCCGCATGAAGGTTTTGATAATACTGAATATAGGTTGAACAATGCTCTCCAAAATCTTCACTCCCGCATGAGGTCTTTGAATTTGTTCAAACATTTTCACCTTCCTTCAACATAGCTGATCAGATTGATCTAGTTTCTCCCAAATTGGTCCATCCTCCACTCCTAGGGACCAAAAAAAAACTACTGGTTCAAACAATGTTCTACCTTGTACACAACAGGAAAGTATCCCCCATGGATCTCATCCAGAGACAGACAGGATGCCTGCTCTGATACCAATTGAAATTCCTGGTATGTCACAGACTCAGGATGTCTAATGGAATGTTAAGACATCTGATCTGACATTAAGCGCTGTACAGGTAGAATGGGCTGTACTTTTGATATCTGTTCTACAACAGTCACTGGACTATCATACCAGAGCCTGCAACACCTTTTGACAAACGCGGGTTCTGATTTGCTGAAGTTCAGAACAGTTAAGGTTAATCAAATACGTTGATGTCACGAGGAATGCTGTAACATCAAACACATAACCAATGCAGAAGGTAAATAACACACAGAATTGTTCACCCAGTTCGGTTCAACCAACCTACATCTGGGGGCTTCCAAGCCAGGGATAAAGTTCACTATTAGTAGTATCAATTCAAAGACCCTACAGCCAACACACCCGTTGACAGCCTTCTCACTTAATCACTACCCAATGACACTTTTACCTAAGATCCAATCCTAGATATGAGACCCCTCTCACTCCCCCTCAATCACCACAGTGATAACTTTCTACAGTACATAAACTGTTCAGAAGATACACTTCCATTACACATCTTAATCATGCTTAAAAGCTTCAATCAAGTACAATGCATACATCCTTTTACCTACAGGTTTCAAGGAGTATGGTGACCATCCCACAGCCCGGGTGGTACAACAAAACTAGCCCTAAATCATTACATCTTGTCAATCCGCGAACCCTCTTAAATTAGGTTACAATGCTTCTATTTATAACCCTCTTTACCCAGCTGGATTTGGGCCTTCACATAACAGCAATGCAGCTCTAACAACCTGCATAAAATAAGCAGAAAACTTCTGCTACAAGTTAGGTCTTCAATCGAGCTTTTCTCCTTATCCTTAGCTTCTGATTGAATCTTCTAGGGCTCCACGTATGCCTTCAATTTTCGCTACTTGTTATGCATTCTATTTGGCAGAATATTCTGCATAACTTTAGGAACAGAACTGCATCAGTCTTGACAGTTCAGTAGCTTGATGTCTGGTATGATGTTATGACATCTCTTGAGACATGTTGTACCAGAGCATGTTTAGGCATTTACAATAGAATTTTCAGGCTGTTCCTATTGTACATTACATTACATTATTGTTGCTATTTGTTTTACAAGAGATGAGCCAATCCCAAACGAAGGCACTTACAATACAGTCAAACTTCAAGATTTTTGGTAAACATCAATATTTTAAAGGCACATTCATTATTTTATCAAGGGTTGATCATAATTCCTCAAGAAAAGCCCTCAGATCACCAAAGGGGCAAAATTGTCAAAAATAGGGTTTTGATTGAGAATGATTGATATTGACTTTTGACCTAGTACACGACCTAATGACTTGAAGCATGATCCCAAGGGCTCAAATATAATATCTTGACCTAATTACATGGTTCAAAACATTTCTAAATATCAAGTGATTGATAGTTGAAATTTAAATCAATTGATGAAAAGTCAACAAACACACAAAAAGTCAAACTTTGACTTTTTGGTCAACATTTAACTTCAAAGATCAAGAATAATCAAAACATTCAAAAAATATCAAATTTGATCATCAAGAATCAAGAAAAGTCAACAAAAGTCAAAAGTTGGAAAATTTTCCAACACAGGAAAATTTCTAAGTGTTTTTGTTCTTAATAAATTCACTACTTCATGACCATTTTTCACTAAGATACAAGATAATTCAAAGAAAACTTTCAACATGAAAGTTGTAGGGATTGATGAATTATACAATTTATCCTTGATGGATGATCTTCAAAAAGTGCTTAATTTGAGAGATATAAGCCCATGAAGTCGTGACATTTTTACTCTACACTTAGAAAAGTTTTCAACAAGTTTGGTAAGATTTTTATCCCAACTTCTTGGAAAATTTTCACCAAGTTTCAATTTTATTTAGTCAAAACTCACAACATAAAAGTTGTAGACAATGCTTAAATCTTTCCAAAATGTCAAAAAACAAAATTTTATCATGCTTGATCTAGGAGATTCGAAGGCATGAAGTTGGGCATCCATTCTTGAAATCTAAGGTTTTTTTGTGACGAACATAAGATCAAATCCCCAAGCCATGCTGCATAATATTTCTTAACAGGCTACTAACTTGCAAATCTCACCATAATTAAATGTTTACACAAACGTTTGAGCCATTATCCACTTGATTCAAGCTTTGTCCAAGACAATTTTCCATTAATGACACAAAGTTCACACTTCCATTTTGGAAAAGTTTGCTTTAATCACTTTGTCAACTCTCCTTGAGCCTCTCACTTTCTCCCTATGCACACACTCAACACAAAAGCCAGAAGAAACATGTTTAAAGTGCCTAACCACTTTAGATTACCCTGTACTTCACATTAAAACCATGTATTTCAAAGTTTGCTTCATTTACAATCCAACCAAACCATAACTTGTGATCTTGACAATTTGATCAGCTCCTTCCCTCCAACCTTTTTCTATAAATAGAGGTACATTTGCAAGCTAGGACACGAGTTCATAAGCCCTAAAACACACTCATACTCTTTCAAATCTGAATTTGCATCCAAAACTCCATTGTTTTCAATTTCTGACCTTGAACTCCAAATACCTAATCCACTCATGCGTTTTCATTCTAAATCATTCACAAAGCTTCTATAACTCATATAGAACTTATCCAAATTCCTATTTAATCATTGTAACATCATCTTCATCATCCTACATTTTCAAAAACAGAGTTTTGCAACTTGACTTGGTTGGAGTGATTCAACAACTTTCAGCACAAAGTAAGGATTGGAACAACTTCAGGGAGGTCCAAGAAAGCTTAATCAATCATCATTTTGTACATGAAAGCATCCATACGCATTCTAAGATTTCACTTCAAGAGGTAAGTTTTCTAAACTTGGAAATCCTTATTTAAGCATCATTTGCATATGCTTTCAAAAGATAAAATGTAGATATCATGTCTATGAAGCTAACCATTTCCGTAGTTTTCATTTATATTGACTGTGTGATGCGAATTTTGGAAGTGAAGTTTATGAAAAATTAGGGTCCAGTTTGGTACCAACATAAATTAATTTTAATCTTTGAGTTTTAGCCCGAGTTAGTGGCATGGTTGGATTTGTGGTGAAAATTTGAACAACTTTGATGTTTACATTTTCCAATTTGGTTGAGAAATGAGCATTTTCAGAAATTCAAAAATGTTGTTTTGATTACTGGCGCGAGGAAGAAGATGAAGTCACATGCAGAAACAAGTTTATAATATATTGAGTGGTTGTTGTATAATGACCAGATGAAACAACCACCCTAATTGCAAGCACATGCGTACAAAGTCTTTTCCTGCCTTAGGGACCTAAGTTCGAGCCCCAGCAGTACCCTTTTAATTTTCACACATTTGTTTCTTTCAGATCATGTGCAGGCCGACTCAGTGTGCGCACCATGCGCCTCTTTCCATCACAATCTGATCATCACAAGATTAAATCTAACACCCAGATAAGCAAGTGCATGATGCACTTCCCGGGACCAGCCACATGGGATCCAGCGTAGGGGTTTGGGCTCTTGTGTTAGGTCTGATTGAATTTCTTTCCATCCCCCCTGTTTGCTAAATCAGACCCATTTTCATTTTATTTTTTATTTTTCGGATTCAAAAAAACATATGTTTTGGGCCTAGTATTCCTTTTCACACCCTCTAAAATTTTTTCACAACACCACAAGCCCAATCTTTTTTTATTTCTTTATATTTTATTTTTTTGTTTCACTTTTATTTTAAATACAAAAAACATATTTTTATTCTAAGAAATTTTAAAAAATAATTAAGTTTAGGTTAATCTATATGTTGACATTTCTATTTTGTTGATTAAATAAAATTAATTAGACATGGTTTTTTTTATTAACTTAATTAACTTCCAATTAATTTAAAATTAGGTTTAAATTGATATTAACATTAAAAATATTTTTCTAACAATTGTTTTCTCTTTTTTTTTTTATAAAATTAAAAATCATTAGACTTAGATTTTATTTTAATTTCCTTAATTTCAATTAAACTTAGATTTTTTAGGTTTTATTTAAAATAATTAGTTAACTTCTCTTTTAATTAAAACTAATTAGTTTTCTTAGGTTAATGATCAAACTTTGTTTTTTATCAAAATTACCAAAACATTTTCTATTTTATTTTGTTTTTCTCTACTTCACATTTTTGCGTATTTTTATTATTTAGCATTATCATTTATGTAAATAGTCTGTAATAGATAATTAGTATTTATTGTTTTCCTCTCCCATTCATAAACTTGTAACCCCTATCCCCGAAGCGTTGTAATAGCGTAGGCCATTTAAATTCCGCAATTTACAGTTTTCCTTATTAACTGTTAGTAATTAGGGTTTGTATGGCAAGATTAAAATCAATCATTAGAAAACCTAATCTCAAAGGCAAATACTTGAAATCAAAACACTTCGCACACATGCACCTATAGGGTTAACCTCACTTGTTGCCTTCGGATAAAATAGTCATGCCCCTCGAACGTGGGATACTTTAGCAAAAACCCTTGGTTAAAAGATCGTAGTCCCTCGATGACCCTTCGATGTTTCCTTCGGTAAAAGATCTTAGTCCCTTATGATAATTGCTAAAGTGTCCTACAAGTTGCCTTCAATGACACACGCCCGTCCCTCACATCCAATGATAGGGATTCTTACTAACTAATGGTAGGATATAACTATCTAAAGAAAGAAGAAAAGAACAAAGACTTCTTTTGAGTAGGTAGAACGCTCGTAGTCGCTTGCTTACAAACTTTTCAAAAACAAACATCTTTCTACACACAAACACTTTTCTGAAATATTTTCGAAAACAAACACTTTGTATGCATTCTCAACGATACAAGAATCATTACAAAGTTTACCGAATGAAGACACATTTCAAAATATTTTCAAATACAAACATATTTACAAAAGAATTTCAAAAGTGAGCTAGCAACTAAGAGCCCGTAGATAACTACAGATGAAAAGGGTGCTAACACCTTCCCTTTTCATAACCTACCCCCCGACTCAAGAAAATTCTCAAAAGGTCTTTCCTGTTATTTTCACCCTTTCCTTTATTGGATAAAAGAAAAGTCTATGGCAACTCTTTCTATCCGTAACATTTGCGATAAAACACAAAACAACAAGTCAGTTCTCCCATCGTATTACAGAACTGGAGACTCTGCTGAAGAAATGATCATAAGTGGGGTTACCTTAGAGCTAAATCACATTTAAAAATACTTTACTTGCTTGATTTGTATGCTTTACATTTTGGGGTTATGCTTGGGTTTATTTCTTGTATAGATCCTATACTCGGATATGGGGCATTTTAGGTAAGTAACAATAGACCGGGAAGACTGTACGACATAGACTGATATGGTTGAAGCGATGGCTACATTAGTGTGACTCATTTGTTGGTACCGGTGTCCCTTGAGTCAAGTCAAGGAGAACACGGGGCCGCTACATGGTGTCATAAGCACTAACTAACCTTAGAACCTTAGTTGACACAACTTAGACATTAGAAAGTAGTGAGATAATTGGATTTGGTGCAGACTGAAGTTGGTTAATACTCGATACTACACTCATTGAGATTGGACTTTCGGGATATTTCGATCGCAGTTTAGATGCTTGTGCTGAAACAGTGCCCAAGAGAAAAGTCAGTGATATGGAGATTCTGAGAACCCAATTACTTCTTTTAGGACAGGTTGAGCCAACTAAAACCTCAAGATGGTACTTACCTATAAACTCCATGCAACCTTAAACCTAAGGCCTTGCGTATCTTGTTTGTGTAAAATTGTTCATGACATCATGACATCATGGCATATCATTTCAAGGACCTAGGGATTTATCTTTGTTCTGTTTTGTAGGTTATAGCTTCTGCTCATAGAAGCATTATCCGAATCAGTTTTGTGAGGATACCTTCTCGACTTAAAGAGTTAGTTTCAAGGGTGCCTGAAAGTTCTCCATTCATCAAAAGGCATGGTCGACTACTCATTTTGGTTACCTTGGGTTTTGAAGAAGATATGATGAGTGTTCTATTCCAATTCTTTGACCCCGTACATAACTGCTTCACCTTTCCCGATTATCAGTTGGTGCCCATAATGGAGGAATTTTCTCAATTACTGAGAGTTACTGTTCTCAATCAAATACCCTTCACTGGTTTAGAGAAAGAGCCACAACCTAAAGAAATTGCGCCAGCCTTACATTTGAAGCGGTCTGACATTGTAGCTAACTGGGAAACAAGGTGTGGAGTCAAGGGTTTCCTTCCTAAATTTATGTTAGAGAAGGCTTGACTGTTTTTGGATGCTATGAATTTTCAAGCTTTTGAAGAAATTTTGGCTTTGCTAATCTATGGGTTGGTGCTTTTCCCTAACCCAAACCAACTCATAGATGTGAACGCCATCAAAAATTTCTTTCTCGTAACTCTGTGCCTACTTTTCTCAGATACATTTTGCATTCTCTTCACACTCGTACCATGAGGAAGCGAGGGACTCATATGTGTTGCATACCTCTGATATCAAGGTTGTTTATTTTGCACCTTCCCCGATCAGTATTGAAGAATGAAAAAGGTCTGAGGTGGTCTCAAAGGATGATGTCGCTCTCTCATTCAAATATCTATTGGTGTTCCCAATCTCTGGAATATGTTACTATCATTAACCACTGTGGGTAATTCTCTAATGTTCCACACCTTGGCATTAGGGGAGGTATTACTTACAACCCTTCTCTAGCTCTATGACAATTTGGTTATGCTCGAAGATATAGTCCTCATGATGCGCTTATCCAGGGTATCATGTTCGACTACGAGAATGATTTTCAAGGTTATCGTCAAAGGTTTATACGTGCTTGGGGCATGGTAAACAAGGTTGATAGAAAAACTTTAGGACATAAAAATTCTATCCCTTTGGAGCCCTATCTCAAATGGTACCAGCTCGCACTCAAAACCTTAAGATGCCATATCCAACTATTCTACTGGTGGTCTTAGAGCCTGTTATCGAAGGAGACGTTTCTCGCATCATCCTCCATCCCGACATGCCTACTGACCTCTAAGAATTATAGAAGTCCTGGATTCAACTCAAGGGAGAACGATACACCTTTGACACATAGTTCTATGCAAGCGAGAAGAAAGTGTTGGAGCTCACAAAGAAACTTCACGAGGAGAAAATCCTTAATGCGTACATCTACACAAAGATGAAGCGTTCTTGGGAGACTTGAGTCTTAGGTTTTAGAAGTTCATATTGTTGTCTCTTTGAAACTTTTTTGCTTTTCATTTATAAGCCTAAGAGGCATTTGTAATTTTGGAACTTACTAATGAAATCTTTGTTTTTGTTTCCTCTCGTTTAATAAATTTAAATCTCCTAATGTCCTTTAAAACATTGCATCCACATAGCATGCATCATTTCATAAGCAGGTTTTTTGATATAGGTTTCCTCATATATTTACTGTTTATTTCAGTATAAGATGGCTTTCGAACAAACTGTCAAAGATCTGCAAACTCAACATGCACGATTTCAAGAGACTCTGCTGAATCTAGCCAAAGGGCAACAAGAGATGATGGAGCTCCTCACCACAAAAAATAAGACTAAGAAGCGGGTTGTTATCCTCATTATGGGGAGAAGATTCAAAGGTCCTACTCGACTGGCTCAAGCAGATGCTGTTTCCTCTAAGGAAGACGATAATCAAGAGGAGGATGTTAGAAGCACCAGGGTTAGAGGAGGAAATAATCAGGGTTCCGAAGACGAAGACTACTCCGACGAACAGTACCCTCATGTAGATGACAAATACAAGCAATTGGACTTTGGAGATTTGGGTCTAATCCCAGTGGTGGTCATCCCTCACAAAATCAAGGTCCCTATCTTTGCTAAGTATGATGGGGTATGTTGTCCCAAACTCCATCTGAGGTCGTATGCTCGAAAAATTTAACCCCATAATGATGACCGAAAGTTGTGGGTCCATTTCTTTCAAGAAAGATTGTCCGGTACTCAACTTGAATGGTTCTACCATATTGAAGGAACCAATATTCACACATCGGAAGACTTGACTATTGCTTTCTACAAGCAGTATCAATATAATGCTGACCTGGCACCAACCCATGTACAATTGCAAAACATGTCCATGAGTTCGAATGAAGGGTACAAATAGTATGCACAAAAGCGGAGAGACTTAACTGGAAGGGTGAAACCTCCTTTAACTGACCGGGAATTGGTGGATATTTTCATGGGTACTCTCACGGGTCCATTCTTTAATTTGCTGAATGGGAGTTCTTCATCAGGGTTTACTGAGCTGATTTTGACTGGTGAACGAGTTGAAAGTGGTATCAAGAACATAAAGATTCCAATGGATGCAACTTCCAATGCTGTGAAGAAGCCGTTTAGTGGTAAGAAGGAAACCAATGTTGTTTATGGCTAGAGGAGCCGTAGTAAGAATGTTTGTCATTAATCTATAGGGGCAGTGTTAATCTCTAATCCACCTCCTATTCAACCATAACAACAAGGTAGCCAACGAAGGTCAGACGCTCCGAGAAGGAAATTCACCAGAATTAATATGCCTTTGGATCAAGCATTCCAACATCTGTTAAAGGATGATATCATAACACTCTGAGACCCTCCTCCTAATCCCAACACATCCTCTCTAAAATACAACCCAAATGCAAACTGCGCCTATCATTCGAACAATCCGGGGCATGACACCAACAACTTTGGACTTTAAAAAACAAAATCCAAGATATGATTGATGCAAAAGAAATTGAGTTTGATCCTCCAGAGACCCCTAATATGATTTATGCACCCATGCCCAGTCATGGTAAAGGTGTTAATGCTATTGACAATGTTTCCTATGTCTCCACAATAAGTGACTTGACCACTCCCGTGATGATCGTTAAGAAGAATCTGTTACGAGCCGGTTTATTTTCGTATTATCCTGAAAATTGTTACCATTGTGCTTCCCAAACTAATGGTTGTATGTGGATGGAGAAGGGTATTCAACGCTTGATTGATAGCCATGGAATTCTGTTTGAGAAGACTCTGTCCATAAAGAGTTTGCATGAAAGTATACCTCAAGAACTGAGACTTGAAGATGTTTCTATAATCACAATTTCCAATACTCCTGTAAGGATCACCTCTAGAGGTCTTATAACGATTCCTACCGAGCCAAGGGTGGCTCGCCTGATCATCACCGCACCGGGGCCAACCCCCTATTCCTCTGACAAGGTTGTTCCCTATAACTATGGGGCAAAAGTTTATTATCATGGTGTTAACACAAGAGCCATGGATTACCAAAGATGAAGATTCTGAAGTTACCAATCTCAATGTCGAAAATATTGTCATAACTAGTAAAGTTACCCAAACGGGAAGGATCTTCTCCCCGAAGATCTCTCCTCAAAAAACTATGACAACACTTGTTCATATTACTGCTGCTGGGTCAACTGCTGACGCCCGAGGCAAAGAGAAAGTGACTGAGCCTGCCCAGATGGAAGCACCCTCAAAAGAAGTTACAACTGAAGACTCCTCTAAACAAGATATGGAAGAAATACTAAAGATCATTCGTAAAAGTGACTACAAAATAATGGAACAATTGGGGCATACACCCTCCAAAATATCCATGTTGTCCTTGTTATTATGCTCTGAAGCCCATGCTCAGGTTTTGTTGAGATTTATGAAGAATGCTCATGTACCACAAGAGATTTCTGCTGATCAGTTTAAGAATTGTGTTACAAGCCTAACAACTGATAATGGTTTAGGTTTTTCTGATGCTCACTTAACTTCGGCAGGAAAGAATCATAACAAGGCCCTGCACGTCTCTATTGATTGTAAGGCCACTACTTTGTCGCATGTGTTAGTTGATACAAGTTCCTCTATGAATGTATTACCAAAAGGTGCTATGGATAGATTAGACTGTGAAGGGCTGGTGCTGAAACCCATCGATATTGTGGTAAGAGCCTTTGATGGGTAAAAAAGAATGGTGCACAGAGAATTTGATCTTCCGATCAAGGTGGGATCTCAGGTTTTTAACTCCACTTTTTATGTAATGGATATTCGCCTGAGCTATTCCTGTTTGCTAGGACGCCCCTGGATTCATGAGGAAAGCACTGTTACCTCTACCTTACATCAAAAAATGAAGTATCCAGTGAAAGGGAAGATCGTTACAGTCTGTGGAGAAGAAGAATATATGGTCATCCATTTGAATTCTTTCAAATATGTTGAAATGGATGGTGAATTCATTGAAACTCCATGCCAGAAATTTGAAGTAATCCCTCCAACGATTATCGTTGCTAAAGCTACTCCTGCTACTCCTAAGATTACCAAGGACACACCAAGAATGGCTTCTCTGAAGGATTCTAGGGATGTGATAGAAGAAGGTGGTTGTACTGTTTGGGGTCAGCTTCCTGATATCCCCTTCAAATTTGACAAGTTTGGTCTGGGCTTTACTATAGAAGGTCAAAGGGTTGTTCGTCACGCTCGAGATGGAAGACCTCTATTCCATATCAGCAATAATGGAGTCAATGCAATAGAAGGCTGGACAACTGGATATTCCCTACCATTAGAGGTGGACTCAACAATTGGAAGGCTAAAGGCTTTGTACCAATATCCTTCAGTCAGGAGTAATAGCTATTTCTATTTTTTATTTTCTTTAAGAAGTTTGGTTATGTAATTTCTTTTAAAACAATGACTTTAAACCCCGTGTCTTGCCGGGGGCACAATGGTCCATTTGTTAAGGATTGTCATTTCATATGTCATATTTTCATTTAATGAAAACATTGGACGTTTTGAATTCAAATTTTGCATTCTCTGTCTTTATTTTTACTTTATTTCACTTTCAAATAGCTATGTGTTCTTTCACACACCCACACACTACATTGCAGATCCCCATCCACTCCGGATCTCGTTGATAACGATTCTGCTATTGCCGCTTATGACTTTGAAAATCCAGTCTACCAAGCCGAAGACGAAGGTGAGGAAGATTGTGAGATACCTGGAGAACTTTCCAGACTCTTAATACAAGAAGAAAAGGCTATCCAACCACATGAAGAGCCGACCGAGGTGGTAAACTTGGGTTCTAAGACATACAGAAAAGAGGTTAAGATAGGTGCCAACTTAGAGGGCAGTGTCAAGAACATATTGGTTCAGATGTTGCACGAATATGTTGAGGTCTTTGCTTGGTCATACGAAGACATGCCAGAGCTCGATATAGATATTGTAGTTCACCGTCTTCCAATGAAAGAGGGTTATTCTCCAATTAAGAAGAACGTTCTTCGCATGCGTCCTAAGATTTCAGAGAAGATCAAGGCTGAGGTTATGAAACAATTCAATGCAGGTTTCTTAGCAGTGACTTCATATCCTCAATGGGTTGCTAATGTTGTTCTGATACTGAAAAAAGATGGAAAGGTACATATGTGTGTAGATTACAGGATCTAAACAGGGCAAGCCCCAAAGACTACTTCCCACTTCCATATATTGATGTTCTGGTCGACAACACCGCTCAACATATGGTATTCTCCTTCATGGGTGGTTTTTCGGGTTATAATCAAATAAAGATGGCGCCTGAAGACATGGAGAAAACTACCTTCGTCACACAGTGGGGAATGTTCAGTTACAAGGTCATGCCTTTTGGGTTGAAGAGCGCAGGGGCAACTTATTAACTTGCCATGGTAGCCTTATTTCATGACATGATTCATCATGAGATAGAAGTCTACATCGACGACATGATAGCAAGATCGCAGACTGAAGAAGAACATCTTGATCATCTGTATAAGTTACTTGAAAGGCTGAAGAAATACAAGCTGAGGCCGAATCCAAACAAATGCATATTTGGGATGAGATCTGGAAAACTTATGGGTTTCATCGTCAGTGGTAAAGGTATTGAAGTTGATCCTGTGAAATTCAGAGCTATTCAATAAATGTCGGCTCTCTGCACCGAGAAGGAAGTCATAGGTTTCTTAGGACGATTAAATTACATTGCCCAGTTCATTTCTCATCCGACTGCTACCTGTGAGTCAATCTTCAAGCTGCTAAAGAAAGATCAAGTAGTAAAATGGAACGACGACTGTCAAATGGCTTTTGATAAAATCAAGGAGTACTTACAAGAACCTCTGATTCCAACGTTACCAGTTGAAGGGAGACCTTTCAGTGCTAGAGAATTCAATGGGGTGTGTGATGGGGAAACATGACGAGTCTGGTCTAAAAGAGCATGCAATATACTACCTTAGCAAAAAGTTTACCGACTGTGAAACAATATACACTACTTGAGAAAACTTGTTGCGCTTTGGCATGGGCTGCTCTCCGACTAAGACAATATATGTTGACTCATACTACTCTATGGATCTCTAAAATGGATCTCATCAAGTACATCTTCGAGAAGCCAGCTCTCTCCGGAAGAATAACCCGATGGAAAATGATCTTGACAGAATACGACATTCAGTACACCACTCAAAAAGCAATCAAAGGAAGTGTACTGGCAGATCATTTGGGGTATCAAGTGTAGACGACTACCAATCTATGAACTTCGAATTCCCGGACGAGAACACCATGCGAATTACAGATTGTGAAGAACCTGGGATGTATGAAAGACCTCAGTTAGGATCCTAATGGACTATGGTTTTTAATGGAGCTTCTAATGCACTTGGAAACGAAATTGGTGCTATGATCATCTCCCCTGCATGTTGCCATACGCCTTTCACTGCCAGACTTTTCTTTGACTGCACCAATAACGTGGCTGAGTATGAAGCGTGCATCCTGGGTATTAAAGCTGCTATCAACCTAAGAATCAAAATCATGAGTGTATATGGGGATTCAGCCTTGGTAATCAGTCAAGTCAAGGGAGAATGGGATACAAAGCATCTGGATCTTATCCCTTACCGAGAGCATATGCTAACCTTGATTCCATACTTCGAAGAGATTACTTTTAAGCATATCCTAAGAGAAGAGAATCAGTTGGCAGACGTATTATCTACCATGTCATCCATGTTCAAGCTCAGATGGGACAACGAGACCCCCATAATTATCATTGAAAGATTCGACGAACCGACACACTGCTATGAACTTGACACTGATGAAGTAGAAGAAAAACCCTGGTTTCATGAAGTGAAAAGATACCTTGAAGCTCAAGAATACCCTGAAGGGGCATCGATCAATGACAAGAAGTTCCTACGAAGATTCTCAGCTAAGTTCTTCTTGAGCAATGGAATTTTGTATACGCGAAATCATGATTCAACTCTGCTCCATTGTGTGGACAAAAAGGAGGCAGAGAAAATTATGAAGGATATGCACGAAGGAATCTTTGGTACTTATTCCAGTGGACATACTATGGCTAAGAAGATTTTAAGAGTAGGTTACTATTGATCGACTATGGAAACCGACTGTTACCACCACACGAGAACTTGTCATAAGTGCCAAATCTATGCTGATAGAGTTCATGTGCCTCCAATACCTTTGAACGTCATGACTGCTCCTTGGTCATTCGCAATATGGGGCATTGATATGATCATAGAAATCAAGCCTACTGCTTCTAACATACATTGTTTCGTTCTCGCCGCCATTGAATACTTCACAAAATGGGTTGAAGCAGCTTCGTTCGCCTCTGTTACCAAGAATGGGGTTGCCTGGTTAATTAAACATAACCTCATATGCCAGTATGGCATCCCTGAGAGAATAACCACGGACAATGGTACCAACCTCAACAACAGTATGATCACCAAGCTCTGTATGTAGTTCAAGATCAAGCATCACAACTCTTCTCCATATCGACCAAAGATGAATGGCACAGTGGAAGCCGCCAATAAGAACATTAAGAAAATTATACATAAGATGGTTGTGACCTACAAATACTGTAACGAGATGTTACCGTTTGCTCTTCATGGCTATCGCACTTCGGCACGAACATCAACTGAGGCAACCCCATTCTCTTTGGTTTACGGTATGGAAGCCGTCATACCTGTCGAAGTTCAAATTCCTTCTCTAAGGATTATGAAAGATGAAGACTTAGGCGAAGACAAGTGGATTTAGACCAGGCTAGACCAGTTGAATCTGATTGACGATAAGAGGTTTTTGGCTGTCTATCACAGCCAGATGTATCAGAAACGTATGATCAAAGCATTCAATAAGAAAATCAAGCATCAGATATATCAGACTGGTGATTTGGTAATAAAGCGCATCATTCTACTGCAAGGTGATCCCAGGGGAAAATGGACTTCCACTTACGAAGGCCCATTCATTGTCAAGAAAGTATTTTTGGTCGGTGCTATGATACTAACCACCATGGATGGTGAAGATTCACCATGTGAATGCGGACATAGTCAAAAGATACTACGCATGAAAACGACCCTCTAGGTTGATTGGCCTAGGAAAAAATAAGGGCATCCCGGCGAACCAAAAGGGTTCAGAAAAAAATTAGGGACATATATAAAAGATTGTACACCCGGTAAGTCGAAAACCTGAAAAGGCGACTTGGGCAAGAAAGGATATCCCGGTGGACTGAAAACCCGAAAAGGCGGTCCAAGCAAAAGTTAGGGATTAAAATCATACGACTATGTTCCATTGGATCACTTACTACAAGCGTTGTTACCAACATCAAGTTCAAATGGTGCTGATCAATTCAATCAACTTCTTCTGACAGCAAGGGATGAGATGCTTGAAGACATAGGGGCAATAACAGAGTTGAAACCTGACGAGATAACTTACACATAACTATATGTTTTATTTCACTTTGTACTCTTTTCATTTCACGACGATTTCCTCTTACTAGGATTTCTGTCTCTTTGTACAAAACGCCTGTTTATAGGCAAACTATCAATATAAACACAATTTCAAAATTCATTTTTTTAATTTTTCTGTTTTGTTTGCAAAAACATCCAATGACTAAAACTGAATGAACATATGCATATGAACATGATTGACTGTTAACAAATATATGCATAAGAACAGAAATAAGCATTTACTCAAGACTCTAGGAGTTGGAATAACGTCCAACTCATTCACAAAACCCCACAGAGCCACTTCTATGAGATTATCCCCACAGAGTAGTCTTAATAAATTCATCCCCAACAAGGATACATTCCCTGCAATTTTCTCAACCTACGAAGTTCCAATCAGTACAATTCATGGAAATTCTCTTCCCCAGCAGAGTTTATTCCTCCAAAACTGAAAAAACCCTGCAGATTTCTTCTCTCCAGTAAAACTTAATTTCCCCAGGAGAGTTTGTTTCATCAGCAAAATATTTCTCTATCAATAGGGTTTATTTTCCCAACAGGGTTTATTTCTCCAACAGATTATAGTCTCCTCAGCTCGATTCTATTCCTCAGATTGCTACGAATCACCGGCAAAATTCCTCTTCCCAGTGAAGTCGTCACTATCCCCAAAGAGTTGCCACGAAAGGCAGACCAAATATCAGTAAACTTTATCCTCCCCAAACGAGTCGAAAGATTACCCATCTCTTTTATCCCCAGTCAGGGTATATAAGAATTAAACTCCCTAGACAAATCAGAAGGTTATCTATCTCTTTCATCCCTAGTCAGGGTATATAAGAATTAAACTCCTCATTAAAGCGACAAACGACTAACGTTCCTGAACTCTTCTCCCCAAACAGAAATCAACATCCCCCGACTGAGTTTACTCAAAAATCAAGAAGAAATTCCCAATAGAAGCATTCTGGATAAGATATAAGATACACATGCTCTTCATCCCCAACAACAACCAGGGATTCATTTTCCTAGACAAATATACCGCACGGGTTTACAATTAAATTTCAACAACATTTCACATTCATACACCATTTACAAACATCATAACATATGCATACGAAACACATATAACACAGTCTCATTTATTTTGAGAACATCATTATGCAGTGCATTTAATACATCATGACATTGCATAGAACTAACTCTTTACCTTTTCAGGAAAGATTAATCAACAAATGAATATCATCAACAATTCTCAAACAGGTCCAAGATTAATTCCCGAAACAAGACCAGGAAACTATCTACGTGACCAGGTCAGAGATTAATTCCTGAAACAAGACGGGGAAACTATCTCTACGGCCAACAAAAAGCAGGTTCCAGATTAATTCCCTAAGCTAGACAGGGAAACTATCTAGATGACCAGCCACAAATTAATTCCTGAAACAAGACAAGGCAACTATCTGTGAAATAAGATTGTAGATCAATTCCCGAAATAAGACGTGGCAACTATCTACATGAACAGGTTGAAGATTAACTCCCGAAACAGGACGGGGAAACTATCTTCCTTTATGGTCCGATAAATATCAATTCCCGAAACAGGACGGGGAGACTATCTTTATCACCATTGGTATGAACTCTTGAAACATAACGAGTTTACCAACAAAAGTAGATTATAGATCAATTCCAGAAACAGGACGGGGCGACTATCTACATGATGAACACTTCCTTCAAATATCTTCTGGATAAAGTTAAATCGACCAAAGATTTATTCTGATACTTCTTCCAGTAGATGTTTTCTGTCTCAGATTAAATCGAACAAAGATTTATTCTATACTTCTTCCAGTAGACATTTTTGGGCTCAAATTAAATTGATCAAAGATTTATTCTGATACTTCTCCCAGTTAAAGTCGAGTGTAGACTTAGTCTAATTTATCTCAAAATTTACTCTGTGTTGTACCCTAAAATTTTCCCTCTCTTTTCTTAAGAAATTTCTCACAAGATCTTCAAATAGCTGCAGCTTGCACAAGGATTGATTAGATCAAGCCATCTCCTCAACACTGATACCTCAAATTAGGGTTTGAGTTTTCATAAGGACAATTGGACTTTTAATTCCTCAAACGACTTTCATGGATCATTATGGACCTCCAAGAATGCTCATGACAAGTTTCAAGCCTTGGATCACAAAATTGCTCAGTCAATTGATTAGATGACATGACCTAAAATCAACTCTACTGATGAAAAAGTCAACGGTAGCAAAAGTCAAAATTTGACTTTTTGGTCAACATTAAGTTTCAAAGATCAAAATTCATCAAAACATTCAAGAATATCAAGCTTGAACATCAAGAAATCAAGAAAGTCAAAAGTCAATATGAAAAGTCAAACATTTCAAGGCTTAGAAATTTTTCTAAGTGTTTTATATACATGATAATCTCATTAGTTCATGCCATGCTTTCACCAATATGTAAGATGATTCAAAGAAAACTTCCAACATGAAAGTTGTAGATCTCAATGAGATCTAAAATATTGTATGGCAGGACTTTTTCTATAAATGCCTGGATTTTAAGTAATAAATTCATGAAGTCATGGCATTTTTGATTAAACACTTAGAGAAATTTTCAGCCGGTTTGGTCAGGTTTTTATCCCAACTTCTTGACCAATTTTCATCAAGTTCTAGTTTGATTTAACAAAAGTCGTCAACATGAAAGTTGTAGAGGGTGTTTCAAGCTTTCCAAAACATCCAAGAGCATGAATTTATCATATTTTAGCTAGGAGATTCAAGGGCCTGAAGTTGGGCATTCATTCTTGATTTGCAAGTCATTTTGTTGAAGAGCACATAACAAAATCCCTATGCCATGCTGCATAATCTTACTTTGCAGGCCTTTTGTCTTGAAAATATATCCATAATCAGATGTTTACACAACTGATTGAACCATTATCCAAATGATTCAAGTATTGTCTATTGCATCTTTCTATTTTTGGCACATAGGCACCATTGCCATTCACATAACGTATTCTTTATACAAAGTTAGCTCTTCTTGAGCCTCTAACTTGTTCCTTCCACACACACTCAACATACAAAATTAGAATAGCATGCTTAACGTGTCCAACAACTCTATGCAACAAAGTACAAAGCATTGGAACTATGATCTTCAAGCTTGCTTCATGTACAATCCAACCTAGCCACAACATGTGAATTTTTGAAAATATGATCAACCCTTGTACCAAGCCTTTTGCCTATAAATAGAGAGGTCATTTGCAAGATAAAGACAATAAGTTCTCTTGTGTAGAAGCCCTAAAAAATCCCTGCATTCTAAAAAAACCAGATTTGTCCACAAAACCCCCATTGTTGAGCTTTGAAGTCCAAATCCTTGAGCCCTCTCGCTCCTTGCAAGTTTTGTCCAAAAGAACCATCTAAACGCTCCACATACATCATATAGAAGTTGTTCAAACACAAGAACAACTTCTATAACATCACTATCATCACTTTCCAAGCTCAACAACAACCCATACAACAGCTTAAACTCAAAGCACAAATTTTAGTTTCAAGGTAAGTTTTCTTGATTTTGAACTCTTCATACAAGCATCATTAATGGTTCATTTGTGAATATAAAATATAGATATCATTTCTTTGAAGCTAACCATATGCTTGCTTTTCGCTTTCAGTGACCATGTGTCGAGAACTGACTTTTACATATAGCAAAACAGTGATAAAATTTAAAAAACAACAGTATGAGTCGACACAAAATGCTACGAGTCGACACAAAATGCTACGAGTCGACACATATTATGTTCAAAACAGGTTATGAGTCGACACGAAATACGTATGTGTCGACACGAAACGGAAATGAGTCGATACGAAACCAGTATGCATCGACTCATACTGAGTTGTTTTGACTTCCAGGAGCAAGAAATGACTATGAGCCAATACATGAGCCAATACATGAGCCAATACATAAAACAATTTTTTTATCTTTTTTAATTTTTTATTTATTTTTCTTTATATTTTTATTATTATTATTTTCATATAAAAATTAAAAAAAATATTTTATTTAAATATGTATGCATACACTTTTGTTTTATTTCTTTTTCTAAACTAAAAAAAGACAAAAACACTTTCTTATTAAAATCAATTTCTTTTCTTAAAATTAATTTAATATTTAGACTTAGGTTTTATTTCAATTTATTTACTTTGATTAAATTAATTTAGACATTAGGATTTTAATTAATTTCTTTTTTCAAATCAATTAGATTAATTAAAACCTTTTTCATAAAAAAACATAAAAACAATTTCTCTTCTCTTTATATTTCTTTGTACATTTTATTATTCCGCACTATAATTATATAATTGTCAAAGCCTTGTAATAGTAAATTAGGTTTATTTTCTTTCATCTCCCAATTTGTAAATTTGTACCCCCATCCCCAAATGATGTAATAGCGTAGGAATTTACATTTTCGCAATTTACCGCTTTCAAATATAAATGCTAGTAATTAGGGTTTGTATGGAAAGATAACATCAATCTTAGAAAACTCTAATCTCAAGACAAAAAATGCATGCAATCAATACACTTTTCACACTTGCACCTCTAGGGTAACCCACATTTGTTACCTCAGATAAAAATAGTCATGTCCCTCAAACGTGGGATACTTTAGCAATGACCCTCGAATACAAGATTGTAGTCCCTCGATGACCCTTCAATGTTGCCTTCGGTAAACGATCTTAGACCCTTACGACAAATTGTTAAGGTATCCTACAATGTTGCCTTCTATGACTATACGATGACCCACGCCCGTCCCTTTACATCCAAAGATAGAGCTTCTTACCAATCAATGGTAAGATAGCAATGATAAAAAAAAGAAATGAACAAAAGACTTTTGAGTAGCTAAAATGTTCTTAGTTGCTTGCTCACAATCCATATTAAAAAAAAACATCTTTTCAAACACACCAACACTTTCAAATGAAATATTTTCAAAAGTCAACACTTTGTATGCATTCTTATAGATACGAGAATCATTACAAAGTTTTCCTAAACGAAGGCGCTTTTCAAAAATACTTTCAAAAACCACCACAAACACATTTCAAACAAAACAATTTCAAAAGTGATCTAGAAAGAAACTAAGATCCCATAGATAACTATGGATGAAAAGGGTGCTAACACCTTCCCTTTTCATAATCTACCCCCCGAACTCAAGAAAATATCTCAAAGGTCTTTTTTGTTCTTTTCACCCTTTCCTTATTGGATAAAAGAAAATTCGACAACGGCTCTTGCTATCCACAACAATTGCGATAAAACGCAAAACACCCAAGTCAGTTCTCCCACCGTATCACATAACTGGCGACTCTGGTGGGGATAAAGACTTAAAAGTGGGGTTACCTTAGAGCTAGATCACATTTAAATGCTTTTTTTATTTGATTCGTTTGCTTTACATTTTAGGTTCATGTTTGGGTTTTGTATTGATCCTCTACCTGGATCGGGGAACATCATTAGGTAAGTAGCAATAGATTGTGGAAACTATACGGCGTAAACTAATATGGTTGAAGTAATGGCTTCATTAGTGTGACACATTTGTTTGTACCGGTATCCCTTGTGTTGAATCGAGGAGAATACGGGGCTGCTGAGCAGTGTCATGAAGCACTAACTGACCGTAGAACCTTTAATTTAACAACTTGGTCATTAGGAAGTAGTGAGATAGCCGGCTTTGGTGTAGTCCGAAGTTAGTTGATACTCGATGCTATGCTCATTGAGATCGGACTTTTGGGATATTTCCGCCGCAAGAAAAGATTGATTGTGCTGAGATAATGCCCAATGAAGGAAAATCAATGATATTGAGATTCCCTAGAACCCGATTACTTTCTAGGACAGGTTGAGCCAACTAAACTTAAAGAGGGCACTTACCTATAAAACTCCATGTAAGCCTAAACCTAAGGAATTGTTTGTTTTGATTGTATATGATTATTTGTACGTAACGACTTGTTTGCTTTGTTCGTGTATGATTATTTATACATAACATCATGACATCATACCATAGCATTTTCAATAACAATTTCAAGGATCTCAAGGGTTTGTGATGCAGGGTTATGTTGAACCATACGTTTATCAAGGGGCAAGAGGATTTATTTTCCTCTAACCAAATGTCGTCAAAGACCAAAGCATGATAACATGAGTCAAGGGCTATGACCCACTTGACATGGTGAGCTTGATTCTCGTGGAAGGACATCCAACAATACGAAGTTCTTCAATCAAAGTTGTAATCAAAATTCAACTTCTAACATCTTCTTGTGTTTATCCTGCGAGATCCTTAAAAATATTGCATCCACACATCATGCATCATATCATGACAGGTTTTCCCCATATAGGTTTTCTCATTTGCTTGCTGTTTATTTTAGTAAAAAATGGCTCTCAAACAAACTGTCCAAGATCTTCAGACCTAAAATGTTTAGTTCAAGATTTGTTCCTAAATCTATCCAAGGGGAAAGAAGAAATGAAAGCACTCCTCATTGAGAGCATGACCGAGAATAATCCTGAAGACGACAAGGATGGCCAGTTCAAGCAATTACAAGCTGAGATAACAACAATTAAAATCCAAATGATCAGACAGATGGTGGGTCAGATGGATCTTATCCAAAACTTAGCTCGGGGACAAGAAGAGCTGAGAGCCCTCGTCAACAAGCTTCATTAAGATAAATGCAACCATATGAAACAAACAGTTAAGATTGGGAATCAAGTCATTAATCAAACCCCGATGAGACAAGAAGTTGGCTTGGTAGAGAGTAAAACTTTCCAAATTTCTGCTACATCAAGAGTCTAACAACGACCTCACCAACCACAACAGGGTGGCCCGCGTAAGCAAGATACGCCCAAAAGGAAATTTACCGAGATCAACATTCCCTTGGCTCAAGCATTGCATCATATGTTGGAAACCAAGATGGTTACATTAAGGGAGTCTCCTCAAAAACCTAACACTTCTGCTCCCAACTACAAGTACAATAAAAGGTGCGCATACCATTCCAACAGTCAGGGACACGACACTAATCATTGTTGGGCATTGAAGAACAAGATTCAAGACTTGGTCGACAAAGGAGTTCTAGAACTCACACAAGATGGTCAACTGTAGTTTTTTTGTCACCCCTCAAAGACATACTATCTGAAGTGACAAAGTTTAGGCGGAGAAATTTTTGTTCATTCGAATTTCCAATTGTAATTTCTTTGTTTGTTTAAAACATTTATCCTTATGTCAGACTTTGGTTGTTCTCATTAATGAATTGCATATGTTTGTCTTGAGTTAATCCATTCGTTTTCACTATACTGAAACTATACTTTTACTTCTTTTTGTATGATATTCAACTCTGGATTATAAGTTATAAGCCTTTAGAGGGAAGATGACGAAAACAATACCATAATCTCATACAATATGCTTTTTGATAGACCTTGCTGACAATGTACAAGTGTTCTTTCAATTCCTAAATAGTGGAGTTATAAGGAAGATAATCCCTAGTCAACCCCTTTGAGCCAAAGAAGTAGGATTTTTCTTTTTCGCACAAATTGAAACTTTTAATCATAACCTGGGGTAGGGCAGTTTCTCAGTTAATTCAAATGCGCAAGCTTTCACTTCGTACACAACGAATGACATCAAAAACATCCTTCTGAATCATAATACGGCGATGGTTCTCCGTAAAATAGGCAGTCATTATCTCTCAAAAGAAAAAGCCCACTGAGTCAAAACCTACGAAGGAGACTTAAGAAAAATTGGGGCATCCCGCTGGCTATAATCTCAAAACAAGAGCAGTCAGGCAAAATTAGGGATAGTAAATAAAAAAATAGGTCACTACCAAATCCTCGACAACGAAAAATGTTGCAAAAATGACTACCTTCCCAAATAAACTTCCAGTATCCAAACCATCACCAAAATGTCATTCCAGATTCTAGTAGGAGATAAACACACAATTAAATGAGTATAGGGATGAAGAACATCATGAAGAATGGGTGGGTACAAATAAAATTTGAGCCTTATCCTTTGTTTCTTAAAACTGTGAACCAGGCCACTTACAACCCCTTAAAAGTCCTAATTGAAGCATGGGTTAGTTCGAAAGCATACTGTTACAAAAGGTATCCTGACTCCTGTAAGGCTTACTGTAAATCCTGAGTCGAATTCATATTTTTACAAAATTCTTTTATTTGCTAAAAATGCATTTTTAAAACTTCAAGACAAACATAAACTTTGCATTGTTTGAATACCGTTGTTTGCATATAGCCAATTGTTTGACAACGGAGAAATTCGCATGGAGAATATCCAATGAACGGAAATTCTCTCAGTGAACATAATCACTTCAAATTGAAAGACGATTCCAATGATAAATCTCTCATATATAAGGGGCATGACATGTTACTGTCCAACTCATCTGTGGTAGTCAAGTCGAGATTCCAAGAAATCTCTCAAGAAATGCTGAATAACCAGGGGCAGATTTGCATCTGAATCACTGGGGGCATTGATCATGAATTCCAGCAAAGGGTCACGTACGACCAAGCACACATTTTCTGGCAGCGCTATAACACTTACTACTATGGACAGTGACAAATCCACACAAAGTTCCTTTCATAAGGTGATCCCTAGTGAAGTCGCCAAAGCCACCTCTATAAGGTTATCCCCACAGAATAATCTTCACGGATAAGGGTACAAACCCCACAAGGCCAAATTCATGGATATCCCCACAAAGTTGGATCCATGCAATCCCCAGCCAGAGTTTCAATCTCCGGAAAACCTCTCACCACTTGAGTTGGACTTAAGAAGAATCCTCAAGGAGTTCTGCCAAAAGAAAACACCTCCCCAACAGATTGTCAAATGTTCTCTTCAACAGGGTTTATTTCTCCCAACAAACTACAAATTCCCCAGTATGAGTCTTTCTCTTAGACCAATACAAATCAACGGACAAAACCCCTTAATCTCGGGTAGAGTCATTTCAATCCCCAACAGAGTTGTTACTATCCCCAAAAGTTACTGCGAAGCCTAGAATTCGACCAGATAACAGTTTAACTTCAGTAAATTGTTACGAAGCCTGGAGTCCGACCAGATAGCAATTAACTTCATCCTTTCATATAAATTATTGCGAAGCCTGGATTTCGACCAGATAACGTTTTAACTTCAGTAAGTTGTTGCGAAGACTGGAAACCGACCATATAAAAATTAACTTCATCTCCCCTAACAAGTTGCTGTGAAGTCTGGATTTCGACCAGATAACAGTTAACTTTCATTCTCCCATTCAAGAAATAATTCCCTAGTAGCGCAATGGACAACTAAAATTCCTGAACTCTATTCCTTAAGCAGAAATCAACATTCCCCACAGGGTTTCCTCAAGCAAAGATTCAAAGTCAATGTCTCCCAATGGATTTCTCCTCCCAAACATAAGCGAGAATCCCCAACGGAGACATTCTAAACAAAGTTTGAAGATACACATACTCTTCATCTCCAACAAGCAGTCCAGGATTTAACTTCCCAAAACTCCCCAGCAATAGTCAAGAATTTATTTTCCCAGACAAAGATGCATTTCAGTAACATTTCACATTCATACATCATAGCATATGCATATGAAACACATATAACACAATCTCATTTATTTTGATAACATCATTACGCCATGCATTTCATACATCATGACATTGCGTACAACTAACTCTTTAAATTTTCAGGAAAGATCAATCGACAAATAATTATCATCAACAATTTTCAACAGGTCCAAGAATAGTTCCTGAAACAAGACATAACAACTATCTACACGACCAACTGAAGTAATCTTACACGGGTTCCTTCTAATTTCAAAATGCAGCTTCACACGAGCTCATCATGAAGCAATCTTACACAGGTTCCTTCTAATTTTCAGATGCAGCTTCACACGAGCTCATCATAAAGCAATCTTACACGGGTTCCTTCTAATTTCCATATGCAGCTTCACACGGGCTCATCATGAAGCAATCTTACACGGGTTCCTTCTAATTTCCAGATGCAGCTTCACATGGGATCATCATAAAGCAATCTTACATGGGTTCCTTCTAATTTCCAGATGCAACTTCACACGGGCTCATCATGAAGAAATCTTACACGGGTTCCTTCTAATTTCCAGATGCAGCTTCACACAGGCTCATCATGAAGCAATTTTACATGGGTTCCTTCTAATTTCCAGATGCAGCTTCACACGAGCTCATCATGAAGCAATCTTACACGGGTTCCTTCTAATTTCTAGATGCAACTTCACACGGGCTCATCATGAAGACATCTTACACAGGTTCCTTCTAGTTTCCAGATGCAGCTTCACCCGGGCTCATCATGAAGTAATCTTACACAGATGCAGCTTCACACGGGCTCATCATGAAGCAATCTTACACAAATGCAGCTTCACATGGGCTCATCATGAAAGCAATCTTACACAGATGCAACTTCACACGGGCTCATCATGAAGCAATCTTACACAGATGCAATTTCACACGGACTCATCCCGAAGCAGCCTTACCCAGGTTCCTTCTCATGAATTCCCATATACAGTTTCACACAGACTCATCCTGAAGTAGCCCTACCCAGGCTCCTTCTCATATATTTCTAGATGAAGTTTCACACAGACTCATCCTGAAGCAGCTCTACTCAGGCTCATCCTCATATATCTCTAGATGCAGTTTCACACGGACTCATCCTGAAGCAGCCCTACACAGGATCCTTCTCATATATTTCCAGATGAAGTTTCACACAGACTCATTCTGAAGCAGCCCTACCCAGGCTCCTTCTCATATATCTCCAGATGCAGTTTCACACCGACTCATCCCGAAGTAACCCTACACAGCCCCCTTCAGATGAATTTGAAGATACAGTTTCACACGTGTTAATTCTGAAGCAATCTTACATGGATTCCTTCTAATACATTTCCAAACACGGCTTAACACAGATCCATTCCAACATATCATTCAGAATTAAATCGACCAAAGATTTATTCTGACACTTATCCCAGTTATAGTCAAGCTTAGACTTAGTCTAATTTCTATCAACAATCACCTTTGGATGGCATCTATAAGCCCATCTCCGACAACTCTCCATCATCTCTCCAAATGGAATCTTAAAGCCTATTCCCCACACAATGAACTATAACATAATCGATTGCAAATTTCTGGGCACTCTAGTGTTCAATCATCTTCCACCTTCAAGTCATGAATGGCGGATCCGCCAATCTAACTCTTTAGGTTTAAGAAGATTGAATAGGGGCAGCTGTTGTACCCTAAAACTTTCCCTTTCTTTTCTTAAGACATTTCTCCTAAGATCTTCAAATAGCTCTAGCTTGCACAAGGATTGATTAGATCAAGCCATCTCCTCAACACTAATGCCTCAAATTAGGGTTTGAGTTTTCATAAGGACAATTTGACTTTTAATACCTCAAAAGACTTTCATAGATCATTATGGACCTCCAATAATGCTCATGACAAGTTTCAATCCTTGGATCACAAAATTGCTCAGTCAATTGATCAGATGACCTAAAATCAATTGTACTGATGAAAACGTCAATTGTAGCAGCAAAAGTCAAAGTTTGACTTTTGGGTCAACATTAAGTTTCAAAGATCGAAATTCATCAAGACATTCAAGAATATCAAGCTTGATCATCGAGAAATCAAGAAAGTCAAAAGTCAATGTGAAAAGTCAAACTTTTCCAGGCTTAGAAATTTTTCTAAGTGTTTTTTATACATGATAATCTCATTACTTCATGCCATGCTTTCACCAATATGCAAGATGATTCAAAGAAAACTTCCAACATGAAAGTTGTAGATCTCAATGAGATCTAAAACATTGTAGGGCAGGACCTTTTCTAGAAATGCTTGGATTTTGTTATAAATTCATGAAGTCATGGTATTTTTTATTAAACACTTAGAGAAATTTTCAGCAGGTTTGGTCAAGTTTTTATCCCAACTTCTTGGCCAATTTTCATCAAGTTTCAGTTTGATTTAACAAAATTGGTTAATATTAAAGTTGTAGAGCATGTTTCAAGCTTTCAAAACATCCAAGAGCATGAATTTATCATATTTGAGCTAGGAGATTCAAGGGCCTGAAGTTGGGCATTTATTCTTGATTTGCAAGTCATTTTGTTGAAGAGCACATAACAAAATCCCTATGCCATGCTGCATAATCTTACTTTGCATGCCTATTGGCTTGCAAATATATCCATAATCAGATTTTTACACAATTGATTGAACCATTATCCAAGTGATTCAAGTATTTTCCATTGCATCTTTCCATTTTTGGCACAAAGGCACCATTGCCATTCACATAAAGCATGCTTTATACAAAGTCAGCTCTTCTAGAGCCTCTAACTTGTTCCTTATACACACACTTAACATAAAAAAATCAAAAGATCATGCTTAAAGTTCCCAAAAATCTATGCAACAAAGTACAAAGCATTGGAACTATGATCTTCAAGCTTGCTTCATGTACAATCCAACCTAGCCACAACATGTGATTTTTTGAAAATATGATCAACCCTTGTGTGATCGGTGGGAACGAGAACTGACTGTTTTTTTAATATGCTGGTTCGCGTTTGCGTTTGTTTTTGCAAAGTGTCGCGGTAAGCAAGAGTCGCCACCGTCTTTTATTTTATCCAACAAGGGAAAGGACAAAAGCACAGAAAAAATTCCTTTTCGAGATTGTTTCTCGGGTTCGGGAGGTAGATTATAGAAAGGGAAGGTGTTAGAACCCTTTCTATCCGTGGTTATCCACGGGCTCTTAGGTACTTGCTCATTATGTTTTCAAAAGGTTTTCTTTTCTTTGTGATTGTGGGTTTTGAAAAGAGTTTTGTTTTTGATGAAAGTGTAAGTGCGAAAAGTTTTTGTTTTGTTTTAAAAGAGAGCAAGTACTTAAGAACATCTACCTACTCGAAAAGGAATTAAACTGTGCAACTGTCCTTTAGACAGTGCTATCTCACTATTGAGGAGTAGGTAGCATCGTCGTTGGAGTTTTTTGAGTCAATTCGATTTAAGGGACTTGTGGTCACTAAAGCAACGTTAGGACACTTTAGTGGTAATCCTAATGTCTTAGATCATTTTTATCGAGGCAACCATTTCGAGGCAACTTATGATCTTGGGACAAGAAGGACGACCTCTAAAACATCCTATACTTAATGACCACATTTGAGGCAACCAAATGAGGTGTACCCTAGGAGTGGCATGTGCAAGTGTGTCAATTTTCAGTTTATATTATCTTTGTATTTTTAGGTGCTATACTATTTGTTTTTAGATCTTGTCATACAATCCTAGTTAGCATACATCTAAGAGGTTAATATATATACAGGAATTTAAAGTGCAGAAATTGTAAATCCTACGCTATTATAAGGCTTCGGGGTGGGGATTATTTACATGTCCAAAATTTGGGGGAATAATAAGCAGTTACGATAAAATAAACGCGCATGAAACTTAAAAAAAACCTAGCATATAATCTTTTTGTTGTTTTATTTTATTTTTTTGAGAAAATGCTAAATATTCAGTTAAGTCAAATTTAATTAATTAAAAAAAATATTGATTAAAATTTATTCTAAAACAAACCTAATATTTTTTGTATTTTTGTTTATGAAAAAAGATTGAATTTGAATAAAACCTAAGTCTACCGATTTTAAAATTGGAGAAAATAAGTTAAAATGATTAATTAAATTAAATCCTAATTCTAAGTTGTTTATTTTTTAATTAGAACTAAAACTAAAAGGAATAAACAGAAACAAAATAAACAGAGTACAAATGGGCCAGGCAGCAAAATAAGAAAAAAAAGTAATTCTGGAGGCCTGGGTCGAAAGAGAGGCAGGCTGTCTTTCGACCCAGTGAAGAGGTTGGATCGAAGGTGCAGGAGGGGATGCACTCTGAGGGGGTTCGATCTAGACATGTCATCCTTCGAACTGGAAGTCCTGGTTCCAGTTCGAAGCTAAACTGTTGAGCTTCGAAGCTCTGAACAAGAAGCTGAGCATGAGGTTCCTGCAAAACGAAACACATATTAAAAGTCCAGGGGGGACTTAACCCCCCCTGGTTCGAATCTCCTCTTATTCGCACCTGCTGAACCTGGGTCTGGGTTTGTTTTATCTTGGGATTCGAAGGATAAACTCAGATTGTGCCCAAGCAATGGCACAATCTCAACTCTGCACTGTAGCTCACATGAAGCACATTAAATCATTCACAAACAGAAATAAAAATATGAATATGCAATCGAAATGAATTTTAGAGTGAGCTTGAGATTAGATTTTTTCTTTTACCAAACAGAGGTGCTTCGACCTGTAGTTCTGAGGGGGGAGGCGTTCGCTGGGTGGCAGCTTTGGCTTGGAAAATTCTGGGCAGCGTTTCTCCAAATTCTCTATTTTTCTGTATCTTCTCTTTTTTCTCTTGCAGCATTTGTGAATTCTTTATATAGAGGGGGTGAAGGGGACAGGAAGGCAAAGGTTTAAATGACCTGGATTATGTGTTTTGTCAGCCATGAAGGAGGATTCGTAACGTTAATTGTGTGTTTGAAAGCCATGAATGAGAGTTTGTAACGTTGGCTGAACACATGGGATTCTGTCCCTTTTTAAAATTTGAACGACAAGCAGCTGGCCTTTGAATGCTCCCCTTCGAATGGGCTGATGGCTTCTTTCGAATGCTCCCTTTTGAATAGGCTGATAATCTCCTTCGAATGCTATTTCGAAAGCTTCTTCAAATGGACCCTTTGAATGCTTCTTCGAATGGACCTCTTTGGAATTCCAATCGAAGTACTTGTCCTTAATGCCAATCGAAATGCTTCTTCAGAGTGCCAATCGAAATGCTTCTTCAGAATGCCAATCGAAGGGTTTTTCAGAATGCCAATCGAAATTCTCCTTCGGAATGCCAATCAAAATGCTTCTTCAGAGTGCCAATCGAAATGCTTCTTCAGAGTGCCAATCGAAATGCTTCTTCAGAGTGCCAATCGAAATGCTTCTTCAGAGTGCCAATCGAAATGCTCCTTCAGAATGCCAATCGAAGGATCTTTCATAATGCCAATCGAAGTGCTTCTTCAGAATGCAAATCAAAGTGCTTCTTCAGAATGCAAATGGAAGCATCACTCAAAAATTTTCCTTTTCCTTAGGCAAGAGTTTGTGATCAACCATGCAAGGGGAAGGCTTTGGGAAACATGAGAGGGCAAATTTTGGGGTGCAACACCTTGTCCCAAGCCTTTTTGCCTATAAATAGAGAAGTCATTTGAAAGCTAAAGACAAGAAGCTCTCTTGTGTAGAAGCCCTCAAAAATCCCCGCACTCTAAAAAAACTAGAATTATCTACAAAACCCCCATTGTTGAGATTTGAAGTCCAAATCCTTGAACCTCTCACTCCTTGCAAGTTTTGTCCAAACAAACCATCCAAACTCTCCACATACATCATATAGAAGTTGTTCAAACACAAGAAAAACTTTTGTAACATCACTATCATCACTTCCCAAGCTCAACAATAGCCTATATAACAACTCAAATTCAAAGCACAAATTTCAGTTTCAAGGTAAGTTTTCTTGACTTTGAACTCTTCATACAAGCATCATTAATGGTTCATTTGTGAAGATAAAATGTAGATATCATTGCCTTGAAGCTAACCATATGATTGCTTTCATTTTCACTGACCATGTGTCGAGAATTGACTTTTACATGTAGCAAAACAGTGATAAAAGCAAAAAAACAGCAATATGAGTCGACACTAAATGCTATGAGTCGACACATATTATGTTCAAAACAGGTTATGAGTCGACATGAAACACGTACGCGTCAACACGAAACAAAAATGAGTCGATATGAAACCAGTATGGGTCGACTCATACTGAGTTCTTTTGACTTACAGGAGCAAGAAATGACTATGAGCCAATACATGAGCCGATACATGAGGCAATACAAAACAGATATGAGCCAATACATAAGCTCATGTGTCAATACATAAAACAAATTTTTTTATCTTTTTATTTATTTTTTTATTTTTTTATTTTTTATTTATATTTTTATTATTATTATTTTCATATAAAAAAATTCAAAAAAATATTTTATTTAAATATGTATGCATACACTTTTGTTTTATTTATTTTTCTAAACTAAAAAAAGACAAAAACACTTTCTTATTGAAAAAAATTTCTTTTCTTAAAATTAATTTAATATTTAGACTTAGGTTTTATTTCAATTTGTTTCTTTTGATTAAATTAATTTAGACGCTGTTGTACCCCAATTTTTCCCCCTAAGATCCCTTCATCATACCATGTTGATTCCATCACAACAAGATCACATTAGGATTCTTGGTTCCCCTCCCTATATTTATCTTTGCTCTTTGAGGAATCATCAAGCACCTTGACTTGTGTTATTTTGTGATCATGAATATTTTTTGTCTTGATTTCTTCTTTTAATGAATAAAATGCAATGTTGGTTTGTCTTGCTTGTTATCCATGTTGGTAAAGGCAATAAGATTCAGCAAGTTGCTCCATGGGTTCATGAGTTTATTTCCATGTCCTAGTTAATAAAGCTTGAGAAGTTCAAGCGTCACCATTTAAGTTGTTTTGGAGGAAATGGAATGGCAAGCTTATTTTGGTTCACCATATTTCAAGATTATCAAATTTGATCCAAAAAGCACAAGGGGTTGATTGAAAAAATAGTCATGTTTGGACAAGACTTTGTTCCATTTGGTCACAAGTGCATATTTCTCTCAATTCTCAAGATATGGAAGTTGTTTTTGTTTCTATGAGTTATCATTATAATCCTCAACAACTTATATTCACAAGGCATTTGTGTTGGTATAAGAAGTTTGTTCAAAATTGTCAAAATTCCTCAAGGCATGTTTCTTAATCTAGGAGCTAGAGTTTTGAACTTCAAAGGAGTACATCTTGTTCATCTTTTGGTATTTTTGAGTGATTCCAAAGACATCATTCTCTTAAAAAGGTTATTAATAAACCACTTCAAAAGTTCTAAGTAGTTTTCATGTGTAAGAAACTAGATGAAGAAAAACAGATTACAAGTCCTCCAGATGCATCCCCAATTTTCCATGTGTGACTTCAAATGATCATAACTTGGTCAATGTTTATCACCTTGAGCCCAATCTTTTTCCATAATGATCTTGAGGATGTGAACTGTATTCCTTCTTTTACGTGCAAAGTGAGAAAATGGATGGAAGTTTCCTTAAGGATACAAAAGATTATAGCTCATTTTATGAAATTTTGCCAACTTCAACAAGTTATAACTCTCTAAATTTTTGGAGATTTTGAATGGTTCAAGTTTCAAAATTTCATTCAAGAGATCTACTTCATGCATCTTTTTTGGTCAAGAGAAAATTCCAAGTGGAAGGCTATGTTTGGATGCAAGACATTATAAGTCATTTTTGAAGAAAAATTTGAAATATTTCTAAGTATGGAAAGTCAACATTTTTTTCCAACTTTGACTCGTTATAACTTTCAGCTCAAGCATCCATTTGTCTCCATTCTTTTCACATTGCAAAGCTTGTAACCTCATCTTTCTAAAACATCAAGAATCATGCCCTAAGACCCCTTGAGCTGAGAATGCCATTGGTCAGAAGTTGGCAATTTGAAACTGAATTTTTCACCAAGTCAGAAATTTGAAATCCTTGATTTGGCTTCTAAACACTTTGTTTCTGTGCATTTTTGCTTCTAAACATGTTTAATGAAGTTCTAGAAGTGATTAGCATAGCAAAACGCGTGTTTTGGATGAGTTTTAATCAAATTAGAAGTCACACTTTTCTTGTTTGCAACTTCACACGATTTCCCTCCAAACTTCATCATTTCACACACTTGGACATTCTATTTGATTCCCTATAAATAGAGGGTCATTCCCCATTCATTTCCTCAATCTTGGATAGCCAGAATCACCCTGCCAAACTTGTTATATAACTCAAAATTCAGCAACTTCGAAATCCATATACAAGCCTTTTTCAATCAATTTTTTCATCAATTCACCTTCCTTGATCTTCCCTAAAGCTAACCATATAATTACATTCAAGAATCGTGTCCTATATTGCTCCATAGAAGTCCAGTTTCAGAGCTTTGCAACTCAATTTCAATAGGTAGATTCCTCCATCAATTCTTCAAAACTTTGATATCATTGTGATGTTCTCATTGCCCTGGTTCTAGTTGCAACAATTGTGTTTTACTGGAAACACGTTTTGACCATGAAATTTCAAATCCCTTTTGAAAACTTTCCTTCCAAATTGCTTGAGCTACAATTTATATAAATTTGGCGCGAGGGTGTGGTTGTCTTCGTCTTGAAGAAACGAAGCGAATGACATAGGTAGGAGCTTTTGATTTTACAGTTTTAGAGACCTACAATTCACGTTGGCTGGAGGTTGAAGATGACCAACATGTCATCTTCCAACTAATGATGGCGTGCCACTTGTTTTTTTTTAAAAATCTGATTATATTTTTGATTCTATGCTTTAATCACTAATGACCATGATATGCACAGCACACAAGATCCCTTGAATTTGATTACTAATGCATTTTAACTTTCATCCAATGGTCCACATATTTTTGACTTTTATTTTCTTTTCTGATTTTTATATTTAATTGTTTTAAACTTCAAAAAATCATAGAAAATTCATTTTAAGTCCAAAAAATCTGAAAAAGTTATGAAAAATATTGTTGATTATTCTCTTTCTGATTTTTATATTTTTACAATTTAATTTTGTGTTTTGTTATTTTTTATAAATTTTCACTTTATTTGAATTGTTTTAAATGTTTAAAAATACTTTTATGTATTTTTAAATTCTGAAAAAATTATGGAATGATCCAATGATATTATGACAAATATTGGTGACCTCACTTATTTTTTATTTCCGACTTTCGTTTTTTTTAATCATTTTTGGTCTATTTTACTTATTTCTTTTAATTTTAAAATTAGTTTCTGACTTTAAAAAATTACCAAAAAAATTATAAAATCATTTGAGTCCTTTTTCTGACTTTTCTATGGTCTTACTTTTTATTTTTTGATAAATTTGAACATAGTTGATATTTTTCTCTTTTATTTCTATTTTAAAACATTTTATTTTAAACCTTTTTTGTATATATTAAATGTAATATAATTTTGTGACTATTTTCTGGCTGATCTTGGGTTAAATTTTTGATCATGAACTTTATTAACATCATTGGATCCATAGTGTTGAGTCCAACTCCACAAAAATGGATGAATGATTTTACTAATAGTTTGATTAAATTTAATTCAAAAGTGGCTTGTATATTCTCTCCTACTCCTCTTCATCTCATCCCTTTCTTATTGCACTAAGTGTTATTGGAGCATGATCTCTATATCATGTCTCAAAACAAATGGTGCATAGATTGCTATTGAACAACCTCAAAATAGGTGCGACTTCTATATAAGTCCACTTACGATTGCTTAACATAGCCCTAAATTTGGTTCTGATTCGAATAAATTATCATTCGTGGCCCAAACTTATGCTTGCAAGCCCAAGTATGTTAATTTGATCTCTTTGATCCAATAACCTTGAGATTCATTGTGTGGAGGCTTTGGTTCTACCAATCCTCTAATGGATCTACAACACTTTTGGTCAACGCGGATCACCTAAACATCGTTGATCATTAAATGGTACTCATGAGGATTCTAAATGGATGATATACTTGACAAAAAGCAAATGAAACTTGTTGTGTGGAGGCTTTGGTTCTACCAATCCTCTAATGAGTTCCAAATGCAAGTTTCAAGATGATCATCCAACTAACCACTAATCACTAATAATTGACTTTATCCTTTATTTTTATTATATGCCCTTTATTTTTATGCACTATTTACTTTTAGCATTTACATTTCATGCCATTTTCATCTTTGCTCATTTAAGTATTTACTTTCTTGTCATTTTTATTTTTGCTCACTTGAGCTTTACTTTTTTTTTCAAAACACCTAATAATCAACATAAACCCTAAAAATCTTTAATGATACTTGGACTATTTGGTTACTATCCTTGGCATTATGGAGCATTGGACTTTTTGGACTTAGGATTAGAAACCTTAGCCTATTATTGGAGACTTTGTGACCTTAATTGATATTTTGTCTGGAGTTCTTGAGGGTTACCTCAATACATTGGGTTGTTTGTTTATTTTGTGTGCAGGTTATTGTGATTACACTCTTTGTTTGTAATCTGGAATTCATCCGTATACAGCTGTTACTCTGCCCAATTTTTTATGAAGACTTAATACACTTGAAGTTTGATTCTTTCAAGAGGTCTAGTATCTTTGCTTTCTTGGTTTCAATCCAAAGAATGGGAATTCTATCTTGGCTCATAGTGTCAAGTATTGGATTCTTGTTGGTTAGATGGTTCATATCCTTAACTTTTACCTTATGCTTTAGGATAGTATCTTCTTCTCCTCCCATCTTCTTTAATTTCAAAAATCTTCTCCCTCCTTTTGAAAACTCTTCTTGCTTTTAAACTTGAACCACTTTCATAATAAACTTGGACCTAGGTCCATGCATTTTAAAAACATTTTCATAAATAAACTTCAATCAACTTAATAATACTTTGACATTTTTTGTGAGAAGACTAAAAGTCAATCAATCTCATTTCAAACCATTTTGCCACTTTGGCTTTCATCTTTAAACTTTCCTCAAAAATATTGGACTCTTATCAATCCTTGTAGTGATGCAAACCACTATACTTCTACAATATGTAGTGAAGAGAGATATTTTCCACTTGGGTGTTGAGTGAGGCATTGTTGATTTTAAAATCCAAACCATATCCTCCACTTTGATGAAAATTCTCCTTTCTCATAATTGTGGGTAGTAAGTATGTTTTCCACACGGACAATGACAATGATGTCTTATCTCATAAATTTAACCAACACACTTGTATTTTTTTCTTTCTAAAAGAGGAACTACGTGTACCCTGATCCCCTATTGCACGAAAAGGTGGTACATAGGCACTAAAGGTTCGCAACCGCGGCGGGTGCAAAAAAATCATAAAAAATATATTTCTTTTCTCACCTCCACCATCTATTTTACATAAAATATTTTTTTATAGCCAAAATATATAGATTTTACAAAGAGATTCCTGCGGAGTACCGTAGATGTTTAGGGTGCTAATACCTTCCCTTTGCATAACCAACCCCCTTACCTTGAATCTTTCCCCCCTCTTTTGGGTTATTCGCTCTTTTCCCATTCCTTTGGAAACAATAAAGCGCGGTGGTGATTTTTATTTTGATCTGTATAAGTCTAGTCAATCTAATGGCTTAGTCTTAAACATTTTTACCGCTACAGAAATGGCGACTTTACTGGGGACATATTGACCTCTTGCTGATCCATCCCTAAGTGGGTTGAGCCTATCTTTGTTTATATCTGTGTATGTGCTATTGTTGTTACATGTTATATTATCTGTTGTAAATATGTTTGTCTGGATTTTCCTGGTTTTCAGGGTGCTTGGTGATTACTTATAAGTCATATACCCGGACTTGGGAAAACTTTAAGATAGGACGGGCGGTATAGTCATGTTAACTTTGAGGGAGTAATCCCAAAAAAGGAGGCATGAGATCCCCCACTCAGTGGAGGCCCCTTTGACTGTAGTATGGTTTATCGAGTAATCGGGAAGACGTACTGCTTTCGACCTGGGAGCCTACGGAAACTGAGGACCGTAGAATACCAAACCCATCTTGGCCTTTTAGGTGTAGTGCGGAAGCTATGACAGAGTAATCCAGAAATAGTTGTCACGCGATACTACGCTCAGACAAGTTTTTCTTGAGAATATTACTAATTATCGAGTTAATCAGGAAGTTGGTAATATCCGAAGGAAGGATGTAGACTCTGGGAACCTCTAGAACCTTGTTCGACAGGTGATAACTTTTAGACCAATACCTTATGGGTAGTACCTTCGACCTCATGCTCGTGACGTTGAACCTATGAACCCTATATGTGTGATCTTGTGTGTGATTGCTGCATCATGCATCCATGCACTCATAAGCATCTTTTGAAGAGATCTTATTTCAAGAGATTTAAAAGTTGACCATTTGTGAATATCTCACATACTTTTTAACCATGGATTCTGGAAAGAGAAAGACCTGGAAGTACAGTTTCAAGGATCCCAAGATAGATGAGTTGATCAGTCTAATTCCCGAGATCGAGTGTTCTGCAGACTTTCGGAAGAAGTATGGATCCATCATTCCTCTCATGAAGCTGAAGATGAAGGAGGGTATTCTCTCGACCTTGGTCTAGTTCTATGATCCGATGCATCATTGCTTTACTTTTCCCGACTATCAGTTGATGCCTACACTAGAGGAGTATTCTTATCTGTTGGATTTAGCTGTTACCGATCGTGTTCCTTTTACTAGTTTGGAAGGTGAGCCAAAACCACACGAGATTGCTGCTTTGATTCATCTAGGGAAGTCTAAGGTGGAATCCCATATGACTACTAAAGGAGGTATTATAGGATTACTAGCTCATTTCTTATTGGAGAAAGCTCATTACTTTGCCAGGATGAACAATACAGTCGCTTTTGAGGCCATCTTGGCTATACTTGCTTATGGGTTGTTCTTATTTCCTAATGTGGACAAGTTTGTTGACGTTCATGCTATCAGGATCTTTATGATTGAAAACCCAGTTCCTACATTGTTGGGTGATACTTATTACTCTATTCATCTTCGAAGTTCTTATCACAGAGGATGATTACCTGTTGCACACCTTTGTTGTACCAGTGGTTTATCTCTCATATGCCTCAGTTTGATGCTTTCTGGGATGTCAGGAACGAACCTCATTGGGATCCTAAGATCATGGCACTTACTCACTCGGATATTGATTAGTATCATCGAGCTTACCAGGATATAGAGATTATTGACAGTTGTGGTAGTTTCCCCAATGTACCTCATCTTGGTACAAAGGGAGGAATTAACTATAACCCTGTTCTTGCATGACGACAGCTTGGTTATCCGATGAGGGATAAACCAAATAGTATTCATTTGAGTAGTTTCTTTCTGAATGAGGGAGAAGACCATAGGGAAGCTAGGGAGTAGATTGCGAAGGCCTGGTGTCACATTCATAGGAAGAGTAGGAAAAATTTGGGACCTAGGTGTGTTGTTTCTTTGGAGCCATATCTTCAATGGGTCCAAACGAGAGCCATTCAGTTGAAGATTCTGTATTCCCGGGAAACACCTATGCCTGATTTGTTTGTGAAGACCACTCCTCCCTTTATTAGATGATCTAGAAGAGCTGCAACTTGCTTTAGTCAGGATGTAACAGGAAAAGGATGCTTGGAAGAACAAGTGGCAAACTTTAGAGATTTCCTATAGAGCAGACTTGAAGGAGAAAAACGACTTGATTGAGATCCTTGAGAGTCGAGAGGTAGAGACTATGGAGAGGCAAGGGGATTTATTTTATCCTAAGCCTCAATTAGATGATGATTACTCACTTCCTGATTCAGGTGATTGGAAGGAGGTTTCCACTAGATATGCGGAAGAAAACCAGAGGTTGAAGGCTCAGATTTCCAGGCTCACGGGGAAGCGCCAGCGTATAGAGTGATCCCCATCATTTTTACTTCTTAGGGTTTTAGATTTTTTTTCATCTTGTACTTGGGATCATTGAAACTTGTAATCCACTTTGGAGTTGTTATAATGGAATTTTCAGTATTTTCAAATGCGTTATTACTTTGATATTTGCAATATGTCCATAAATTTTAATTCCCTTGAAATATTAAATAAAATAAAATCATGTGCATTTCATATCATGAATCATAGTGCACATATTTCTTGCATTTGTTATGCATATCCAGGTGTCTTACCAAGCTTTTTTACTTCGTTCAGCAAGCTGACTCACCACTACAACACTCAGGCTAATTTCAGAAAAAAGATGGACAACCTTGAACAAGAGAATCACGAGCTGCACTAGGAGGTTTCTACTTTGAAGGTCGGCATGGCTAATCTGACTGCTCAGAATCAGCCACCGAGTGTCCAACCTTAACCAACAAGGGCAACTACTGAAGCTCCGACTGTTCCCGTATTTGCTACTCCAGCTGTTGTTCAAAACCGCATGCCTAAAGGTTATCCATGGGGAATGCCAGAGAATTTTGCACATGAAGGTTTCAATCTTGGTCCTCAAGATACTCCAATTGTTCAGACTATTGTTACTCCGGCACCTTCGGTGATGCATGCTACTCCTGTTGCGCCTCCTTCAGTGAATATGGTTACGTTTGTTAATAATGATGTGTGTCATCCTTTCCCTCCACCGAGTGAAGACTTGGGTCTTTATGACAGAATGGATGATTTTCAAGAGAAGTTTGACAAGATGCAAAGAGAGATGAGGGCCCTCAGGGGAAAAGAGCTATTTGGGCAGAATGTGAATGAGTTATGCTTGGTCCCGAATGTTAAGAAACCTGCTAAGTTTAAGGTCCCGAAGTTTGAGAAGTACAAGGGCAACACTTGCCCTCGTGCTTATCTGGTGATGTACGTAAGGAGAATGTCTACCCATACTGATGATCAGCGACTGCTGATTCACTTTTTTTAGGATAGTTTGACTGTTGCTGTGCTGAAGTGGTATATGAGTTTGGACAGTGTTAACATCCATACTTTCAATGATTTGGGAGAAGCGTTCATCAAACAATACAAGTACAACGTGGACATGGCGCCTGACTGTGATCAACTCAGGGCCATGGTTCAGAAAGACAGGGAATCATTTAAAGAATATGCACAAAGATGGTGTGAGGTAGCCGCCCAAGTGATTCCTCCCATGGAAGAGAAGGAGATGACTAAGATTTTCTTGAAAATGATGGGTGCTTTCTACTACGAGAGGATGGTAGCAAGTGCGCCAAGTGACTTTACTGAAATGGTAGGAATGGGTATCCGCTTAGAAGAGGCTGTAAGAGAGGGCCGTTTAACAAAGAGTGAAAGTTATGGAGGTATTAAGAAACCATCTTATGGGTTTACCAAGAAGAAGGAAGTGGATGCAAATGCTGTTGTGCAAGAGATGAGGGTTAATTATCCTAGAAGGAATTATCAGCGTCATCAGCAAGTCGCCTCAGTTACTCTAGTTGTGGGTGCAGCTCCAACTACCGTTACTTATCAGAAACCATCCCAACAGGGGAATCAAGGGTATAATTAGAAAAGGGAGAGTTATGACCCTATTCTTATGAGCTATACAGAGTTACTACCGACATTGATTCAGAAGAAGCTGGTTCAGACCCGACCATCTCCCACTGTACCATCACCATTGCCTTGGTATTACAAGGCAGACCAAACATGTGCTTTTCATCAGGGAGCACCAGGATATTATTTTGAGAATTGTTATCCTTTGAAGACCGAGGTGCATAAATTGGTGAAGTATGGTATTCTATATTTCAAGGATATGAGCCCTAATGTGAAAGACAATCCTCTACCCAAGCATGGAGGAATTAATGTTGTGAATATGGTGGTCGGTTGTCCAGGAGACTTCCAAATTTTTGATATTAATCTGGTTAGAGGAGATTTGGTGAGAATGCATGCAGACCTTTGTGAATTTAGCTACTATACACATGATCATTCCGATTGTGCTATTTGCAGTACAAACAGACAAGGTTGCGATAAGATAAAGGCTGATTTACAGGAGATGATGGATGAGGGCCTCATCTACATAATCAGGCCTATGGCAGAGTATGAAGAGGAGGTGAATATGGTTTTTGGATGTCCTAGAGAATTCTGAATTTTTGATGTAGAGTATATGAATGAGGACCTTGTGCAATTGCATGCTACTTTTTGCCATATGGTTGGTCAGGTAGAACACTAGTATGGATCTTGCCTAATTTGCTGCCGGGACTCCCGAGGATATTCAATCGTGAAGAAAGGTGTTCAGTTGTTGTTAGATGATGGAACTATCAAGGTTACAGGTCAAAGGGATGATTACTGTGAAGTTGATTTGATTGAGTTTTGCTTGACTGAAGAAGAGTCGGATGAAGAGTACGCCTCCGCAGATGAGTATTTCTCCTCAGATGAGGATTTGTTTTCCAAAAATGACTCAATAATGACTGATTGTGTTGAAGAAGGGGTAAACATAATTGTACCTTGTTTTGGGGCACCTTCCCATCTTGAAGTTGAATATTATAGCAAGCCAGTTGTTACCCCATTGGTGATTAGTTTTCCGGGTCTTATCCCTTACAAGTCAGATTAGGTTATGCCCTACAAATGCAACGCTACAATCTTAGAGGATGGGGTGGAAGTTCCCATCCAGCCAATGCCTGATGTCGGAAATATTGCTGAAAATAGCAGGGTAACCCGCAGCGGTCGTGTGTTTTCACCAGTTGTTCGAGGAGATGCTAGTGCTGGAAAGAAAATTGTTGAGAATGTTGAACCCAAGAAGGCTACGGGTGAGACTAGTGGGGATACATTAGAGAAAGAAGTGGATGATATTTTTAAGATAATCAAGATGAGCGACTACAGAATTATAGATCAACTACTACAAACTCCTTCAAAAATATCTATCTTAGCATTATTGATGAACTCCTCTGCTCACAGAGAATCCTTGATAAGGGTATTGGACCAAGCTTTTGTGGAGAGTGATATGCCCATAGACCAATTTAGCAACGTAATAGGGAACATTACGTCATGTAACAATTTGAGTTTCTGCGATGATGAATTACTAGAGGAAGGAAGGAATCACAACCTGGCCCTCCACATCTCTATGAATTGCAAAAATATTTCACTTTCCAATGTGCTGATTGATAACGGATCCACTTTGAACATTATACCGAGGAGCACTCTTATGAAGTTGAAATATCAAGGAACGCCTATGCGCCCGAGTGGCATCATTGTGAAAGCATTTGATGGATCAAGGAAATCTGTTATTGGTGAAGTGGACTTGCCTATTCATATAGGACCACATTTGTTTCAGATAACTTTCCAGGTCATGGATATTGTACCCGCTTATAGCTGTTTGCTAGGAAGGCCGTGGATTCATGAGGCAGGAGCTGTCACTTCAACTTTACACCATAAATTGAAGTTTGTACGTGAAGGGAAAGTGGTAATCATAAATAGGGAACATGCATTATTGATATCTCATTTATCCTCTTTCAGCATTGTGGAGGCGGATGAAGCTGCTGTTGGAACCCAGTTCCAAGCCTTATCCATTGACAACATAAGAGGAAATGATAATTCCATGGTTTCGCTTAAGGATGCACAACAAGTTGTGCGAAAGGGTCATAGAGAGGTATGTGTACAGATTGTGGATCCACCTATGACCCTGCAACCTCTCCCAACTTTGAATGCCGTGTGTATGAGGCTGAAGAAGAAGATTATGATGAGATTCTAGAAGAGGTCTCACGGTTTCTTGAGCACGAGGAAAATACCATTCATCCATATAAAGAGAAATTGGAAGTGATCAATTTGGGTTCAGAAGAAGATCCGAAGGAAGTCAAGATTGGAGCATTGTTGCATCCTGATGTGAAGAGCAGGTTGATTAAGATGTTGAAAGAGTATGTGGATATTTTTGCTTGTTCTTATCAAGATATTTCTGGTCTAGATACAGATATTGTAGAACACCGTTTTTCGTTGAAGCCAGAGTGTCTGCCAATTAAACAAAAGTTGAGAAGAACTCACCCAGATATGGCAGTGAAGATCAAAGAGGAGGTTCTAAAGCAGATTAATGCTAGTTTTCTTGTGACGTCAGTGTATGCTCAATGGATTTCCAATATTGTCCTAGTACTGAAAAAAGACGGAAAAGTTCGCATGTGCGTAGATTACATAGATCTAAATAAAGCTAGTCCAAAAGATGATTTTCCATTGCCACACATTGATATGTTAGTGGATAGCACAACAAAATTCAAAGTATTCTCGTTCATGGACGAATTTTCTGGTTATAATCAAATAAGAATGGCTCTGGAGGACATGGAAAAAACAACATTTATCACACCCTGGGGAACATTCTGTTACAGAGTGATGCCCTTCGGGTTGAAGAACGCTGGTGCAACATACCATAGAGCTATGACAACCCTATTCCATGATCTGATGCACAAGGAAATCAAAGTATATGTTGATGATATGATTTCCAAATCCCAGACTGAAGAAGGGCATGTAGAAGATTTGCTGAAGTTGTTTCAGCGTTTGAGAAAGTATCGTCTCCGCTTGAATCCAAATAAATGCACTTTCGGTGTTCGATCAGGGAAATTGTTGGGTTTCATTGTTAGCCAGAAAGGAATTGAAGTTGACCCTGATAGAGTCAAAGCAATTCAAGATATGCCAGCGCCAAGAACTGAAAAGAAGTCAGAGGGTTCCTCGAGCGTTTGAATTATATTTCCAGATTCATCTCCCACATGACTGCAACATGTGAACCGATCTTTAAGTAGTTAAAGAAAGATCAAGGTTGTGTATGGACGGATGACTGCCAAAGGTCATTTGAAAGTATTAAAGAATATCTGCTTGAACCTCCTATCTTGCTCCCTCCTGTCAAAGGAAGACCGTTGATTATGTATTTGACAGTGTTAGATAAATCCATGGGTTATATTCTGGGATAACAGGATGAAACAGGGAAGAAAGAGTTTTCCATTTATCATCTCAGCAAAAAGTTCACTGATTGTGAGTCGCGGTATTCCATGCTGGAAAAGACATGTTGTGATTTGGCCTGGGCAGCAAAGCGTTTGCAGCAGTATATGTTGAATCACACTACTTGGTTGATCTCCAAAATGGATCCAATCAAGTACATTTTTGAAAAGCCGACTCTTACTGGGAGAATTTCCCACTGGAAGATGTTGTTATCTGAATATGATATTGAATACCACACTCAAAAAGCTATTAAAAGCAGTGTGTTGGCAGATTATCTTGCTCACCAACCAGTGGAGGACCATCAGACCGTAGAATATGAATTCCCTGATGAGGATGTGATGTTCCTGAAAGTAAAAGATTGTGAGGACACATTTCCCGAGGAAGGTCCTGATCCTGAATCTCGTTGGAGTTTGATATTTGATGGAGCTGTGAATGCTTACGGTAAAGGAATTGGTGCTGTGATTGTCACTCCACATGGATCGCACATTCCTTTTACCACAAGGTTAACATTTGATTGTACTAATAATATGGAAGAGTATGAGGCTTGCATCATGGATCTCGAAGAAGCTATTGATCTCAGAATTAAAAATCTAGACGTGTATGGTGATTCAGCTTTGGTAATAAACCAGATTAAAGGGGAATGGGATACTCGTCACCCCAGCTTGATCCCTTACAAAGATTATGCTAGAAGGTTGTTACCCTTCTTTAATAAAGTTGAATTCCATCATATTCCAAGAGATGAAAATCAGATGCGGATGCTCTGGCAACTCTGGCTTCTATGTACCAAGTAAATACTTGGAATGATATACCTCGAATTATGGTTCAGCGACTGGATAGGCCCGCTCATGTGTTTACAACAGAAAAGGTAGCAGATGAAAAACCTTGGTATCATGACATCAAGCATTTTTTTCAGACTCGGGAATACCCGATCGGTGCATCGAAGAAGGATAGCAAGACATTGAGAAGATTGGCTGGCAGTTTCTTCCTCAGTGAAAATGTGTTGTATAAAAGAAATTATGACATGGTATTTCTCAGATGCGTGGATAGACATGAAGCAGACATGTTGATGCATGAGGTTCATGAAGGTTCATTTGGTACTCATGCCAATGGATATTCGATGGCTAAAAAGATGCCAAGGGAAGATTACTATTGGCTGACAATGGAATCTGATTGTTATAAATTTGCAAAGAAGTGTCATAAATGTCAGATTTATGCAGATAAGGTCCATGTGCCTCCGACACTTCTCAATGTGATTTCTTCCCCGTGGCCTTTCTCTATGTGGGGTATTGACATGATTGGGATGATAGAACCCAAAGCTTTGAATGAACACTGTTTCATCTTGGTAGCAATTGATTACTTCACCAAGTGGGTGAAGGCTGCTTCATATGCCAATGTTACTAAGCAGGTGGTTGTGCGCTTCATCAAGAATAATCTTATATGTCGGTATGGTATGCCGAGCAGAATTATCACCGACAATGGCTCAAATTTGAACAATAAAATGATGACAGAGCTGTGTGAAGAATTCAAGATTTTCCATCATAATTCCTCTCCGTATAGGCCAAAGATGAATGGGGCTGTTGAAGCTGCTAAAAAGAATATCAAGAAAATTATTTAGAAAATGGTCGTTACTTATAAGTATTGGCATGAAATGCTTCCTTTTGCTTTGTATGGATATCGAATGTCTGTCCGCACTTCAACAGGAGAAACCCCGTTCTCCCTCGTGTATGGAATGGAAGCTGTACTCCTAGTCGAGGTTGAGATTCCCTCTTTGCGTGTGATAATGGAAACCAAGTTGACAGAGGCTGAATGGGTCCAAAATCGGTTTGACCAATTGAATCTGATCGAAGAGAAGAGGATGACAACTTTGTGTCATGGACAATTATATCAGGAAAAAAATGAAGAAAGCTTTTGATAAAAAGGTCAAACCTCGTGAATTCAGAGAAGGCGACCTCGTGCTCAGGAAGATCATTCCTTTCAACACTGATTCTAGGGGCAAGTGGACTCCCAATTTTGAAGGCCCATATGTTGTCAAGAAAGCCTTCTCTGGCGGTGCATTAATTCTTGAAACTATGGATGGCGAGGAGTTCCCACGTCGCATTAATGCTGATGCAGTCAAGAAATACTTTGCCTAAAGAAATATAAGAACAACTCGCTAAGTTGAAAACCCGAAAGGGCAGCTTAGGCAAAAAAGAGCGTCTCGGTAGGCCGAAAACCCGAAAGGGAGGTCTAGGAAAAAGTTAGAGACATAAACAGAATAAATTTCCCACTAAGTGGAAAACCCGCAAGGGCCACTTAGGCAAAAGATAGGGACTTTCTTGGCAAGTAACTGCATCATGCAAGATCTGATCATTGAAGCAACAATCTTCTCGAATCCTTATTATACTCCAACGGAAGCTGCTGCTCAAGATTTCAAAAATTGTTAGAGGGTATAATGGTCATTGTATCTCAATGTATCTTTTCCATTATATATTACCATTTTCCAAACTTTGTAATCATCCATGGAGTCTCGCCATTCGCAGACTACCATTCTATTATTAAAGTTTGAGATGTTACTCAATTCTTTGTGTTTCTTATTTTGTTTATCTTGCAAAGACCCCATTTATTATTGATAATAACTTTCAAAGCAAAAAGATTAAATAATAAAATTTATTTTTCAAAAATAATTTACAATTTGCTTTTACTTTAGAATTTGTGATGCAAAAAAAAAAACAACAACAAAAATGGTGATCCCAGGAATGGACAAACTCCAGTTGTTTTAAGAAGTTTTTGTTCCCCTCGGGAAAGTTTACTCAGGATGATTCGCCGAATTGGGTTTGAGACTCCGGTATCCTCGGTCAAGTTTGGATTCATTTCTCCCCCTTGTTTGAGTTTTCATGATGTAGGGTTTTAATCTGAGATTTCTCCAGTGAAGTTTTCATTCGGTCTAATGGAAGTTCTTTTCCAGAGATGACGGTACCGTAATCACTCTTGAAGAATGCAGGTCCCCGGTTTCTCTAGTGAAGAACGTATTGTGGTTTTCTCTTTGAGGATGTGGTGTTAATCTCCCCATTGAAGTGGGTCTGAATTCCCCAATGAATGTTTTGACGATTTGGTGTCCATCTACTTTACTTGAGATTGGTTTTGCAATCCCCAGTAGAAGTGTTACTTTTGAAAACATTTGTTTCCCCAGTGAAGCCTGGAGAAGGATGTTCTATCCCTGTATCTGTACTTTTCTGTCACTTTGTTTTGTTTACTTCTGGATTATGTTTCTCCTCAGTAAAGCTAAAGCAGGCAGTAGGTTATGTTTCCTCAGCTGGCATTTACCTTTTTTTGGAATGATTATCTTGGATGTGATTTAGTCGAGTGTTGTTTGTGCCCGAGGTGGTTTTTCCTGGTTACTCCCAATGTTGTATATATGTTTTGTCAGCATACACATAATAACACTCATACATTCATACATACATCATGCATAGCTAAAACTGGAAAATCATTACTCATTAACATTTGTTAATATTTTTGTTGACATATCACCCTGTTTTGCAGAGTTATGTTGTCCTCTCTTCAATAGAGTGTTGGCCTTAAGCAGAAAGCGTATATTCTTTCAATCTCCTCACTGAGTTATCCCTCGTGGAAGATTTTTGCTTTAGCCTTCCTGTACAGCTCCTTGTTTGGATGGATTTGGTTTTCCCTCTGGAGTTTATTTCTCAAAGGTTGTATTTTAGTTGACTATTTCATTCCAGTTTATTTCTGGTTTGAATCTTTGGGTTTCCCAGCAATACTATTTACTCTGAATCTCTGAAAGCTTCGAGTTTTTGTTCGTGAATTTATTTTGCACAAGAAGACTTTATCCCCTCAGCAGGAATATCGGGGCGTTTCTACAGGAAGTCATATTTCATTCCCCAGGAAGCCATACTGTTCTCCCCATAAAGTCATTTCCTTTTACAATCCTCCATGGCAACAAGTGATAGGCCTATTTATTTGAGCAACTTGTGCTTCCCTATAAAAGTCGACGTAAATTTTTTTTGCTATCTCCTCTATGAGTGGATAGTTTGCAGTCCGTCGTCGGTTTACGCCAGCAGATGGCAAGACTTTCAAAATTCGCAGAGACAACTCGTTGTGAAATCTTGGCAGGTGGAAGTCTATTTATTTGAGACAACTTACATATTACCCTTTCCAGGCAAAGTGCCTCGGTTAAAGAAGAAGTTGAGACCCGTTCTAGGCGAAACGCCAATATTTTAGGGAAACTTGTTATCTTTTTGCTACCCTTAGTGAACGTTGGTAGTTCATCGTTAGTGAACGGCGATGCTATGATATATTTTCTCTCTACATTCAGTGAAAGTTGGTAGGTCACCTTCAGTGAAAGTTGGTGATTGTTATGTTTTTGCTACCCTCAGTGAACGTTGGTAGTTCATCATCAGTGAACAGCGATGCTATGATATATTTTCTCTGTACCTTCAGTGAAAGTTGGTAGGTCACCTTCAGTGAAAGTTGGTAGGTCACCTTTAGTGAAATTTGGTGATTGTTATCTTTTTGCTACCCTCAGTGAACGTTGGTAGTTCATTGTCATTGAACAGCGATGCTATGATATATTTTCTCCCTACCTTCAGTGAAAGTTGGTAGGTCACCATCAGTGAAAGTTGGTGATTGTTATCTTTTTGCTACCCTCAGTGAACGTTGGTTGTTCATCGTCAGTGAACGGCAATGCTATGATATATTTTCTCTCTACCTTCAGTGAAAGTTGGTAGGTCACCATCGGTGAAAGTTGGTGATTGTTATCTTTTTGCTACCCTCAGTGAATGTTGGTAGTTCATCATCAGTGAACGGCGATGCTATGATATATTTTCTCTCTACCTTCAGTGAAAGTTGGTAGGTCACCTTCATAGGAAGTTGGTGATTGTTATCTTTTTGCTACCCTCAGTGAATGTTGGTAGTTCATCGTCAGTGAACGGTGATGCTATGATATATTTTTCTCTACCTTTAGTGAAAGTTGGTAGGTCACCATCAGTGAAAGTTGGTGATTGTCATCTTTTTGCTACCCTTAGTGAATGTTGGTAGTTCATCGTCAGTGAATGACGATGCTATGATATATTTTCTCTCTACCTTCAGTGAAAGTTGGTAGGTTACCATCAGTGAAAGTTGGTAATTGTTATCTTTTTTATACCCTCAGTGAAAGTTGGTAGTTCATCGTCAGTGAATGTCGATGATTCTTTCTCTCTACCTTCAGTGAAAGTCGATAGTTCACCGTCAGTAAACATCGGTGTTGTCATTTCTTTCCTCTTTATGCCTTCAGTAAATGTTGGTAGTCTCGCCTTCACTAGGAGTTGGTGTGTCCTTTGACCATTTTACCACCCTCTCTAGGTCGGGTCTTTTGATCCACCAATGATTTATTTTCCTGGTCAGGTTGCTCTCTTGTTTCTTTATTATTGTTACATCGCTAATGATGTTTTGGGTCTCTTTTGTCTTGTTCATATGCATTCATGCTCATAAACATTGCATGGCATCTTAGGGCCAAAAATAGGGTTTGTTTTATATTTAAGTATCTTCGATCACGTCGACATGAAGATTTTTAACCTTCGTATCTCCGGATAGAAGAAACTTAAATAAGGGCAGCTGTTGTACCTCAATTTTTGCCCCTAATATCCCTTCATCATACCATGTTGATTCCATCACAACAAGATCACGTTAGGATTCTTGGTTCCCCTCCCTATATTTAACTTTGCTCTTTGAGGAATCACCAAGCACCTTGACTTGTGTTCTTTTGTGATCGTGAATATTTTTTGTCTTGATATCTTCTTTTAACTAATAAAATGCAATGTTGGTTTGTCTTGCTTGTTATCCATGTAGGTAAAGGCAATAAGATTCAACAAGTTGCTCCATGGGTTCATGAGTTTATTTCCATGCCCTAGTTAATAAAGCTTGAGAAGTTCAAGCCTCACCATTGAAGTTGTTTTGGAGGAAATGTCATGGCAAGCTTATTTTGGTTCACCATATTTCAAGATTATCAAATTTGATCCAAAAAGTACAAGGGGTTGATTGAAAAAATAGTCATGTTTGGACAAGACTTTGTTCCATTTGGTCACAAGTGCATATTTCTCTCAATTCTCAAGATATGGAAGTGGTTGTAGTTTCTATGAGTTCTCGTTATCATCCTCAACAACTTATATTTACAAGGCATTTGTGTTGGTATAAGAAGTTTGTTCAAAATTGTCAGAATTCCTCAAGGCACGTTTCTTAACCTAGGAGTTAGGGTTTTGAACTTTAAAGGAGTATATCTTGTTCATCTTTTGGTATTTTTGAGTGATTCCAAAGACATAATTCTCTTCAAAAGGTTATTAATAAATAACTTTAAAAGTTCCAAGTAGTTTTCATGTGGAAGAAACTTGATGAAGAAAAAAAGATTACAAGTCCTCTAGATGCATCCCCAATTTTCTATGTGTGACTTCAAATGATCATAACTTGGTCAATTTTTATCACCTTGATCCCACTCGTTTTACATAATGATCTTGAGGATGTGAAATTTATTCCTTATTTTACGTGCAATGTGAGAAAATGGATGGAAGTTGCCTTAAGGATACAAAAGATTATAGGTCATTTTATGAAATTTTGCCAACTTCAACAAGTCATAACTCTCTCAATTTTTTGGAGATTTTGAATGGTTCAAGTTTCAAAATGTCATTCAAGAGATCTAATTCATGCCATCTTTTTTGGTCAAGAGCAAATTCCAAGTGGAAGGCTATGTTTAGATGCAAGACATTATAAGTCATTTTTGAAGAAAAATTTGAAATATTTCTAAGTATGGAAAGTCACCATTTTTTTCCAACTTTGACTCGTTATAACTTTCAGCTCAAGCATCCATTTGTCTCCATTATTTTCACATTTCAAAGCTTATAACCTCATCTTTCTAAAGCATCAAGAATCATGCCCTAAGACCCCTTGAGCTGAGAATGCCATTGGTCAGAAGTTGGCAATTTGAAACTAAATTTTTCACCAAGTCAGAAGTTTGAAATCCTTGATTTGGCTTCTAAACACTTTGTTTCTGCGCCTTTTTTCTTCTAAACATGTTTAATGAAGTTCCAGAAGTGATTAGCATAGCAAAACGCGTGTTTTGGATGAGTTTTGATCAAATTAGAAGTCACACTTTTCTTATTTGCAACTTCACACGATTTCTCTCCAAACTTCATCATTTCACACGCTTGGACATTCCATCTGATTCCCTATAAATAGAGGGTCATTCCCCATTCATTTCCTCAAGCTTGGATAGCCAGAATCACCCTGCCAAACTTGTTCCATAACTCAAAATTCAGCAACTTCGAAATCCATATACAAGCCTTTTTCAATCCAATTTTTCCATCAATTCACCTTCCTTGATCTTCCATGAAGCTAACTGTTGTACCCCAAAATTTTCCCTCCCATATTCTTCAAGAATGGCAAAGAGCATGCTTCAAAATCTCCCCAAGGGTTGCACAGTTCAAGGGCCTCCTAACAGTCAAAAAACTAGGGTTTTGGTTCTGACAAAGAAATTGAAGTTTCCAAGGGTCCAATAAAGTCCCACATGCCTATAAACATGGTCAAGCATCCTCATGTAAGGTTTCAAGGCTTACAGCACAAAATTGCACAGTCAAAAACCCTAATTGCCCTACAGTCAACTGCAGGGGCAAAATGGTCATTTGACAGTCAAAAGTTCAAATTTTTGGTCAACATCTCATTTTGAAGCCACAAACATCACTTTATCAATTCTTGATCATGATTTTCAAGGTATGGCTCAAAACGTCTCAAGATGCAAAAGTTTCCATATTTGGACAGTTGAAAAAGTCAACTGTAACTTGACCAAGGCATAACTTCCACATGGATTATCAGAAAAATTCCATCCAAAGCTCATTTTGAAGAGAAAGACATTTCCTACAACTCCTCTTCATACTTCAAGTCCAAGAAATGCTCTCACAAAAAGTTATCTATTTCAACATTATAGGTCATTTTCAAAAGTCAACAAAAAGGGACTTTAAGTCAAAGACCATAACTTGAGATTGGTAAATCAAAATGACATCGGACCGAAGGCATTGGTTAGAGGACTTCAATACCTTTCCAAAATGTCCAAGAACATGATCAAAGCTTAAAACTTGAGCAAGATATGCCTTGTGGAAGTTGGGAAATTTTTGGGAATTTTGAAAAGTCAACTTTACTTCAAATGCCTCAAAATTGCTAATGGGCCACATTTTCTTCCAAGATTCATCATCCAAAGGCTATGCACGACCATTTGGCCCAAGGGGAGTTATTTTATCATTTTTTATTATTTATTTGAATTTTTAATTACCATTAATTCACTTAATTAAATAAAATATGAAAAAAAATACTCATCCATGCTTTTTAAATCTTTTTATGCATAGAATACCTTCAAGATTTCGTGCACTATCTGATATGGAAAGAATCAAGGTGATTTGATCATGATTGGCACCAAAAGCACATGAAAAGATTGAAAAAAATATGCCATGAAAATCAAATATTTCTTTCATCAATGCAAGGATCTCTTGACTCAAATCTCAACCCTAATCCATCCCATACATATACTGATGCAAACCCTAAAGCTCAAGACCCTGGAAAACTGCGCTCAAGCCATAAACAAACTTTGTATTTTTGAAGAAAATTTCAAAACTGTTCTCCTATTTTCAGTAGGTTTCAAGGCAAAGCAACAATTCCATTGCACTCCTGACACCCCCAGGAATCTTCCTGAATCGAAATCATAACCTCTAACATCAAGAAACGGTAGAACCATGTCACACTTTTCATGAAAATATGCATAATCGTGTTTAAGTTTCTGGGCATCTTTCATACATTTTAATTGTTGTTTTATGCTAATATGATCCTTCTAAAGCTAACCATACTGTTTAATTGAGTTTTTATTGCCTATATGCCAAATTACCATTGAAGCTTTCTAGGGTTTCAGAGTTGCAAAATTAGGGGTTTCCTTGTCCAGAAAAATTAGACCACGAGACCAAGGCTATTGGATTCAGAAGCTTCACGTGAATCGTTCCCATAGCTCGCGGTCAATTTATGATCAACAGGGTGCTAATCGCTATTTTTATGCTTGCCATTTAGTGGGGGTTTAAAACCCCCGCTATCTCTTTTTATTTTTACAGGCAATTGAAGAAGAAGACAGACGTGTCCATGGCTGACAGGCTCATTCGAATTTCGCGCGAAAATTACCCACTAATTCTTGTTTTGCATTATGTTATTTGTTTTCTATATTATATCCAAAGCGTGTGAATGGCTCAGTGGCAAGGTGTTTGGTTTGGTACACTCTGGGACCTGGGTTCGATTCCCAGGTCCCCTCCCTTTCTCTATATTATTTTTCTAACCATGTTCCTATGTAGCTCGCTTCCAGAGGTTCAACGTACACTCAATATCCAAGCTTGCCACATGGCCAATAACCTCCATCCAAGGGCCCTGATCTGATGAATTCCATACACCCTGGTCAAACGTTCTACACGCTTCCATGAAAAGTCAAAAAGGCCTCCAATGATGGGCCATAATTACTGGACAATACCTCCTGATTGGGGCAGAACCCCCCTAGTGTATTGTATTGTATTTCTTTCTCTTTTTTTTCTTCTATTTTTTTATTATTTGTTTTAATTCAATTGTTTTCTTTTAATTCATTAAAAATTAATTTCACAAAAATATTAAAAAAATCAGAAAGTCACAAAATAAAATATATTTTATTTAAATGTTATTTTGTAAATAAATGTTATCAATTAATTTAGTTTTTAAATTCTAGGATTAATTTTAACATTTTCTTAATAAACTTAAAAAATTGTAGAATTAGGGTTTTAAAAGACTTTTATCTCTTTTCTTTTCTTTTATCATTAGTAATTATTAATTATTATTTTTTGCAAATAAAATTGTATTAATTAATTAGGTTAATTTTAGATTCAATTTTAACATATTTTTCTTAATAATATTAAAGATAATTAGAATTAGGTTTAAATTCCATTAAAAGTCCATAAATACAAAAAACTCCAAAAAATCTTTTCTTATTATTTTAACTTAATTAATTTGTTAATCGTAATTTAATTTCCTAAAAAGGGTCCAACGCCCTCGCATTCCCAATTTTAATTCTCTTCGCATTTTATTTCTTTTTTTGTGAATATTCGTGTAATTCTCCCAAAGCCATGTAATAGCTTAATAGGACATTTATCTTTTTCGCATCTTTATTTTTATTTCGAATCGGGTCCTGGAATAATTTGGCGATGTGGACCCGCGCCTTTGTAATAGCGTAGGACTTTTAATTCTCGCATCTTTTAAACTGTTAATTAAATTGCATGAAAGAATGAATGTCAAAATAAAAGCAACGCGTAGATCACCAATGCATAAACAAGACAAAAATAAATGAACATGACACACAAATCACACACCACCCCTAGGGTACGCCTCACTGTTGCCTTGCCCCTCGAAAGGTGATCGTCGAGTAGAGGATGTTTTAGTAAGTCCTCATGATCCAGGAACCTGGCATGGGGGTAGCTTCTAAGGTGTCTTCCTATTGCTCCGGTGATCACCATGTCCCGAACCCTCGAATTGACCCGAACACCTCCAACGATGGTGCTACCTACCTCTCAATGGTGGGATGGCATTACTTTAAAGGACATCTACACAGACGAATTCCTTAGGGTAGGTAGACGACTCTAGATACTTGCTCTAATTTCAAAACAAATCAAAAAATACTTTTCACACCGACACTTTTTCAAAAGCTTTCGAAAGCAACTTTTCAAACACTCTTGAGGACCGATACAAGAGTCGAACTGGAATTTTCAAAGAAACTTTTTTAAAACCCACAGTTGAAAAGCAAACAAACCATTTTTGAAAACACAAATGAGCAAGTATCTAAGAGCCCATGGATAACCATAGATAGAAAGGGTGCTAACACCTTCCCTTTCTATAATCTACCTCCCGAACCGAGAGCAATCTCTATAAGGAATTTTTCTGTGCTTTTGTCCTTTCCATTTGGAGAAAATAAAAGACGGTGGCGACTCTTTCTTCCGTGACATTTCGCGAACCAGCGTCAAACAGTCAGTTCCAGATCCACCGATCACAGAACTGGCGACTCTGCTGGGGACTCTTTTAAAGTGAGGTGTACCTTAGGACTAAGATCACTGTGTTTTCAATTGCTTTGACTTGTTTGCTTTATTATTGTGGGACTGTCTTGGGAGTTCTATAGATCCTAACCCGGATCTGGGGATACCTTCTTAGAAAGTAGCAACAAGGCTGTGAGGGAACTGTGCGGGGTATACCGACATGGTTGAAACAGTCTGCTACGTTGATGTGGCACTTTGGTGTGTACGGGTAACCCTTGAGTTCAATCAAGGAGAGTACGGGGCCTCCGCATGGTGTCGTGAAGCATCAACAGACCTTAGGAACCTTAATTGAACTATCTTGGCCTCTTTAGGGTAGTGAGATAACTGACTTTGGTGCAGTCCGAGGTTGGTTGATACTCGATACTACACTCAATTAAGGGTTGCTTTCCTGGAATATTTCGGTCGCCAGTCCAGTATCTAAATCGAAACGATGAACAATGAAAGCAATCCCGTGATATTGGGACCCTTAGAACCCGGTTACTTCTAATAGGACAGGTTGAGCCCACCAACTTCAATAGGGTACTACCCAGACCCCATGCTGGCCTAAACCCTAAGGTCTTGTCTTGTGTGACTTGTGTGCCTTACATGTTTGCCTTTGTAAATATCTGTGGTGTGTTTAATCATAGAATCATGACATCATCCAGCATCATATGCATTGACTAACCATTTCAGGGGTTCGAATCTTCACCTTTGTTCTTGTTTTGTAGGACATGGAAACTGTTCGCAGAAAGACAATTCAAATCAGCCTTGTAAGGATCCCTCCTCAGCTTAAGGAGCTTATATCCAGGATTCCCGAGAGCTCTTCATTCAGTGAAAGACATGGAAGTCTCATCAGCTTGGTCAAAACCAACGTTGAGGAAGATATGATGAAGGTCCTGTTCCAGTTCTTTGATCCTCTGCATCATTGTTTCACTTTCTTGGATTATCAGCTGGTACCTACATTGGAGGAGTTCTCCCAGCTTCTGAAGATCCCTATCCTTGATCAACTACCCTACAACGGTACGGAAAAGGAACCCAAGCTTGAAGAGATTGCTAAAGCCTTGCACCTACAATCATCTGACCTCAAGGGACATTGGGAAGTTAGAAGTGGTATCAAAGGGTTCTTAGCCAGGTTTCTGTTTAAAAAGGCCCATGAATGTTGGAACTCCCTTGACTTACAAGCTTTTGAAGAAGTTGTGGCCCTCCTTGTCTATGGTTTGGTGTTGTTCCCTAACCCAGATCAGCTTATAGATATCAGTGCTATCCAGATCTTCATGTCCAGGAATCCTATACCTACGTTGCTAGGGGACATCCTTCACTCATGTTACACTCGAACCATGAGAAAAAGAGGTGTCCTTATGTGTTGCACTCCTCTCCTGGGAAGGTGGTTTATTTCGCACCTTCCACAATCAGTTTTGAAGAACGAGCGGGGTTTGAGATGGTCACAACGGTTGATGACTCTTACACATGCAGATATACATTGGTGCACTCGGTCCAGAGAGGATGTCACTATCATTGATTGTTGCGGGGAGTACCCTAATGTTCCTTTACTTGGAATCAGAGGAGGTATCACTTACAACCCATGCCCGGCTTGGAGATAGTTTGGTTATGCTCGGAGGGATGGCCCTCATGACATGTTGATTCCTGACATAGTTTTTGACTTCGACAACGATGTACAAGGACTTTGCCAGAGATTTATCAGAGCTTGGAGGATGCCAAGTAGGATAGACAGTAAGACACTGGGGCACAGGAACTCCATCCCGTTGGAACCTTATCTCAAGTGGGTACGCGCCCGCTCCCAGAAGTTAGTAATGCCTTATCCTCATATGCTCCCTGTGATCAAAGAGCCTGCCTTGGAAGGAGAGGTGTCCTACACCATTCAGCATCCTGACATGCCCACGTCCTGGGAAGAGATGCAGAAGAGCTGGATCCAGCTTAAGGAAGAACGGAATTCTCTCGAGACCAGTCTACATGCTAGTGAAAAGAAGGTCTTGGAGCTCACCCGCCTGTTGCACGAGGAGAGGAATCTCAACACCTACATAGCTCCAAAGAGGATGCGTAGCGTCTTTTGGGATTGATTTGCTTTTGTATTATTTTGCCCATGAGGCTTTGATGTACCAAACAATTGTTTCTTTAATGATAACGTGTGATCCTTTTTGTCTACAACAAATTTGAACTTTCGAACCCTTGAATGCATTGCATAAACACATATCATTCATCACGTGCATAGCAGGTTTTCTTCTTTTCAGGTTGCTTACTGTTCTTCGCTGTTTATTTCAGCATCATGAATCCTGACTCATCATCAACCGAGATGTCTATCAAGGCTCTTCAGGTGCAGAACGCGCAATTTCAGGAACTAATCATGGGTTTGGCTCAGGGCCAAGAAGAGCTGAAGGCTTTGCTCCTGAAGAAGGAGAAAAAGAAGAAGAAGAGAACTGTTCTTTTCAACTCGGGCCGAAGGTTGGGCAACACTCTGCAGAATGAAGAGGCTGGTTCTTCTATAGGCAAGAGCAGTCCCCAAGGGGGGAAAGGTCCTAGTCCAGTAGTCTCTGACAACGAGACTGACTTCAATGAGGAGCAGTATCCTCTGGCTAAAGACCGGTATAAGCAGTTGGAGGACAGACTGAATGCAATGGAGATACAACAAGTGCCTGGGCTGGATTTCGGAGACTTGGGCTTATCTACTGGTGTGATTATTCCTCACAAGTTCAAAGCACCATCCTTTACCAAGTATGACGGGGCGTCTTGTCCCAAGCTACACCTCAGGTCTTATGTGCGGAAGATTCAGCCGTACTCAGTGGACAAGAATTTGTGGATCCACTTCTTCCAGGAGAGTCTTTCAGGGACTCATCTCGAATGGTTCTATCAGCTGGATGGGACCAAGGTTCGTAACTGGGAGGAGTTGGCTACTGCTTTTTATAAGCAGTATCAATATAATGCCGACCTTGCTCCTACACGTACCCAACTCCAGGGTATGTCGCTAGGTTCAAGCGAAGGTTTCAAAGAGTATGCACAGAAGTGGAGGGATCTGGCTGGCAGGGTGCAGCCTCCGTTAACTGACCGGGAATTGGTAGACATGTTCTTGGGGACCCTATCTGGGCCATTTTTCAATCATCTTATCGGTAACTCATCTGCAGGGTTTACTGATCTTATTCTGACTGGAGAGAGAATAGAGGCTGGGATGAAGTCTGGTAAAATTCAGAAGGGTGCATCTGCAAGTTCTGAGAAGAAACCCTTCAAAAAGGAGGCCAGTGCTGTATATGGGTCTAGAAGACAAGAGAAACCTGAGCGCCGCCAATCTGTCAACACGGTGATGGTTGCTAAACCTGTTGCCACTCCTCGGCAAAACAATCCTCAAAGGGCTGAAAGACCCAGAAGAGAGTTCACCCGTCTAAGTATGACTCTATCACAAATCTTGCCGCAGCTGCTGTCCACCAACTTAGTAACTGTCAGGGAGGCCCCGAAGGTTGTGAATACTGCCTCCCCCAAATTCAATCCAAATGCCCGCTGTGCTTATCACTCCGATAGCCCGGGGCATTCCACTGATGACTGCTGGGCCTTAAGGAATAAGGTGCAAGACCTTATTGACGCAAAAGAGATACAATTTGAAGCGCCTGAGAGGCCAAATGTGGTGACTGCTCCTATGCCCCAGCATGGAGTAAATGCCGTTGAGGAAGATGTGTATGCCGTTTCTGTGAATGATGTAGCTACTCCCTTAATGACTGTTAAGAGGAACCTACTGCTGGCCGGTTTATTTCCGGGTTGTAGTGAGGGTTGCCTTTTCTGTGCTGTTTCCCTGTCTGGTTGTCCTTTGCTGAAGTTGGGCATCCAAAGCCTGATGGACAGCAAAGAGATTCTATTCAAGAAGACTGCTGTTCAGTTTGTTCCGGTGGAAGAAGTTTCTGTTGTTACAATCTTTAATAATCCGATCAAGGCTCTCCCGAGGAAGCCGGTTAAGATCATGACTGTCGCACCCGTTGTTATTACTGTTCCGGGGCCTCTCCCTTATGAATCTGATAGAGCTGTCCCATGGCACTATGGGGCAGACGTATACGTACATGGAATTAAGCAAGAGTTCAACACTGGCACCAGCATCAGCAATATCACTGGTCCAGCAAAAGTTACCCGCAGTGGCAGGCTCTTCTCGCCTGACATTGCACCGCCAGCCATTCGAAGACCCCTCACTATAACACCTGCAAGTGTACCTGTTCCCAGTTCTGATCAAGTTGTTTCCCCTGCTGCTGAGTCATCTAATGCTCGGGGCAAAGGGATTGAAGACGAGCCTGCCCGGATGGAGGCACCAAAATCTGTGACTGCTGAGGCCTCCCAACAAGAGATGGAGGAAATTCTAAAGATAATCAAGAAGAGTGACTTTAATGTTGTGGAGCAGCTGGGGCATACACCCTCCAAGATCTCCATGCTCTCCTTACTGCTGTGCTCAGAGGCCCATGCTAAGGCCTTGATTTCATTTCTCAAGATGGCCCATGTGCCACAGGAGACATCTGCAGTCCAGTTCACTGATTGCGTGGCCAATCTGACAGCGGACAATGGTTTGGGTTTCTCGGATGCTGACCTTACTACTAAGGGAAAGGACCACAACGACGCCCTTCATGTCTCTATTGAATGCAGGGGAACTACTCTTGCGCACGTGTTGGTGGACACTGGTTCTTCCCTAAATGTGCTACCTAAGAAGGCCTTAGACCGTTTGGATTGTGAAGGCCTGGAGCTGAAACCTAGCAATATCATTGTCAGAGCCTTTGACGGTTCTAAAAGGATGGTTCATGGAGAGGTAGACATTCCTATCCGGGTGGGTTCTCAAGTATTCGACTCTACTTTCTATGTGATGGATATCCGTCCATCGTATTCTTGTCTATTGGGTCGACCTTGGATCCACAAAGCTGGGGCGGTGACCTCTACCCTACACCAGAAACTCAAGTACCCCGTCAGAGGGAAGATTGTCACTGTGCAGGGAGAGGAGGAGTATATGGTGAGCCATTTGAATTCCTTCAGGTATATTGAGATGGACGGGGAGTTTATTGAAACCCCCTTTCAGCACTTCGAAGAGGTACCTCCAACATTGGCAGCAGCGGAAACAGTGGTCGAAGAGGGTGTTCCTTTGAAGATGGCTTCCTTGAAGGATGCCCGGGCTGTGATCAAGAAAGGTGAATGTGCTAACTGGGGCAGGCTCCCTGATTTTACACAGAAAACTGACAAGTTTGGACTGGGTTTTACTGCAGAGGGTCAGAAGGCTGTGCGCAAGGCAAAGATCAGAAGGCCTCCTGTGCTCATTACCAACCCAGGAGTGAATGCCATTGGGGATGAAGATGAGGTGGAAGAGTCAGAGTTTGAAAGCTGGATCTACCCGACGACTGATGGTGGATTGACCAATTGGACTGCTAAGGATCATACTCCTGTTACTTTTGTTACGCAGTAATAAACTTCTTTGTTTTGTTATTTGTAATAAACAATTAAAACTCTATGGCCCGGTGTCTTAGCCGAGGCACCGTTGGCTTCATTTGTGAGGGCATATAAATTGTCATTTCATATATCATGAATAAATACCTTGGACGTTTCTCGCATTTCAAATATTATGCTCCTTTCCTTTCTTTCCTTTCTTTATATATTGCAAAACAGCTGTATTTACACACACTCACTCATACAGGTTTCAATCCACTCTGGATCTCACTGGTAACGACTCTGCTACTTCCAGTTATGACTTCGAAAATCCGATCAACTTAGCCGAAGACGAAGGTGAAGATGATTGCGAAGTGCCTGGCGAGCTTGCAAGACTGTTACTCCAGGAAGAGAGGGCAATTCAACCACATGAAGAGCCGGTGGAGACGATAAATCTGGGTACTGATACAGACAGAAAGGAGGTAAAGATTGGTGCCAACCTAGAGCTCAGCGTGAAGCAACGGTTGACTCAGATGCTACATGAGTATATGGAGATCTTTGCTTGGTCCTACGAAGACATGCCCGGGTTGGATACTGACATTGTGGTCCATCATTTGCCTACTAAGGAAGACTGCCCTCCGGTCAAGCAAAAGGTCCGCCGTATGCGTCCAGAGATGTCTGAAAAGATCAAAGCCGAGGTTATGAAACAGTTTGATGTCGGGTTCCTCGCAGTGACTTCTTACCCTCAGTGGGTTGCTAATGTGGTGCCAGTACCAAAGAAAGATGGAAAGGTCAGAATGTGTGTCGACTACAGGGATCTGAACAGGGCCAGCCCCAAATATGACTTCCCTCTACCTCACATTGATGTCCTTGTGGATAATACTGCCCAGCACAAAGTGTTCTCTTTCATGGACGGTTTTTCAGGTTATAATCAGATCAAGATGGCTCCTAAAGACATGGAGAAGACTACCTTTGTTACTCAGTGGGGAACCTTCTGCTACAAGGTCATGCCTTTTGGACTGAAAAATGCTGGGGCAACCTACCAACGTGCCATGGTCGCTTTGTTTCATGACATGATCCATCATGAGATAGAAGTGTATGTTGACGACATGATTGCAAGGTCCCAAACTGAGGAAGAACACCTTGATCATCTGCAGAAATTGTTTGACCGTCTGAAACTGTACAAGCTGAGGTTGAACCCGAACAAGTGCACCTTCGGGGTAAGATCCGGAAAGTTGCTAGGCTTCGTTGTAAGTGATAAGGGTATTCAAGTGGACCCTGCCAAGGTTAAAGCCATTCAAGAGATGCCAGTTCCTAAGACAGAGAAGGAGGTCAGAGGCTTTCTAGGACGCCTGAATTACATTGCTCGATTCATCTCGCATCTGACTGCCACCTGTGAACCAATCTTCAAGCTGCTGAAGAAAGATCAGGTAGTATGTTGGAATGATGAATGTCAGGTTGCTTTTGACAAAATCAAGGAGTATCTCCAAGAACCACCCATTCTTATGCCACCGGTTGAAGGGAGACCTCTGATATTATACCTAACGGTGCTTGACAATTCAATGGGGTGTGTGCTGGGGCAGCATGACGAGTCTGGCCGAAAAGAGCATGCCATTTATTACCTTAGCAAAAAGTTTACCGACTGTGAGACCCGATACTCACTGCTCGAGAAAACTTTCTGCGCTTTGGTATGGGCTGCTCGCCGGCTGAGACAGTATATGCTGACTCACACTACCTTGTTGATCTCAAAAATGGATCCTATAAAGTACATATTTGAAAAGCCTGCTCTGTCTGGGAGAATAGCAAGATGGCAAATGATCTTGACAGAATACGACATCCAGTACACGACCCAGAAAGCCATCAAGGGAAGTGTATCGGCAGACCACTTGGCACATCAGGCAGTAGACGACTATCAATCAATGAACTTCGAGTTTCCAGACGAGAGCATCATGATAGTGACTGATTGTGAAGTACCTGGACCGGATGAAGGACATGAGGAAGGATCCCGATGGTCTATGCACTTTGACGGAGCCTCCAACGCTTTGGGTAACGGCATTGGCGCTGTAATCATATCTCCTCAAGGCACTCATACTCCACTCACTGCCCGGCTATGTTTCAACTGCACCAACAACATGGCGGAGTATGAGGCATGCATCATGGGTCTCCAAGCCGCGATTGACTTAAGGATCAAGTTTCTGAGTGTCTTCGGAGATTCCGCTCTCGTGATCAATCAGATCAAAGGCGAGTGGGATACGAAACATCCGAATCTTATTCCTTACAAAGAATGTGTGTTGACTTTGATCCCCCACTTCACAAAGATAACCTTTGAACATTTCCCAAGAGAGGAGAATCAGTTGGCGGACGCGTTAGCTATAATGTCTTCTATGTTCAAGGTCAAATGGGACAATGAGGCTCCCCGGATCATCATCTGGAAACTGGACGAACCGGCATACTGTTGTGATCTCGAAACTGAATTGGTGACTGAGAAGCCTTGGTACCATGAGGTGAAGAGATATTTGGAAGCTCAGGAATACCCTGAAGGTGCATCTGTCAACGATAAGAAGTTTCTGAGAAGGTTCGCATCGAAGTTCTTCCTTAGCAACGTCATCCTGTACAAGCGAAACCATGATTCGACCTTACTGCGTTATGTGGATAAGACTGAAGCAGAAAGGATCATGGAAGAGTTACATGAAGGGACCTTTGGTACACATTCCAGTGGACACACTATGGCAAAGAAGATCCTTCGGGCAGGGTACTTCTGGTCCACAATGGAAGCTGACTGCTACCAACATTCTCGGACATGCCATAAATGCCAGATATACGCAGACAAGGTGCATGTTCCTCCAGTTCCTCTAAATGTTCTGACTGCGCCTTGGCCGTTTGCAATGTGGGGCATAGATATGATCGGTGAGATTAAACCTACGGCATCCAACGGGCATCGCTTTATCCTAGTGGCGATTGATTACTTCACGAAGTGGGTTGAAGCAGCTTCCTACGCTACGGTAACCAAGACTGTTGTGGCACGGTTCATTCGGCATAATCTGATCTGTCGATACGGCGTCCCTGAGAGAATTATTACAGACAACGGTACCAATCTTAATAACAAGATGATCACTGAGCTCTGCGAGCAGTTTAAGATACAGCACCATAACTCTTCTCCTTACAGACCGAAGATGAATGGGGTTGTAGAAGCAGCAAATAAGAACATTAAGAAAATCGTGCAGAAGATGACAGTGACTTATAAAGATTGGCATGAGATGTTACCGTTCGCTCTACATGGGTACCGTACCTCATCCAGGACGTCAACCGGGGCAACTCCTTTCTCCTTGGTCTACGGTATGGAGGCAGTCTTACCGATCGAAGTGCAGATACCCTCTCTCCGGATAATGAAGGATTCAAATCTGAACGAAGATGATTGGATCCAGACACGACTTGATCAGCTAAACCTTATTGATGAAAAGTGACTTGCTACTATTTGTCATGGTCAGACGTATCAGAAACGAATGATCAGGGCATTTAACAAAAAGGTCAGACCACAAGAATATCAAGTTGGGGACCTGGTAATCAAGCGTATCATCCTTCCTCAGAGTGATCCAAGGGGAAAATGGACCCCTACGTACGAAGGGCCATTTGTGGTTAAGCATGTGTTCTCAAGAGGAGCCATGATTCTAACCAACATGGATGGTGACAACCTTCCTCACCCCGCTAATTTAGACATAGTAAAAAGATACTACGCATGAATAAGGACCCGCTAGGCTGACATGCCTAGGCAAAAATTAGGGCTTCCCGGCGAACCAAAAGGGTTCGGGCAAAATGAAGGGATGAAATGAAAAAAATCTGTACACCCGGCAAGTCGAAAACCTGAAAAGGCGGCTTGGGCAAAAATGGGTATCCCGGTGGACTGAAAACCCGAAAGGGAGGTCCAGGCAAAAGTTAGGGATAAAGCGTAATACTATGTCTCATTGGATCACTTTGCATCCAGAATCCGGTATCTACAGCAAGTTCAGACGGCATCGGTCAATCAGCTTCATCTTCGGCAAGGTCATCAAGTGATGAGACGCTCGGAGATATAAAGGCAATGGCAGAGTTGAAACCCAGTGGATTATTCTTTTCACACAGCTGTTTATTTTCCTTTGTACAAGTTTGTATAAATTCTTTTGTTCGGCGGCGTTCTCTTACTAGGACGTCAGCCTCTTGTACATAAACGCCTATTTACAGGCAAATTCAAAATCAATACAAATATACTTTTCAGCTCAAATTGCCATTTGTTTTTCCTTTTCTGTTTTGTTTTGCGAAGAACGTCCAATGTTCAATTTGTGATATATGCATTGACAATAATTTGCTAACTCATAAATATTTGCATACGAAACAAAGGATTAATTACAGGTAACAGTAGAAACAGGGGCAATAAAGAGTTGTCTAAACAATCTAATTGTTCCATCCACCAAGGTACCAAGGTAGGTTCAGCTGAAGAACATAACCAGCATATCTTAATTCCCCAGAGAATGCGTCAGCAAGTCAGTACGCCCCCCCCAAGCAAAGCTATTATCAGCCTTAAGGAAGTTGGGTATCCTCCAGCAGATCTCAACATTCCCCAGCAATATACAAGCATTCTTAACAAGTATCCCCGGCAGTCTTGGTCTAAAGATTGTTCCCCGGCGGTATATCATACATTCAATGGAGTTACTTCCAGTATAGTTCAAAACTTCCCCAGGAGAGTCCAATCCAGTTTCCCCAGGAAAGTTGGAATCCATCTCCCCAAGTAGTAAGCTTATCCTCAGTAGACTCTGGAAGCTTGTCATCCGCAGAGCGCGAACGCGTCTCCCGGCTTTATTCAAAGGTTATTTCCCTACCAGGATATAACTGGGTTATCCTCAGCTAAAAGCCACGGAAAGATCGTCCTCGACGAAGTCTTCTTATCCCCAGCGAAGTCTATTAACACTTCCAACAGTACCTCTCTCCCCACAGAGTACTGTTCCCCAGCAAGATCACTAGAGTATTTTTCTCCCCGCAGAGTAATCCATTCGCCAAGTTTATTCCCCAACGGAGTTATTTTCTCCTACCGGTATTCTTGCAACTATCATCCCCAGCGGAAGCAAAAATCCATTCTTCAATATCATCCCAGGAGTGACTTCCCGGCACCCGTCAAGGATTTATTTTCCTAAGACGAAAAGAAATACGTTCATAAACATCACATTTTCATACATTTTAGCATGCATATACGCATCATATCTTACAAATCTCATTTATATTGAGAACATCATTGCTTGATTCATATCATGCCTTGCATATGATTGACCTTTACCTTTCAGGAAAGATCCAGTCGAGTTCTCAGCTAGATTTCAAGACCTAGACCGGTTCAGTTAAATCGACCCTAAGATTTTCCTGTTTCTTATCCAGTCAAAGGCCTTCTCTGGTTCAGTCAGATCGACCCTAAGATCTCCCTGTTTCTTATCCAGTTGAAGATTTCAAGACCGATACCGGTTCAGTTAAATCGACCCTAAGATTTTACTGTTTCTTACCCAGTCAAAGGCCTTCTCTGGTTCAGTCAGATCGACCCTAAGATCTCCCTGTTTCTTATCCAGTTGAAGATTTCAAAGTTCTCTCCCCGTTACTGTGGAGGTAGTAATCGCCCCAAGATTCTCTCAGCGTTACTGTTGAGGTTGAAGTCGCCTATGATTCTCTCAGCGTTACTGTTGAGGTTGAAGTCGCCCAAGATTATCTCAGCGGTCCTGTTGAGGTAGTAATCGCCCCAAGATTCTCTCAGCGTCCCTGTTGAGGTAGTAATCGTCCAAGGTTCTCTCACCGCCCCGTTGAGGTAGTAACCATCCCTGGTTCATTCATCACCTTTTGAAGCTCCAGATTCAGTTCCTGTAACCAGTCAGGGCGCATCTATACAAAGAGTTTGAAGACCAGCCCCTGTAACAGGCCAGGTACTCATTTTTCTTTTGCAGGTACGCAAGTTCTCGCTAAGGAATCTCTTACGCGATCGACACCCAGATGGCATCAATAAGCCCATCCACCTATCCATCACCTCTCAGCATGGCATCTATAAGCCCATCATCCTATCCATCAATCTCCAAATGGCATCTATAAGCCCATTCCCACCATCACACTACTATGTGAGCGCAAATTTCTGGGCACTCTAGTGTTCAATCATCTTCCACCTTCGGATTACGAAAGGCACGTCAGCCAATCTGCATCCTCAGGTCTAAGAAGATTGAACAGGGGCAACTGTTGTACCCCAAAATTTGCCCTCCCATATTCTTCAAGAATGGCAAAGAGCATGCTTCAAAATCTCCCCAAGGGTTGCACAGTTCAAGGGCCTCCTAACAGTCAAAAAACTAGGGTTTTGGTTCTGACAAAGAAATTGAAGTTTCCAAGGGTCCAATCAAGTCCCACATGCCTATAAACATGGTCAAGCATCCTCATGTCAAGTTTCAAGGCTTACAGCACAAAATTGCACAGTCAAAAACCCTAATTGCCCTACAGTCAACTGCAGGGGCAAAATGGTCATTTGACAGTCAAAAGTTCAAATTTTTGGTCAACATCTCATTTTGAAGCCACAAACATCACTTGATCAATTCTTGATCATGATTTTCAAGGTATGGCTCAAAAAGTCTCAAGATGCAAAAGTTTCCATATTTGGACAGTTGAAAAAGTCAATTGTAACTTGACCAAGGCATAACTTCCACATGGATTATCATAAAAATTCCATCCAAATCTCATTTTGAATAGAAAGACATTTCCCACAACTCCTCTTCATAATTCAAGTCCAAGAAATGCTCTCACAAAAAGTTATCAATTTCAACATTATAGGTCATTTTCAGAAGTCAACAAAAAGGGACTTTAAGTCAAAGACCATAACTTGAGATTGGTAAATCAAAATGACATGGGACCAACGGCATTGGTTAGAGGACTTCAATACCTTTCCAAAATGTCCAAGAACATGATCAAAGCTTAAAACTTGAGCAAGATATGCCTTGTGGAAGTTGGGAAATTTTTGGGAATTTTGAAAAGTCAACTTTACTTCGAATGCCTCAAAATTGCTAATGGGCCACATTTTCTTCCAAGATTCATCATCCAAAGGCTATGCACGACCATTTGGCCCAAGGGGAGTTATTTTATCATTTTTTATTATTTATTTGAATTTTTAATTACCATTAATTCACTTAATTAAATAAAATATGAAAAAAAATACTCATCCATGCTTTTTAAATCTTTTTATGCATAGAATACCTTCAAGATTTCGTGCACTATCTGATATGGAAAGAATCAAGGTGATTTGATCATGATTGGCACCAAAAGCACATGAAAAGATTGAAAAAAATATGCCATGAAAATCAAATATTTCTTTCATCAATGCAAGGATCTCTTGACTCAAATCTCAACCCTAATCCATCCCATACATATACTGATGCAAACCCTAAAGCTCAAGACCCTGGAAAACTGCGCTCAAGCCATAAATAAACTTTGTATTTTTGAAGAAAATTTCAAAACTGTTCTCCTATTTTCAGTAGGTTTCAAGGCAAAGCAACAATTCCATTGCACTCCTGACACCCCCAGGAATCTTCCTGAATCGAAATCATAACCTCTAACATCAAGAAACGGTAGAACCATGTCACACTTTTCATGAAAATATGCATAATCGTGTTTAAGTTTCTGGGCATCTTTCATACATTTTAATTGTTGTTTTATGCTAATATGATCCTTCTAAAGCTAACCATACTGTTTAATTGAGTTTTTATTGCCTATATGCCAAATTACCATTGAAGCTTTCTAGGGTTTCAGAGTTGCAAAATTAGGGGTTTCCTTGTCCAGAAAAATTAGACCACGAGACCAAGGCTATTGGATTCAGAAGCTTCACGTGAATCGTTCCCATAGCTCGCGGTCAATTTATGATCAACAGGGTGCTAATCGCTATTTTTATGCTTGCCATTTAGTGGGGGTTTAAAACCCCCGCTATCTCTTTTTATTTTTACAGGCAATTGAAGAAGAAGACAGACGTGTCCATGGCTGACAGGCTCATTCGAATTTCGCGCGAAAATTACCCACTAATTCTTGTTTTGCATTATGTTATTTGTTTTCTATATTATATCCAAAGCGTGTGAATGGCTCAGTGGCAAGGCGTTTGGTTTGGTACACTCTGGGACCTGGGTTCGATTCCCAGGTCCCCTCCCTTTCTCTATATTATTTTTCTAACCATGTTCCTAGTAGCTCGCTTCCAGAGGTTCAACGTACACTCAATATCCAAGCTTGCCACATGTCCAATAACCTCCATCCAAGGGCCCTGATCTGATGAATTCCATACACCCTGGTCAAACGTTCTACACACTTCCATGAAAAGTCAAAAAGGCCTCCAATGATGGGCCAGAATTACTGGACAATACCTCCTGATTGGGGCAGAACCCCCCTAGTGTATTGTATTTCTTTCTCTTTTCTTTCTTCTATTTTTTTTATTATTTGTTTTAATTCAATTGTTTTCTTTTAATTCATTAAAAATTAATTTCACAAAAATATTAAAAAAATCAGAAAGTCACAAAATAAAATATATTTTATTTAAATGTTATTTTGTAAATAAATGTTATCAATTAATTTAGTTTTTAAATTCTAGGATTAATTTTAACATTTTCTTAATAAACTTAAAAAATTGTAGAATTAGGGTTTTAAAAGACTTTTATCTCTTTTCTTTTCTTTTATCATTACTAATTATTAATTATTATTTTTTGCAAATAAAATTGTATTAATTAATTAGGTTAATTTTAGATTCAATTTTAACATATTTTTCTTAATAATATTAAAGATAATTAGAATTAGGTTTAAATTCCATTAAAAGTCCATAAATACAAAAAACTCCAAAAAAATCTTTTCTTATTATTTTAACTTAATTAATTTGTTAATCGTAATTTAATTTCCTAAAAAGGGTCCAACGCCCTCGCATTCCCAATTTTAATTCTCTTCGCATTTTATTTCTTTTTTTGTGAATATTCGTGTAATTCTCCCAAAGCCATGTAATAGCTTAATAGGACATTTATCTTTTTCGCATCTTTATTTTTATTTCGAATCGGGTCCTGGAATAATTTGGCGATGTGGACCCGCGCCTTTGTAATAGCGTAGGACTTTTAATTCTCGCATCTTTTTAACTGTTAATTAAATTGCATGAAAGAATGAATGTCAAAATAAAAGAAACGCGTAGATCACCAATGCATAAACAAGACAAAAATAAATGAACATGACACACAAATCACACACCACCCCTAGGGTACGCCTCACTGTTGCCTTGCCCCTCGAAAGGTGATCGTCGAGTAGAGGATGTTTTAGTAAGTCCTCATGATCCAGGAACCTGGCATTGGGGTAGCTTCTAAGGTGTCTTCCTATTGCTCCGGTGATCACCATGTCCCGAACCCTCGAATTGACCCGAACACCTCCAACGGTGGTGCTACCTACCTCTCAATGGTGGGATGACATTACTTTAAAGGACATCTACGCAGACGAATTCCTTAGGGTAGGTAGACGACTCTAGATACTTGCTCTAATTTCAAAACAAATCAAAAAAATACTTTTCACACCGACACTTTTTCAAAAGCTTTCGAAAGCAACTTTTCAAACACTCTTGAGGACCGATACAAGAGTCGAACTGGAATTTTCAAAGAAACTTTTTTAAAACCCACAGTTGAAAAGCAAACAAACCATTTTTGAAAACACAAATGAGCAAGTATCTAAGAGCCCATGGATAACCATGGATAGAAAGGGTGCTAACACCTTCCCTTTCTATAATCTACCTCCCGAACCGAGAGCAATCTCTATAAGGAATTTTTCTGTGCTTTTGTCCTTTCCATTTGGAGAAAATAAAAGACGGTGGTGACTCTTGCTTCCGCGACATTTCGCGAACTAGCTTTAAAACAGTCAGTTCCAGATCCACCGATCACACTAACCATATAATCACATTCAAGAATCGTGTCCTATATTGCTCCATAGAAGTCCAGTTTCAGAGCTCTGCAACTCAACTTCAATAGGTAGATTCCTCCATCAATTCTTCAAAACTTTGATATCATTGTGATGTTATCATTTCCATTGTTCTAGTCGCAACACTTGCTTTTTACTGGAAACACGTTTTGACCATGAAATTTCAAATCCCTTTTCAAAACTTTCCTTCCAAGTTGCTTGAGCTACAATTTATATAAATTTGGCGCGAAGGAGTGGTCGTCTTCGTCTTGAAGAGACGAAGCAAATGGCATAGGTTTGAGCTTCTGATTTTACAGTTTGAGAGACCTGCAATTCACGTTGGTTGGGGGTTGAAGATGACCAATGTGTCATCTTTCAACCAATGATGGCGTGCCATTTGTTTTTTTTTGAAATCTGATTTTATTTTTGATTTTATGCTTTATTCACTAATGACCATGATATGCACAACACGCCAGATCCCTTGAATTTGATTACTAACGCGTTTTGACTCTCATCCAATGAATTTGAATTTGATTCCTTCAAAAAATTATAGAAAATTCATTTTAAGTACATAAAATCTGAAAAAATTATGAAAATTATTTTTGATTATTCTCTTTCTGATTTTTATATTTTTACAAATTAATTTTGTGTTTTGTTATTTTTTATAAATTTTAACTTTATTTGAATTATTTTAAATGTTTAAAAATACTTTTATGCATTTTTAAATTCTGAAAAAATTATGGAATGATCCAATGATATTGTAATAAATAATGGTGACCTCACTTATTTTTTATTTCTGACTTTGGTATTTTTTATCATTTTTGGTCTATTTTACTCATTTCTTTTAATTTTAAAAATAATTTATGACTTTAAAAAATTACCAAAAAAATTATAAAATCATTTGAGTCCTTTTCTGACTTTTCTATGGTCTTACTTTTTATTTTTTGATAAATTTGAACATAGTTGATATTTTTCTCTTTTATTTCTATTTTAAAACATTTTATTTTAAACCTTTTTTTGTATATATTAAATGTAATATTATTTTGTGACTATTTTCTGGCTGATCTTCGGTTAAATTTTTGATCATGAACTTTATTAACATCATTGGATTCATAATGTTGAGTCTAACTCCACAAAAATGGATGAATGATTTTAATAATAGTTTGATTAAATTTAATTCAAAAGTGGTTTGTATATTCTCTCCCACCCCTCTTCATGTCATCCCTTTCTTATTGCACTAAGTGTTATTGGAGCATGATCTCTATATCATGTTTAAAAACAAATGGTGCATAGATTTCTATTTACCGGCCTCACAATAGGTGCGACTTCTATATAAGTCCACTTACGATTGCTTAACATAGCGCTAAATTTTGTCCCGATTCGAATAAATGATCATTCATGGCCCAAACTTATGTTTGCAAGCCCAAGTATGTTAATTTGATCTCTTTGATCCAATAACCTCGAGATTCATTGTGTGGAGGCTTTGGTTCTACCAATCCTCTAATGGATCTACAACACCTTTGGTCAATGCGGATCACTTAAACATTGTTGATCATTAAATGGTACTCATGAGGATTCCAAATGGATGATATATTTGACAAAAAGCAAATGCAACTTATTGTGTGGAGGCTTTGGTTTTACCAATCCTCTAATAAGTTCCAAATGCAAGTTTCAAGATGATCATCCAACTAACCACTAATCACTAATAATTGACTTTATCCTTTATTTTTATTATATTCCCTTTATATTTAGGCACTATTTACTTTTAGCATTTACATTTCATGCCATTTTCATCTTTGCTCATTTGAGTATTTACTTTCTTGTCATTTTTATTTTTGCTCACTTGAGCTTTACTTTTCTTTTTCAAAACACCTAATAATCAACATAAACCCTAAAAATCTTTAATGATACTTGGACTATTTGGTTACTCTCCTTGGCATTGTGGAGCATTGGACTTTTTGGACTTATAATTAGAAACCTTAGCATATGATTAGAGACCTTGTGACCTTAATTGATATTTTGTCTGGAGTTCTTGAGGTTTACCTCAAGACATTGGGTTGTTTGTTTGTTTTGTGTGCAGATTATTATGATTACACTCTTTGTTTGTAATCTGGAACTCACCCGTATACAGCTGTTACTCTGCCCAATTTTTATGAAGACTTAATACACTTGAAGTTTGGTTCTCTCAAGAGGTCTAGTATATTTGCTTGCTTGGTTTCAATCCAAAGAATAGGAATTCTATCTTGTCTCATAGTGTCAAGTATTGGCTTCTTGTTGGTTAAATGGTTCCTATCCCTAGCTTTTACCTTATGCTTTAGGATAGTCTCTTCTTCTCCTCCCATCTTCTTTAATTTCAAAAATCTTCTCCCTCCTTTTGAAAACTCTTCTTGCTTTTAAACTTGAACCACTTTCATAATAAACTTGGACCTAGGTCCATGCATTTTCAAAACATTTTCATAAATAAACTTCAATCAACTTAATAATACTTTGACATTTATTTTGAGAAGACTAAAAGTCAATCAATCTCATTTCAAACCATTTTTCCACTTTGGCTTTCATCTTTAAACTTTCCTCAAAAATATTGGACTCTTGTCAATCCTTGTAGTGATGCAAACCACTATACTTCTACAATATGTAGTGAAGAGAGATATTTTCCACTTGGGTATTGAGTGGGGTATTGTTGATTTTAAAATCCAAACCATATCCTCTACTTTGAGATGATGCAAATTCTCCTTTCTCATAATTGTGGGTAGTAAGTATGTTTTCCACACGGACAATGACAATGATGTCTTATCTCATAAAATTAACCAACACACTTGTGTTTTTTTTTATATTTAAAAAATAGGAACTACATGTACCCTGATCCCTTATTGCACGAAAAGGTGGTACGTAGGCACTAAAGGTTCGCAACCGCGGCGGGTGCAAAAAAAAATTATAAAAAATATATTTATTTTCTCACCTCCACCATCTATTTTACATACAACATTTTTTTATAGCCAAAATATACAGATTTTACAAAGAGGTTCATGTGGAGTACCGTAGATGTTTAGGGTGCTAATACATTCCCTTTGTATAACCAACCCCCTTACCTTGAATCTTTCCCCCCTCTTTTGGGTTATTCGCTCTTTTCCCATTCCTTTGGAAACAATAAAGCGCGGTGGCGATTTTTATTTTGATCTGTATAAGTCTAGTCAATCCAATGGCTTAGTCTTAAACATTTCTACTGCTACAGACATTAGGATTTTAATTAATTTCTTTTTTCAAATCAATTATATTAATTAAAACCTTTTTTATAAAAAAAAACATAAAAACAATTTCTCTTCTCTTTATATTTCTTTGTACATTTTATTATTTCGCACTATAATTATGTATTGTCAAAGCATTGTAATACTAAATTAGGTTTATTTTCTTTCATCTCCCCATTTGTAAATTTGTACCCCCATCCCCAAATGATGTAATAGCGTAGGAATTTACATTTCTGCAATTTATCACTTTCAAATATAAATGCTAGTAATTAGGGTTTGTATGGCAAGATAAAATCAATCTTAGAAAACCCTAATCTCAAGACAAAAAATTCATGCAATCAATACACTTTGCACACTTGCACCTCTAGGATAACCCACATTTGTTGCCTCAGATAAAAGTAGTCATGTCCCTCAAATGTGGGATGCTTTAGCAATGAACCTCGAATACAAGATCGCAGTCTCTCGATGACCCTTCAATGTTACCTTCGGTAAACGATCTTAGACCCTTACGACAAATTGCTAAGGTATCCTACAATGTTGCCTTCTATGACTATACGATGACCCACGCCCGTCCCTTTACATCCAAAGATAGAGCTTCTTACCAATCAATGGTAAGATAGCAATGTCAAAGGAAGAGAGAAATGAACAAAAGACTTTTGAGTGGGTAGAACGTTATTAGTTGCTTGCTCACAATCCATCTTCAAAAACAAACATCTTTTCAAACACACCAACACTTTCAAATGAAATATTTTCAAAAGTCAACACTTTGTATGCATTCTTATAGAGACGAGAATCATTACAAAGTTTTCCTAAACTAAGGTGCTTTTCAAAAATACTTCCAAATACCACCACAAACACATTTTAAACAAAGCAATTTCAAAAGTGATCTAGCAAGCAAGTAAGATCCCATAGATAACTGTGGATGAAAAGGGTTCTAACACCTTCCCTTTTCATAATCTACCCCCCGAACTCAAGAAAATATCTCAAAGGTCTTTCCTGTTCTTTTCACCCTTTCCTTATTGGATAAAAGAAAAGTCGGTGGCGACTCTTGCTATCCGCAACAATTGCAATAAAACACAAAACACCCAAGTCATTTCTCCCACCATATCACACTTTGGATTGCATTAGTAAGCCCATCTCTGACAATTCTCAAACAATTCTCCAAATTGAACCTTTAAGCCCATTCCCAATATAATCAACCAACAATGTTACTTCACGCACAAGCGAGTGCAAATTTCTGGGCACTTATGTGTTCAATCATCTTCTACCTTCAAGTCACAAATGGCGGAAAAGACAATCTAACACTTCAGGCTTAAGAAGATTGAACAGAGGCAGATGTTGTACCCTAAAATTTTCCCTCCCATTTTCTTCAAGACCTTCTTCTAAGATTCTCAAATACTCAAGGATTCTCAAGAGTTGACTGGTCAAACCTCCTCCTAAGCAAGAGCCCACAACTAGGGTTTTGGTTTTCTCAAGGAAAATTGGACTTCTAATTCCTCAAGTGGCTTTCATGGTTCATCATAGGTCTCCAAGAATGCCCATACCAAGTTTCAAGTCTTGCATCACAAATTTGATCAGTCAATTGCTCAGATGACTGAATATCAACTATATTGGGTAAAAAGTCAACTTTGGTCAACATACAATCAAACTTTAAGATTTTTGGTCAACATAAACATTTTGAAGTCATATTCATCATTTGATCAAGGGTTGATCATAATTCCTCAAGAAAAGTCCTCATATCACCAAAGGGGCAAATTTTTCAATATTAGGGTTTTGACTGAGAATGACGGATCACTTACTTTTGACCTAGTACATGACCTAATGACTTGAAGCTGTCGTACCCCAAATTTTCCCTACCTTTATGATCATATTTTTAGGATAAAAATGGAAGAAATTTTTTTTGATTAAAGATGGTCCAGCAATATCTAATGGTTCATTTTTTTCAAGAATCTAAGTCAACAGAGGGGTTATCTTAATTCAAGGGAGTAGGGCTTTCAAAACCAGAAAGACCCATATATCTGTGGTCCCATTTGCAAAGCATGTTGGCGAATGACCCATGAGATTTGAATATTAGAAGTTATTTCAACAGAAGGATAAGTTTTTCATTATATGAGAAGGCCCATTAAATTTTGCTATTTTAGTAAAGAAAAGGGGGTGCGACTTCAAATTGCAAATCCTTTAAGTGATTCAATTGTCCCATGTAGTTTGGTTGTTGAATATCATAAAGAGGGGTGTGCGTAATAATTATTTTAAAGCCCAGACAATGGATACGGACTAGACCCATTTGGCATTTTAAGAGAAAATCATTTCTGTTTTATTCAAAAACATTATCATTAAATTATTTCTATTCATAATTATTCATAAAATATTTTTACAGAATATTAAAAGATTTATCATAATTAATTATTTTTTATTAAAATATTTTATTATTTTATTAAATATTTTATTAGTTATTAATAGTTTTTTTTAATGTTTGCAAAAAACCTGTTTCATATCAGATCTATTGGGCCCAGTCTGTATTAAAGAAAAATAGTTGTTGTGACAAAAAAGTTGTTATTGGAAGAAAAGAAAAGTTCGTTGCAGTGTGAGGCCCAAATTCGTTTACATATGTTGGGCAAAGAAAAGAGTGAATAACGCAGGCCCATGTTAAAAATCAATATCGTAGCAATCAAGCCAGAATTATGCGCGTTTTTATTAAACTAACTGGTACTGTGTAAATCAAATCTTAAACTAAATCCTAAGTTTCAAAAACAAAATTAAATCAATAAAATTAAATCTTGACAGTCCAAAACTAAAATGATACAGAATCAAAAGCCCAGAATAATTTATAACTCCAAATAAGTTCTACAAATCAATTCTCAATCTTAAATTACATTCAATCTACAAAACCAAATCCAATCGAATATATTACAAGGCTAATCCGAATCAATTACAGAACAGTTACAATCTCTAATTATATCTAAATCCCTAATCTAAGCCCTAAACTAATTTTGTAATAGAAATTCCTAAATTGCTATAAACCCTAACTCTATTAAAGGCAAAAATAAGATACAGAACATAGGGGAGAAAAAGAAGACGAAGCGGAAGGACGAAGAACCTATACCAATTTGTGGAAGGCCAGAAGAAGAAGGCGATTAGGGTTTCAATATCTGAAACCCTAATCGCATTGCTGCCACACCGTCACCACCTTCGAGCACCACAGGACCTGCGAATTAGAGAAATAGAGGGAGATTAGCATCGGCCGGACAGAAGCTCAAAGCCAGAATACAAAGACGTGAAGGGGTAAATAAACTTAGCTTTCTCTTTTTTGTTCTTATATTTGGGTTTGTTGGGTGGTTGCGATAGAAGGGTTCCAGGTTAGGGTTTGTTGCACCGCTGTAATGAGTATATTTTCCTATTAGGGTTTGAAGAAGGGGAAATGGTTTTGTGTTGAACGAGAGGGAGAGAGAACTAAGAGGGCTACTATAAAACGAGACCGAATGAAAAGAACAAATGTATTATCTCCATTATGATACAATGTACGCGTGCACACAATAATTATCATGTTCCCTTGAATTCCATCTGTATGATCATCCTTGGACGGTCGTGAGGCCAAGTCCACTGTAAAATCTGTGCGCCCTCACACATACTGTCTAAACCAGCCTCCCAAAAAATGTGTTTGGGCCAAGCCCATTCATTCCCACACCCCCTTTCTACGATTACTAAACCAGCTAACAACTTACACTCCCTGCCTCTGGGCCTAATTCAATATCTGAACTTGGGCCCAGTTCATCTTTAAACCCCCCGTTTAATTGCTAGGTACAAAAATTCACCCCCAGACCAACTGGCCATGAATTCAATATCTGAATTCAGGCCCTCACTATTCACACCCCTATCTTTTTACTACCTAACTCATAATACACCCCCTAGAAATATTTAATTTTCTAATTTTTATATTTTCTTACTTCTTTTTTATTATTATTATGATTATTATTATTATCTCTTTCTTTTTTTATAATAATAATAATTTTTAGTATTTTATTTTATTTTACTAAAATATTATTATTATTATTATTATTATTTATTATCATATTTAAATAATTATTTTATTCATAAACTCATGCATATATTATTATTATTATTATTATTATTATTATTATTATTGCGTTAGAATTCAAAATCATGCATTAATTAAGAATTTGTGCAATTAATATGATTAAAATATACTTAACAAATATTAAATCTCTTTTTCACAATAAAATAATCTAAGCAATAATTTTTGCTAAAGGGTTCTATAATACGGGTGGAGAACTGACTTGGGTGTTTTGCGTTTTATCCCAATTGTTGTGGATAGAAAGAGTCGCCACCGAATTTTATTTTATCCAATAAAGGAAATGGTGAAAAGAACAGGAAAAATCCTTTTGAGATATTTTCTTGAGTTCGGGGGGTAGGTTATGAAAAGGGAAGGTGTTAGCACCCTTTTCATCCGTAGTTATCTACGGGCTCTTAGTTGCTAGATCACTTTGAAAATGTTTTGTTTGAAATGTGTTCGTGATTGGTTTTGAAAGTATTTTTGAAAAGTGCCTTCGTTTAGGCGAACTTTATAATGATTCTCGTCTCTATAAGAATGCATACAAAGTGTTGACTTTTGAAAATATTTCATGGAAAAGTGTTGGTGTATTTTAAAGATGTTTTGAAATTTTGTGAACAAGCAACTACGAGCATTCTACCTACTCAAAAAAGTCTTTTTTCATTTCCTCCTCCTTTAGATATTTCTATCTTACCATTTATTGATAAGAAGCCCTATCATTGGATATGAAGTGATAGGCGTGGGTCGTTGTATAGTCATAGAAGGCAACATTGTAGGATACCTTAGCAATTTTTTGTAAGGGTCTAAGATCGTTTACCGAAGGAAACATTTGAAAGGTCATCGAGGGACTATGATCTTATATTCGAGGGTCATTGCTAAAGTATCCAACGTTTGAAGGACATGACTGTTTTTATCAAGGCAACAAGTGAGGTTAACCCTGGAGGTGAAAGTGTGCAAAGTGTTTGTTTTCATGCATTTTTATCTTGAGGTTAGGGTTCTCTATTGTTTGATTTTTAGTCTTTCCATACACACCCTAATTACTAGCAATTATATTGAAAGCGATAAATTGCGGAAATTTAAAGTTCTATGCTATTACATCTTTTTTGGGGATGGGGGATACAAATTTACAAATGGAGAATGAAAGCAATTAAAACCTAATTACTATTACAACCATATTGAACGATGAATAACAATAAAAATATAAAGAAATATAAAGATAATGTAAAAAAAGGAAAGTTTTTTTAAAAAAACTTTTATGTATTGACAAATACACTTACGCATTGATACGAAAACTTTTATGCATTGACGCATGCACTTATGCATTGACTCATATCTGTTTTGTATCGACACATGCACTTATGCATCCATACATATCATTCCTTGCTCCTGGAAATCAAAACCAACTCAGTATGAGTTGATACATAAAGGTTTGTGTCGACTCATAACCTGTTTTGCATCGACACATACACCTATGTATCGATACATATCATTTCTTTGCTCCTGGAAGTCAAAACTAACTCAGTATGAGTCGACACATAATGGTTTGCATAGGCTCATTTCTGTTATGTATCGACTCATTCGTGTTTTATATCGACTCATAACCCGTTTTGTACCTAATATATGTCGACTCATAGAGTTATGCATCGACTCATACTGTTGTTTTTTACTTCCAACATTTTTCTGCTGCATATATGAGTCAGTTCTAAACATATGGTTAATGAAAATGAAAAGTAAACATATGGTTAGCTTCAGGGCAATGATATCTACATTTTATCTTCACAAATGAACCAATAATGATGCTTTCATAAAGAGTTTAAACTCAAGAAAACTTATCTTGAAACTGAAATTTGTGTTTTGATTTAGGGTTGCTGTATTGTCTTGGAGAAGTCAAGTGGTTGTTTTTGAGTTTGGAGAATGGTGATAGTGATGTTACAGAATTTGCTCTTGTGTTTAAACAACTTCTATATGATGTATATGAAGTATTTGGATGGTTTTTTTGGACGTAACTTGCAAGGTGTGAGAGGTTCAAAGATTTGGACTTCAAAGCTCAAGACTGGAGGTTTTATGGACAGTTATGGCTTTTTGAGAGTATGAAGGGTTTTGAGAAACTTGTCTACACAACAAAAACTTTTGGCCTCCTTCTCTTGCAAATTCTCCCTCTATTTATAGGCCAGAGGTTTGGGAACAATAGCTGATTAGGTTTGCAAGACAATATGTTATGGTTTGGTTGGGATGCAAATATCAAACTATGTTAATTCTCCATAGTCCCAAGATGAAATACCAAAGTTGCTGGTATAGAGGGGATACTTTCCATGATTTATGGTGGAGTAAAATTAGAAGTAAACAAGGTATGGGCTCAAGACAAATTTTGTACCAACAAGCTTGCTTTTCAAGAATAGCAATGGTAACTTTATGCCATAAACGGAAATATCTTTTGGGCAATGGCTCAAACACTTGGATAATAGCTCGAGAGTAGGTGTAAGCATTAAATTATGGTGAGATTTGCAAGTTAGAAGGCCTGTAACATGGGATTATGCAGCATGGCATAAGGATTTGGTTATGTGTTCATCAGAAAATGCCTTGTATTTCAAGAATGGATGCCCAACTTCATGCCTTTGAATCTTCTAGCTCAAGTATGATAAATTCATGATCTTGGACATTTTGGAAAGCTTGAAACATTTTCTACAATTTTCATTTTGACCACTTTGGCTAAATCAAATTGGAACTTGATGAAAATTGGCCAAGAAGTTGAGATAAAAACTGATTAAAATCTGTTGAAAATTTCTCTAAGTGTTTTATGAAAAATGTCATGACTTTAGGAATTTATAACTAAAAATACAACCACTTATAGGACTTGATCATCAAATCAAAGTTGTAGATCTTATCAAGATCTACAACTTTCATGTTGAAAATTTTCTTTGAATCATCTTGCATCTTGGTGAAAAATTGGCATGAAGTTATGAAATTATCATGTATGAAAACACTTAGAAAAAATTTCTAAGTCTTGAAAAGTTTGACTTTTCAAATTGACTTTTAACTTTCTTGATTTTTTGATGATCAAGCTTCATATCTTTTAATGTCTTGATGAAATGTGATCTTTGCAATTAAATATTGACCAAAAAGTCAAAGTTTGACTTTTTGTGCATCAGTTGATCAAATTTCAAATATTAATCCATTGATCTTGAGAGATGAATTAAGTCATGAAATTAGGTCTAGATGATGTCCTTGAATCCTTGATATCATGTTTCAAACCAATAAGTCATGTATTAAGTCCAAAGTCAAGAATTAATCATTCTCAATCAAAACCCTAATTTTGACCATTTTGCTCTTTTGATGATTTGAACATTTTTCTTGAGGAATTATGATCCATACTTGATCAATTGATGCATATGACTTAAAAATGTTGATATTGGTAAAAAATCTTGAAGTTTGGCTGTAAGTTGACCATAATTAAGTTTTTACCCAATACAACCGACTTTTAGTCATCTGGTCAATTGGCTGAGCAAAATTGTGATTTCAAGACTTGAAATTTGACATGATTATTATTGAAAGTCTATAATGATCCATGCAAATCATTTGAGGCATTAAAAATTCAATTGTCCTTGAGAAAACCAAAACCCTAATTTGAGGCATCAGTGTTTAGGAGATAGTTTGACCTAGTCAACACTTGTGCAAGCTTGAGCCATTGAAGATCTTTTTGAGAAATGTCTTGAGAAATGACAGGGCAAATTTTAGGGTACAACAGGTTCTAAACATATTTTGACTAATCGCGCATTTAGTTCAAACTCCCGTTATCTCTACACCCGGTCAAAATGCAAGGCAATTCAAAATACTTTTGCAACCCCTAAAAAAACATAAACCCATACGAACTATGAATTGGGACTCTGATTCCTCATGAGAGGATACTTAGGCATATGATCAAAAATCGTGGCGAGTTCCCCTATTAAAAACCTAAACCTAAACCAAAACCTAGTATCCTTAAGAATAAGGTAGATGAAAGGTTCCTAACACTCGTCTAAAGAAATACGAAAGTTAGAATCTCTGAATTGTAAATTAGGGTTTCCTATTAGATGCCCTTCCTTAGGATAAAAAAACTAGTAATGGCGACTCTTGATTTTAAATCCAGTTGCAACAGCTGGCGACTCTGCTGGGGACTTCAACCCTAGGTTTAAAAGCCTTCCCTTGGGTTTTAGGTTTTATTTTTGGGTTTTAATTTTATTTATTTATTTATGATTTCTTTATTTTCTCGTCTATTTTTTATTCATCGTTATATATTTGCTCTGTGGCGGGATTTTATTTTAAAAATATATATATTTTTAAACAACCCTAAGAAAGAAGGTTCGTCTATTATCTTAGGGGGTACATCATCCCTGCGAGTTTATGTGACGACTTCGCCTAGAGTCGGTGGAATTCCGCAAAAGGAATACTTATCGAGAGATATCCTCTTGACGAGTAGGACTTTGGAAGGCCAGCCATGACTCTTTGTATCAACCCAAACCAAAATCTCATGACGAGACCTTTCACGACTTTGAGACGAAAGTCTCGGTCCATAAAGAGGCTCCACCTAAGGGAGACCCTTATGCCTTTTCCCTCTGGTGTTATTTATGATACCCTTAGGGAAACCACCTTTCGAGAGGGTAGTCTAACTGTAGGTCAAAATTAAGAGCCTACCTTATAAGGGTACCTGTCATAAAATCCTGTCCCAAAATCCTACATCCATACATTCATACATTTCATATGTTCATCATCTGTTTCTTTTTATTTGTCTTATTCACAGGGTAAAAAACAAAAAGCAACAAAATAAAGATTTTAGTGATTATCTTTGAAAATGTATACCAAAGGGAAACAACTTATCCGCTTCAATGCCCTCAATCCAGACATATCTGAAATCAAAGCCATAAAAGTGAAATTATCCGAAAGAGCTCTGAAGATGTACGCTCGCCTCTATGGGTATACCCTTGATTTGACCAGAATAGAGGTCCAAATAGACGCTGTATCTGCCCTCATTCAGTTCTACGACCCTCCATTGAGATGCTTCACCTTCCAAGACTTCCAGCTAGCACCGACTCTGGAAGAATTTGACAGAATGGTGAACTTTTCTAAAGAGAAGGCCTATGTAGGCATCAGGCAAACTGTTGAAGTCAAAGTCTTGGAAAAGGGCTTAGGAATCCCTTATTCTGAGTTAGTTCAAATTTACCAAAGAGAAAGTACAAGACAAGGAATCAAGAGAACATACCTAGAAGCTAAGGCACTCGAGTTTTCTAATTATAAATAATGAGTTCCTTGTGTCGATTGTTTAGGGTTGCTTGTGTTTGGTATAATTTTATTTTCACGGACTGTAGACTATATTGACCCTGTGGCCATTAGCATATTTTGGGGTGCGAAAGTTTTTAATACGGATCCAACTCCCGCTCTACTTGCTGACGTTTATTACACATTGCATGCTATGTATGAAAAGAGAAAAGGCACTTTAAATTGTTGCATTCCACTTTTGTATACCTGGTTCATGACCCATCTGTACAAAGAAGACTATATGATTCCAAACTTGACCAAACGTGAGTGGCCTCAGAAATTAAGGTCTCTCACTGCAAACTCGGTATTATGGTATGCAAGGAAGCTGGATATTATTGATATCAGTATTAGCTACGGGGACTTTCCTAATGTTCCGTTGATCGAATCTCGAGGTTGTATTAATTACAACCCTACTTTGGCCCTACGATAGTTAGGGTATCCTTTGGAATACATACCTTTGGACGAATAACTCCAACCATTAATCATCCACGACATGGGTATAAATGACCAAGGGTTTCTCAATAAGGTTATCCGGGCTTGGAATAAGGTTAATAAAAGGAAATCCGAAAGAAAGAATGCCATAGCAAGAGAATCCTACACTAGATGGGTCCATGATAGGGTACAAATTATCAAGCTGCTGTTTAATATAGATCCAGCGTACAAGTCATAGGTCCCAGAGGTCACCCCTATATCCTTGGAAGAAATCGACGATCTGAAGAATGAACTAAAGTAAGCTCAGAGGGAAAAAGAAGAACTAGAACACAACCTCCTCAATCTGACCAAAGAAAAGAAGCAGATACAACTCATACTTGAGTCAAAGAACCAACAAATTGCGAGAGATCAAAAGACATTGGAAAAGGAGAGCCTCAAAGAGAAGCGTACGACTGAAGGAATTTTGAGTGCGACTTTAAATCTAGATTCCCACAACCAAAGGTTAGAAGATGTTGCTATTGAAATCGGGAGGCTAACCAGATGGTACAAAAAGGAAACTCATGACAAGAAGGTGCTAGAGGAAGACCTAAGAGCCCAGATCCAAAGTTTGACACAAGCTTCCTTAGATCAAGAAGAGAAAATAAAGTACCTCACCATCGGACTTAAGACATCCAAGAATCAGAGATTAAGGAACGCCTTGAAAGGATGGAGGCAAAAAGAATCCTGGTTCAAAGAACTGAAGAATATGAGCACATGTGCCTAGAGCTAGAAGGCCTCGAAAAAGATTTCCTTATCCAACAAAGACTTTATACAGAAGTAAGGGCTGAAAAGATGTATCGGGAAGAGCAGTATACAAAGATTGCCCATGCAGGGAGAGATAACCATAAGATAATACCACATCTTTATCAAGAGTATCGATATTACAAGGACAAACATGAAAGACTCGCTTTCCTAGCCAACAATCTCATTGAGGACATCCCTAGAAGTTTGAGAGACACAGAAAGTGTAATGGTTCCTTTCCAAAGGACGTTGAAGATTTTCTCAAGCTTTGCCGAGCAATGGTTGATGGTTTCGGAGCAGACATCTGCAGATGCACCTAGAAGATTTACTTCCCTTTGTTTATTTTCATGCAAACAAGTCTTGATTTAAAGTTGAAATATTTTTCAATATTTGGATTATGTTACCTTCAATAAAGACATTTTGTTTCTGTATCTCGTTTGTGTATCTATTTTAAAGATATTCACCAAATAAGAAAGATAAAAAAGGCAAAGAAGATAAATATATACCCAAGTGAATAAGGAATTTAAAAGAAGGACCCTTTACATGTTCATACATAATCATATGCATGCATGCATTCACAAACACTCGCATTTCATACCGAAGCTCATTATTTTTCAAAATCTCTCCAGTTAAAACATTGGTAGAGGAAGATCACCACCTCCTTGGCCTCCATATCAAACAAGGGCCTACCAGCAAAAAGCAATGGAACAAATTGAATAGAATCAGGTTGCATTCAAGGAGGATCTTGACCAGGTCAAAGGCGATGTGAGTTCAATGAAAGGAGATCTGAGTCAGGTTCTCCTAGCTCTAAAGAACATAATTGACAGACAAGATCAGATTCCCAAGGTAGCTTTCAAAGAAGTAGCTCAAACAATTGGTGCATCAAGCGGTCACCAACTAAGAAAGGAGCCAGAAATAAGACCCTAAAAGTCCGTCATGGCCCAAAAAGAGACAAGAGAAGCTGAGACTTAACGGTTTGTCCCACCACCATCAAAAGCAGGGGCATCTCATACTCTACAAATCCCGATCAACAATGCATACAACTACTTGAACCTGCAACACGAAGACCACGACCTACATGATATCAATCTGGAACCTTTAAAATCAACTGGTACTCATGCTATTGATAATCCATTAGTGATGAATCAGTATAAGGCTCTTGAAGAAAGGTTAAAAGTTGTGGAGGGTTTTGATGCCTTCGAAGTAGATGCTCTCGAAATGGGCCTAGTTCCTGATGTGGTAATTCCGCCAAAGTTCAAAGTGCCTGACTTTGGAAAATACAAAGGGCTCACTTGTCCAAGAAATCATCTGCGTATGTATTGTAGGAAGATGCATGCCTATACCCACGATCAGAAGCGGATGATTCACTGTTTTAAAATAGCTTGAGCGGGGCATCTCTAGACTAGTATATACAATTGGAACGAGTGCACATCCGAACATGGGTAGATCTTGCTAATTCTTTCTTAAAGCATTACAAATATAAACTAGACATGGCGCCTACCCGCATGAAACTCCAGAACTTGTCCCAGAAGAAATGAGAGTCTTTCAAAGAGTACGCTCAGAGATGGAGGGAGATGGAATCATGTGTGCAACCACCGCTGTTGGAGAAGGAGTTAGTAGACATGTTCATGGGAACCCTGCAAGGGTTATATTATGAGAAGATGGTTAGAAGTATCTCTTCAGGATTCTCAGAACTAGTGACTATCGGAGAAAGAATTGAGACTGGAATAAAGAGTGGGAAAATACTAGGGGGGCCATCAAATACCCCCTATAATACAAAGAGGCCTGCTTCAAACTTCCCAAAAAAAAAGAGGGAGAAATTAATGTTGTAGCCTCACAACCAAGGGCACAACTACCATTAATGATCCCACAAGGATAACAACAAGGAAAATTTGGAAGGCCGCAAAGAAATTTTGATCCGCTCCCCATGCCACCCAGTAAACTATTACAACACTTGGTCAAGGCATCCTTGGTGGAACCAAAACCTCTAGCTACTCCAGTCGGGCCACTCCCGTGAAAGTACAATGCCGATGCCATATGCGAATATCATGCTAATTCTCCTGGACACACCATAGAATAATGTTGTGCATTCAAGCACAAGGTTCAAGATTTATTAGAATCTCAAGACATCAACTTTGAGAAACCTAACATCAAATCAAACCCTATGCCTCCACACGGGGGACTAGAAATAAATGTGATCGAGATAGTCATTAACTTTAGGGCAATCAGGAAGGCAAGGGCCCCGATAAACTTGTTTAAGGAATATCTGTTGGAATGTGGGTTCCTGCTGGAGCATAATGAAGCCTTCTAAAGAATTCTGCAGAAGCTAGTGGACCAGGGGATAGTCCAATTCAAACCATACCCTAAAGAAAAATACATAGCTGCGATTGAAGGGAAGAAGCCATTGGTAATCCCTTGCCAAGGCCCAAATCTTAACAAGAACACTATGGTGATCCCGTGGGAAGAATCGGGAGAAACCCCAGGGATGGCACCAAAGAAGGCTCTCCAAATATCAGCAGTTCCAAAGGCCACAATGATAATTAAGGGACCATCACCTATCCCTTATGAAAGTAACAAAGCAATACCATGGAATTATGACTCAGTAGTGTCCATTAACATAGTGAAACAAGAAGATGAGCCATCGTCAAGTCAAGGACATGCAATTTCAAATATAGCATGGACAGGGGGTATGAACCAAAGTGGTCGAGTCTTTGGATCCGAACCACCGAAGAAGAAAGATGATACCTCGATAAAGGACAAGGGAAAAGCAGTGGTGGAAACGAGTCAAGAGAAAGAACCTCCAAGCAAAAACTTTACTGATCAAGAGGCAGAGGAGTTGTTGCACCCCAAAATTTACCCTCTTGATTTAGGCTTATGTTTCATCATGAATATCATATTGCATTGCATTCATACATTATGATGGGATCAAAGTACTTTGGTTATCAAGTCTTCCTCAAGCTTTGAAGGTTGATTGCATTGACAAGTTGCTCAAGTAGAACCTTATCATCTAAACCTATGGATCTTTCAAGCTCAAAAGTTATTGCATATCTCAGGATATCTTATCCATCTCCTTGGATCATCAGAGGATTGAAGTTTGTGTTTGATTATAAGAAGGAATCACTCCTTTGATTCACCACTCAAATTAGCGTTTTGCTTGATCAAGGATATTGATCAATGTACAAGTCTTGATTTGGAAGCTACAACATCTCATTGGTATTTGAAAAGTCTTTGTACAAGAAATTGGTCAAGATGCCCAAAGGATTTGAAGTTTTGGAGATGATTCATCAGTCTCCTAAGGTGTTAACCAAAACTAGGGTTTAGGATTTCATCAAGATTTCTTAAGAATTTTGAAGTGAAACTTTGTACATGGCCTCTATATATTTGGAAGATCATATGTTTAAAGTTTTGATCATCAATTTTGAAGGGAAGTGGATCAATTGATTCAAAGGGGCAAAATGGTCATTTTGGTGAAAATAAGTCAAAGTCAAGGTTGACCAAGGGAACTTTTGGTCAACATGAAGCATTTGACATGTATTTTAATGGGAAATTATCATTGGTGATTGAATTTTAAGGGATTTGTAAGTTTGAGAAGTTGCTTGGATTTGAAGTTATCTTGAAGTATGAAAAATTCACTAAGTGTCAATGATTTTGGCATGACTTTGCAAGGGCATAACTTTCTCATTTTTCATGGGATTTTGGTGTTTCCTTTAGACAATTGAAGAGGGGAAAGAGATCTAAAAGGGCCTACAGGGGACAAAAAAAACACTTCTTGCTGAAAATTGGAAGTTATTGGCCTTAGAAGTTCAGGGCAACTTGGGCAATTTTTTATGCATCTTGGGCATCTGGCCAGGTAAGGCGAGGCATTTGGCCTAGGCAATTCACCAAACAGTTGGTGACATACCTATAATTTTTTATTCAAGGCATAATTCAAAAATGTGGCTTGTGCATTTTGAAGAGGGCTATGAAAGCTTCTCATTAAACTTGGAATCACTCAAATTGGATTAAAATTGAGGAAGTTGTGATTTGAGGAAGTTGGGCGGCAAAACCGGATTTTTGAAGGCACATGGACAGGCCAGCGCGCGCGCAGTCTTGGGCAAGTTGGTTTGACTTGCCCAGGAATCCTAATGTCCACATCTCTTTCATTTCTCCACCATTTTTGATGAATCAAAGATCATTGTGAAGCTCATCATATGAATTTTAATTGGCTCAAAGAAATTTGGAAAATTCACGAGCCAATTTGAAATGGCCTCAGTTGGAAGTCAGCTGATTTTTGGTGTATGCTTGGCCATGGAAATTTTCAAGTTTTGGTTCAATTTTGATTAAATCATTTCAGAGTCCACTTGCACATGCTTGGCACGAATTGGACACCTCATGTGCTCGCCAAAAAAGGCCAAACCAGGTGCATACCTCGTGCCTCTCTCATTTTCACATTTTTTACAAAATGGGAAACTTCTCACTCAAGAAAATCAGTCCCATGTGCAAGAGAGGACAACTCACCTCATCACGCTTTTTTCACTCACTCACACTCTCCTTTTGTTGCTCAAAACGACTGCAAGCATTGCCTGAATACCAAGCAAACCACAAATGGCCATCACACTTGTTTTGGTTTGGTAGAAAATTCACTTTTTTCCATCCAACGACTCTCAGCTTGAATTACCACTCTGACCTCACTCCAAACACTCTATAAGCTGCTCAAGCTCTCCTTTCACAAAAAAAGGCACTGCATTGGAAGAAGCTTCTCAGAATTTTCTCATTTTTCTTGCTCTGCAACTTGAATTGAGAAGCTCAATTCTCTTGATCCAGTCCTCATTTCTCTACTCAAACACCTTCATTGGAGCACAAGGAAGCTATTTAGAAGGGTTTCTTGTTAGATTTTAGAGGCACCAAGTGAATTTATTTTTCACCTTTGCAGGTATGCTAACTGAATCTGAACCCTGATTTAAGCATAAATTGAAGTGTTTTGTGGTGTGCATTGTGTTTATAGCTGGCCAATCATTATGATTGATGTATATTTGAGCTCTGATTCAAGCAAATTTGGTGAAATCGTGTTTATGGTTTTGATGTTTGCAGTGTGTTTTTCCAGTTTTTGAGATTTGATTTCTAGATCTATGCTTGATCTCTGAGTTTGATTCGAATTGCATGATGTAGTATGATATATCAGCTTTAATTTGAGCTTAATCTCATGGATTTTGGTTGAGAATTGTGTTTGTTTGATGGATCTGAAGTGAGCATGTTGGAACTGGTGGAAGCGAGTGTTTTGCCTTGGCTGTAGGTTAAAGATGATGCGTGGCATCATCTCATTGGCCTTGTTCTTGTTTTTTGTTATTTAATTTTCATTGATTCTCTGATTTTATTTTCTTGATCAAAACTTGATGAAAAATTATGAAAAAATTCATGAAACTTAAAAATAATATTCCTGACCTTGTGCATTTTTTTGATAATTTTTGAAAAATGTTTTGAGTGGTTTAAAAATTTGTGTTATTATTTAATTATTTGTTTAGTATTTATTTTTATTTTAATATTTCTTTGATTTGAAAATTTCCACAAAAATTATCTTTGACTCAAAAAATTAATTAGAAATTGATTATGATTTTTGTTTAGCATTTTTTCTATTTTTGATTAGAAATTTAATTTGAGAAGTTTATTTGAAATATTTGTTTCATAATTTTGGTTTTAATACTTCCATTAATACAAAAATCCTAAAAAAAATCATGCAAGCTTGTTTTTAGTCATAGAATCTGAATATAATTTTATTTTGAACTTTTCATGACTTTTGGCTAGGGTTTGCATTTTTGCCTTTAAATAATACTTTAATTGTTAATTGTTTGTTTGATTTTTATTTCAATACTTCCTTTAATTCAAAAATTCCACAAAAAATCAGAGATGTTGTTTTTAATTCTAATATTTGAATATAATTTTGGTTGGATATTTTTTTGATTTTTGATTAGAGTTTTCTTTTGAGATGTGAATTTTTGTTTAATTGATTAATTGTTTGAATTTGATTTTTATTTTTGAATTTTCTTTAATTCAAAAAAAATGTGAAAAATATGTATTCTGACATTTAGGGTTTCCTTGTGATTTGCATGATCTTGGTTTGAATTGTTTGAATTTTGATCTTATCTAATCAATATTTAAGATTAAAAGTCAAAAATTAGGGTTTTGTTGCTTATTGTGCAAGTTTCTTTTTCAAAACCATTGTGCCCTAGATTTTCAATGGAATTTAAGTCTTGATTAGGGTTCATGGATGTATAGAGGATATGAAAACCATTTTTCTTGAATTATTTGACTTTGTTTGATATTTTTCCACAAATTATTTTGAAAACTTGTCTAGTTTTGATAGTTTGGCCAACTAGTTTTGAACTTTGGGCCTCATTTGATCCTCTCCTCAATCATTCATGAACATAATACTTGCTTTCTGACTTCTATACACTTAAAAGGTGCTAATAATTTTTTGGTTTGAATTATTGATCCTTGTTTCTATTTTTGATGTATTTTTGAAGTGAAGGTACCCGGTTAATGTTGCATATCTTGTTGCAATTTGTTTGATGGCCAATGAACTTGAGTGAGGCCTATAATTGGGCACCTAATGATCATGTTAGATATGTTCATCCAAATAAACTCAAGTCATTTCACTTAATGCCCCATGTTTGAATGCTTGAACCTTTTGATGCATTGTGTGGAATTCCTCTTCTATTATGCTCGTGAGCTGTGATGAATTAATTGAGTATGATTGAATTGTGGTTTCTACTGACCTTCATGGTCTTTGATTGTATTCTTCTCAAGCTCCCACGATCCTTGATTGATATTCAATTGTCAACTCAATATGGTGATAGAAAGGAGCAACATTCCTCTAATTTTTGACCTAATTGTGCATATGCCTGTTTCTTTTTGTATACCATACCTAATGCTCTGATAATTGTTATCATGTTTTTCTCACTTCATCATGTTTCATCCACCCCTTATGTGAATTATCATTCAATTTATGGGAATACTAACTTGGTTGTTGAATGTGCGAGGTACTTTGAGAAAAGTTTTCTAGTCTTGACTTGGGGCTATTGTGTTTCACTTTATTTGTGGAACACAATTTATTATATTGGAACTACTCTTGTGTTTGGCATATTTGATAGTGTATGCAGGATATATACATGTGATTATGAATGCTATACATTGCCCATGGGATTTGTTCATATCTGATGACCTCATTACTTACATCCTGATGGTGTAATTTTTGACTTAATTTGTCTGTTGATGCTAGCTTGCTTGAAGTTCTCTGGGTTTCTTTCATTCTTGCTCGGTTGCTACGGATAGTTATCCGTTTGGTATTGCACTATTTCTTTTCTTCTACTTTCATAGTTCTATGTTGCATGATGGGACCTCTGTTGCTGATATATGTCAGGAGGCCCTCTGTTTTTTTCTGATACATGTGTTGTGTTTGCTTTTTATCGATGAGTCACTCAATTTAGAAATTGAGATCACGACTTCTCTCTCAGTGCATTTTCCCTATAGGATGTTTATTGTTTTTCTTCTTTAATTGTTGATCGATGAGTCACTCAATTTAGAAATTGAGATCACGACTTCGCTCTCAGTGCATGTTCCCTATAGGATAGTTTTGCTAAGCTTCCTTTAACATGTTAATTAAGGTAGGAATCCATGTATGCTAACATAGGATAGGAATTTCCTTTATCCTCAACCTTAGGGTCAACCTTTGTATGATAACACTAGGGACAGTGCTAGGATAGTTTCCCTTAGTTGTTTTTCCTTCTTTAGCATTTTGCATCTTAAAACAAAAATTGTTTTCTTGGAAAATCATAAAACACCTCTAATAAACTCAAACCTTTCTTCAATGTAAAAGATACAAATCAATCTTATTTGTCTGTGCGCCTCTTGGCCTTGTTTTTAAACCCGGTTAACCGATGTTTCGCCATCGTACATTTGTTTAAAGTCGATGTTTCGCCATCACACATGTTTGTTATCCTACTTTGATTCTTAATATCATTGTTAGGTGTGATGTTTTGCCATCCGGTTTATTGATGTTTCGCCATATTTGCCATGATATCTCGTTATCTTAAAGCCGATGTTTCGCCATCACACAGTTGGTTATCCTACTTTGACTCTCAATGTCATTATTAGGTGTGATGTTTTATCATTTGATGTTTTGTCATCTTTGACATGTTACCATGTTATTATTTAGTCGATGTTTTATCATCTCATCTGTTTGTTGTTTTATTTGATGTTTTTCCATCTTGACTGTTTTTGTTGTCTTAACTAAAAAACACAAACCAACCAAAATATGTAAGCCGAACTACGGCTGCTCTGATTCCTTAAAATGGATACGTAGGCATTGGGGTAGGGCCCGATCGAGCACAACTTTTATTTTCCTTACATTATTTTCTTTTCCTTTCGCATGCATTCCCTTTTCAGTTTTAAGCCATAGACATAGGTTTTGAACACACCCATTAGATTAGACAACAAGAGTAGATACCGTAGAGTACTACGGGCGTGTGGGGTGCTAATACCTTCCCCTCGCGTAACAGACTCCCTTACCCGATCTCTCGGTTGAAAGACCGTGATTTCTCCCTTTCTAGGTTTTCTCGATGTTTACCTTTCCCTTTCGGCGGGATAAAAGACGTTCGGTGGCGACTTTATTGATGTTTCATTACATCCAGATGACAGGTTCCGGCCGGGTGGTTTCAGGAGTTTCTGAAAATAATCAAAAGAAGTGACTATAGGGTGGTGGATCAGCTTCACCAAACCCCAGCTAAAATCTTTATACTCTCACTGCTCATCAACTCTGAAGCGCATCGAGACTCTTTAATGAAGGTACTGAGTTCAACACATGTGGCAGAGGAAATTACCATGAATCAGTTTGACAATGTCATAGCAAATCTAACAACCGGATCATATTTGGGTTTTAATAACGGTGAATTTCCACCACAAGGCTGAGCTCACAACAAGGCACTACATATCTCTATTCAAATAGGTACTACTAGCCTATCTAGAGTACTCACTGATACTGGCTCTGCCCTCAACGTGTTACCAAAATCAAGTCTGATGAAGTCAACATTAGATGACGTCGTGATGAGGCCAAGCTCTACAATAGTGAAAGCATTTGAGGGTTCTCAAAGCTCGGTATTAGGAGAGGTGGACCTTCCAGTCAAAATTGGGCCACATATCTTCTATATCACTTTCCAATTCATGGATATAGAGCCGACGTACACTTGCTTACTAGGGAGACCTTGGATTCATGCAGCAGGGGAAGTCAGTTTGACCATACATAAAAAGTTAAAGTTCTTAGTGGAAGGGAAATTAATCATAATTGAAGGTGAGGAGGACATCTTGGTAAATCATATCAAATCATACAGATATGTTAGTGTCGACGAAGATTGTCTAGCCACCCTATTCCAAGTCCTGGAAGTTGCTTCAATGGTGAATTTATCAGTTGAGAAAAGTAATAAGCATAAGGTAACCCCGTGGAGAGATTTGCAAACAATAATGGAAGGTGGTGCCTCGAAAGGTTGGGGAAAGCTCCCATAAATTCCCGAGAAGAAGAATCACTTTAGTTTGGGCTATGAACCATCAAAATCTACTCTGAAGGGTAAAGCACGGTTTCCTCCAATCCAAGAGATCTTTGTCAATAAGGGAATAGAGCATGGAAGACATGTGGCAATGATATCCAACAAAGTCAACACCAAAAGGGCAACTGACTTCATCCGAGAATGCGCCCCAGGAGAAGAACTCAAAAGCTGGACTACCGTGGAGATTCCTGAGATCTTTTTCTTTCCTAAGTAATTTTTCTTGTTTTGAAATAACCTATGTCAAGACCGAGGCATAGGGGTTTCTTGTAAGGGTCCCCCCGTTTTGTTTCAAACAATATTTACAATTAATAAAAGTTATATTTTGTTTTCAATTAAGATCATTGTCTTTCTCTTACATTTTTCTCTTAAATTTAAAAAATGACAATAATTTCTCTTCATATGCATTTTCAAAACTCATATACTAAAATCTGCACCAAAACATGATAAACGTGCAAATCCATGCCCAAAACCACTGATAATGTTACTGCTGCAATCTAATATAATTTCGATGATCCTATCAACCAAGCTGAAGAGGAAGGTGATGAAGATCTTGAACTTTCTGAAGAAATTGCGAGGGAAATATAGCGAAAGGCTGACAACATACAATCGTATCAAGAGGATATTGAAACCATAAATCTAAGCACAAAGGAAGATCCGAAAGAAATTAAGCTAGGGGCAATGTTAGAGCAGAGCGTTAAAGAAATGCTGATCAAGCTATTGCATGAGTACGTGGAAATATTCACTTGGTCCTACAGGGAAATGCCAGGGTTAGATACAGATATTATGGTGCACAGACTACCTCTCAAAGAAGGTTGTTCTTTAGTTAGGCAAAAACTCAGAAGAACTTGTCCAGATATGTCTAGCAAGATTAGAGAAGAGGTTCCTAAATAGTTCGATGCATGGTTCTTAGTAATGGTAGATTATCTGCCATGGATAGCTAACATTGTGCCAGTACCCAAGAAAGATGGCAAGGTACGCATGCGTGTGGACTATTGAGATTTGAACAAGGCAAGTCCCAAGGACGACTTCCCGTTACCTCGCATAGATGTTTTGGTAGACAACACGACTCAAGCCTCCGTATTCTTATTCACGGATGGTTTCTCAGGCTATAATCAGATCAAATTGACACCCGAAAACATGGAAAAGATTACTTTCATGACACCTAGGGGAACCTTCTGCTACAAAGTAATGCCATTCGGTCTCAAAAATGCAGGGGAAACTTATAAAAGGGCTATGGTCACACTATTCCATGATATGATTCACAAAGAGGTTAAGGAAGAGCACATCATACATTTACAAAAGTTATTCGAGCGGCTGGCTAAGTTCATATTGAGGTTGAATCTGAATAAATGTACATTTGACGTCAGATCAGGCAAGTTGCTGGGTTTCATTGTAAGTTAGCGAGGAATCGAGGATGACCCCGACAAAGTAAAAGCTATACAAGGGATTCCAGCATCGAAGACATAAAAAGAGGTTTGTGGTTTCTTAGGGCGATTGAATTATATATCAAGGTTCGTATCACATCTAACGGCCATGTGTGAGCCTATATTCAAATTATTGCAAAAATATCAAATGGTAGTGTGGAATAAGGATTTCCAAACGGCCTTCGAGACAATAAAGCAGTATTTATAAGAACCACCAATCTTAATGCCACCAGTCCCCGGAAGACCACTCATCATGTATCTGATAGTACTCGAAGGATCAATGGGTTGTGTTTTGGGACAACAAGACGAAATAGGAAGGAAAGAGCATGTAATTTACTACCTCAGCAAGAAGTTTACTGACTGTTAAACCAGGTATTCGCTCCTCGAAAAAACTTGTTGTACATTGGCTTGGGCTACTAAGAGGTTGAGGAAATATATGTTAACCCACACCACATGGTTAATAGCGATAATGGATCCTTTAAAGTATGTGTTCGAAAAACCAGCTCTTACAGGAAGAATCACCTGATGGAAGATGCTACTATCAGAATACGACATCCAATATGTCACTCAAAAGGACATCAAGGGAAGTATACTAGTTGATAATCTAGGTCACCAACCACTGCTAGAATATCAATCTATGAAGTTCGACTTTCCAGACGAAGATGTCATGGTTATAGGTGACTACGAAATACCAGGACCTAATGAAGGACCTGAACTAGGGGCATGTTGGACACTCATGTTCAACGGGGCTTCAAATGCATTAGGGCACGACATAGGGGCAGTCTTGACTTCTCTAAATAATTATCACAAGCCCTATACTGCAAGGTTGTGTTTTGACTGCACCAACAACATCGCCTAGTATGAAGCCTGTATACTAGGACTGGAAGCTGCCATTGATTTAAAAATAAAACACCTCGAAGTATTTGGAGATTTCGTGCTAGTCATATACCAAGTCAACGGAAAATGGGATACTAAACATACAAAATTGATTCCATATCGGGATCATGTTCTAAAGTTGGCTACAGAATTCACGGAGATCACTTTCAGTCACATCCCACGAGAAGAAAATCAAATGGCAGACGCCCTGGTAACTCTATTAGCTATGTTCAAAGTAACTTGGCCAAACCACAAACCACACATCACAATCAAACACTTTGAAGAGCCCGCACATTGCCTTGCTATTAAAGAAGGGCCGAATGACAAGCCTTGGTTTTACGACATCAAGAAATACCTGGAAAAGCAAGGATATCCAGAAAATGCCTCTACCATTGACAAACAAACTCTACGGAAGTTAGCCTCGAAATTATTTGAGTAATGGTGTGTTGTACAAAAGAAATTACGATATGGTGCTACTCAGGTGTGTGGAGAAACAAGAAGCAGATATGCTCAAGGGAGAAATCCACGAGGGAAATTTTAGAACTCATACAAATGGGCAAACCATGGCTAGAAAGATTATGCGGGAAGGATATTATTGGTTAACAATGGAAGCCGATTGTTACCACTATACGAAAACGTGTCACAAATGCCAGATCTATGCCGATAAGATAAATGTGCCACCAACTCTTCTGAATGTCATGAGCTCCCCTTGGCCATTTTCAATGTGGGGAATTGATATGGTTGGCACGATTGAGCCGAAAGCATCCAACGGACACCGTTTCATACTGGTAGCCATCGATTACTTCACTAAATGGGTGGAAGCAGCATCCTACGCCAATGTGACAAGTTAAGTGGTTAGGCGTTTTATCAAGCAGAATCTCATATGTAGATAGGAGGTTCCAAGAAGGATTATTACAGATAACGGGTCCAATTTGAACAACAAGATGATGAAGGAACTGTGCAACAATTTCAAAATCGAACATCATAACTCCTCACCAAACAGACCCAAGATGAATGGAGCCGTCGAGGCAGCTGTCGTACCCCAAATTTGTCCTACCTCGATAATTTATTTTTCGAGATTAAAATTGAAGAAATATTCAATTAAAGATGGTATATCAGTATCTGATAGTCCTTCTTTATCCGACTAGGGGGGTGTACCTTAAATTAAGGAAAGCGGGGCTTTCTAAATCAAAAGGACCCGTGTATCTGTAAACCCATTCGCAAAGCATGTTGGCCAATGGCCCATGCAATTCGAAAATAGAAAATTATTTTAAAGAAAAAGGAGATAATAATTACTAGGTTATTAAATTATTAAGTCCACCTATGTTTAATTTACTAGTAATTAATAATTTTAATTAATAAAACCCATTTTTAGGGTTAATGTTATTAGTAAAAAAAAGGAAGTGGAAGTTCAATATGCTAGCCCATTATATTTCAGCTGCTCCATTTCCATTTGCGTTGTCCAAATAGAAAAAGGTGAGGTATGGTTATAGATTACTGGCCCATTAAACAGTTTCTAACAGCCCATTTACTGTTTTGTTGTTTTCAGAAATTTTTAAAACTATTGTTTTTATTTTAATAAAAAGAATATATCACTGTTAGCTTTTTATTTATAATATTTCACTGTTATTATTTAGCATTATGTTAATGGTATTTATCAAAAGTTTGTTTTAAATAATATTGGGTTACGGAAACGCCATTTGGGCCTAGTAATGTCAAATACATTTTTTACTGATAATTGGTTTCTCAAATTTGTTTGTTCTGGGAAGGCCATTTAGGCCCAATTGAAAAAAAGAGAGACTTTGTTGCGGTAATTAAAAAATATATGTAGAAGATTGATTTTTTTTTTGCTGTAAAAGAAAAGCGATGGGCTGGGTCAATAAAAATGCAAGCTGGGCTGAAAGCAAAATGTAACACAAGCCCAAATAAGCACATATAACAACTGTATAGATTAAACAATAATCAGCGCATGTTTTCTGCTGCTAACACCTATCGTACAGATTTAATAAAAAAAGAACCAAATATTTATTTACAAAATCAAATCCAGAAAGTTATCAAATTACAGCAAATCAAATGTTACAAAGAATCAATATTACAGAATCTCAGAATCAAGTCTTATTACAAAAAAAATCTAAACATACAAGAAATCTCAGAATCAATTACAAACCAAATCAAATTCAACTCTAAACAAAATCTGGAAATCAAATAAATTTGTATCAATTACAGTAAAATCCATATATTTTAATCCCTAAATTCCTAAAGAATACCCCTAATTTATGCTAATGATTATAACAACAACTATAAAAACCCTAATTACACAAACCTATAAATACTAAACTAAGTTACAGAAAACGGGGGGAGAAAAAATAAAAAAAGCTTGAATCATAGGAGGAATTGATAATACAAAAAATGGAAATAGGGGATTACAGAAAGAAATACAGAGACGGAGGACTGATAGAACAAGGACGGAGGGGTTGGAACTACCTTTGAAGCCGCGAAGATTGAGAGAGGGCAGTTGGGGTTTCAACTTCTGAAACCCTAACTGTGAGCCACCTCTATCCTCCACCGCTAGCCACCGTCTTTGCCATCGCTATCACCATCATCCTCAACACCACTGAAACCTACGAATAAGAAGAAGAAGAAGGGTTAACCAGACATTCGAAGTTGGATAACAACAATTGGTATCGCGAGAGTGGTAAATTAACACTTAGCTCTCTCCGTTTTCTTATTTGATTGTTGGGGTTGGGGTTTGGTTAGGTGGTTACGGCAGAGAAGGTAAGTGGTTACGACACCGTGGATAGTAGGGTTAGAAGAGAGGAAGACGATGTTGCTGTAAAGAGATAAGGAATGGAAATGAAAGATGGTTAAAACAAAATAATATAGTCCATTTCAATCCCGTATGCGCTAGCCTATCATAACTAACATGGTCCCACATTCTTTTCTATTTAATCTAGATCTGATAGCCTTAAGGCCAAGTCACACGCTAAGCCTGTACCCCTGCGCCATACACAATCCACTGAACCCCTTCTCACTGCGTAATGGGCTTAAGTTCGTCACTTTCTGCACCCCCCATTCCTAAATTATTAAAGATTCAAAACAAATGCACCTCCCCTAGTCTGAACAACAATTGGACCTAGCCAGATTCCTAATAAGAACACCCCTACTTTTACTTCTTAATTAGAAATTACACCCCCCTAGCAATTAACTATTTCCTACATTTTTATTATAATTATTTTATTTTTTTTTTCTTCCTTATTATTATTTATTATAATTATTAGCTGATTATTTTTGCAAATATTATTTATTTCTTATTTTTGTATATATCATTATTATAATTCCTTTTTTATGTAAATATTATTATTCTTCTTATTAATTATTAATACTAATATATTTTATTTACTATTTAAATATCATTATTATACTAACTAATAAATTATTTTTATATCAAAATTGCATATATTATTTTCTATATTATTTGCATTAAAATATTTTTAATCATGCATTAATCAAGATATTTTTTGCAATTAATACAATAAAAAACACTAACAAATCATCAAACTATTTTTTCGCAATAAACTAAGCTAATCAACTGTTTTTTGCAAAAGGGTTTCAAACAGATTTTGACTTACCGCGCATTTAGTCAAAATCTCCACAATCACCACTCCCGACCAAAGTGCGAGGTGATTCAAAATATGTTTGCAAACCCCTAAAAAAACACCAACCCCATACGAATTACGAATTGGGACTCTGATTCCTCATAAGAGGATATGTAGGCATACAATCAAAAATTATGGCGAGTTCCCCTAATAAAATTTAAATCCTGTTTCCCCAACTTAAACCTAAAACCTAATATCCTTGTGAACAAGGTAGATGAAAGGTGCCTAACACCTTCCTTTCGTCTAAAGAAGTCTGAAACCTAGAATCTCTGTCTGCGAATTAGGGTTTCCTATTAGATGCGTTTCTCTAGGATAAAAACTGATAGTGGCGACTCTTGATTTTAAAACCAGTCGCAACAGCTGGCGACTCGGCTGGGGACTCTCCTTAACCATAGGTTTTAGGTCTCTTTTGGGTTTTTATTTTTATTTATTTATTTGAATTAATTTATTTATTGCATTTTTTATTTTCTTGTCTATTTTTATTTATTATTATATATTTACTATGTGGCGGGTTTTCATTTCAAAAAATTATTTTCGATAACCCTTAGAAAGAAGGTTCGTCTATTATCTTAGGGGGTACATCAACCCTGTGAGTTTATGTGACGACTTCGCCTAGAGTCGGTGAACTTACAAAAAAGGAATACTTATCGAGAGATATCCTCTTGACGAGTAGGACTTTGGAAGGTCACCCATGACTCTTTGTAACGACCTTAACCTAAAATCTCATGACGAGACCTTTCACGACTTTGAGACGAAAGTTTCGGTCTGTAAAGAGGTTCCACCTAAGGGAGGCCCTTGTGCCTTTTTCCTCTGCTGTTATTCATGATACCTTTAAGGAAACCACCTTTTGGGAGGGTAGACTAACCGTAGGTTAAAATTAAGTAGCCTACTTTCTAAGGGTACTTATCACAAAAACCCCGTCACTGAACCATACATCCCTACTTTATAGGGGTACTTATTACAAAAATCCCGTCACTCAACCCTACACCTATGCATTCATACATTTCATATATTCGTCATACATTTCATATATTCGTCACCCATTTCTTTCTATTTGTCTTATTCACAGGGGGTATAAAAGATAATAATAAACTCAAGATCTCAGTGACTGTCTTTAAAAATGGATACCGAAGGAAATAACTTGTCCGCGTCAGTGCGCCAAACATGTCTGAAATCAAAGCCACAAAAGGGAAATAATGTGCTGAAGACTTTCTCAAGCTTTGTCAAGAAAAGGTGGATGGTTTCAAGAACAGATATCTACAGGCGCACCTAGAAGACTTATTTCCCTTTGATTGATTTCACGCAAATAAAGTTTTGGTTTAAGATTGTAATATTTTTCAATATCTGAATTATGTTACCTTCAATAACGACATTTTGTTCCCTATCTCATTGGCGTATCTATTTTTAAGCTGGTCACCGGATAAAAAATAAGCGAAAGATAAATACATACCCAAGTGAATAAGACATTTAAAACAAGAAACCATTTCATGCTCATGCACATCCGTTCTCACGCATGCCTTCATGAACACCTACATATCATATTAAAAAACTCATTTTTCAAAAAAAAAAATTCTCCAGTTGAACCATTGGTAGAAAAATATCTCCACCTCCTTGGCCTCCATATCAAACGAGGGCCTATCAACAAAAAAACAATGGAGAAAATAGAGGAAACTCAGGCTGCATTCAAAGAGGATCTCGACCAAGTAAAGGATGATGTAACTTTAATGAAAGGAGATCTGAGTCAAGTTCTCCTAGCTTTGAAGAACATTATTGAAAGGCAAGACCAAATTCCCAGGGTATCTTTCAAAGAAGTAGCCCAAACTATCGGTGCATCAAGCGGTCACCAACCAAGGAAAGAGCCAGAGGTAGGACTCCAGAAGTCCATCATGGCCCAACAAGAAGCTGAAACTGAAGGGTTTGTCCTACCGCCACCAAAAGCAGGGGCATCACATACCCTACAAATTCTGACCAATAATGCAGACAATTACTTGGACATGCAATATGAGGACCACGACCCAGAGGATGCCAACCAAGCACCCTTAAAGACGACTGGTACTTATGCTGTTGATAATCCACTGGTAATAAATCAGTATAAAGCTCTGGAGGAAAGATTAAAAGCTGTTGAGGGTTTTGACGCTTTCGAAGTAGACGTTCTCGAAATGGGCCTAGTTCCTGATGTGGTGATTCCACCAAAGTTCAAAGTACCTAACTTTGAAAAATACAAGGGGCTCACTTGTCCAAGAAATCATCTTCGTATGTATTGCAGGAAGATGCATGCCCATGCCCATGATCAGAAGCTGATGATTCACTACTTTCAAGATAGCCTGAGTGGGGCATCTTCAAACTGGTATATGAAATTGGAGCGAATGCATATTCGAATCTGGGAAGATCTCGCTAATTCTTTTCTAAAGCGTTACAAATATAACCTGGACATGGCGCATACCCGCATGCAACTCCAAAATCTATCCTAGAAGAAAGAAGAGTCCTTCAAGGAGTATGCTCAAAGGTGGAGGAAGTTGGCATCCCGTGTGCAACCACCACTGTTAGAGAAAGAATTAGTAGAAACGTTCATGGGGACTTTGCAAGGGTTGTACTATGAGAATATGGTTTGAAGTATCTCTTTGGGGTTCTCAGATCTAGTGACTATCAGAGAAAGAATCCAGACTGGGATAAAAAGTGGGAAGATATCAGGGGGACCATCAAATGCTCCCTACATTTCAAAAAGGCCTGCTTCAAACTTCCCTAAAGGAAGAGAAGGATAAATTAATGTTGTATCGTCAAAACCCAGGGTACAACAACCATTAGTGATCCTGCAAGGGAAGCAGCAAGGCAGAAGGCCACCCAGGAAATTTGATCCACTCCCTATGCCACTTAGCCAGTTATTGCAACAGCTAGTTAAGGCATCCTTAGTAGAACTCAAGCTTCTAGCTCCTCTAGTCGGGCCACTCCTACGAAGATACAATGCCAACGCCAGATGCGAGTACCATGCTAATTCTCCTGGACATACCATAGAACAGTGTTGGCCATTCGAGCATAAGGTCCAAGACTTATTAGAATCTCAAGACATCACTTTTAAGAAACCTAACATCAAATCAGACCCTACGCCTTCGCAGGATGGGATGACAATAAATGCAATTGAAGTAGTCACTGACTTTGGGGCAAGAAGACAAGCAAAAACCCCGATAAACTCGTTGAAATAATATCTGTTTGGATGTGGACTCCCGCTAGAACACGATGAAGCTTTAGAAATAAATCTATAAAGGATAGGGGACCAGGGGATAGTCCGATTCGAACCATACCCTGAAGAAAAATATAAAGCTACTCTGAAGGGTGAAGCGCACTTTCCTCTGATCCAAGGGACCTTTATAGAACATGGAGGACGTGTGGCAAAGATATCCAACAAAGACAAAGGGGAAATTGAGTTCATCCGAGAATGCGCCCCATAAGAAGAACTCAAAAGATGGACTGGCGTGGAGATTCTTGAGATCTTTTTCTTTCCTAATTAATTTTTCTTGTTTTCGAAAGAACCTATGCCAAGCCCGAGGCACAGGGGTTGCTTGTAAGGGTTCCCCCATTTTGTTTCAGAAAATATTTACGATTAATAAAAGTTATATTTTATTTTCAATTAAGATCCCTTTCTTTCTCTTGCATTTATATCTTAAATTTAAAAATGGCAATACTTTCTCCGCATATGCATCTTCAAATTTCATATAATAAATCTGCACCAAAACATGATAAGCGTGCAAATTCATGCCCAAAGCCACCGATAATGTCACTGCTATGATCCGATATAATTTTTATGCTCCTATCATCCAAGCTAAAGAGGAAGATGATAAAGATCTTGAACTCTCTGAGGAAATGGCGAGGGAAATAAAACGAAAGGCTAACAATACACAACTGTATCAAGAGGCTATTAAGATCATTAATCTGAGCATATGGGAAGATCTAGAAGAAACCAAGCTAAGGGGCAACGTTAGACCGGAGCCACGAGGAAGCTGATCAAGTTATTGCACATATCTGCTTGTTCCTATAGAAACAGACCAAGGTTAGATACAGGCATTACTGTAAAAATAAGCAACTACGAAATACCAGGACCTGACGAAGAACCCGAGCCAGGGGCACATTGGACGTCCGCGTTCGACGGGGCTTCAAATACACTGGGGTACGATATAGGGGAAATTTTTACTTCTCCAAAGAATTCTCACAATCCATATGCCAGGTTAACAGCGAATGGGATACTAAACATCCAAAGCTGGTTCCATACCGGGATCATGTTTTGAGAACTGACTGCGGAATTTGCAAAGATAACTTTCGGTCACATCCCACAAAAAGGAAATCAAATGACAGACGCCCTGGAAACTATATCGTCTATGTTCTAAGTAACTTGGTCAAACAACGAACCTCACGTCACAAACAAACACAATCAAGAGCCCACACTTAGTCTTGCTATCAAAGAAGGATCAGATAACAAGCCTTGGTTTTTGGACATCCAGAAAATTCCTCCAGCATCGACAAACGAACTCTGCAGAAATTATCCTTAGAATTCGTTGAGTAACAGGGTACTCCACAAGAGGAACTATAACATGGTCTAGTGCTCAAGAAGATTCTGCTACCTTTCCTCGACTCACTTGGTAAATAGACACCCTACTACAAAGGTCCATACATAGTCAAAATAGCATTCTTCGGTGGTGGTCTTATCCTCACAACAATGGATGGGGAAGAACCACCACATACGACAAACTCAGACGCAGTCAGAAAACACTATGCATAAGAAGCTCGCTAAGCTTGAACCCTAAACGGGCGACTTAGGCAAAAAAGAGCGTCCTGGTAGATCGAAAACCCTAAAGGGCGATCCAGGCAAAAATTAGGGGCTTTTACAAAAAAATTATCCCGGTGGATTGAAAACCTGAAAGGGCAATCCAGGAAAAAATTAGGGGAATATAAACAAAAAATTATCCTGGTGGGTTGAAAACCCGAAAGGACAATCCAGGAAAAAGTTAGGGATTTCATACAAATAAATAAAGAACAAAAAGACTGTGATCTAAGAACTGCGACTACGACCCACGAAGGGAGAGATAGATCTGAATCATACAACTCAGAAACAAAGGAGATAAGATCATTAAAATGATATTGTGGAACAACAGCAACAATTATCATTTTTATTACCATTTACAGTTTTAAAACCTTCTGTAATTACCTCTTTCTAGGAATTGCATCTTGTATTCTCGCCTATTCAGATGAATATCAATAAAACATTTGCTTTCTTTGCATCTTTCAAAATGTGTTTTTACTTTTCTCAGACTTGTTTACAAAATACTACGATCATTACTTGTGAATATTGTCTTGAAATCATTTCGGGGGATTAACAAAATAAAATCATTTGACAAAACATCAAAAAAGAATTTTGGGTTAGAAAAACATCAAAAGAAAATCCACGTCTACGTCTACACACATATCTACTCCTGCATCTATAATACAAATTCTATACACATGTCCATGTCTGTGCCTGCGCTTACAACACAAAAATCTATGCATATCTACTCCCACGTCTACGCGCCTGTACACAAAGTCTACGTCCATATACATGTCAGTGCCTATGCCTACACTTGCAACTAAAAGTCTACGTCCGCACATACGTCTACGCACATGTGTACTCCTGCAAATTCTATACATATGTCTATGCTTACGCATGCGCTTACAACATAAAAGGCCACACATATGCCAATACATACGTCTACGCATGCGCTTACAACATACAAAACTATGCATATGCCATTACCTACGTCTACGTCTACGTCTACACCCGCGCTCACAATACAAAATCATTGTTCAAAATTTTGCTAACGCTTTTTCACCGCATTCAAATCAAGTTTAACAATGCTACGACGACACAAAATACAATGCCAGGGGATTGATAACTCTAAGCCAATGGTCTAAAGGAGAGAATTTCAGAACTAGTCCTCATAACATTTCAAGGCATACACGCATTTTACACATATTTCACACATACATTTTGCATATCCAAAGCATACACACACACTATACATTTCAACATTCAATACGAATACACTAAGGGTTCCACACATCAAAAATCATAAATTTCGCATACATACAACATTCAATATGCATGCATACGCATGTATCACATAACAAACAAATAAACAGTCTGGCCCTCGATTTAGCTATCTAAGGGTCAACCAACAAAATACTTCTCCTACGATTCAATCCGTCACCTAAGTCTTCATGCCGTGACACATTAAGCCCATCACCTAAGTCTTCCTGCAGTGATGAGTTCCTTACAAACTCAGTACGTTGCCTCTAAGCCGCAATGTATTCGCAAAACTCATTACATTGCCTTTAAGCTGCAATGTACTCGCAAAACTCATTACATTGCCTCTAAGCCGCAATGTATTCGCAAAACTCACTATGTTGCCTCTAAGAGGTAATGTATTCTCAAAACCCATTGCCTCAGACTTCATGCGAAAATGTGTTTCCTTATTCTGCGACACAGATCATCGTCTCAGACCTCAGGAAACGATGCTCGAAACCAAAAACTAGCTTATCGCCTCAGACTTCATGCAGCGATTTGCGAACCTAACACATTGCCTTAGACTTCATACATCAATGTGTTCCAAACTCCAGACCATCGCCTCAGACTTCATGCAGCGATGTTCGAAACTAAATTTTACTTATCACACCAGACTTCACGCAGTGATTTGAGAACCTAACCCATTGCCTCAGTCTTGATGCAATAATGTGTTTCTTTATTTCGCGACACAGATCATCGCCCCAGACTTCATGCAATGATGTTCGGGAAATTTTTTTAGCTTATCGCCTCAGACTTCACGCAACGATCTGCGAACCTAACCCATTGCCTCAGACTTCATGTAACAATGTGTTCCAAACTAGCCAATCGCCTCAGACTTCATGCAGCGATGTCCGAAAACCAAATCTAGCTTATCGTCTCAGACTTCACGCAACAGTTTGCAAGCCTAACCCATTGCCTCAGTCTTCATACAACAATGTGTTTATTTATTCCATAACACAAATCATCGCCTCAGACTTCATGCAACGATGCTCGAAAGAAAACAAAACTTTAACCCATTGCCTCAGACTTCATGCAACAATGTGTTTCTTTACTCCGCAACACAGACCATCATCTCAGACTTCACGCAGCGATGCTCAAAAATACAAATTTAGTCTATCGCCTCAGAATTCATGCAACGATTTACAAAGTTAAGCTCACTACCTAAGACTTCATACAATAATATATTTCTCTATTCTGTAACACCGATCATCACCTCAGACCTCATGCAACGATTCACAAACATAACTCATGGCCTCAGTCTTCAAGCAGCCATGCATCATCAATTATTGTTGTATTCATCCTCCCAAATAGGTGAATAAGCTAAAGCAAAACCAAGATATACAAAATTTCGCTCTTAAGTTCAAAACCATCCGCCTCGTTATCAAACCCCGGTAAGCGATACATCATCAGATTTGCCTACTTCCTTGAGACTCGTAAGGGTATGCTACATCAGTGTAACCTTATGCTTGTCGGAATTTTTTTGGGTATTCCAAGTATTCAATAAACTCCCAATCAGAATGCGTCAGACTCGAGTTTTCTCACGCTATTCTATTGGAAGATAATTGAATAGGGGCAGCTGTTGTACCCCAAATTTGTCCTACCTCAATAATTTTATTTTTCGAGATTAAAATTGAAGAAATATTCAATTAAAGATGGTATATCAGTATCTGATAGTTTTTCTTTATCCGACTAGGGGGGTGTACCTTAAATTCATGAAAGCAGGGCTTTCTAAATCAGAGGGACTCATGTATCCGTAAACCCATTCGCAAAGCATGTTGGCCAATGGCCCATGCAATTCGAAAATAGAAAATTATTTTAAAGAAAAAGGAGATAATAATTACTAGGTTATTAAATTATTAAGTCCACTTATGTTTAATTTGCTAATAATTAATAATTAAGTTTTAATTAATAAAACCCATTTTTAGTGTTAATGTTATTAGTAAAAAAAAAAGGACGTGGAAGTTCAATATGCTAGCCCATTATATTTCAGCTGGTCCATTTCCATTTGCATTGTCCAAATAGCAAAAGGTGAGTTATGGTTATAGATTACTGGCCCATTAAACAGTTTCTAACAACCCATTTGCTGTTTTGTTGTTTTCAGAAATGTTTAAAACTATTGTTTTTATTTTAATAAAAAGAATATATCATTGTTAGCTTTTTATTTATAATATTTCACTGTTATTATTAAGCATTATGTTAATGGTATTTATCAAAAGTTTGTTTTAAATAATAATGGGTTACGGAAAGGCCATTTGGGCCTAGTAATGTCAAATACGTTTTTTTACTGATAATTGGTTTCTCAAATTTGTTTGTTTTGGGAAGGCCATTTAGGCCCAATTGAAAAAAAAGAGACTTTGTTGCTGTAATTAAAAAATAAATGTAGAAGATTGGTTTTTTTTTGCTGTAAAAGAAAAGCGTTGGGCTGGGTCAATAAAAATGCAAGCTGGGCTGCAAGCAAAATGTAACGCAAGCCCAAATAAGCACATACAACAACTGTATAGATTAAACAATAATCAGCGCTTTTTTTTTGCTGCTAACACCTACTGTACAAATTTAATAAAAAAAAGAACCAAATCTTTATTTACAAAATGAAATCCAAAAAGTTATCAAATTACAGCAAATCAAATCTTACAATGAATCAATATTACGGAATCTCAGAATCAAGTCTTATTACGAAAACAAATCTAAACATACAAGAAATCTCAGAATCAATTGCAAACCAAATCAATTCCAAATCTAAACAAAATATGGAAATCAAATAAATTTGTATCAATTACAGTAAAATCAATATATTTCAATCCCTAATTTCCTAAACAATACCCCTAATTTATGCTAATGATTATAACAACAACTCTAAAAACCCTAATTACAGAAAGCTATAAATACTAAACTAAGTTACAGAAAACAGGGGGAGAAAAAAGAAAAAAGCTTGAATCAGAGGAGGAATTGATAATACAGAAAAAGGAAACAGGGGATTACATAAAGAAATACAGAGACAGGGGACTGATAGAAAAAGGACGAAAGGGTTGGAACTACCGTTGATTCCGTGAATATTGAGAGAGGGCAGTTGGAGTTTCAACTTATGAAACCCTAACTGTGAGCCATCGCTATCCTCCGTCGCTAGCCACCATCTTCGCCATCACTATCACCATCATCTTCAACACCACCGGAACCTGCGAATAAAAAGAAGAAGAAGGGTTAACCGGACATTCGAAGTTGGAGAACAACAATTGGCATCGCGAGAGTGGTAAATTAACACTTAGCTCTCTTCATTTTCTTCTTTGATTGTTGGGGTTAGGGTTTGGTTAGGTGGTTACGGCGGAGAAGGTAAGTGGTTACGACGCTGCGAAGAGTAGGGTTCGAAGAGAGGAAGACAATGTTGCTGTAAAGAGAGAAGGAATGGAAATGAAAGATGGTTAAAACAAAATAATATAATCCGTTTCAATCCCGTATGCGCTAGCCTATCGTAACTAACGTGGTCCCTCGTTCTTATCTGTTTAATCTAGATCTGACAGCCTTAAGGCCAAGTCACACACTAAGCATGTACCCCTGCGCCATTCACAATCCACTGAACCCCTTCTCACTGCGTAATGGGCTTAAGCCCATCACTTTCTGCACCCCCATTCCTAAATTACTAAAGCTTCAAAACAAATGCACCCCCCTGGTCTGAACAACAATTGGGCCTAGCCAAATTCCTAATAACAACACCCCCTGCTTTTACTTGTTAATTAGAAATTACACCCCCTAGCAATTAATTATTTCCTACATTTTTATTATAATTATTTTATTTTATTTTTTCTTCCTTATTATTATTTTATAATAATTATTAGCTATTAATTTTATTTTCTTATTTTTGCAAATATTATTTATTTCTTATTTTTGTATATATTATTATTATAATTCCTTTTTTAGGTAAATATTATTATTATTATTATTAATTATTAATACTAATATATTTTATTTACTATTTAAATATCATTATTATACTAACAAATAAATTATTTTTATATCAAAATTGAATATATTATTTTCTATATTATTTGCAATAAAATATTTTTAATCATGCATTAATCAAGATATTTTTTGCAATTAATACAATGAAAAACACTAACAAATCATCAAACTATTTTTTTGCAATAAACTAAGCTAATCAACTGTTTTTTGCAAAAGGGTTTCAAACATATTTTGACTTACCGTGCATTTAGTCAAAATCTCTGCAATCACCACTCCCGACCAAAGTGCGAGGTGATTCAAAATATGTTTGCAAACCCCTAAAAAAACACCAACCTCATACGAACTACGAATTAGGACTCTGATTCCTCATAAAAGGATACGTAGGCATACGATCAAAAATCGTGGTGAGTTCCCCTAATAAAATTTAAATCCTGTTTCCCCAACTTAAACCTAAAATCTAATATCCTTGTGAACAAGGTAGATGAACGGTGCCTAACACCTTCCTTTCGTCTAAAGAAGTCTGAAACCTAGAATCTCTGTTTGAAAATTAGGGTTTCCTATTAGATGCCCTTCCCTAGGATAAAAACTGATAGTGGCGACTCTTGATTTTAAAACCAGTCGCAACAACAGCCAATAAAAATATCAAGAATATCATTCAGAAAATGGTGAAGACATACAAATATTGGCACAAAATGCTTCACTTTGCTCTATATGGCTATCGCGCTTCCGTCCGCACATCAACATGCGCAACTCCTTTCTCTCTGGTATATGGAATGAAGGCAGTAATTTCAGTTGAAATCGAGATACCATCACTTCGGGTTCTAATGGAAACAAAGTTGGAAGAAGCAGAATGGGTTCAGACGCGACTCAATCTTCTCAACCTCATCGAAGAGAAACGCTTGACAACTCTATGTCACAATCAATTGCATTAGAAGCGGGTGAAGAGAGACTTCGACAAGAAAGTTTATCCTCGAATATTCAAAGAAGCTGATTTAGTACGCAAGAAGATTATGCTACCTCGCCTCAATTCAAGTGGTAAATGGGCACCCAACTATGAAGGTCCATATGTAGTAAAAACAAAATTCTCTGGTGGTGGTCTAATCCTCACAACAATGGATTGGGAAGAATTACCGCATCCGGCAAATTCAGATGCAGTAAAAAAATACTATGTATAAAAAGCTCGCTAAGCTCGAACCCTAAACGGGCGACTTAGGTAAAAAAGAGCGTCCTAGTGGATCAAAAACCCTGAAGGGTGATCCAGGCAAAAATTAGGGATATACAAAAAAAACTATCCCGATGGATTGAAAACCCAAAAGGGAGATCCAGGAAAAAATTAGGGATCTTATGCAAAAGAAATAAAGAACAAAAAGACTGTGATCTAAGAACTATGAGTATGAACCACGAAGGGAGAGATGGATCTAAATCATACGAATCAGAAGAAATGGAGATAGGAGCCATGAAGAGAACATTGTGGAACAGTAGTAGAAATTACCATTTTCATTGCCATTTATAGTCTTAGAACTTTATGTAATTACCTCTTTCAAGGAATTACATCTTGTACTCTCGCCTATTCAAAGGCATATCAATAAAACATTTACTTTTTGCTTTCATCTTTCAAATTGTGTTTTTCCTTTTAAAGACTTGTTTACAAAATACTACGCTTATTGCTTGGGAATATTGTGTTGAAATCATTTCGGGGGATTTGACAAATAAAAGCATTTGATAAAACTTCGAAAAACATTTTGGCAAGAAAAATATCAAAAATAAAATCCACGTCTACATCTATACACATGTTTACACCTACACCTATACTTACAACACAAAAGTCTATGCCCATACACATGTCTACACCTACTCTTGCACCTACGATGCAAAGAATCAAAATCTTGCTAACACTCTTCATCACGTTTAAATCAATTCAAAGATACCACGAAAATGCAACATACAACGTCAAGGAATTGGTAACTCAAAAACAATGGTTTAAAGGGGAGAAAGTCGGAAGCAGTTTTCATAACATTTTAAGGCATACAATTTGCACACTTTTTGCATATACAGACACCCAATACACATACACTATGGGTTCCATATCAATCTAAGACATCATACACATACATCAAATAAACAATCTCACCCCTAATTTAGCTATCTAAGGGTTAATCATCAAAGCACACTTCTTTTACAAAATTCAACCCATCACCTAAGACTCCATGCAGTGATGCGTTCAGCCCATCACCTAAGACTCCATGCCGTGATGTGTTCTCTACAACGTAACTCATTACCTAAGACTCCATGTAGTAATGTACAAATCCCAGTACATTGTCTAAGACTCCACGCCGCAATGTTCAAAAGCCAAATAAGATTTGTCACCTAAGACTCCACACAATGATGTTTTCCTCTACCATGTAGTTCATTACCTAAGACCCTAGGCAGTAATGCGTGAAACTTAGTTCATTTCCTAAGACTCCATGCAACAGTGTAACACGACCCATTGTCTAAGACTCCACGCAGCAATGTGTTTCCCACTCTACACCCATTACCTAAGACTCCACGCAGCAGTGTGTTTCCTTATTCTGTGATACAGACCATTGCCTAAGACTCCACGCAGCGATGTTCGAAACCCAAATTTAGCTCGTCGCCTAAGACTCCATGCATCGATTCACAAACATAACCCATTGCCTCAATCTCCAAGCAGCCATGTGTCATCAAGTGTTGTTTTATTCATCCCCCAAATGGGTGAATAAGGAAAGTCAAACAAAGACATACAATATTGTTCTCCCAAGTTCTAAATCATCATCCGTCGTCAAATATTGGTAAGCGATATATCATCAGTTTTTCCTATTCCTCTCAAGACTCTTAAGGGTATGCTATATCGGCATAACCTTAGGTTTGTCGGTCAAATTTTGGGGTATTCCAAGTATTCAATAAACTCCCAATCAGAATGCACAAGACATGTGTGTTCTCACGCTATTCAATTGGAAGATGATTGAATAGGGACAACTGTCATACCCCAAATTTTCCATACCTTTATGATCATATTCTTACGATAAAAATGGAAGAAAAATGTTTTGATTAAAGATGGTCCAGCAATATCTGATGGCCCATTTTTTTCAAGAATCTAAGTCAACAGGGGGGGTTATCTTAATTCAAGGGAGTTGGGATTTCTAAATCAGAAAGACCCATATATCGGTGGGCCCATTTGCAAAGAATGTTGGCCAATGGCCCATGAGATTCTAATATTAGAAGCAATTTCAAAAGAAGGATAAGTTTTTCATTATATGAGAAGGCCCATTAAGTTTTATTGTTTTAGTAAAGAAAAGGGGGTGCGACTTCAAATTGCAAATCCTTTAAGTGATTCAATTGGCCCGTGTAGTTTGGTTGTTGAATAGTATAAAGGGGGTGCGCGTAATAATTCTTTTAAATCCCAGACAATGGATATGGACTGGGCCCATTTGGCATTTTAAGAGAAAATCATTTTTGCTTTACTCTAAAACATTATCATTAAACTTTTTCTATTTGTAATTATTCATAAAATATTTTTACATAATATTAAAGGATTTATCATAATTAATTATTTTTTATTAAAATATTTTATTATTTTGTTAAATATTTTATTAGTTATTAAGAGTTTTTTTAATGTTTGCAAAAAGTCCGTTTCATATCAGATCTATTGGGCCCAGTCCGTATTAAAGAAAAATGTTTGTTGTGACAAAAAAGTTGTTGTTGGGTAGAAAAGAAAATTTCATTAGTGTGAGGCCCAAATTCGTTTACATATGATGGGCAAAGAAAAGAGTGAATAACGTAGGCCCATGTTAAAAACCAGTACTGTAGTAATCAAGCCAGAATTATGCGCTTTTTATCAAACTAACTGGTACCGTGTAAATCAAATCTTAAACTAAATCCTAAGTTGCAAAAACAAAATTAAATCAATAAAATCAAATCTTGATAGTCCAAAACTAAAATGATATAGAATCAAAAGCCCAGAATAATTTACAACTCCAAATAACTTCTACAAATCAATTCTCAATCTTAAATTACATTCAGTCTACAAAACCAAATCCAATCGAATATATTATAAGGCTAATCTGAATCAATTACAGAACAATTACAATCTCTAATTATCTCTAAATCCCTAATCTAAGCCCTAAACTAATTTTGTAACAGCAACTCCTAAATTTCTATAAACCCTAACTCTATAAAAGGCAAAAAGAAGATACAGAACAAGGGGGAGACATTTGAAGAAGACGAAGCAGAAAAAAAAGAAATTTGAAGAAGAGGAATCTGAAGAAGAAAAATTTGAAGACGAAGCGGAAGGACAAAGAACCTATACCAATTTGTGGAAGGCCAGAAGAAGGCGATTAGGGTTTCAATATCTGAAACCCTAATCGCGTTGCTGCCACATCGTCACCACCTTCGAGCACCACAAGACCTGCAAATCGTAGAAATAGAGGGATATTAACATCGACCGGACAAAAGCTCAAAGCCAGAATACAAATATGCGAAGGGTTAAATAAACTCAGATTCCTCTTTTTTGTTCTTGTATTTGGGTTTGTTGGGTGGTTGCGATAAAAGGGTTCTAGGTAGGGGTTTTTTGTGCCGCCGCGAAGAGTATAATTTCCGATTAGGGTTTGAAGAAGGGGAAAGGGTTTTGTACTGAACGAGAGGGAGAGAGAACTAAGAGGGCTACAACAAAATGAGACAAAATGAAATGATGAAAAAAATGAAAATAACAAATCTATTATCTCCATTATGATACAATGTACACGTGCACACAATAATTATCATGTTCCCTCTAATCCCATCCGTATGATCATCATTGGAAGGCCGTGAAGCTAAGTCCAATGTAAAATTCGTGCGCCCTCAGACATACTATCTAAACCGTCCACCCAAAAAATGTGTTTGGGCCAAGCCCATTCATTTCCACACCTCCCCTTTCTATGATTATTAAACCAACTAACAACTTACACCTCCCTGCCTCTGGATCCAGTTCAATATCTGAACTTGGGCCCAGTTCATCTTTAAACCCCTTGTTTACTCGCTAGGTACAAAAATGGACCCCCAGGCCAACTGGACCTGAATTCAATATCTGAATTCAGGCCCTCACTATTCACACTCCTATCTTTTTACTACCTAACTCAGAATACACCCCCTGGAAATATTTAATTTTCTAATTTTTATATTTTCTTACTTTTTTTTGTTTTTTTATATTATTATTATTATCTCTTTCTTTTTTTATAATAATTATTATTTTTAGTATTTTATTTTATTTTACTAAAATATTATTATTATTATTTATTATCATATTTAAAGAATTATTTTATTCAAAAACTCATGCATATATTATTATTATTATTATTATTATTGCGTTAAAATTTTAAATCATGCATTAATTAAGAATTTTTGCAATTAATGTGATTAAAATATACTTAACAGATATTAAATCTCTTTTTCACAATAAACTAATCTAAACAACAATTTTTGCTAAAGGGTTCCAAACATATTTTGACTAATCGCGCATTTAGTCCAAACTTCCGCTATCTCTACACCCGGTGAAAATGCGAGGCAATTCAAAATACTTTTGCAACCCCTAAAAAACATAAACTCATACGAACTACGAATTGGAACACTGATTCCTCATGAGAGGATACGTAGGCATACGATCAAAAATCGTGGCGAGTTCCCCTATTAAAAACCTAAACCTAAACCTAAACCTAGTATCCTTAAGAATAAGGTAGATGAAACGTTCCTAACACCTTCCTTTCGTCTAAAGAAGTCCGAAACTTAAAATCTCTATTTTGTAAATTAGGGTTTTTTATTAGATGCCCTTCCTTAGGATAAAAACTAGTAGTGGTGACTCTTGATTTTAAATCCAGTTGCAACAGAAGCATGATCTCAAGGGCTCAAATATTATATCTTGAACTAATCACATGGTTTAAAACATTTCTAAACATCAAGTGATTGATAAATGAAATTTGAATCAATTGAAAAAAAAAGTCAACAGGCACACAAAAAGTCAAACTTTGACTTTTTGGTCAACATTGAACTTCAAAGATCAAGAATCATCAAAACATTCAAAAAATTATCAAATTTGATCATCAAGAATCAAGAAAAGTCAACAAAAATCAAAAGTTGGAAAATTTTCTAAGTCTTTTTGTTCTTAATAAATTCACTACTTCATGACAATTTTTCACTAAGATGCAACATGATTCAAGGAAAACTTTCAACATGAAAGTTGTAGGGATTAATGAATTCTACAACTTTATCCTTGAGGGATAACTTCAAAAATTGCTTAATTTGAGAGATATAAACCCTCTTTCAGTTCAGTTGGTTTAAACCTGTCCTAAAAATAGTAACCAGGTTCTAGAGGATCTCAATATCACTGACTACCCTCAATCGGTCATAATTCCAGTTTAGCAACCTTTTCTTGCAGCCAGAATCATCACGAGAGTTTACTCTCAATGAGTGTAGCATATTGCTACTGTTCTATGGCCAAGTTGGTCAATTTAAAGGTTCTAAGGTCAGTTGGTGCTTAATGACCCCTTAGAAGACCCATATTCTCCTCGTTCCAACACAAGGGATATCGGTACAGACTAAAGTGCCACACCAACGTAGCTACTGCTTCAACCGTGTCGGTCTACGCCGGACAGTTCCCTCACAGTTTATTGCTACTTACGTAAAGAGTATCCCCAGATCCGAGTTAGGATCTATAGAAACTCCGATACAAGCCCACAAATGTAAATCATACAAAGCATACAATTGAAAACACAATGATCTAATCCTAAGGTACACCCCACTTATGGATCATCCCCAGCAGATTCGCCAGTTCTGTGATACGGTGGGAAGAGAACTGACTGTTTTTGGAATGCTGGTTCGCGTTTTGCGATTGTTTTCGCAAAATGTCGCGGTAAGCAAGAGTCGCCACCGTATTTTATTTTATCCAACAAGGAAAGGAAAAAAACACAGAAAAATTCCTTTTTCGAGATGTTTCTCGGGTTCGGGGGGTAGATTGTAGAAAGGGAAGGTGTTAGCACCCTTTCTATCCGTGGTTATCCACGGGCTCTTAAGTACTTGCTCAAAGTATTTTCAAAATTAACTTTTCTTTGTGTTTGTGGGTTTGAAACGAGTTTTTGTTTGAAAAGTGTAAGTGCGAAAAGTTTTGTTTTGTTTTAGAATGAGCAAGTACTTAAGAACCATCTACCTACTCGAAAAAGGAATTAATCTGTACAAATGTCCTTTAGAAAATGCTATCCCACTATTGAGGAGTAGGTAGCACCGTCGTTGGAGTTTTCGGGTCAATTCGATTAAGGGACGTGTGGTCACTAAAGCAATGTTAGGATGCCTTAGCGGTAACCCTAATGTCTTAGATCATTTTTCCGAGGCAACCATTTTGAGGCAACTATGATCTTTGGACAAGAGGGCGACCTCTAAAACTTCCTATACTCAATGACCACATTCGAAGGCAACCAAGCGAGGTGTACCCTAAGAGTGCGCATGTGCGAGTGTATTGTTTTTCAGTTGTTTATCTTTGTACATGTCATGGGTGAGCTATGTTGATTTTAAGTTCATACATTTGATCTTATCATGCATTCCCTATTATCAAACATCTAACAGTTAATATTGTGCGGAAATTAACTTGTGGAAATTAAATCTAAACTATTACAAGGCGCCGGGTATTTACATCGCCAAAAGAAACCCTTTAATTTAAATTGCGGAAAGTAAAAGAAAGCGATAAAATAAGGTCCTAATTAAAATCTATTACATTCCGGAAGCAATTACAATATTGAATAAAATGATACGCGTGCGAGATATTAAATCGGGCGAGTTTTTAGGGTTTTGACCCTTTTTGAAAGAAAGCATGTTTTTGTTTATTTTTGAATTAAAAAGAAATTAGATCTAAGTTAATTAAATAAATAAATTAATTAATTAATGAAAATATTTTTGGATTTTTGAATATTTAAAGAAATAAAATAAATTGATTAAAAGTTAATAAAAACCTAATTCTACATTACTTTTTATTATTGCAAAATTGTTAATGTCATTTCCTAATTAAAACTAAATCAATTAAATTAATTTATTTACAAAAATAAAATGATGAATTTAATTAAAATAAAAATAATATTTTTTGTGTTTTCTGATTTTATGAGGAAAATAATTTAATTGGTTAGATTAAATAATAATAATAATAATTAAACAAAACAAATAAATAAAATGAAATAAAAAAAAGAAAGAAATAACCAAATAGGGGGGTTTGGGCCCCAAATCAGGAGGTGAGAATCATCAATTCAGAGGCCCATTTGTGAGCAAGCCTTGTTGACTTTTCCAATTCAGTGTGCGCCTTTGACTAGGGAACATGATGGTCTTCCATTCCTGGCCACCAGATTTGGACTGAAGGCCATCTGGCACGTTGAGATTTGAAGGCATATGGTGGACAACAACTCATGAGGCACGCTGGAATACCTGGCAGAAAAATGCAACAAATATATTGGGGGACCTGGGATTCGAACCCAGGTCCCATGAGATTTTCCACTAGCGCCTCTGCCAGCTGAGCCATTGTGTTTTATTGTTAGTATATTAAGTAGTGAATATTATATTGGAAAACAATCAATATGCCTGGAATAAAAAAATGAGCGCCAATAATTTGAATCAGCGAATAGGACGTGGCCACGTAATCGTCTTCTTCGCTGGCCCCTGTATATTTTCCTGCGGATTCTTATCCGCAGCAAAAT